>OY751549.1:3614195-4818927 GCA_963572245.1 Caenorhabditis sp. 8 KK-2011
CGTGCAAAATGTGAAAATTCCCCCTCCTGTCTGCTCAATGGAGCATACTTGCCACATCTCAGCTTTTGCGCGTACACTAGGCTACATAGTGGGAAGAATGGAGAACGGCAGAGAAAAGTTGTAGTGTGTTTGGTTACTATGGTTGAGGAACGAGGGAAGAATATATAATATTTGTTTTTTTTTCGGTTTTTGGGATTTCTTTTGAAGAGAACTAACAACTACGAATTTTTCTGGAGAGGATTGGAAATTTTTATCAACATTTAAATATCAAAAAACTTGGAAGGAATGAATATTTCTCAAACTTCGCACTTTAATTTTTTTTTTAATTGACAATAATATTATTATGGTGAAAAACTGAGAAAATATTATATTTTTGGGACTCGGAATATTGCCTAGAAGGAAAAGTTCAAAACTAACTCACCAAAAACTGAGAAATCTATGGTTTAACGTCGACGATCTTCGATTTAAAAAAAACCTTTTTTTGCGAAAAAAAAAGAATAAATGATGCAATGTGTTTTCTAGGCGAGACGCAATACACAAACAGTTTCATGCACCTTTAAAACTACAGTACATAACACACTGTCAAAAGCGACAATTATTTTTTCGACAGCTTCGAAAACTTTGAAATAGAATGTTAAAAATTAACAAAAAACAATTCGATGTTTTCATTCAGTCCTTCTCGATAAACGTTCTTTTTCGATGCCTAAGTAAATACTTCTCATGTTTGTTGAAAACATGGAAGATTACTGTATATAACAAATATGCCTCATTTAATCAACTGAATATAGGTGTTCTGTACACTTTGGTTTTTCAAAATATACGGTAACCAGCGGAGTTGGTCAGAACGTAATCCTCGAAAATGAAGTGTGCTTTTGGGTCGCAAAATTGAAATTCCGATATCTGAATTTTTCATTGAAAAAAACTTATATGAGATCAAAAAATACTTTATACAGCAAATTTGAAAACTGAAAAAACACATTATTTCGTCTTCTTTCTTGGCATTCGATTCCACAACGAAACTCTCCAATCCTGTCGGCAAAGTGGACAGTGTCCTGGTTTGCCTGAAGTTCCTTGAGACTGTCCCGCAGCTCCTCCTTCGGTCCATCGTTCGATGCAATGTCTATGGAAGGCGTGGCGGCATTGACCAACTTCCTAAAATTATGAATACTTTATAGAGATTTTTGATGAAAACTTCGAAAGTATGACTGGTCTAAGAAAATGACAAGGTAAACATGTCATTTTCAAATTACTGCAAAAATTTCCTAAAATGAAAATTCAGATTTTACAATCGAAACATACTAACGTAGGAAGGTACCAAAATTTAAAAAAGCCTACTATAGTAAATAGTCCAAAACATACATCGGCAAAAATCGTGGAACACCTCGATTTTCAAAACGTGATGTGTAAATTTTCACATAAAACTGAAAGAAACTTTTTGTGCTGTCTGAAACTCTGTGTAAAACTCCGCGTTTTTTTTAGATGTGCCACATGGAATTCCACGATTCGGCCGAGGTATGGTCCGAAATTGGTATGTGGAAAAAAACGGCAACAAAAATCTCACCAACGGACAATCATCTCCCGGCATTTTACACGCATTACAAGTCGCCTCAAATTCCATACGACAAATTCCACACGTATCTTCTCCAACATCACACCATTTCCACTTTGCAGTCACATGCAATTTTTTCACCGTTATTTTCAGCCGTGTATTAGTTGTCAATTCAACAGGCGCAGATTCGACAGGAGGTGTGAACTGTAATTTAATTTAAATATTTGATGTGAGAAAGAAGGTGAAAATAGTGACAGTACTTCTCTTTCCTGTTTCGGTATGATCATTACATCATCGTCGTCTTCATCTTCCTCATCAGGTTCATCTTCATCGACATCGATAACAATATTCTCTTCTTCATCGCTCATTTTCTGAAATTATCAACCATTACATCGGAAAATGGAAACGAGATAAGATAAGCATAAATAGTAGAAACTGTCGAGAATCAGGGAAAAAACTTGAAAATTTTGAGCACTTTCAGACAAAAACAGGTTTAAAAACGACTGATAAGATAAATTAGAAGGGTGATAGTTACAAACGAGAGGAAATGAACATTCCGATTCGGGTTATTATGATAAACAAATTACATTTTTACAGTGTACTGTCAGGAGACCAAAACATTATTATTTTGTTTTTTTTTTTAGTGAATCGGTTTTTATGTCTGGACCTCGCCGATTCAATTAAAAATCTCAATCTTCTGGAGCAGGCCCAGGGGTGATGCTGGGAAACCTAGTAGATCGAGGTCCAAACCAGGGGTGAGATTTGGGCTCTCTTGGGCCAGCTGGAAGTCCGCTCTGACCGGCCGCGCCTTGGCCGGGATTTTTACTGGAAGGCCAGAAAAAAGCCCGGCCGGAAACAGGTCCTAAACAAACCGGGAGTTTGGGTATTCACATATACAACCCATACTTTTTTCTAGATAAACATGAGTGCAGGAATGGTTTACACAATTTTTTCAAAAAAAATTATATTCCCGGCTCTGAGAAACAGACGCTTAAAAAGTCGGGCCGGACTTTTTTTTTGACAAAACAAAAAAGTCCGTCCCGTTATTATCGGGCCGGGCCGGGCTCAGGGCTACAATTCCAATCCATCTCCAAACATTAAATCTCCAACCAATCCCGACCATGATTTTTATGAAACAGTTAAGAATCACACAGTTTGGGCCTCATTTTCATTTCACGGCCTTAATTATAACGAGGCCGGTGCTTGAAAAAAGACCAAATCTCACTTCTGGGAAGGCCTACGTTCTCATCAATTCCATCAACATTGGAATATCGAAACACTTTCAGCCGTTATTATTTTTTCCATTAATTTCAGCCATTATTATTACCTAGGTTAACTGTTCTTATCATTAATTATTTTCAGTGTGTTCTCCGCCTTTAAATTATCTGTCAGACACTACCGAAACAAAAATAACCTTGTTTTAAATACGAACTGTGTTGTTCTTAACAGATCACTGTTGTAATATCCAGCCAGACAAGATCTTTGACCATTGTCTTCATATTTATCATAAGTTGTACTTTGTTTTTCCTTGTTTTGCTATAATGTAGTCCCTGCGAGAATATATAAATTCTTCATATTTGAATTTATTCACAAAGATACATAATTGATGATCAATCATTCCAAACATCAAATATTATTATCATTACCAGTTCATATGATAACGATGCTCCAAGGCTCCACCCTCTTGTTGTCCCATAAATCAGATACAGTCTACCTTTTCAGATATGAACGTCTTCACCTTTTTTGTCCTTCTCACAACTATGAACTTGACATGTTCGTTGAAAATTCTGTTCTATATTCTAAACTTGGGAAAAAGTCACATCGATTTCATGGATTCTTTAATTGACGCACTTGTAGAACGAGGCCATACTGTTGTAAGTTATACTTTTGATTTCAAAACACCTGGAGACGATACTACGGTATTCCAGGATGTTTTGATGGGCAAAGCTAATAGCATGGTAACAACAAATGGAACTGACAAAGCTCGTAGAAGATATGTTTATGGATACTTTAATGACAGCCCTTGGTCAAAGATAGCCCATTTAGTAGATCCTTTTCAAAAACCGGAAAGAAACTATAACGGACATCGTGTACTTGATGAAATAACTTCGGAAGTGTGTGAAAGTAGGTTGAAATACATTTTGAACGCATTTTAAAGTTATTTTGAAGTCGGTCTATCAGACCCTGAAATGCATCGATGGATGTCGCAAGAAACATACGATGTTGGTGTACTAACTGATTTTGAATATTGCGGTGTTGCATTACTCGATCATTACGGTATCAAGACTAGAGCCGCAGCTATAGCACTACCACTAATGGATCATCAGAGTATCATTCTGGGACTACCCAATTCGGCAGCAGTCACACAATGTGAGTTCAGAGATATGTCGACTAATGGCTATCTAAAAACTGGGCCTAAACAGGCGTTGCTTTCTTGTTTTGTCAAAAAAACCCCCGCCAGGCTCGGCCCGAATTCTTAAGCGTCTGTTTTTCAGAGCCGGGAATATAATTTTTTTGAAAAAGTTTTGTTCGGAAAAAAAAGGGAAAAAGGGGTTCTGACTTTTTTTCCAAAAAAAAATGTTCGGAAAAAAATAGTTTCGACATTTTTTTCTTATTGGTGCGTCCAAAATCGAAAAAAAAAGTGTGTCCAATTTCGAAAAAGAAAAACTTTGACCGTTTAAAGGAACAATATTTTTGAAAAAAAATTGTCGTCGTAGAAGCTGGATGTCCACCTGATACAATCAAACCATTTTCGGTGAAAACTCATTATGTTCCTTTGAATAATTACGGGTTTTGGGTATTTTTTGTGGTTTAAATTGGACACACTTTTTCTTTTTTTTCGCTTTTGGACGCACCATATGCGATGTTCAACGTAGAAAAAAAGACAAAAAATTTGCAAAAAAAAACTGTGCAACGTGACCTTGTTTTTTTCCAAAAAATTTCCGAGAAAGTCTTGTCAGGAAAAAGTTCCGTCAAAGTTTGTTGGAAAGGGGTCTGCCAAAAAAAAGTTCCGAAAATAGTCGGAAACTTCCGGATTCGGATCCGTCTGAGCCTGGACCTGAAGCTTGAATTTTTGCAATTTGAAAAAAATATGACCAGGCTGAATTTAATTTTGGACCCATTTCTACGTGAATCGATTTTGAAAACTTTAAAATAATCGAACCAGGCCTGGTTTTCGGGTCCGATTCAGAATTTGTGCGCGCCCAATTTTTAATAAAACACTTTCAGCTCTCATGGATGTTGAAAATCTAGAAACGATATCCGGAAGATTCTACAACTTGATTCGATGGTTTAACAACTACTACAACATGCATTTACATTACTCTAGTCGACAAACCAAACTAGTTCAGAAATATTTGAACACTTCAGTGAATCTCGAAAAACTAGCTCAAAACTACGATATTATATTCGTCAACGCTAATGAGATTGTTGAGCGACCCCGCCCAATTTCGCACAAAGTAAAGTATATTGGCGGAATAAATATGAGAAAACCAAAACCATTGAACCATGAAATCGACCGAATCATGTCGATTCCTTCGAAAGGTGTTGTTCTTTTCTGCTTTGGAACACAAGTCAAATCTTCCACTTTTCCCGTCGAAGTCAAAAAATCATTCGTCCGAGCTTTTCGTCAGTTTCCTGACTACACATTCATCTGGAAGTATGAACAGCAAGAAGGGGATCATCTGATATTCGAGAATACTACTAATGTTCACATTCTTAGTTGGCTTCCTCAGACCGATATTTTGAGTAAGTTATTAGAATCAGCTGAACAAAAAATGTCACAATAAATTTTAGATGATAAACGAACAAAGGGTTTCATTTCTCATGTTGGTCTCAACTCATACTTGGAATCTTCCTATGCTGGTGTTCCGATTCTAGCAGTTCCTCTGTTCGTAGATCAACCTCATAATGCGGAATCGGGAAGATTGTCGGGAACAACCTATGTTCTAGACAAGACAAGATTGACAGAAGCTAATATCGCGAAGGGGCTAGATTCTATTCTCAACGATGATAGGTGTGTGAAAAATAACGTATCACGGGAGGTAAAACTGAAGCGTACTTGATTCGATAAACAAAAGAAATCGGGCCTGGCCTGGCCCCAAACAAAATGGCTGTCATTTCAAGTTTGAGATCAAGTAAAATCGTTTCTGGATCTATTTTTATTGAGCACGGCCCGGTTCAGTATACATACATACCTGACCGAATAGAGGAAAAAGTATTGTGAAATTTTTTTGGTCGAAAATTTACAGTGACTTTTTTCAATAAAAATGTTTCGGTTACACCAAGAAAAATTAAAAACTATAATTTCCTTTCAAATCTTTTGAAATTTTCAGCTATTTGTCTTTGTTTTTTTATCATCATTCAAAGTGACAAAAATATTTTCCCAAGATTTTCACAGGGGCAAAGTTTTTGAGAAATTTCGGTACCCTGTTATTTAGGTCAAGTATAAACATCTCGAAATCAGTTGGACCTGATTTTTTCAAATATTCGATATTTTTCAGTTATTCATCAACAGCTCAGAGAATTTCAAAAATGTTGGCCGAACGTCCGAATCCGGCAAAACAACAATTTTTCGAATGGGTCGAATTTATCGCCGCTAATCCAATGTTACATAAACAATTGAATCAACCAGGTGCCGAAATGGGACCCTTCGAATACTATTGTATAGATATATTACTACTGATAACTATTTCAACGACAATAATAAGTTACATAATGTTCAAAGTATTTTTGATAGTATTTTCAACTATTTTAGAAAAATCAACTATTATAAAACAAAAAGCTCAATAAATCTTTTTTTTTTAAGATAACAGGTGCAACAAAAAACTGTTCAAAATGGAAAAATGTCTATAACAACAACTTATCACCAATTGATTTTCGAATAATCTCAGCCAACAGTTCAAACTGACTCGATTTCTCAACATTGTTCCCATATCTTTTCATAAACCTGCCAATTTCAAAAGTTGAAATATCCCACATCAATTCATTGCGATCTCGAGTTATAGTTTCATCTCGAATCGCTGCAACATATGCTCCTAATAAAGAACAATACTGAACATAGTGTTGTTCATCGATTTCTTTTTCTCTTTCTTCCAACTGTTGTTTTATAATTGGCAGCATATCAGATGCATTGGCTGATGAAATTGTCATTTGTCGAATGATTTTACGTTTCGGCGTCCATAATGCAAATCGATATTCAATACTATCACCAATCGGAGCATTTAGATATGCTCCGATGATGATAGATCGCGCAAATTGAACATTTCCAAGTGAGTATTGTTCGTAATTTTTCAGCATGTTTTCATAACTGAAAACTTTCGATTTTTTCAGATAAAAAAATGATACTTACAAAGGCATGAAGGCGTCCAGACCGGCAATCTTGGCATGCATTCGTATACAAATTCGATTCTCACTAGCTGACTTGACCACATAATCCTTCATGAGTCTTTCGACACATTCAACGATAACATCATCTTCCAACACTTCTGATCCAATCAAAAACACTTCAGACAAATGAACATAAATCTCGTTGGGTTGCGAGAACGCATAGAATGCCGTTTTTTTCTCGACAAACAGTAAAAGTGTCCACAAAAGGGCTAGTCGTACAATTTCAACATCATCCGCCAAAACTTGGCCGTGTCGTTTTTCGACAGCGTCTAGAACTCGTCGGACTGGAACAAGAGTCCAACAATTATCCAATATTGGATTGACTCCTTTTGCAAATTCAAAACTTCGAAGACCATCCGATTCGATTTCTTCGAGATACAGTTTCTGGATTTCATCTAAATTGGATCTGGCCACTTCAACAAGTCGATCACTACCATCATAACTGCAACACAAAACAGTTGAAAAATTGGCTCCGGGGCGTTTCGAAACCGGCCATTTTGAAACCGCGACATTTCGAATATCCTGGTTTCGAAACGTCCCGGAGCCGAAAAATTAGAGTACATCCAACAAAAAATTTTGGGAGCGCAATTTGAAAGTTCAGGTCGAGAGAGTGTACCTTGGAACCCAAGTCCGGTTTCATACGGTAAATTTTATATACAGGTAATCAAATTTTTGCGAAAGTTTTGTAAGCTTGGTCCATAGCCAAAATATGACTCACCCGTTTGGTAACAACTTGCAATTCTCGAACAACTTCAGCGCGTTTTTCTGTTGTCTTGATACCACATTTCTTCCAAACTTGGCGGTCAAATCTAGTTGAATCGCATCGGTCGCCAATCTATCATATTTCTCACGATCTTCTCGATTCGAAAACTCATCAAGAACTTCTAACTCGTTCAACATATCTTGAATAGTTATTTCCTCTTTTTTCTCATCCGTCTTTTCAATATTTGGAGATTCCTCGATTTTTTCGATCACTTCCACTTTAGGCTCGGATTTTTCGGCAAGTCTCCGTGCTTTGAATTTCGACACTTTTGGTTTTTCTCCCTCTTTCTTCTCGTTTGCCACATTTTTTCTGCGATTAGTCAAAAATTCGATGAGCTTTGGATCAAGACGTTCTTCGATTTCTTGTTTCAATTCGTTGATTTTTTCAAAGTCCAAAGATTTCAAATAATTTTCATTGTCTCTTTCGAAATCCTCTCCTTTCTCTTCTCCTTCATCAGTTATCTGTTTTTCCGCAAACTCATCCAAATTCTCATCTATCTTTCCGTGAATTCGATCAAATTCCGTCGCGAAGAAGCTTTTTCCAGGTTGTGCGACTCGTTTAGAAGTGCTCGGCTCATTCGAATAGTACGCAGATAGATCAAGAGTTTCTGGGAAACCATCATCTTTCGAGAAATTGAACGAGAATCCACTTCGGATGATTTCATCGCGTTTATCCGAATTCAACCAATTATGATTTCGTTCTTGGATTGGAAACAGAACACCTTGAGCATCAGACTCTTCTCGAATATCATCGAGTTCAATAGTAAATCGACCAGCTTTCTCATTTGTTGATGGTTTATCAGCTGTTTCTGAAATGAAACAAATGTTGAACAAAAAGGAACAATGTTCACATGAGATATTGTACATTTTTAAACTTTTTAAAAAATTTTGAATTTCAACATTTGAAAAACTGAATCGTCCACCCCTCAAAGGGACTCTGCACGATATGTTGATGTTAAGTTTCAAGAAAACGCCCGACCGGCCCAAAAAGACCCAAATCTCACTCCTGGCGTCAAGATATTGTAATCAAAAAGAAACTAACTCTGAGAGATGTTGTCTTCCGCAGGTTTCGATCGTTTTTTCATCCGATGAATCTCCACCGATTTCTGTAAAAATTCAAAATTGTATATTTCTACGTTACTAAAAATCACCTTTTTAGACATATCATATTCTTCCTGCATTTTGAGCAAATCTTCATCCGTTTCTTCGGCCTTCGGCCGTTTTGGAAACATTGCAGAATCCATCTAAATCTTAATTTGAATTTCTGATTTTGGCTTGAGAAAAGAGATAGTTTTCAGGTTGTGAACCTTTGAACAATCAAAATCAGAGTGATTTCAAAAAAAAATAACAATTCTTCTAGAAACTCTACTAAACAAAAAACAAAAATAAATCTATTCCAAAAATGCGAACTTCGACGCATTTCTGTATTCTTTTCCAGGTACAGTACTTCCAAATTCTTCTCGTGTAACCCAACGATAATCGGATACCTAGAAAAAAAAACAAAAATGAAAGATCATTCAAAATATTGAGTTAACTCACATCTTCTTTATTTGCTTCAAATTGTTCAGTGTTTGGAGCCAAACTGGCATTGTAAAAAAATATTTTTGCGCCAACAGCGCCATTTTTTTCAGCAATAGGTTTCGGATATTTGTGGGTGAAGACGGAGAATGGAGCATTTCCAGATATACTTGCGCTCAAATCCCCGGCTGATATTTCTCCAACACACCGTTCAGCGGTCTGAAAATTCAATTTTTGTTTTCTTCTAAAAAATTGCTTTTCAAAATCAAACCTGTCTCAAAGTTTCTCCTTCGCGATGCTTGATTTGTGGGAAAATCCAGGGTGAAGTGTACTTTTTATCTCCAAACGTTTGCTTCACAATGAGAACTAACTTTCTGTCTAATAATCGCGACAAACTTTTAATATCTCCGTCTCCGGATTGAGTTGAAAAATTGTATCTGGAAAATTTGATTGTAATTTTGTAAAATTTAGATGTTGCTCACTTGTTCTGTAATTCGTTGGCTTTTCTATTCCATTCATCCTCACGGACCGCGTTTGTAACTCCAATTTCTTCATCAAGTTCTGATAACTCTTTGCCTTCTTTCAACAATTGTTCACGTCTAGCCAACATTCTAAAAATTTGAAAATTGTTTTTAAAAAAATTGTGAAGGTCACGCGAAATTCCAAGAAAATAATTTCTCATTTTTTCAACTAGAAATCTCCAGTTATTCGTTTTTTTTTTTAATTTGATTGCCTTTGTTTAAAACATAGTGACGCCAAAAATGTTTCGATTTTTTTCTGAATTTTTTGTTTCAAAAGTTAGTGACTCCCTGTATCAAAAAGTGACTAATATGATGTATGAGTGTGATTTTCATTCATTTTTAGATCGGTATTCACATGTGACTGCAGTGACAAAATTAATTGTTCTCAAATTTTTCTCAATGACGAAATTTTTTGAGAAATTTCACAACTCTCGTAAGTTAACGCGCAAGTAGTACTTTGAACTCACTTTTCATCTTGTCGCGTTTTCAACTCGTAATTATTCATCAAGCTGTTTTCGCTCTCCTCTTCCAATTGCAGTTTATGATACCTTGAATTTAAAAAACTACTATTTCACTGAAAATTCTTACTCTTCACCTTTTTTCGATATCAGTCATCTTGGCCGCAATCACCGGTGGTCTCGACAATACAACAGACGCAATGATGTCCCATTTTTGCGCAGAAGCTTGACCAAAAAATCGACTCGTCACGTGCATTTCTATATAAATTCACTGGAATTTGCTTTGATATTTTTGAAAATAATTTAACCGAACAAACGGTTTTCGAATTCAAAAAAACGGTATATGAATGCATAGGTTTTTACCAGTAAACAGATCACAATTATTAGCCTAATCTAGACATTTTGTCATAATTCTAACTATTCTCCTTTATATACAGGTTCTCGTTTCTCGGCGAATGCTTTCAATCCTTCTATACGATCTTGAGTTGGAACAATCTGAATTGAAATTGATGCATAGATTTTTCTAGGTGTAAATTGTTACCTGCGCGTAACATTGCTGTTCAACGCTGAGAGCGCTTCCAATATCAGTTTGTGATCCAAGGTTGATTGCTAATTTTGCCATTTTCACAGCAACCGGTCCCTGAATACAAAGGGGATTAAAATTATCAGAATAAAATACAAAAAAAAACTCACTCTCGGAATAATTTTTCTTGCAATTTCAAGCGATTTTTCTACAGAATCTTCAACTGAATGATTAACAACTCCCAATTTTTCAGCTTGTGGTCCATCAAAAATCTCAGCTGTGTAGATCAATTCTTTGGCCTTGGATGCACCGACAACTCGAGTCATTCTTTGAGTACCACCGGCACCTGGGATCAAAGCCCATTTGGTTTCAACTAGACCCATTTTTGAGGAATTTGTAGCTACTCGAATATCACAAGCTAATGCCAACTCTAAACCACCTCCAAGAGCATATCCGTCAATTGCAGCAATTACTGGTTGAGGAAGTTTTTCGATCTGAAATACAATTTCATCGTAACCTATTTTCGACATGTGTTAGAAATTCAACTCACATCAGTGAAAGCATTTCTCAATGAATCCACAAACTTTGGCACTTCATCAACTGCCATTTCTTTGCGTTCTTTCAAGTCGGCACCAGTGCAAAATGTTCCAGGAACATTGGATTTCAAAATAACAACTCGGGTCAATTTGTCGAATTTTATCTCGTCTAGAATGTGTCTGAATTGAGTCATAAATACTTTCCCCAACGAATTTTTTCTTGATGCTCGGTTCATTTGAATCAGTGTGATTCCTTCGTCTTTTCCAGTTAATCTTTCAATGAAAATCTCATTTTTCGGATTGGTAGTAGTGCTATAGAGAGCTCGGCTGATGGTTTGTCGCGTTAGAATTCGTGAGAGCATTATGACCCTGAAAATTCGATTTTGACGTGATCTGGATTAATATGAAGGAAAAAAAAATGATATCAGATTGACAACGATTAGCTTTGACTATTTCTTAATTGTACAAGCATAAATGACTGTGTTCTTATTAGCAGCAGAATATATCTTATTCATCTTCTCAACGTTTTACGCTAAATGGATATTTCTCGCAACTCTCACGTATTCTACATACATATGTGTCAACACAAACTCAATGGATTGCGACTTGAACAGACGGGATGATCACGATCGCGATGAGTCGTCTCGCCTTTCCACCGAGTTTGACTTCAATCCGGCACTCTCTCCGGCGTTTAATGGTGAAAGAGCTCAAAGTGGAACTGATTCATCGTTCACACCAGAAAAACCTCAACAATCCTCAACAAATCAGATGGTTGTGAAGAAGAAAAAGAAAGACAAGTCAATGAAATCGATGAAGAAGAAGAGGAATGTTCGTAAAGACAAATCTAAAATCATGGAGAAATCTAGAGGACAGACACCATCGTTAGAAAAAACTTCTGAACAATTACCACCTAGCAAGTCGAAAGATCTTGACGGTGAGTGTTCGCGAATTCGGAGAAAAAACCTCAAAAAAAAATAAATTGCGAAAATAAAAAGTAAAAATGGAAGTTCGCTCCACGGCAAACGCACAAACAATAGGCGGTAGTTTAAAAATTGCAAAATAAAATAAATGTAAGTTTTGCAGAAAGTAACCCTAAAAATGGAACAAGTCCAAACCCTCCTTCAAATAAAAACAACGCGCCGTTTCCGAATGGTTCAGTTTCAAATTGTAATTCGAAAGAACAACAACAACAAACAACATCGGTCGATGAGAAAACTGAAGAAAAAGTCGGAGATGATGATATAATGCGCGGTGTTCGCGAAATTATGGCTAACACAAAAGCGAGAAAAGAATCGAGCGTAAGAGATTCAATCAACTTTTCTGAAAATATTTTCCAAAAAATTTCAGAAGAAACTGCAAATTCAAAAACTCGAGCGTGAACGAGCTGAACAACAGAAAAAGAAATGGTTTATGAAAAGCAAACCGACAAAAAAATAGGGAGAAAATAAAGTTTTTGATATCAGAATCACATAATTGTACAACACTGATTTCCCGGTGCCTGCAAATCGGTTGTGATAACATTTGATCGATTACGAAGAACAGTTTGCATCTGTTGAAATCGGCTCGGCGCTGTTTCGACATCGGACAGTGTCAAATCTTCGCAAGTATCGAAATTGTTGACGCGAATGTTGAGACCTTCCAAGAAATCTTCTTCTTGTTCCTCTTCGTCTAACTGGAAACACGTCAATTTTCGAGAAAAAAAGACTCTTTGGGTTACTGTATTTCTGACTCACATAGGCTTTCAAAGCTTCTTTATCAATCAATGCATTTTTGATTTTCGAATTTTTTGGGTCGATCGATGTTATATGAACATATGGCGATGTCTCGCAGTCAATCTGCGGATACGAATAGGCGTTTCGGAAATTCAACTCTTCGGCCAATGTTCTCTCAGTACTTGCATCCGAATGTACACCACCACCGGCCAATCTTTTCAAAACCATTGATGATGTCATGGTATTTCCTGCAAAAGTGTATGAAATACTGTAGATGCTACAGTAACCTTGTGAATCTCAACTAACCATTGATCTCATTATCGATTTTTTGAAGTTCTTTGTTACTCGAACCAGTTGAACGATGTTGAGCCACATCCAGAATGTTGGGAGTGATCATTTCGTATATCGGGTTTTGTTGAACTGTGTTATTATACTGCAAATAATAGACATTGGGAAAATGTTCACATTTAGGGCTTTATATCAGGGCTATTGGTTCGGCCCGGAAAATTATGAGAAAATCAGAAATGTTTCGAGGGCTAACATGGCTTTGTAACTTGGCGACTTTAATGGTCAATCATGCAGAAAATGAGGACCGAACTTTCCAAAAAAAAAACTGAGAATGATTGAGAAAATATGACCTGACCCGAAGAAAAATTGAACAAAAAGTGAATAGGTCTTGAACCCTGAAATTGAAATCTCTCTATACAAAAATTTCTTATACAAAAATTTCAGAAAACATCGAACCGTGACATTTTTCTGGCCCCAATGCAGACGAATCACGAAAAAAAATAGATCAGGCCAGCCCGACTTTCTAGGGGGCTATTCAGTGTGAAATTTCGGTTTTCAGACCGGCTATATTTATTTTGAAATAAAAATAAAAAACATTATTTGAACAAATGTCTGACCGTGAACTCACCAAATAGTCATCCCATTCATTTGCCTGTTCTTCTGTCAAATCAGGACAACTTCCAATTTTTCCATCAGACTCATTTGGATCCGAAGGATGCGATGAGCATGGAGAGATCTTCAAAATATTCGAGTTGATGCTATTTTTCTTTGAAAACTCACCGAATGAACAGTACTACTATTCACCATCGAATTAGTGCAATTTTGCTGGTTTTTTGTGCGACGTTTTCGTTTTTTTCTCAACAAAATAGCCACAATTGGAGGTCCTTCGGATGCTGCAAAACAATCGATAATTGACACACAAAAAAATGAGACACAATAATATATAATAGTTATACGTATTGAGGGATATTTTAAAGTGTTCCTTGAGATAACGCGGGGTGATAAAGATGAAGAGGAGGAAAGGAAAAGATAAGAAGAGGAAGGGCGAGAAAAATGGAAAAGAGTTGGAAACAATGTTGTGTAACACATTTTTAATAATGTTGTTTTTGTTGTGTAGGATCCAAGGGCCGGCCCGAAAAAAGAAAAACAAACTAACGATTGATAGTTGTCATGTTGGCCGTGTAGCCTGGTGGAATTTCGTCAAATGGTTTCACAGTATTCTTCATCGTTGGCAACAAGGGCAAAGGAATAGAAGTGGAAGGTTGTGTTGAAGTTTCCAAGCCAAAAGTATCAGCAAGAAGTTTTGAGCGAGGAATAAACTCGGGAGCTTTGATCCATTCTGCAAAAAATTGGAGAATTGTGAGTTGAATGAGAATTAGATGAAAAAGAGTTTCTCTCAACCGTGTGTTACTGGAAAAGTTGCAAAAAATGGCGAGGAATTATTTTTATGGCTGAAGTTGGTCTTGACAAAAATAAACAAAAAACATTGTTTTTTTTTCTGGAAAAAAACGACAAAAAAAACCTTTTTTCATAAAAATAAAATTCACTCTCCTTGAGATATGTAAGTTTTTTAGTTTGAAATCGCGTGAAGTTCTCTGATTAGGCGAAAAAATGAATCTCCTTTTGGGTGGGTCACGTCATTTTTCTTCACGTTTCTCAGGTTCGTGGAAGAGAGATTGTTTGAAAAGGAGGACTGACAATGCGAAACGGAGAGACACAGACAGGCTCTTGCAACGAAGAGCTGATCTTCCGTGTGCGCCTTTGAACATTTCGGAAAAGCGGAAAAGTTTTAAAAATCTTGACGTGGGGTCACGACATTTAAAAACATATCCCCCAACTTTTAATAATGTTTTTGAGAAATCACAGACACTTTGTCAGTCAAATTTATCTCCTGTTTTTATTTTTTTGCACTGAAGCCTATTGTCACTGAGTTCAGGAAAAGCGCCCGGACCCAAACGACAAAACTGTGACATAATTGGGTCAGATTGGAGAAATCAAGGCCGGTTGATTTTTCTCAGATTTCTCGGGCCCGACCCGCTTCAAACGGTCCGATTAAAAATCTAGCAGCGTTATCCTCTGGAAAAAACATGATTTTGAAATAGAAAATGTTGGCGAACCCGATTATTATTTGAGAAAAACGTTACTCGAAACCGCCGAAAAATCATTAATCTTCAACC
This sequence comes from Caenorhabditis sp. 8 KK-2011, assembly GCA_963572245.1. Lineage (NCBI taxonomy): Eukaryota > Metazoa > Nematoda > Chromadorea > Rhabditida > Rhabditidae > Caenorhabditis > Caenorhabditis sp. 8 KK-2011. The sequence goes on from OY751549.1 coordinate 3,629,628, forward strand.
CAAAAAAAATGGAAAAACGGCGAAAAAAGAAGATGAAAATGTGCATTAAAATACGAAATGTGTACCCGTTTTTTTGCATTTTCAAATTAACAGCTTCATCTTTTTTTCGCATGATGCCTAGCAGAAAAAAAAACTCACTTTCAGGGTCCGGTGTTTGAAATGGAACTTTTTTGAGAGGCTCTAAAACGTTGTCACTCTCAAAATATTCGTTCGGCGGTCGATCGGCTTCTTCAAAAAATACACGAGACATAAGAGCTCTTTCTTCTTCTCCTTTCAATTATGGGCAAAACTTATTTTTTTTCTTTCGGTTGACAACAACACAAAAAATATATAAGACGAATATATATATTTTTATTATTTGAGAGCTATTTCGTAATAAAGCTGAAATAGTGAGGGTTTCGGCGAGACGCAGATGGGGAGCAATCGGCAATTTTTACACTCAAAAAGTTCTTCTTGCTCCGATGATGATGATGATTGGGTGTGGTCATTTTGATGACAAGTGTTGGAGGTCGATTGATTGGATGGAAGGTGGAAAATACTCGATCGGAGCAATTTCCATAAAAGTTGGACCTGAACAATAATTTCAACAAATTCAGATCAACACACTGTGAGCAAGGTATATTCTGAATCAGTCCAGGTGGAATTTTATCGGATCTGAAAATAACTAAATCTGAATCGGAACCAAAAATATGTCCGAATGGGGAAGAGTCAAGAAATCGGACCGAGCCCAAGATCTTTGCAGTAACTGAAATTGAATTTTGTTAATTAAAGAGATTCTAAAAAAAATTTGTAAAAAAATAAACAGGTCACGTGATCAACGTGACATGTAACACTTTTTCTCTATCACTCCTTTGTGAATCTAGATTATTACTGAACCTCATGTATACTGACAATAGTTCGTCCCGGTTTTCCGATCACAACACCCATAAATCTATACCCGTGTAGACCCCTAAATCTCTCACAGTTCTACAAGTTGACACCTAACACCCTATAAGCAACAATGAATCGATCAAAAACTTCGGAGATGGTGTTATGAGATCAAATTGTAATTAGAAAAACACACTTGATAATTGGAGCATCATCAAAGAGACTGTCTCCTACATTAACCATACTTTTGTAAGAAGCCGAAAACTACAAAGAAAAGTACAGGAGATTATAGCAAGAAAATCCCTAGTTTTCAAAAATTCAAACCATTCCTTTTTTGTTTCAACGTCCCTCAATTTCCAAAATTCGGTCATATTTCATCGAATTATGCAAATCACTAATGTGATGGTTACTGCACGCAACACTTCCACTTGAAAATTCAAAACTAGAATTATTTTTATTACGTAATGAGACAGTTTACGAGATGAAGAGTGTAGAAAACAGAAAACATTCAGGCCGACAAATATTGAATCGGTATCAGGTCTCATTGAGCCTACCCCAATATCGGTGGTACTGAGCCTGACCTTTTTTTTTGTTTCGAAATGAAACTAAAAAATGGATAATTCGATTTTAACAAAAAAGTTTTTTGGATGGTACCTCAAAAAAGTTTGACCCAAAACCGAAACGGGCCCAGAATAACATCGGGCATGATCCCATTTCATGAAGTTTTTCAGAATTTTTTTTGAGAAAATTAACTTTAGGGTTCGATTCAGATTTTTTTTCCGATTTTTCACAAGTCCGATTTTTTAAAAAGTCAGTGGCTAGGTCCGATAAAGTAGGCCTAACTTTCGGGCCCGATTCAGAAAAGATTGAGTCAGGTTGGATGTGGCTCCGATTCTATCGGCTCTGGTCCAGTTCAGATGGTCCGAGCCCGTTTCGATTCAAGACAGGACTGAGAGTTGAACTGATCAGATTATCCGAACTTTTTCCATTCTCAACAATTTCAGTTTTGAACAACTCTGGGTGAGATTGTAGCCCGATGGCCCGAGAGCCCGGCTCGAAAATCACGGGACAGGTCGGGCTATTTTTCGGCCGGTGAAAAAAACCCGGCCAGGCCCGCCCCGACTTTTGAACGTCAGTTTCTCGGAACCAGGAATAAAATTTTTTTATATGTAAGTACTAAAACTCAGGGTATTTTTGAGGCCGGGGCTTTTTCCGGACTTCAATAAAAAAGCCCGGCCAGGGCCCGGCCGGCTCAAAAGAGCCCAAATCTCACCCCTACTCTGACATGAGAATAAATCCCTATTTCATATTTGTTTGTTCTCATTTCTGACCTAAAATAACATTTTCTTTATTATTGAAAAGTGGAAAAGGAAGTATTTTGGTATAATTAATCTCCCAGATAATAATCAAAAAAAAACTTCTTCGTTTTTTTGTTGCTGTCTTCCCATTTTGAAAAATGTGAGATTTCTCCGATATGGTCGTTAATTTCACCGATCATTGAACTTTTTTTGCTGTTGTTTTCTAAATATAATTTGCCCTTTCATCTTTTTTTTTTGTTTTTGAAAATGATTGACCACTTGTTTTGTCCATCATCATCATTCATTCAAAAACAGAACGAGTCCGAACAAACAAAAATACCGACACATAACTAATTCACTCATTATTTTATTGACTTGTCATCTGACTCATAACATATGCCACTCTATTGTTTTGAGCACTTCCAGGGATACGGTAATTCCAATTCACACATACTTGTCAATTTATGTAGATTAAGGTGTTTTGCGCAATTTTTCATACAAGTGCAATTTTTTCGATTCTGTGTAGTTCTCTCGGACAAGATTTTACGCAATTTGTATGGAAGAATAAGTTCCGAGTTGGCTTAAATTTTGTGAACTGATTTATTTAGGTTTTAGTTCTAAGTTTTCGATCCGGCCCGACGTGTTTTTCTGGAAAATAGTTGGACGATGTTCCCGTTTTCTTGAGTTTTTGAAAAACAAAAATCTTGATCGTTTCTCCCTCGATTTTTAAAATTCAAACTCAACCCCTGAACCTCTCACAAAAACAACTTCTCCCTTCGCCGAAAACACCAATAAATTGCGCGAACAATCAGCGAGTGAAAAGAGTGTCATAATAAGCGAGACGCAGACATGTTCAAAGTATTCAGTTTCCGCCGCCAAAAGTGGGAACGGTTTTTTGCAGTTGTGGGAAACTGGCTGACTCATTACACACATTTTACCCTTTTCCATGTTTTTGTGTTTTGCCATTAGGACGCGAAAAAGGGCGAGGAGCGCGCGCCTTTTACATTTTGAATGAGCGAATCGTTTTTGGCAACATTACAAATTCCTTTGTTGACAACCTAGAACAACGAACAGCAGGAGGTAATGAATATTTGATCGATTTCATTTTTATCGGAAAATGAGGAGGATATTTGTTTTTGAAATTGGTTTGTTTTTTTTGTTCGAAACATTTATTCAACTAAAAAATTTGGATGGGTTAGAATCAGAGCTGCTCGACCACTACAAAAAAGGCCTTTTTCTAATCGGACCAGGCCCGATTTCCTCAAAGTTGTTCTGTTGAATCAGCCAAATACTACAAAATTTTTCGTGAAAAAATCTAGAAAAAATGTGAAAAAATCAAGAAAAACCAGGCTGAGACCGAATTTTTGGCTTCAATTTTTATCGGGCTCGACCTGCTTCATATTTCAGCCCCCCCCCCCCCCCCTCCCGTTATGTTTCTAGCCACACCACAAACTTCATTTTATATTCACCTACAACACCCGTAAATCTATACCCGTGTAGACCCCTAAATCTCTCACAGTTCTACAAATTGACACCTAACACCCTATAAGCAACAATGAATCGATCAAAAACTTCGGAGATGGTGTTATGAGATTAAATTGTAATTAGCAAAACACACTTGCTAATTAGAGCATCATCAAAGAGACTGTCTCCTCCATGTTTTTGTTCGGAACTTAGAAAGCAAAAATTCTGAATCCAGAATATCATAGCTAATTAGTTTGAATGAAGCTTGAATGAAGACCACCATAAAAAAATGGGGATTACTGTAGGAGGTGTACAACTCATTAAATTGAAGGTTATTTATGGAACATTGTCATTGACGAAATTCACATAAATTACAACATTTCTCGATTTAAGGTCAGAAAAGGATTTCGTCATGAATTATCGGGCACATCCCTTGTCCAACTTTTAGAGTTCCTCGAAGAACATTGAAAAATATTTCTACAGTAATCTAGGCATGACACACAGAAAGTCCCTCTCTTTTGATGTTGTAAATATTAACGGATTAGTCTACCGTTCAAGTATTACATCACCTCCCGCTGGGTAGATATTTGTAAACAATGAATGCACCAAAGAGAAATCCCCGAAAGTATGCGATTTCTTCTCCAATTTCCGACAACACCCTCAATGTTTTTTTATAATCAAATCAGAAAAACATGCATGATTACATACATTAGCATTTGTTGTAATAATACTATTAGCCCTATCTCTTCTCACCCCTTCATTCCATTTTTCCCCTCTCTTTTTTTGGTTTGATGTCGGCTTGACGTCTCACTGCGAAAACAAACAAATGCATGATTTTTCTGACACGTTTCGGTTTCCTTCAAACGACCATGGTAATATTATTTACTTTACCTACAGCACCTCAACGGGAGGTGGTACTGTACTTGAACGTTCAATAAAAAAAATAGCACACGTTTTAGTACTTTGAGAATGGCGGTGGTTCTTTTGACAAGGGTTAGTGTAGGTTCCAACATGAAAATTGAAGTTTAATTTTTTAGTCAGAATAAGTTTACTCTAACCTTTCTGGTTTGTGGGAAGTTGAAAGTAATTTATGTGTCGTTGAGAACTGTTTTTTTTTTATTTCCTTCCATAAATCATTTCCGGATGTGAAAAATCGACATGTATGACATCAAACATTCGAGCAAGTTCAAACTTTTTCTTGTCCTCCATCTCATTTCGCTGAAAATCGAAGATCTGTTTACGGCCGGGTCCGATAAAAATCTGAGTCCAAATACCTTGACTTTTATAGAAAAAGCCAGAGCCAAAAAACCGGGCTGGATCCGTTTTTTTGTTGAGATTTCAGCAGAATCAGACCCGAAGAAATTTTTGGTTTAACCCAGGGACCAAGAGAGCCCAAATCTCCTAGTTATCATCAAAAGTTGACTTTCAGACCGATTCAGTCACGTTTTCAAAGTGTGGGCCTGATTTTTATCGGTCCCGGATCGATGATCTTTAGTTTTGTGTAAATTTCTACCTCTAAAATGTTTAGAATCTTCATCATTGTTGCAATTCGATGAGCATAATGTTCCATATGTAATTAATTTTTATAATAATAGTGAAGTTCATCGCCCAAAATTTCAATCATATTCTCACTTAGTTCCACAAATTCTCCATTCAGTACCTTGGCAGCATGTCGAAATGAAACAATAGCGAGCATATATGCGATTTCTTGAGATGTCGGTCGAATGTCTACTAGTGATTTGAGCAGTTCGTCGAGTTTCGAATTTCTCAATGGTCCCAGAAAACTGAAAAGTATATGGCACATAGGCACTTCCGACTGTTTTCGTGGCTCTGACTCACTGTCGATTTTCTCTCACAAACCAAGAAATATCAAGTTCCAGAGCGTTTTCGTTGATCGCATAGCCACCCACTAAATACACCCAATCATCTTTGTCAGCTGTGGATAGGTTGCGATTCATAGTTGTGATATGATTTTGAAAACGATTCCATGTTACCCATACAACTTTGATGAATTCAATTCTCATATTTAGTGGGATCTCTTGAAATTTTGAACAAAATGAACCATTCAGCAACTTTGAGAAAACTCGTCTCCCATACTTTTAAAATATTGTTTGTACCTATTTTTCTACAAAATTCTGGTGTTTTTTTCGATTTTGTTAGAGCTTGACTCGATTGAGTAAGAGTATTCATTCCAACATAGGTTTTCTATTGAGATTCCAAAATAATCCATCCTTTTTCGATTAGTTTTGTGAAATCGACAAAGTTTCTTTGTGCAGATTTCTGACATCGAGACGAAAAAAATGTGATTAATGTCGGCCGACCCACAACATAATCTAGAGGTTCAAAATTTTGTCTTTCAGTTGAAGACATTGAATCTCGATCCAGTTGCATTTCTGGAAATAGTGTGGTTTGAAATTTCAGACAAAAAATAGACTCACTTTTATCATTTTATTTTTATTTATTTTTATTTATTGAATACGTTGGAATACAACGTGAAAAAGAATACAAAGAACACAATACAACAAAAGAACAAAAAAAACAAGTATAGTCTGTTCACTATGATTCATTCCAACTTCATAACACTTTTCTAACCGACACTTTTTACACGAATCCAAACTGTGTGTATCCTTTTGATCATCTTTTCGACACTTTAACTCGCCATACTTTTTGAGAACAGCTCGTCGAAAAAAGGCTGCACATGCTCGACAAGAATCCACATCGAAATGTAAACCATTTGAAGGGTTTGAACATACCAGACATTTTGAAAAATTCATTATTGATTTTTTTTGCACAACACGAGAGTGATAGTTTTTTCCAATATGATATAGTTATGCATGTTTTTCCCGGATACTCAAATTTTATTTCCGGATCTCAGAAAGAAAATTTTATTTTTTCCCATACAATATTTCAGGGTGAGATAATTCAACAGTTATGAAATCAAAAAGTCGATCCAGCTCTATTTTTCCTGCTCTTGGTGCATGTATCGCTGAAAATAATACTATCTACAGTAATCTTCATATAACTTCTCACATCCATAAGATTCACAAACTCCATCATTTTCGATATTCGATGAGCGTAAACTCCTATTTTTAAATTGTTAATATAATAACTATGCATTTCATTTCCTAATATGTCAATCATATTTTCACACAATTCCTCGAAACCACGGTTCAATTGTTTTGCTGCGTGACGAAATGAAAATATAGCCAGCATGTATGTTATTTCTTCCGATGTTGGTCGGAACCAGGGTTGTTCATTTTGACATGTTTTAGGAGTTGTCGTTGAGATTTTCAACGCGTGAGTTAACTTGTTCAGAGTGTTCATCCCGACATATATTTTTGAATCGGTTGCCAAAATAGTTGAAGCTTTCTCAATCAGTTTTGAGAAATCAATATACAATCGATCAGATTTTTCTTAATTGTTCGCATCGGTGAAAATAAAATTTGGCCATCCAACATAGTACTGTACCGATGGAGTTCGTTTCTTTTTCATCAAACAAACCGGATCTCGACCCGACCAAGTTGTAATTCTGTGTTTATCAGAAAACTAGTTTACATATTTTTCAAAATTTGAAGAGGGGGTCAACTTAGTTTCACTATTAGCCATTCACAAATCGGTACCACGCGCTCTGATGATAATCTTCATGTGAACTCGGTTCAGAAGTGATTTTCAGCGTATTTTGATATCAGCATCAGATTCTACGGGTCAAAAAAGTCTAAAAATTTACTTGTCACACTTTCAAAAAATTTTGTTCTGGATATTTTCACTGCTCAAATTTCCATCTACAGTAACCGCGTTGTACTTTCAATTTCCGTTTGCACTCGTGCGAAAAAAACTAATCATGTGAGAAATGTTTGTCATACTAAAAAATAAAAAATCTGAAAATGAGTTGAAGATAAAATTTGTTCCGTGAACATGTAATTATAAAATCATATTACTTCACGGCTACAACATACATGAACCAACTCAACAAAAAAACATGATGATGTAAAACTAGAAATTTTTTAAACTAGAGTTGGAAGCTTAAAAAACATGGATTATGAACAAAAATACAGTAGGAAAATGAAATTCGAATCCGGTTGGTTGTAATAACTGAAAACCTTGTGACAACCAGTGAAGACGTGTCTTGCAAAACTGCACCGCTACCTCCATTTGAATCATTATTGCCTCTGCATATACAAGATGTTCTATTGTTTTCATATGAATTTCGCTGAAAAAATTTCTTCAAATTTTGAAAGAACGTTGACCTAAGTCGGTCTAGGCCCCATCTAGGAAAACTTTAAGATAAAATTTGGTTAACCTTTCCGTTGTTGTTATAGTCGGTACAAAAATAAGCTCAAGTGGAAGAGATTCAATACGGCCTAGAAAACCAAATTAGTAATTAAGTATTTACAGTATACTTTCGTTGAAGGAGCATTGCCACGTTTCACGTTTCTGAAATATCTTTTTCTATTTTTTTTTTGATGGCCCGAAAGTTTTCAGTCCGCCATCAGACTTCAGAAGGTTAATTTTTCCGAACTAGTCGACCGGAATGTATCTCACATTTTTTGTATTTCAATGTTCTCAGTCAGTCAATCAAATCGTCAACCGGAAACGAGAAAAAAAATTTTGAAGGCCACAAAAAACCGCGAAAAACTTCTGCTACCAGATGTTTTATTTTTTTTCTTGCGGTTTTGAATGGCCTTATTGTTTTCATGTTATTGTCACATGGGTGTTCATTTTCGCGCTATCATTGATAACATAAATCAAATTGGGTCAAAAGCTGGCCCCAAAAAAAGGAGGAGGAATCTAGAGAGGTTGTTCTAAACGGTTTTTCATTTTATGTCTCAATAAAAAAAAGTATAATTAAATTGTCGGATTCTTTCAACCTGCTACCACCAAAAATAGATGTTATCTTCTCTTTCACCTCCCATATTTTTTATGTTGTCATGTTCCGATTTGATTGATATCCCCCTATTCTCTTTCTCGGACGTGTTGTTTGTTTTGTTTTGCCACCCTTGCGCAATTCTGCCCCTCTTTTTTTTTTCTCTTTAGTTACTGGATTAGGTTGATTGGCGCAATACGGTAAGTTATCCTTCAAGGTACCGACCACCACTGATTTATGTATTATATTATGATGGTGTAGAGAGGATTAAGGTGTTAATCCAAGTATGGGAGAAGTGGACCGGAACATGACATTTTGTTCCGATAAATGTGGGAAGAAAAACTTGAGTACTCTTCGGGAAAAAAATCTATTTCTGAAAAGTGTCGGGCCGGTCTGATACAAACATGAACTTGAAAAAAGTCAAATATGAATCGGACCCAAACGTTAAAATGTGACTGAACAGGGCCGGAAATTGAGCCCGGTCCGTTAATTTTTAGAATTTTGTTGACTCGGGTCGAAAATTAGGATCGCAAGATTTTTTTTTGCCAAAATGAGAAACTCAAAATATGAGTTCAAAAATCCTGATTCACGATACTCCGGAAATATGAGAAATGAGCCTGGCCCGAAAATGATAAAATCTGACAAGAACTCTGCTCTGTTCCCAGTTCACAAAAATAATGAAAACATTTTCACCTAGTCATTCACATTTTTTATGTTTGGTCTGACCGTTCTGAGTCAATTCGATAGTCTTGATAAACCAACAAAAAAATCGACTTCTTCCGATTTTTTCTAACACATTTGTAATGTGCCAAGTACCCTTTACTTCAATTGCTGTTTTTGTTTTGTTTTGTTCCGTTGTTTTCTTTTTCAAAAATAGTGTCAAATAAACAAAGACCACTTGAAGTGATCAAGAGTACTGTAGTAGTTTTCGAGAAAAGTCGCGCCGCGCCCTTTTTGCGGGCGAACACAGTTGGAATCCAATCTTCTTCTTCTTCTTTTTCTGCTTCCGTTGATTGAAATAAGACCACGCCCACATTTTGTTGGTGTTTGAAAAACAAAACAATATTGGGCTAACACCTGTCGGTGAGGTTGGGATTATACTTCTCCCTTTTTGAGGCCTGTTTTGTTTTTCGGATGAAAAAAGGGGGAAAGAGATTAGAATCTTTTTTCGATTGGTGACAGATCAACACATTTTGCACCTGCTGTTTTTATTTCAGGTTTTCCTTTTTTTCGAAAAAAAAAACATTCCTGCTTCATCCCATGGGGGAGATTTTGAATAAGCCACGCGCCCGAAGACGGTTCGGACCGGATGGGGTTCCTGTTTCGAAAAGGATACCTTTTTTCATATAAAAAATTAATATTTTCTACTTGAACATATGCTACTTTTTTCCCTTTGCGGGGTTTTCAGGCCACCCAAAGTACTGTTGAATTCGAATTTCTCACATCAAAAATGTATCAGTCCTCAACACTCTGTTGAAACGTGTCCTCGGTAGTATAGTGGTGAGTATCCGCGTCTGTCACATGCGAGACCCGGGTTCAATTCCCGGCCGGGGAGAAACTTTTTTTCGAATTTTTTTTTTTGACAAATTTTCCGGTTCAATTTTTCTATTCAAAATGTCTTACCAATCTGGCACACTGTAATTTGACTCTCACTCATCTTCCAACATAATCCAAACCAAATCGTATCAAATTTCCACAGATGTTTTCATGTTTCCTTTTCAAGTACTCTTTCCACATTTTGTTCTTATCACTTTTCAATAATTTGTTTACCCATCTAATTATTCACCTGTTGTTGCTGTTGTTGTTTTCCTTCCCTTCTTTCTTTCCATCCATACCGCCCCACTCAAACAGGCCACGCCCCCTTTTTTGATCGTTGCCCCGCCCCTCGTTTATACCTTCTTATTCATAACTCGTCTATTTTTTGCATTCAGCATGGTCGACATGAGTAGTTGCTCTTCATCAATGTTTCAAGATTCCTACTGTATTGATAATGATACTGTAATTACGTGTGAGATATGTTTCGAACCGTTCAATCATCAAAATCGACAACCAAAACTGCTGCCGTGTGGACACAATTTTTGCGAGACATGTATTTTCAGTATGTGTTGTCATCAAGAGGTTAGTTAGGGACTAGAGAAAAGTACTGTAGTTAAACAGAGTACTGTAATTTTTGCGTTATTCCAAAGTTTTGTATTTTCGGAATTTTTTTTCACTCAATCAAATTCAGGTTACTGTAGTTTGTTCGGCCCGAAAATCAGAAGAGCTTTTTTGTCTATTTCTCGGTCGGCCCGGCCCGACCGGGTTTACTTCTCAGGACAAAAAAATCCTAAAAATTTACCGGTTTTGTGTGATCTTTGAAAAACCAGCCGTTTTATATTCTGGCACATTTTGATGTTTTTTGTTTCAGTACTATCTTCTGGATTCGATCAAATGTCCAACTTGTCGTCGATCATTTTCCATGAACACAGCCCGTCAAGCGCCGACCAATTATGATCTTTGCAGTGAGTTTGAAAACATTCCTCACTCTCAATAACTCTGTTTTTTCTATTTAGAAATTCTGGAAAATATGCAGAAGAAAAAAGAGCAAAACGTGACGGTGATTCATTTGACGGAGCCACGAAAAGTTGTCGTCGACAAAGAGCCAAAAAAGCCAAAGACAATCATCACCGAAAAGTGTCGACAATTGTCAGAAGAGTCGAAAGGACAACAACCAAGATGTTCGGATTGTCAACGAAAATTCGCACAAAAACATTTGTTCCGATTGGCCAGATATTGTGTGGATTGTACGAGCACATCTCGAATGACAATTGTATGTTTGGAGTGTTGTGTGAATCAACACAATGGCCACGAACTATTCACCGAGGATCAATTGCATCATAATCAATTGAAAGTGTTGGCAGAGTTACGGGTGATTCGACGAAAAGTTGTCGATGCTTCTGAAGGTTTCGATAAGAGAAGTGAAGAATTGCGCGATTCGGGAAGAGATGTTTGCATCAGTTTGACTTCGGAGAAACAGAATCTGCTGATTTTCACTTTAGCCTCGATTGATGATGTGGTTAGGAGAATTGAGAATGCGCCTATTATGTTTCCTCCAGTTTTACAGTAAGTCATATTTTTCTTTTTTGCTTTCAGGAGGGGGATTTTGGTGGAAAAATGGATCCAAAAATATCTAAATCTGAATAGGCCTAAACTTTTGGAACTTTCTGTTAAGTTGTTGTTCCAAAGTGATTTTTCAGAGAAAAAAAGTTGAAAATATTTTCCGAAAAACAAAAAGTCAGAAAAAAACTGGAAAATCGGAAAAATCGGAGTTTTTCGACCTACAAGAATTACGATTTCAAATGTCGGAAATAATTCCCGGAATTGAAAGTCGGAAACTTTCCACCAAGAAAAAATTTCGGAATTTCCTATTACTGGTCAAAACTGGGCCCAAACAGGAAAAATGTGGCAGAATAGGACCAAGTCAAGAAATCAGGGCCGACCCGTTTTTTTCATGATTTTTGGCCGGCCAAAAATTCAAACTAAAAATAGCCTTATTCATATTAATTTTTTCCGGGCCGGACTCATTTCAAGAACAGTTTCAAAAAAGTTGTTTTCAGAACAATTCGAGATGAACAATTGCACAATTTCCAACGTGTTTCCAAATTGAACAGTGTTCTTGAAAAATCGGTCGTATCTCGTCAAAACACAAAACCATCGTCATGTTCATCTCCATCGACTTCGACATTCAACGACACAACCAATCTCAACCTATCAATTCGACAATCTCGAGTCTCACTTCGAGGAGACGACGCATTGTTCCACGATTCTATCGACTCGTTATGTCGACTTCTTCTCGCTCATCCAATGTGTCTTCAACTCGATTTTCATCATTCAACAATTTCATCAAAGGATACTGTAGAAGAGAGAAAACGAAAAATAATGTCGTGTGCTCATGCGGCGAGTTGTATGCTCGATGCGAGCACAACTCTATCGATGATTCCACTTTTTGCCGATGTTCTTCTCAATTGTTTCTATCAACTCAACAAATTGACCAAAAACAAGTTCGACAATGATAAGAGAAGTTGTCGACGAATCGATGTTTGGAAACAAATACAGACTTCGTATACTGAACTGCTCAACATTTCTGCTAGAAACTTTCCGGCTTTTCATCCAGAACGTGTTGACATTTTGGACGATCTCGCATATTTATGCCATCTTTACTCGGATGTTTGTGATCAGGTTGGTTTTTTATCCCGGTTTTTTTTTCAAAAATTAGTTTCTATTTTTTCTAGGCCACTGTCACTATTTGTATCATCGAAGCGGCTCGTGCTCGCGCGGCTGATTCTTCGAGTTTGACTGAAGTGGAACAACGACGAACCGAAGAGCGATTAGATCTCATTGATCAGCATTTAACCGAATGTCGGAGACAACAAAAATTGGCGGAGCTCCGCAAAACATCCAAAAACAAACATTCGGCGACGCATGGAAAGTTCAAACGATTATTTGGCAGCTGCTTCAAACCGAAACCCATGGTTTGAAAAATTTCAACATTTTTAGATAGGATTTCCTTTCCGGGTTATGTAGATTATGTGTATAATTATGATAGTAGTGATAATAAAAGTTTGATTAGCAAAACAATCGTTTATACAAAAAACATGTGTGCTAGATTGGTAAGACAATTCGAATAGTAAAAAAGTTTCTCCCCGGCCGGGAATTGAACCCGGGTCTCGCATGTGACAGACGCGGATACTCACCACTATACTACCGAGGACACGTTGCCACACAGTGTTGAGGACTGATACATTTTTGTTAAAAAATTAATGTTCTCTTTCCAGACCGGGGATTTTTAAGAGTTGAAAAACACGCGACAAACTTCAACCTCAAATTTCTTCAAGATAAACACTTTCTCATACATCGGCTGAGCCCAAAAAACTCTCTGAATTGGACCAGGCCTCTCACCCCCGACGTGGAGCCGACGTTTATATTCATTTCCCAAGCATCTTAATTCCCGACTCTGCAATAAATTTTTTCATCCAGATTGAAATCACGTCAATGAAATATAAACGTGACTTTCTTTTTTGTGCTTAAATATGCGAAACAAATCCGGAATCGTCATTTTTGCTATATCCAATGGGAATGAATTATTATCTAGCTCTATGTATTCTGTACACGTTATACTGTACATCCGACTCGATGGCGGTTTGTAGTAACAATTTGTAAGTTCAGAAATAAATGTTGGTGGTTATGTGAATTTTCAGAAACACTTCATTCTTCACAACAGCCCGTCCAGCTTTTGGAGATTTTCCATTTTTACCGACAATTCAACAAAAGTCTGGGGAATATCAAAATAAGTACAGTGTACTGAAAGAGTCAGTCAATTAGATTACCCTTCATTTACCACAGTGACAGTTTAGGAAGAAGTCATTTGTTTTCATGATGGTTTATGGTTGTGTTGGAATCGGATTGTCGTTGACACTTTGTGCGATTTCGTTTTTTGCATTGATTAGGCCAACAAGCACCGTTGTTCGAGGTTAGTTCACAGTTTTTTGAATAGGAGTTTCTGGGGAAAAACCAGGAAAACAAAGCTGAAATCGAAAATCGAAAGTTATTCGAGAAAATATCGTCGCAAACAAGTTCCAGGTTGGGCGCTTCGACATAATTTCTTAGGGGTAAAGTGTCACGGGTCAGATATCTGCAGAATAAAACTTTTTCGAAATCGGACCGAAAAAAAACCGGAGCTGGTCTGATTTTTATGAAAGTTTAGCTAAGTGTTGGTTTTTTCCGATATTTAGATTACTTATCAAAACAAACTAAAAATTTCTCAAGCCGGTTTTTTGTTCAGGCCCGATTTTCTCAATATTTTTCTCTCGTGAACTTTGCCAATGTTTCAGTGCTCAACACTGCGCAAGGTGCACCTTCCATCGAAGTGCCAGCAGTCATTCAATTGCGTATTTTCAAAAAGCCACCACCCAAAAAGTCGTCAAAACATGCCGCCACAGCCACAGCCACAGCCACAGCGGCCACCGCAAAAAGCGTAGATAGTATTGAGAAGAAGGGTAAAACTACAAATACACTACCAAATAATAACCACAACAAGACAACCAATAATATGAATGCAAAGAGAAATAGTAAACGACTGAAAATTTCGAATCGTGCTAAAAAGACGAAAAAATAAAGATTTTATTGAAATTTGCAAAATTTTCAAAGTACAACCATATCTTCACTATTTTTTGTAATCGACTCTTCGACTTTGATCACTTTTGGATTTTGTTGAGAATTTTTTGATTTTTGACAAAGTCGATGAACTATATAAGTGACTGTTGGCACGATTAGACATATCGGCAGAACTATGATCAATATTAGAATCTGAACAAAAAATTTGATTTTTAGCCGCATTTTTTCTTCGACAAAATCAATAGACCTTACCTCAACTTTCAAATGATGACAACAATCCTTATTCAAATTTCCGCAACACTTATAGGTTGATAATAATGTCTCCTTGGGGCATGTTTTACCAATTTCAAAAGTGGGACACCATAAACCGATCGGACCATCTAGATCTTTTAAATCACCCGAATTCGTCAATGAAACATTCAGATTCAAAAATAGATGAGATGTAATGTTGAAACTTAAATAGTCGGCATCATTAAATGAGTGAATTAGATCTAGAAATAATGTGAATATTAGTTGACGAAACATTTGGAGACAGACGACGATAAAAATGGACAAACGAGCAATGAGAAAACAAATCGATGATGCATTTTTCGGGTGTTATTGGAGCCAATTAAACAGTCGAGCACAGTTTCATGTGGTGACACTTCGAACGAAATAGTTGTTAACAGAAAAAAAGGAACTATTTAGGTTAAAAAATTTATTGAGGAATTGATTTGAGCACGAGAAAAAGTGTCCAATTTCAAACGTGGTGGCTCTATCTGTCTATCGTTTGCATTTTTTTCGACTTGGCTCGATTTTTGTGTTGACATCTTCACATTTTGATCGCAATTTTTCTCTCAACTCTAGAGCGTTTTGAAATTCGTTCCATGCCTGAAAATTATTTCTGATTTTTTTTGACAGTTTGGGTTGTTTTCAAAGCCAGGTGTGAGACTATAGCCCGAGGGTCCGAGAGCCCGGCTCGAAAATCACGAGCCACACAGGGCCGGGCTATTTTGTTTTTCGACCGGTTAGAAAAAACCCGGTCATGGCCTTTCGAAAAATTTAAATTTCCACACTCTTGTTCTTCTAGAAAAATTCTGATATGTATTTGTAAGTACTAAAACTCAGGATATATTTAATGCCTGTTTCCGGACGGGCTTTTTTCAGGCTTTTAATAAAAGCCGGTCAGAGCGGGCCTCCGGCCGGCTCAAGAAAGCCCAAATCTCACCACTGGTTCAAATTCAAGCTAAAAAATATATTCTCAACACTCACGAGCTCTTTTGAATCCAGCACTTCACTTGTATCCATCTCTTCCTCATCTACAGTAGTCTTCGATTGACCTGACAACAATTTGTTTCGATACTCGTTGACTCTTCTCTCGACCTCGTTTTCATCCAATCCTTCGTATTCCAATATCACTTCCATTTCTACACATTTCAC
Organism: Caenorhabditis sp. 8 KK-2011; assembly: GCA_963572245.1. Taxonomy (NCBI): domain Eukaryota; kingdom Metazoa; phylum Nematoda; class Chromadorea; order Rhabditida; family Rhabditidae; genus Caenorhabditis; species Caenorhabditis sp. 8 KK-2011. The sequence goes on from OY751549.1 coordinate 3,645,693, forward strand.
TTCGATTTCTCGTCTCTTCTTGTGCTCATTTCTTTCAGTCTCGAGTTTTTGAACAACTTCGTTTTTCATACGACGAATATTTTCTTCGTTGTTGTTGTAGTATACTTTTTGTGGTATCTGAAAAATGTCTGTTTTCGGAAATGAATATCTCGGCCCACTATTTTCTGTGGTAAAACTCACTTGTAATTTGGTTATATGTGATGAAATTGATTGGAAGAATCCACTAGTTTTCGTCTTATCCGTTATGTCAACTTCTTTTCCGGTAGTCATTCTGAAAATAGAACGGCTTTTTGGGACTCAAAATGTTTAGAGAAAATTCCAGAGAAGATGCCGTTTCAGCTAAATCAGAAGGTTGATCATTTTTGAGCAGATTTTTATCAGATAAATGTTTAAGATTGAATTTCGAAAGCCGGCTCAAAAATCACTAGCCAGGCCGAGGTTTTTGTTTTTCGGTCGGGCAAATAAAACCCGACCCTACCTTTGGATGCCAGTTTTTCAGAACCGCGAAAAGAATTATTTGATAAAAGTGTGGATCCTTTTTTCGAAATCTTTTCCGGTCTTTAGTAAAAAAGCCAGACCGGCCCTAATTTCGAAAAAGTCCGGCCAGAACCAGGGCCGTAGAAACACGCAAAAGTACAGTACTTTCATTCCCAAAATTTGAAGCCTAAAATGTCATTTCTACTATTTTTTTGGTTCCAAAAAATTATCCTTTCAAACTCTGATCAGGCTTTTCCAAACAACCAACAAAACTTTTAAAAAAGAGTATAGAGAAGAAGAAAAAACAAAAAAGAGATATGCGATGTGCAAAGTAAGAAAAAAAGGCAAAAAATATGCAAAAATATCGTGCAAAGTAAAAGTGACTTTTCGCGATTTTGGCGAAATGAATCATTCTTGTTAAAAAATAATTGTGTGAAAGTGTGTAAAATTGAAAGAAAGTCATGTTCCAACATGCAGAATTTCATATTTCTTGAAAAAATACAGTTTTTTTCGATTTTTCCTTTTTGCCAATTTTTTGCCTGTTTTTTACTTTGCACATCGCAATAAATAAGAAAACAACCAACACCTGTGGACACAAAAACACAAATGAGAGTACTGTTGGCAGGCAAAACGGGAGGTGTGAATAATGTATGCCTTTGGGATGTCAACACATATATGTGGGGGGCGGTATGTCTTTTTATACAACCTAACAGTCGAAAAAGTTCGAATTTTTGCATTCAACTTTTTGCTTTCTGAAAACTTGGAATATGAGTCCCACACGCAAAACCAATCTTTACAATAACAAGAAAGAAAAACCATTTATCCATATTATCATCCAAGTTATCATTGTCATTGTTACATATCTCAAAGCGAGACCCGAACAAAAAAATCAATTATGAAATCAGAGTTTGAACCCGAAACTAATTATTTGTCTACCAATCGTATCTTTCTTTTTTCTTTTTTCTTTTTTTTTCATTTCTGTTTGAGTTGGTGATCATTATTCGGAATCGAGCTGAATTTGATGCTGGATTTTGTTTTCTTCTTCGGTTGAGTACTGTAGATATGTTTTCGAATGTCGACATTGAGTAAGGCATAGAGAACCCAGTTGCCTGAAATACATACAGTTGAAGAAAGTGTAAAACGTTTTGGTTGACATAGTAATGGCTAAAGCAGTTTTTGGGAGCGAAGGAGACGCAGAGAAAAAGTATTAGGCTGCTACTCTTTTTTGCAGCTTGACCGGGCCTGGTTAAACCCGTCCCAAAAATCAATCGAGCCGAGATAATAAAAAACAAAAAATGTCCGTCCTAATTTTTCGAAAAAAATTCTGGGCGGGTCTGATTTTGAAATTGGGCTCGTTTCTATTTTTGATGTGATTTTGTGACCTGACTCACAAAAAAATCTTGAAACAAAGGAACCGGGCACGATTTCTTGACTTCTCGGTGTTTGTGCCCAACTCAGAGATTGTTATCTTCCTATAAAAGTTAGACCAGGCCCGATTCAATTTGTGACTTTTTTGATTTTCTTGATACAACGTGACCTTTTTTTGTCTTTCTCACCTGCAGCATTAATGTAGGGCAAGCAATTGGCGAACAATCGAATGTAGACAAACACCTGTGATTCCATATCAACAGTCGACTGATTCTCGCCAGATTGCACAAATTGCATAATATACGAAATGTAGTTTGGAAGCATTGTGAAACCCCAGAACGGTGCCCAGCATACGAAATGGAACACGGCGATTCGCCAAACACTCTTCCTCACTTCCGACATGTATCGTGGCTCTTTTCCCGGTTTCGCAGTGTTGGCTGTTTGCGCTTTTCGTATCTTGTATTTCGCTTTGACATGTCGAACCAAAAGAATATAACAGATTGTCATTATAACAAACGGAATAACGAATCCGACAAAGAAGGTGTATTGAGCGAACGCGTTGAATATATGATCGGGCATGTGCGGCAGACAATACCACGCGTTCAATGTTTCTTCGGGCATTCCATCAGTCACACTTCCGAACTCTCTTGCCTGAATATATTGAAGATAGTAGAAGTGGATGAGTGTTGGTGTGAGAACGCCAAAAACGATGCCAAATATCAGCGGAACCAAGAACATCCACGCGCGATAGAAGTGACGCAGACGGGTACAAACGATGATGTAACGTTCGAGAGACATCACTGTCAGAAGAATCACCGAGAACAGTTTGGCGAACATTTCTAGTGAGCGATTCGTGTAACAAGCCTGAAATTATGTTAAAATCGATTATCGGACTTCATATAGGAGTTTCGCAAAATCTGACGACGGGATCTTTTTCAGCGTCCAAAACTCTATAAGGCCACTAACTTTCATTCGAAAACTCCAAATTCACCCAAAACCATTCCCTTGTTAGGCGATGATTTTTATCAGTCATGAAAGTTTAGCAAAACTTGAAATTTTTCAACAAAACTATTCGGGCCGCAAACTCACCAAAGATCCAAAAATCCATTTTCCATAATAATTATAGCTGGCCGATGGTGGAAGTGTCAACAAAAGGATCAAATCGGAACAAGCCAACGCGAATATGTAGATCCTTGATCGTTGCGACACTGTCAATTGAACCGATGATGTGCTCCACAATTTGGCGCGCGACAATTTGTAAATGATCCAAATGTTGCCCGGTGTTCCGATGAGAAAAACAACCAGGTAGGCGATTGTCATGAACGTTTTGGCGATTTGCATTTGCTCTACAAAAAGTTGAGCCATTTTTAATTCCATGAATGATTCTTGAAAACTTTTGCGCTCAGAGGAAAAATATTTTTATTATTCTTCACAATTTAATTAAAAAACTAAATTCTTTCATCTATCGTTCTCTTTTTTTTTTGAAAAAAAAACAGAAAGTTTTTTGATTTTTGAGATGAATGAACAGGTGGATTGAAAAAAAAGAAAGAATATTTATGCATGACATTTTTTGTCAAAAAAGGAAAAGAGAACAATGACTCTCTTCCACATAGAAAGGAACTCGTGTAGACAAGAAATTTATAATTGTAGTGAGAGCCGGAAGCCCGACCGGACAGGCCCGGGCCGAGCCTTCCTCATCGTGAAAATACTGCCTGCCATGATGAATATTTAAAAACATGGAAAACTCTTCCTCATTTTCGCAACATATAAATGAGAGAAAACGGAATGTTCTAGATGTTACTGTAGCAGCGGAAAGAAATATTTAGGGACAACAAAATTGTGAATTCCTTTTTTTTTGTCGACTTCAAAAAACCAATCTAGAAGAGTGATGATATATCCAGTTCAGCACGAATTTGTTGTTATTTTGGATTGGATTCAAACTAGAGTAAAGTCAACATTTGAGAGTCAGAATTAATTTATTCATGGGATGACCTATTTTTAATCCATTTTTTTTGGTTCACGTTTAAATACATTTTTGAGCTCACGCTTTATTCATTTTTCTGTTCGATCTTCTTTATTTTCAAAGTTAAGAATGAGAAATACAGCTCAGATCAAAAATTTTGTGATTCAAACGTCAAATTTAGAAAAAAATGTTTGTTTTTGTTGAGTAGAAAAATGATTGCATAGGTGAGAAATCGAACCCTCGACCTCTTATGATCACAGGATGTGGGCCAACAACTAATAGTTTTTGGCCATATTCGCCGAGCACAAAATCTCCTTTTTTCGACCTCAAAAAATTTGATATCATTAGAAACAAATTTTTTTAGTTAACTTCTGTTATTTTTGTCATGAAATTCGTCGATAAATGTCGAAAAGTTGTTTATCGACAAGTTTCAATCTCTTTTTTCTAACCTTTTATGGCCACATATTGGGTTTTCGCCCACATCCTGTGGCTATAAAAACACCTAACCTGATGAACTATCATGCCACATTTTCTCATGAAAAAAACGAATGTTCTCACCTTCATACTCTTCCATTTCTTCCATATACATTTCCTCATTAGTAATCATCGACATATTTTGACTATTTTTCGGGTTCCTATCATCATCATCGATAACTTCTTCGATTTTTCCCATGCCTATAAATAACTGCAAAATGGAAAAGAAGAAGAAGAAGAAGAAGAAAAACGTCAAAATAACATCTTACGAGACAAGGCTATTCTCAAGAATGGAACGACGACAAAAAAACATGTATATTTAGATAGGTATCACACATTTTTCTGATCCCTTAATTAACAACATGGTTCTTCATTGTTTTGAGAAATATTATATCATACCATATAATCATACCTCACTCGTTTTGATATGAAAAATTTTCACAAAAAAGTTTTCCGAACAAAAAATTAGTTCAACTTGTTCTATACCATTTTTAGATAACGATCTACACGTTTGGCAGGTTCGGCAAAAAAAGGAGAAAAATATGTTTTTTTTTTTTCATTCCGGTTGGTTTGGATGTTTTATTTTGTAAGATGATACTCACCAAAACACACCACACATATCAAAAAAACGGATTTTCATTTTTTTTTCGAAAAATAATTAAAAGAGCCCACACAAAGCGGGCATAACCATATTCATGTGTTATTATTATGTATCAAAATTTTCTGTTTTTTCTTCTCCTCCGACGAAAAAAAAATGAGAATAACATTAAAAATGTGCATTTTATTTCAACTGAAAGTTTTGCTTGCGAATATTATACAATAATTAAGGATTAACACAACCCTTTTCTGTGCATCGAAAAAAAAACATGTTTGGGAAGAAGAGAAGAAAAAGAAGAATAACAATTAATATTTAATGATGAGTCAACGAGTTCACAAATTTGGCTTTTCAGAAATCCATGTCGGCCGAAAAGAGGAGGTGTCGAAAGAAAAAAAACATTTCCCTCTTCAGAATTTTGTTCTCTTCTGCAACAACAATGCTAGACAAAATTCGATTCTTTTTTCCAATATTCAAATTTTTTTAAAAACGCGCTGAAATTTGAATTGTCTTTTCTAGGAATTCAAGATTTTTGTGGCAATTATCCACGTATTCAAAAATGACGAAAAACTTGGATTTGAAAGTTTTCGTTTTTGAACGATTGTGTTTTCAGACACGAGCGTTCTTCTCTAGAAAAACATGGTCATAAAAAGTTTACTCTTTTTTTTTGAACAAGGAAGTTTTTAATTTCCAAAAAACAAATTTGGATCAATTCCAAAAATCAATAGGAATAGCTCGGGGAAATATCGGGCCAAGCGGGCGGATTTTTCCCGAGAGATTTAGGCCGGCCCAGTTCGGGATTTTTTTTGAGGTCAGAGAAATCTTGGGAAAGATCAGGGTCAAAACAAAACGTCTTCAATCTCATCCCTGACCTAATTATTGAATTTTTTTCAGTCCGAAATTTTAGACAAAAGTATTGTCAAACGGGCCAGATCGTCTGAGCATTATTCGTTTTACACAGTGTGTATTTTTGAATCTCTCAATGTTTTCGCACATTATTCTAGATCAGACACACTTTTGTAAATGTGGCCTAAACCGAAGAAACATAATTTAAAATTGAGACACTTAGAGAAAATGACACGAAGGTTATTTTGACCTACAACAAAAAATTCAGCTATTTACGTAGCTACTCAAAAACACGTTGTTCGTCGGATAATCTGGCTGGATTGGTAATAAGATTAGAAGAGAGATGAAGTAGTAGATCAAAAATAAACATGAAAATTGCAAAAAGTTCAATCAGCACAGTGTGTATTTCAGTAGCTAAAATGTTAAGTTTCCGAAATTTTGGAAAATTTTTCGTGGTATTTAAATACGTCAAATTCATTTTCGTGACCTCTGAATTTCTCATTTTCAAATTATATTTTTTTCGGTTTAGGCCACGCCCACAAAACTGTGTCTGACCTAGAAAAATGTGCGAAAACATTGAGAGATTCAAAATATTTTTTTTGATTACACACTGCGATCAGGGTCAGATTCTGAACCAAGTATAGTTTTTACCAAGTTTAATTTTTTTATTTTGAAACAAAAATTTGGTTTGAATAAGAGATCAGGTATAAAAAAAGAAGAGTAGATATTTTTCAACAAGACAAAAAAAAGTTTCACAAAAACCTTCATAACAAAATGAACAAAACACCAAAGCTGAAAAAAACAGAAAACGAGAATGAGAACAAGTAGTTCTTGGTATCAACTCCGTAGAGATTAGAAAAACACGGTTCATTCATCGAATACCTCTATTTTTCACCTGATACAATAATTTAGGTCTGAAAATAATGACGGCAAAATCAAACTTTGACCAAATAAATGAAAAAGGAAGGAAATTGAAAAAAAAACTATTCAGAAAAAAAGCAAAAAATTGGACGTGTCAAACAAAATGACCTCGATTGACATCTAGAATTGAATAGAAGAAGAGGAAGAGGGGGTACTGTAGTTTTTTCAAAACTTTCTCACTTATCAACCCTTCAATTTGATTTTTTCTTCTCTAATAACCAAAAAAATCGCCAAGTTTTTTCTCATTTTCTCAAAAAATATTTATAATAATAGGGTACTGTAGACGCCTAATTAATCAACTGGTGACAAATTTGAAACAAGAAAAAGATATGGGAAAAAAAGGCGAGTCTCTATTTTTTTTTCTTTTTTTTTCACGCTGAAGTTGAAGTCTGCTTTTTGATGGGAAAAACACTACAATTATTTTCTTTTTGTTATTATTTTGTTTTTATCAATTTTCTCGTTTTTTTTCCAGGAACTTGATGGTTTTTGGTGTGAAAAAAAATGTGGAGAAAAAACCGCAACTCATGTTTCATGAAAAAAAGGTCGAACAAGAAGGAAATTGGGTTGTCAGGAGAGAGAGAGACCAAGAAATACTCTACTCCAAATAAATAGACCTGAAATTTTATACTATGTTTTTTTTTCTTGCTCAAGGATAAGTCTTGTTTTTTTTCTTGCTGGCAAAAAGTGTTCCAAATTCATGAAGTGTTGTCAATCTTCGATGAGGAGCAAAAAAACACTTTTTGGGTATCTCTCTGCGTCTCTCAACTCGTTACTCTATAATTTGAGAATACATTTTTAAGATGCAATTTTTCACAGCGGAGTTTCGAGAAAAAAGAGATCGGTCCGGCCCGGAAAATTTATCGAAGATCGAGAAAAACTAGACTAAAAAATTTGCAAAAAAACATTTTGGTATAAGAGAAGAGCCCAACTTCTATTTCAATATATTTTTTTCAAGTTAACCCCAGACCGAGCCGAGTTTTTCTATTTTCTGACTTCTGGCCCGGGCGGTGTTTTCAGAGCCTCTGTTTAGGATTTCAAATTTTTCTGATATTTTTCATAGTAAAATTTAACGTTCAAAAAAACATAAATAAATAAAACGAGTCACGGCCCGGCCCAGTTTTTCGATAACTAAAAAAAAGAAAAAAAATTATTTTCTGAAAAAAAAATTATTTTTAAAGTCAAGTGGAGAGTTTTTTTTCCAACAATTTCAATTTTCTAAGAAAAGTTGGAGAAATGAAAAAAAATATATTTTGCAATAAATTCCTGCATTGAAATTAAATAGTTTTGTTTTATTTTTTTCGAAAAATTTCCAAAATTAAATATCTTCGTATCATTTTCAGAATTTTTCAGCAAACAAAAAATATTGTTCCCATATTCGACGTAATTAGGAGACGCAGTGAAAAACATTTTTTTTTTCACAAAGAATGAGCACAAAATAGGATTATAAATAGTTGTTTTTGGGTGGACAAAAAAACATATTCGAGTCCGGTGCCGGTTGTTTCAGAGCTCTCGAAAAAAGCAGCTTAGTCACCCTCTCAGACCATATAATTAGATGCCGAAAAAAAAAACACAATTCAAGATTAAAAAATCCTATTATCATGTCGATGCAAAAAAGGAACAAAAACAGGACTATTTGGAGGAATATGACACACCTGGCGACATTTGAAAATGAGGAAACGCAAGCAAAATAAAAAGAAGAATTACAGAATAATCCGTTTGATAGTACTGTGAACAAACTACATGAAAAAAAAACAAGAAAAAAAGAAAAATAGGATAAAATAAAATGTGCAAAAACATGTTCTGGAGGTCTTCTTAATTTGGTTCATAGGCCCGTAAAGAACACACAACATGAATAATTGAACAGTTCTCTATTTTTAACATCAATGGTTTGCTCACTGAAAATAATAATCATCTTCTACTCAAAATTTCAAACTGGTCAGAGGAAAAGATGTTTGTTGGGCCGCTTCGGGTCGCAGGTTTTTTTTGAAGACAAGAAAATGACTAGGTAGAAGTTCAGAAAAATCTTTGAAAAAAAATTCTATCGGTGGCGAGACGCAGAGAAAAATTACAAAATACTGTGAATTTGAGCTCAGGTCACGTTTTTATTGAAAATAAGTTTAACAAAATGAATGAAAAACATTGAAAAACTCTGCGTCTCGTACTCTCTCAAACATTGTCATTTCTCAAAAATTCAGGAAAATTTTTTTATGTTGTCTAATTTATGTATTTCCGCCACATTCACAATTTAAAAAAAAACCATTTTCTCAAAATCATCAGCCTGACAGGTCACCTTAGGAGTTCACGTGTCTGCGTCTCTAAATTCAGAAACTAAATATTTTTCAGATTTTTCGATGTAGATTGATTGAATAATTATATTTTACACTATCTTCAAATCCAAAAACAATATATGAATATTTTTAAAATACAAGATTTTGTTATGGTTTCTCATTTCTTTTGAAGAACTTCTCCCACATCCAAAAACAACACCGATTAATCCTAATTATTACTAACACGGAACTGAAAATGTCCGGATGAAAAAAAAATCAAATTTTTTCTCAGAATCTCTCTAAATAATGCTATTTTGCCACATAAGTGGGCATTATATTGTTGACAACGTTGTACTTTTCTCCAAGATCTTTTTAAATGAGCAATTTTCACAGTCAACTTTAAAGGGACATGACAGGAATCAGAAGCTAGATAATTTTTTGGTCAATAATTATAGGTAAACTCATGTGTGGGTGTAAAAATGGGCAAATTTTTTGGAGAATGAAAAAAGAAAACTAATTTTTGTTGAGGTCAAAGACTTCATCATCCGAATAAAACACATTTTTTCGGACCCCCAAAAAGTTGTCTCTCAGTTTTTCCCACACTTTTGTGTATGTCTTTCTTTTTTTTTTGAAAAAAAGAGAAGCAATTATAAAATGACACCTCATATTGTTTGCCAAAAATGAAACTGGGAGGAAATTGAAACTTTTTTTAAAGAAGAAAAATAATGAATAATTCAACAAATCTATAATTAAAGAAAAGTATAAAAACAAGCAAGGAACTTTTTTTTCTATCATTTATTTTCAGAGAAAAAATATATAAAATTTGTTTTTCAGAAATTTTCCCACGCGAAAAAAAGTTGTTTATCTCTGCCTAGATACAGTTCTTCATATCGTAGGACTAAAAATACAAATTGAAGTGCTAAAAAAAAGTGCGACCTTTTCGAGACATGACAAAAACAAGGGGAACCATAGTGATCGGGAAAGAGAAAAGGATTTCCCTGAAAATAGCCAAAACATCGGCGCCAATGTGTTATGATCTCTGAATAACCATACTATAAACACGTTTCGAAGAAGAAAAAAGTCAGAAAAAGATCAAATTACCAGAAAACAAAAAACTTGATTTTATTTCAGATCACTTATGGCTCGAATTTCATATTTTAAAAAAATGGAAATTGAGTTTTTTTGGGTGGAAGTTTTGTTTGAAATTGTTGTTCGGTTGGCTGAGATTTGTTTCAACTAAAAATTTCAAAATCAAAATTTTACTTTTTGAAAATAACTGAGCACGTTGTGGTGAATATAGTTTCTAGACATCCAAAACTTCACAAACTTAAAATGGTTGGCCAAAAAAAATTTCATGACTATTTATCTGAATTTCTCATTTTTTTAAATTGAATTTCTTCGGTCTAGGCCAGTGTGCCTGATTCTTCAAAATACTTGAGATACAAATATGAACTCTGTGGGGGTCGGAAAAAAATGGAACCGAAATTTCCATTCAGAAACTACAGTAAGTCTGTAAATTAATTTGCACCATTCAATCCAGGACATTATATTCCGGGCTCTAAGAACATTATATTCCGGGCTCTAAGAAAAAAGTTCAAAAGTCGAGCTCGACCCGGGTTGTTCGGGCCGGGCTCTCGGGCTCTTGGACCACAATCTCATCCCTGATTTGACCCTACAACATTCAAAAGAAATCTCAAAAAAGCAACAAAAAGAGCCGAAATCCAAAAAATGAGCCAATACTCTTGAAACCAGTTCAAGTGTTCATTATAGTGCAAATTCGGCCGGAATTTATCCTTGCGCTAAAAATGGGCGGAGCCTGACTGAAACGCGAAATAAAGGCGGGATCTGAAATCCAGGTTTGGAGAACGACAAAAATAACCTCTCTTTGAACTTTTGATTTTTGCAACAACAAAAATCAGTGGGCGATCAATATTCTGATTCATCTTTCACTTCCACATATATTTTCTTCGGATGGTTGCAAAACTCGAACGAGCGAGGATTTTAATTGGGAAAACAACAATTTGAAAAAAAAGAGAAGCTAGGAATATAAAGGGATTAGAATAACCTCGGAAAGTTCGCCGATACGGTTGCAGGCTAACCGAAATATTGCGGATTAAATGAAGTTGAGGCCAATTTTTCAAGACGGTTACGATTATATCATAAAGTTTTGAAAAAATGAATTTTCAGACCAAACAACTGCGCGACACTGTAAATAGACAAGGAAAATAATGATTAGTTGTTATGTTCAACGAATTTGACCCATTAGTTTTATGCGATGTTATCATTCTCTCAAGAAACCCTTGAACAAGTCGGTCAAAGTATGTTCGAAACTAGCCGGAAGTACTGTAGCCATTCATGAATCGGTAACACGCGCTCTATTGATAGTTTTATGTTTACTTGGTTCAGAAGATACTTTCAAAAATTTATGATGTCAGAATCTCAAACTATCAAAGAGGCTTGTTCTGAAAAATTACGTGGCTAAAATTCCAAACTACAGTAATCTCGAAGCACCTATTGAATTTTGAACAGCCTTGGATCCATAATTTTAGGACCCGGAACGATATTAAAACTACATTACTCAAAACAAAAGTATGATGTTCATCGAGTTTTTTTTTGCTCGAGAAAGAACGTTATTCGAAAAAGCTCATTATAAAATCTAATTTGGGAATTCGAAACCTACATCATCTCTGAACCTAAAACTTTATAATAACAAAAAAAGGAAACAAAAAAGAACAAACATTTTCTAGTCCTGATAATCTCTTGTCGAATAACCATGCGCCAACAAATTATGAACTTTCGCATGCCCATGTAGCCCGCTCAGCTCCTGTTTCGTTAATGTGAATCGTTGAGTCGGCGGTGGTGCGGCAGGCGGTGTATCTAATTGTCGAACAGGCGGAAGTGCGCGGATCTAAAACAACATTTATCGATTTTCTCAAAAATTTCATTTCAAAATAACCCACCTTTCTGCCAAAATATCCATCTTTTTTGTGGAACAAACCACTCGACATTTTATACCCAAATCTGTAATAAAATGAATGCGTGGGTGAGCAAAAAATAACGAGGAGAACTCACCTTCTGTGCATTTGTGCCGAGCCATAAATTTTATTATCAATATCGGCATGGGATAAACGACCAACTGTGGCCATGCATGAACGATGCAAAGAGAACTCGTGTTTGTGGGGAAGCTGCAAAAAATATAATACTTTGTCAAGAAATGTATGGGTCTCGCCACGAAAACTTAAAAACTACGATTTTCCTTCAAACTTTTGACAGTTTTTGGATTTTTTTCAATTATTTTTTGGTCGTCATTCGCTGTAACAAAAAAATTTCCAAGATTTTCAAGGTGATAAATTTTCCGATTGAAATTAGAAGATTCTCTTTTCGTCAAGTGAATTCGTATCACTAAAATATTCATTGGCTTACAATCAGATCGCACAGTTTTTGATTGCATTACCTTTTGAACTTGATCTTTTCGAATTGTCTAGTCTCATTTGTTTTCGATTTTTCCACACGCGATTCTGCTATGAGAACCTTGAGGTTGATTGTTTATTTGTCACAGTTGCAGTTGCGGAACTGAGTTTATCGAGAACAATCGCGTGTGAGACTTGTTATCACGGGTTTATCAGACAATAACATGTTTTCGATTTTGTTGCACGCGATATCTTGGTTTTTTGTTTCACTCAGACGAGGAAATTAAACATCTAAACTTGGAATGTTCGTAGGCTTGTAGATTACAGCAAGTCCATTTGTTCTTGACAATATGGAAGAGGAACCACGAGATTCTAACAATTATGGAAAACTCAGGCTGGCCAACATCATCATAAACATAAAAATGTTTAGAATTTCAGACGTTCACATCTAATTCATTTTTCGTTGTTCAGGAAATCGTGGGCAGACAAAAAACTAGTCTCATTGTCTGATAAGCTCTTACTCGATACGCAATTTTTCTGATAAGAGAAAAAATCAAGTTCCGCATCTGTGACAAAACTGCCTAATAGCTAAATTGCGTGATTGAATGAGTACTCGACATCAGACAATGGTGGTTTAAAAAATCATTCTGTCTCAAGACAACACGCGATCCGTCTAGCTAATATCGCTGCAAAATGAGAAGGAATCACGTAATGCCGAACCAGGTGAGACGCCCACACACTTTTCAACCTTTTGAATTTTGCTATTTCAAGTTTTCTCGTGGAAAAGATAAGGAATAATAAACTACCTTCACAACTGTGAAATCTCCTTGATGTCGAACAATAGTGGCAGCCGCGCCGGCCGCTTGAACAAAAATCTCCGAATCGTTAGTTGGGTATCGTTCAATACTATTAATCAATGTTCCAGCCGCCAATGATCCAATCGGATAAGCATTTCCTTCAATTCCAATCACTGGATTTTCAGATATATGGGATGTTGTTGAAATGATGTCACCAGCTCTAAAATTTTGAGATTTTTGTTTTACAGTTTTCATTTTTTTGCATAATTATTTGTAGAAATTTTTAAACAGTAAAAAAAAACAATGAAAGATAGCAGTTTCACATAAATCATGTCGTTAGGGTTGCGAGATAAAGTTCCAATTTTTACTTTTTTTCAGAAGATTTTTACTGTTTCAAAATTACTACAAATTATTTTAAGGGAAGAGGTCCCGCGGATTGGAGCACTTTGAGCGCATAATTAGACTACTAAAACACATTTTTGGGATCTAAAAATTTGGGTATCTATAAAAATTACACGCTGAACCCGATGGTGATAAGTTTTTTATCAAATTTTTTGAGGGTACAGCCTATTTAACTAACTTCATATTTTCGGTCGCCAAAATCCATCGTTTTCCCTCAACTCCGGCTGCCAATGCAATATGACATGTCCTATTCGGATCTCGTCTCACTTCTAATATTCTTTCATCATAAGTAGCAACTGGATCAACTGGTCCGCGTCGATGAAAATCGATCATAAAATAGTCGAATTTGACACCTCCACCGATATGCTGATTGACTTTTCGACCTGTCTCCGGGTTTCGACCTCCCAACCTACAAATTGAGGCATATTTTTAACGAATCAAAAATTGCTCTTTGTTACCTGTTAATCCTCAATGGTTTATGTGTATACTCTCCACCCGATTTGTTTTTCAAATCTTCCATATCCCACAAATATCTTGGCAATGGTTTTGTGCCTCGGGCAGGGAGATTTCTTGTTGAAATCAAAATTTTCGACGAACTCGAAACCAGTTTCAAGGCTCCCAATTCACTCGCCAAAGAGCAGATCATCTAAAAATCAGGTAGTAAAAAATACGAATTATGTTGGAAATATTGAAACGGTTTTTAAAACCGGTCAGAGGAGTGCGCGTTTTTTTTTATTTAGAAAAAAGTTTATTCATCCATTTCGGAAATTCCATTTTTGACGTCAGACCCAAATCATTATCGCATTTAGCATTTTTTTTTTGAATGCTATCAATCATTTTGGCATCATCAAGCAGGTGTCCGAGAACGCATTCGAATGAAATTCCTCACAAATTCTTGCGGGGATCGGAAATATTTCGCAACTTTCGAAATACTCCTCAGTTGTAGAACCGTCCATATTTCTCAAAACTAAATTCACAGCACCATAATTATTTCCCAAAACAGCAATTATGTCCAAATGTTTCAGATTGTGTTTCAAAAATTGCTCCAAAATGTCGTGTTCTCCATGAATTAGCCCGACGAGTGTTTTGGTACTCGAATTAACATCAATATCAACATCGGGGCCGGATCGAATTTCGATTTTTTTGGAGTCTAACCAAGATTTTTCGGAATCTGTGATGACTGGATCCTGAAAAGATGAAAAGGGTTCGAACACAAAATTTTTCGAGAAATTTTGGGACCCTCTTAGACCAGGTTCCACGATTTTTGCAGTGATATGAGAAACATTTCACCAACAAAAAAATCTCATACTTTTGAATTTGTGTTTTTAGTATTTAGTATCACATAATTTAAACTAGTTTGAAGTGGTTTTATTTTTCATATTTCAATTTCACTAACCTGGAATACAGTATTTGTAATTTTCAAACCATGTGCAAGGTTCAGAAACAACGCGAGTTGATGAACGCCCGGCTCATGTGCGTTGTCAAAATGTCCATTTCCCAGAATAACAATCTCCGTAATCGAAAAATCACTGAACCGATCAACAAGCCATTCTCTAGAAGATTAAGAATTGAACTCCTAATTTTCGAACTTTCAACTCACACCAGTCCACTATTTCTAACAATTTTTTCAGCGGTAATGAATGATTTTTCAATATCCTCGAGAGAACCATCAACTCGAATATGTGTATCCCCTTTTTTGACCTGAAATAAAACATTTTGGAAAAACGTGAACCGATGTTTAAAAAAAAGATAAGATCTTTCACGTGAACTAGAAACGTTTCTACATAAATCCAGCCGACTAAGCATGATAATTTAGTTTGGATTCGGTTATTTTCGAACAAAACAATGTTTTTCGAAATAATTGCTTCGCTGGTCGTCTCTTCCCTTATTGTTCAATGCGGTGGCAAAAAGGCAAAGGTGGGCGCTATTAATAGAATTACTGTAGAAAAGTACTGTTTGTAGGAAGAAGAAACACCAAAAAGTGCTGCTGCTCCACCAAGTGCCGCCGGTGCTCCACCAGCTGATGCTGCTGCTGCTCCACCAGCCTAATCTCTCTACACTAGCGCAATACGACGAACTTCTTTGTAGTGATATAAAACATTTACTTTTTATCGTGTATTTTTCTATTTATAAGCTGGTGTAACAAAATGTCGAAAAAGTACAGTATCGGATCGCCATCGAAAATCGGAACTGTTCCGGTTTTTTTTCGGAAAATTTCCGAGAGATTTTTTTCTAAAAAGTTTCTAACCAAATACGATCTATGTACTTTATAAGGAAACATTTTTTAAGTAAATTTTACACCGACAAGTTGAGGTATTTAGGCAATTACGAAATAATGGTCAAACTATGGAAGCCAAAAACTGATTGCTTGACTGAAATTTCTTGGTGCAAATCTAACTGCGACCATTTTCAATCAACTCACATATCCGCCTCGTTTTCCACCCTTTTTACCCGTTACCAAGGTGAACCCGTCGTCTTCCATTCTGAAAATCAACAGATAAAGAAGCAGTTCAAGATTTTCAAAATATTTTTAAAGCTCGGGAACTTCAGCAAATCGGAATAAGCACATTGAAAAAAAAAAGAAAACTTTATAATAACAACATCTATCGTTCCTAAACAAAACAAAAAAAAGGTACACCTGGGAGCGATTTTAACGGTTATCAATGAGGACATGAGTGGTTTTCGGGCGACGTTTATTTTCGACATATAAGAACCGCCATTCCCAATCGCCGTCTCTTTGCTCCATTTCAGCTTGAGCAATTCCTTCATCACGATCTCCTTTTACATGAAACAGTACACGTATACGTTGTCGGCCATCTTTCTCATATTTGTGATGAGCGACATGTCGTCGTCGACCACGGGCTGTTTCTTCGCCGAATCCGGCGATTGTTGCTCCGAAAATGTCCTGACATCGCCCGTCTTCTCGAACAATGTCAAGAGCTCTGTTGAATATTGTTTGTGGACTGTCTTCGCGGAAAAATTCGCCTGCTAAAACGTAGACAAATGCGCCAATCAAACCGATTCCAGCGACAACTGCAGTGTACATAAATGTGTTTGATGCTTTTTCGGCTACCTAAAAATGGCTTAAAAATGAAAGTCTTCCAGACGAAACAGGTTGAAATTTTGTTTTTTTTTTCAAATTTATTTTCGAACTTGACGAAATTTGCTTCCAAAGAACAATTTCATCATCAAACCTAATGATTTTGCTAAATTTATTCAATTCAACTTCACAAAATAAACCAACCTTTCCTCCAAAAGTAACCGGCTTCTTCTTCTCGTGAATCAAAACTTCTTCTAAAATCGACCTTTGTAACGCATGCTCCTGATTTGGTTTTTCTAAAGATTTTTGATCTTTTTGTAATACTCTGAATGTTGTGCTAAATTTTCGATTGTTGCGGAGCACCACTGCACATATTAATTGTCCTTTGGCAAGAACCCGCATTTCTGGAAATAAACAGTTCTTGACCGGTTTTTTTAGGTTTTTGAAAAAAAAACATGTTTTTTTTTCAAAAACCTAAAAAATTTATAAACAGAAAAAAAATGAAAAAAAAACATTTACGATAAACAAAAGGCACTCGGAGTGTCGTTGTAAAGTATTTGCGGGAGTTTCAAAAATATTTATTTAGTGTCCAACGTAGGTTTCACTTTCAGCTGATGACAATTCACTGCCAAAGTTCCATGTTCTCGGTAAAACTTTCGAAGGTGTATTCGACTGTTCAGTTGATTCCTGAGATGCCGAAGCCGATTCCTTAGAATTCGAAGTGAACAAATGATCCGGAAAATATCTTTCCTGAAAATTAATTTCGTTTCGACAGCCGTGATCACGTGATACACCAACCCGATTCTCAGCGATGATTTTCAACGCTTCTCTTCCTTTCTGCAACTTTCCGGGTGATACTCGATGTGGAAATTCGATATCAAAAAGTCGACGCTTCTCTTCAAATCGTTTACGACGAAAAGTGGTTGATGGTACTGCTCTGACTTCGATTTGTGTCTCGAAACGATTTGAAAAATACTCATTATAAAATCTGGCATTTCTCAAAAATCGCTCTTCTTCTGTGTCCACTTCACTTGTTGATAATTTTCGCAGTGCATCCAATAATTCCATTTTTTATTGTTTTGTTTTTGATTAGAAAAAAATGAGAAATGAATTATTGAGAAACGGAGATTCAAAAGATCACGTTTGATGAGAAAAAAAGGAATCAAAAACCTATTTATTTTTCGGAATTAATTTCAACGGAACAAGCCGTTTATAAAATATAGCAATTAGCACAACACCAATTAAGAGTGTTAATAATTGCAACAAAATAACATATCTATACCCGGTATGTTGAAATAAATAAGTGATTACAATAGAGGCGACAAACGGTGTAACACTTGCACCAAACGACAACATTCCTTGCATAATTCCTTGATTTCTAGGGCCGAGAATTTCGGAATACAACGCGGCCGCCGGCGATTCGACGAACGGAAAAGCGACACCAAAAAAGACGACAAATGCGAACAAATATGCTGGTAAAGGCACACGAGTTGTAGTTGAACACCATGTATAATCGGGTAAACATCCACCAATTTCAGTAGTGTTCGCACCATTTGGCACAAAATGAAGGGGTCCCGAATAGAACCACCATGGGTAGTTGACAATGTGATAGAGGACGAAGACAAATATTCCGAACAGAATTTGTTTTCTTTTGTCACTGGAAAAAAATCTGAGATTTGATATTACGTTTCAGAAAATGGGACCGGCCCGCGGGCATGGAATTTTTGAACGACTCATTTTTCTGATATTTAATCCAGGCCGGGTCAGAAACTTCGAAACGAGTTTCGGGCCGCCGGTATCTCAAATAAAACTTTTTTGTATTGAAAAATAAAAAAGGTCCAGCTTTTTTTGAGCCGATACGAAAAGATTCGGGCCGACTACAACTTCATCTCATGTTTGCCAACACTCTCAGAACTATCAAGTCTAGTTCTTCCAAAAAGATAACATTAGAGGTGTTTTTGCTCTCTCAGATATTGGAGTACTCACACTTTTCCCAAAATAGATGAGCCGATTGCAAAATTAATAGCCACGGAAACAAGACACGTCACTGATTCTGTTATACCGTTGTATAGAATTGCCTGACTATCTTTCCAATCGTAAAGTACAGTAGTCAGCGGGGTAGACATTCTGAAAAATCGTTCTCTGGATCTTTTCATTGTATTTTTCACACGCAAACACACATGATCAAAATTGATCACAAACAAGATTTTTCAGTCATTATTAAACTAAAAATCAAAGATGACATCAATAACTTACACTTCAATATTTGTCGCCAACATACTAACAATCATATACAAATAGATACATGCAAGTGCTGGCAAAAGATCATATTTGGGAACAATCCAATTGGCATCATCATCATGTAACTTTTCATCAATGATACCCGCATAATCCTCTTTGAAGAACAACATCATCACAACAGCTGCGCAAAGACAAACCAGGCACATGAGATAGGCGGCACCGGTGTACATGTTTATGAAACAGCCCCAAATATAAAACCCTTCTTCGCCCAACGGTGTGAATGCTGCCGAGATAACAGGACCGAACGAAATACCACAAACATAGCCGGCTGTTCCGTACGAGACCGCTTTTAGTCGATCTTTCGGCACTGAGGCCATCGCACCGTAAGATCGCAGAGCGGAAAGACTTCCCGTTCCGAGACCTGTTATTATTCTTGCCCCAATCATGTACCATTTTCCATTCGTATGCGCAATATTTATAGCTCCATAACATGCTTGTCCTTAATTAATTTGATCATATTTTAATACTTTTTCTTATCATTTTTTTTTGTTGAAATGAT
This sequence comes from Caenorhabditis sp. 8 KK-2011, assembly GCA_963572245.1. Lineage (NCBI taxonomy): Eukaryota > Metazoa > Nematoda > Chromadorea > Rhabditida > Rhabditidae > Caenorhabditis > Caenorhabditis sp. 8 KK-2011. The sequence goes on from OY751549.1 coordinate 3,665,053, forward strand.
AAGAGGGTATGAATTAAGTTCATGTGTAGTAATTGATGACCAGACTAACCGATTGAGGCAATGATTAAACCGCAAACAACTGGTTGTTTGCATGACATTGTCTTTTGATTCCAGAAACCGTAGATTGGGTTTGACTGCAAGGAAAAATCCATAAAAATGTGAACAGGTTTATCAAATCAACTCCAAAGAACTGTGTGAATTCTTCGAAACTTATGGATTTCGACTTTTCAAAAATGATTTCAAAAAAAAAAAAAATGCATCGCCCCATATTTATCCTACAATTGTCAATATGAACTTGCCAGAAAATTTTTTGAAACTCAATGGTTGCAACAATTGAAAAATCTCGAAACTTTCAATACCCGAAATTTCTGAAGGCCGAAGACTCGTTCATCAGGAGGGCCGATTCTATATGTGTGCCAAGTATCATCAAAAGTTGAGTTGGGGACAAATTGAACCTCCCTTGTGACCTTTTCATTGAAAGTCAGAAAAACGGAGCAGGGACTCAAATATAGCTAAAAATTATGCCGGCCCGAAGAAAGGTCCGGCCTGTTGGGTAAGGATTTTGAGCTTCCGTTTTTTTTTCTCCCGCTTTTTGTAATTTCTACGATTTCGTATCCAAAAACCATATGATACTTGATTAGTGTGTAAACCATGCTGATCATTAGTGTAATGACCATGATGTTTCTTTTTACACTTTTTTAAAAATACGTTTTTCCCCAAAAAACATCACTCACAATAGTACATCCAATATTACAAGAAGCGACAACCCATCCCAAAAAATCCATAGTCGCAGTTTTATCGAGACCAGATAAATATGGCCACATTGACATGTAATAGACGGATATCTGAATTCCCATTACAAATTGCATTATGATCGAAATCCACATTGATCTCCATTCTGTTTCACGTTCCAACAATGATCCTCGACGCCTTCAAAAATTCTCAAAATTTTGAAAAATTGGCAATATGCCAAAAGCCTACCTACTCTCATACTCGGGTGATACTTTACTCATAGTCATGTCTCAACAGAAATATTCTCAATAAATGTTTGATAGTTATCATTAGGGAGGAGGGGTGGGTGGTTGACAAAAAGGAGGTGGAGAAATAATGTGTGATTTTTTGCTGATATAGGTTTTTTTTGTTGATATTCAGGTTCTCTTTTTTCTGCGGGAAAATTACAATAACAAGTTGATAGGTTTTGGGAAGAAGAAAAATGGCGACGTTGGATCTTATTTACTTTTTTTGGGAACAACATTAGTATTGACCATGATAAAGACTAAAAATTGTTTCATTGAATCGGAAAAATCAGGGATGAGATTCATGTTTTTATGGTCAAAACTTCGAGTTTTGCTTGAAAACCCAGAATCTAGAAAACACGTTGCTCGTGGAAAAGGAAAGTGTGTAAATATTTCAGTATCTGGGCTTTTAGGTCTCCAAATTTTAATTAAACATGATATTTAGATGGCAAACACATAATTCAATAGCGAAGTGTGTTATCAACAAAAAAAATCAGAATCTGACCAGCACATAAAAATATGGAAAAAAAAACAGGCCCAGGGTCGAAAAATCGGGTCCGGCACGTTTTTTTTTTGCAATATTTCGGGTGTCAAAATACAATGCTCTGGTTTGATTTAGCTGAGATTTCAATAAAAAAAACGGACATTGTCCGATTTTTATTTGGACCCGTTTCAGTCGCCTTTGAATGAAGCCGAATATTTTTCTGGCTCGATTTCAGGAGTGAGGGCCGATCGGGTCGTGCCCGCGCTTTTTTACTGGAAGACCAGAAAAAAAAACCCGGACGGAAAGGTACCCGGAGTTTACCGGAGTTTGGGTACTTATATATACAACTCATACTTTTTCTAGAAGAGCAAAAGTGTGAAAAATGGTTTCCACAACTTTTTCAAAAAAAAAATATATATATATACAGGGTGACCAGTAATTATGGGAACATATTGAATCACGTATAAAAATGTTGAAACATGATATTTCTTGATAAAATTTTTTGGGGAAGATGGGCCATACCATTGGTCAAAAAAATTCACAATGAGTGTTCAAATTGAGATCCTGTCCGATGAGTAAATTCTGTTAGACTGCTCAAAAAAATATTGCTCTGGGCCACAGGGAAATTTTGTTTTACCTCGGTCCATACTCAGACTAAACCCCTGGTCGAAGTTTTAAACATGTGAACTACTTTCCTTATATCATCAACATCAAGTTCCATCGAATATACAATCTATTTAGTTCGAATCTAGATTGTGAATTTACAACAAGTATGTTGTAAAAAATCGAGAAAAAAATTCTATTTTTGCTGATTTCAGTTTTTTCTCGATAAAATTATTCAGGATTTTCTATGCATGAAATGTATTTCTCGAACAAGTCTATAGATGTGGTAAGTGTCTCAGGTAACTCTAAAAATAATGGTTTCACTTTGGTATTCACTGTTTTTGTCCCGAAAACGCGTTTTTTGAGTTTTTTCGGGCCAAACAAAGTTGGAAGCAGAAAAAAAAAACTTTTTTTGGGTTTTTTCTGCGCGAATGAGTGAGTTAAACCTTTGACAACATTTTCTGATTTTTTGAACCTCCGGACACTCTCCCAGTGTAACCTACCGGCGGATTTTCAGAGACTTAGTTGACCGCGGCCCAGAGCAATATTTTTCTGAGCAGTCTAACAGAGTTTACTCATCGGACAGGATCTCAATTCGAACACTCATTGTGAATTTTTTTGACCAATGGTATGGCCAATCTTCCCCAAAAAATTTTATCAAGAATTATCATGTTTCAACCTTTTTATACGTGATTCAATATGTTCCCATAATTACTGGTCACCCTGTATTCCCGAGAAAACAGAGAAACAGAAGTACCGTAATGTATGAGTAAACAAATTATTCGTTTGTTTGTGTGAAGGCATGGGTGATTTTTTATAAACAAATTTTTGGAAATTTTGATAATTTATAGAACTTGTGTTTTTTCACTTTAAAGTCGAAATTTTCTATCAGAAAATCATCAACGCATTACAAACAAATTCCGGGTTATGCACACTGTTATATATTTGTAGATTTTGATTGCCCTACCACTTCGTTCTTTTTGTATTTTTTTAATTCGTGTTAAAGTTTTCAATGGTTTTTACTCCATGGCTTGATACGAAATAATTTGCACTTTTTCGGCGATCATCATGTTTCTACCTATTTACTATGGTGTGTTTCTTTTCCCACATTCATCTTTTATTCACAACATTTTATAAGTTTAGTTAAATAAAATTAAAAAAAAAAACTGTGCGGCAGCTGCAGCCAAGCCCATTCGAGGAAATTATTATTCTTTTTTTTTTTTTTTTTGTGCCTATTTTTTTATATGACTGTTGCCAATAGGTATTTATGTATTTGAGGTTTAGAGATCGATAAAAAGCGAGCAGATGTTCTTTGTCTGTCTGTGTCTCTTAGGCGGTATCATATCCCTCTTCAGAAACAATTTAGCGTCTTTCCAACTGTGAAAATCACACTTTGAGAGAAAATCTTGACTGTAAAATTCACTGATGTTATGAAAAAAATAAACATTAAATCGGCTAGGATCATAACAAATTTTTTTTGGTTCATAAACCCTCGGAAACTCGAAATGGTAAATACGTCAAAATAGTTCTCGTGGCCTTTTCTCGCATTTTTGAAACATTGAAACTCGGAGCTCACAATCAGAGATCCGGCCCGAAAATCACGAGCCGGGCCGGTCTGTTTTTGTATTGTTCGGGCTGCTCAGAAAATCCCGGCCAGTCTTTTCCAGATTTCGGCAACATACTTTTCTGTATATTTTTTGACCACTTCCAATCTCTTCGTGTCTCACAGTATTTTATTAGAGCTGTTGTTTTGTTGGGAAACCTACAGTATCCAACGATTCAATATTAATCTTTTTCCATCTTTTGTAAAAGTCACTTAACTATTACAACGATTTTTTAATATAAACACATCATAAATTGTGCACCGCACTAATCGAAGATGTGTTTATTCCCCCTTGTCACCTCACTCCTACACACACCATTGTAACACCACTTTTAGCTCTACCCCCTTCGCTTCACTCACACACACATTTCATTCGCTTTGCTTCGCAGTTAACAACTTTTATACATTTTCTTTATTTTTGTTGTATTTCCCCACTCACTGTTTCTTTTTTTTGTACGCTCGCTTTCAAATGTTTTGTTTAATTGCCCAAGTTTGAAGTTTCAAAATTGGTAGTAATGAACGCTCTTCCGCTGTCGCCTAAGGAAGGGTAGCTATGCTGAGCCATATGGAACCTACAAGACAAGGTTCCGGCAATGTACGTTGCCCTTTTGGACGGTTTGACTAGTAGTTACCCGGTGATACGGGAAACCTTTGGTGTGGCCTACAAATCAAGGCCGCTAAGCACCGGGGGGGGGGGGGGGGGGGGGGGGGGACCTGTTGAGGGAAAAACCTCTGCCTTCGATGGGCTTGACGAGGTTAGTTTTGGCCTTGTGGTGGTAAGTCTCCACCCCCCCCCCCCCCCCCCCCCCCCCCTCAAACCCTGGGTTAAGTGGGTTTGCCGATAGCCACGGTACTTTACCATAACACCCAAAACTAATCGGATAATGTATAGCGATATACATGATTCTGATACTCAGGAGGATCAATAAAAGTGACAGTCTGAAGACAACTTGTTCTATTTTGGCGAGAGGAATCACCCCAACATGTTTTGAACTGGACTGGTTTGCAAACATTTTGGTGAAACTACTGTCGGTCTGTCACATAATTGTGGAGGGGTTAAAGGTGGACTGCGATATATCTGAGAAAGACGGTGTGCAATGTTGCGTCATTTATAGTGCAGTGAAATTCTTCGAAAATGTGTGTACTTTTTTGAATTTATAATGGTTCGATAGAGCGCACATGGTCGTGAAGACGGAAAGGCGGAATTGCTTGTGTTTGTTTTTTTCCTGGCACTGTATCAAATTTTTTTGCGTTTTTTCGGTTTTCGCATCATTTTTCAGGGGCACACAAACTATATTATAGACGAAACACTCAATTATCTCGCAGTCCACCTTTAAACATCGAAGTTTCTTTTCTAAAAACCCCAAAAAACTCACTCTTTGCTTGAACAGTCGTCGTCGTCTTCAGAAAGAACTTTGTTTTTCATAATTTTCTCCAACTAGAAGACTGGAGGATGAAAATATGCTCTATGGAAAAAAAAAACACTTGTCGCTGGACCAACACGAATTATTTTGTTTGTTGATTTTGCAAGAAAAAAAACAATCAGTTGTTTGTTCTTTCTTTTCTTTGGCGAAAAAAAATTGAATCGAACCGAAAAATTAAGGTTGGAGAAATAAAAAAGAACACCAGACGGCCAAAAAAAATTGAACTTCCAACTCTCTCAGAAATTCGGGATGTGAAACAACGGGCCCAGCCGCGGGTTTTTTTTTCGCAAACTTTGCAGGCTGTCAACAGGGCTGTCAGCAATAAAGAGAGCGCTCACAATCAGCAAAAAAAAAATCAAAGGACCAGATTACTGGAGCTCTTTCATATTCTGGTAGGTTAAAGAAGATTGTGAGAACGGTGTATCCTGAAAATGCTGACAAGGGAACTTCGCGAGGTCAATCTTTTGGAAATTTTTATATTTTTGTTTGTACCACTACGCTGTTGTTTTTATAAAGGGAAAACACTTCAAATCACTATAACTTTTTTTTTCTAGCGAGTTGTGAGACTTAGAAATTTGGTAATACACTTTTCTCACCAATATCTATCAACTACCAAAATATGAAAAAATTCCAAAAGATTGACCTCGCGAAGTTCCCTTGTGAGCATCACACTTCGATAGAAAAAGGTTATAGTACCTTAAAGTTCGATCCTCGTTACGGCATTTTTTCGTATTTGTTTAGATAAACTATACAATTCTGATCTACCATATACATTTGACATACCCCCGCTCGAATTCATGTTTTGTTTGTCTCTGGGTCTCGTTTTGAAAATGTTTTTGTTTCTTTGTCGCACAGTGTGTATTGTTGAATATCAAAGTTTTTGCACAGTTTCCCCTGCGTACACGATAAGCTGTATTTTTGGGGATATTCACAAGAAAAAACACACACAATGTTTATTGATGTCGAGAAGCCCCCTTTTTTACACAGAAACAATGAATATCAATTTTGGTTTTCCATTTTTTTAAGAGATTTTTTCTTGTGAAAAGGCCTATGAGTCTTTCAAATATCACACACGCATGTATTTATATAAATATTTATACGTTTATAATACGCCGTGTTTATTACGTTTATAATACAAAAAAATTTTAAAAATAATATTCAAAAAAAACTAACCATAATCTCGAAACACACAAGCTCAAAGGAACACAAGTTTTTTTTAACGTCTCTCGCAACGAGAACAGTAGGATTTTTGTTTTTGTTTCGATTTTTGGGACATTTCCAATTTCCATTTCTTTTTTGTTCAACGCGTTACTTTTCATTTTGACTAATTTTTGTTAGTTTTGTGAAAGATTTTAACTCACAAGGGAGGTTCAACTTGTCCCTATTTCATTTTTTGACGAGATTGTTTTGCTGCCTAAATCGGACACCCGATCAACCGCCCTGCTTTTAACTTTTTCTTTGAGAATTTTAGGAAAAACTTCATAATTTTAGTGGTTTTATCACTACGAAAATCTTTAAAGACAAAAAAAGTTCACGCTTTTATTCATTCTAAATTTCATCTTTTTTGCAAGAGAAATTTTTAATTTTTTGAAGTTTTTGGAGACATGGTTGAACCTTCCTTGTCAGCTTTCTGAATACAACAAGCAAGAAATACATCTCTCGTTTTTTCGTGTTTATTTCAAAAAAATAATTTTGCAGCATGGATTTGCTCGACAACATTATGTCAGACATGAAGGATGGAAAACCTAAAGGTCAAGAAAAAACGCGACCTACGGCTAACCCACCCACCGGTCAATTCACTCGAATCCCAAAAAAAACACATGCTGTTCCATCAAACCATGATGAGCAAGGATCCTCTTCTCGACCACCAGCAGTATTCAACAAGCGTCCTTTAGTAGCCAATAATGAATATCCTGGCGCCAAACGTGAGAAAACCCCATAATTTTTTTAAACTTACGTTTTTTACAGGAGAAAAACTTGTGGAAACATTTAACACTGTTAACAGTGCGCCAATTCAAGTAAACCAGTATGAACTCATATTGGACAGGTTGCCGGAAATCGTGGAGAGATTTCATGTAGAAATGTGAGTATTTTCACATTAATGTTATATTTACAATCCGCATACTTTTTCAGCTATGTGATGAACTCTAGAGGAAAAACCATCCAAGTCAATGGTGAAACGATGGTACATGGAGAGTGAGTAGTTTCTTTTCAGTACTTCAATGTGTAATTTTTTACAGTCTTGCCAAACAGTATCGTCGTTGGGGGCTTTGGAATGTGTGGAAACTGGCGATCAAAAGCAATACACACCTTTTTGAAGGTGATATGAAATACTGTCATGGCGTTTATGATTGTGGCGCGTCGGCTTACTTCCCACGCGGATTGTTCAAAGGTGATCAAGAAACCACTATCACTTTGAACAAGGAGAATTTTGAACAATCCGAATGGGATCCTGTTGCCAAACTGCTGAAAAGTGACATTTTATCTGTCAATTTTCAAATCATCAGAAACAAAAGTGATGGATTTGTAAGTTTAGAATATTATCAAATTGAAAATAAATGGCAAAAATTAAATAAAATTTGAGAGCCGTGAAGAATATTCGCTGAGAAAATTATGTTTTCAGACGCGTCGCGTGTCTTTTTTTCTCTGCCGTCTCTTATAAAACTGCACGCAACGCGGCGCAGCGCATGTAAAAACATAATTTTCTCAGCGAAAATTGTTGCCGTCTCTCGTTTTCCGATTTACTCTTTGCCATCTATTTTCAATTTGATAATATCATTTGACTGCAAACTCTTAAACGGAATTTTATCAGATCTACACTCGTAATGTTGAATCTCTTCGTCAAGAGAATCTCAACGAATTGGTCCGTTTTCTGGAAGCGCTCACTTCTCAAGTAACGAATTGTCGCGACTACTTCCAGTTTGGAAATTCTACTTTCATGCGTTCAAGTGATAAGCAGGATGGAAAAACAGATCTAAAGTGCCAAATCGATGCCGAAGGCAAAGAAATTAAAACAGGATTCGAAAAAGCATTAAGAGTTGTCACAAAATCAGATGGACTTCCTAGAATTGTCATGACAATTGATACTCGCCGCTCACCATTTTACCAGGAAAATAATGTTCTCGATTTGATGAAAGTTCTTTACAATGTCGGAAAAGGGGGTGGAGGCGGCAGAAATTATGGTGGACATGGTAGAGGGGATTATGGGAGAGATGGCAGAGGAGATGGTCGTACAAATGGTTATGGAAGAGATCGGGACGGTGGTAGAGGAGATGGTCGTACAAATGGTTATGGAAGAGATCGGGACGGTGGTAGAGGAGATGGACGTGGCTATGAAAGAGATGACAGAAACAGAATCGATGAAGATATTTTAAATATTGTTTCTACAATGGAAAGAGAGGGTGAAAACAAAACGAATCGAAGATTGAGTGAATTGAAAAGTAGGTCAAATTCAAGATAAAAAAAATATGTTCTAATTCTTTTAGGCCTCGCTGTATGCCCGAAGCATCTCCCTACCAACAAATTGAACCTGTTTTTCATTAACAGATTTGTTTATACATCCGCTCATGAGTAAGTATTCACATTTAAAATGTTTAAATTGTTTTTGTTTTCAGCATGAAGTTTAGCAAAGATAAAGAGGGCGGAGGCGAAATTTCAGTATACGAATATTTCATTGAAAAGTATAACTACACTATCAAATATCCCGATCTTCCACTGGCTGCTCAAAAAAGAGGAAGTACCATTGCATGCTATCCTTTGGAGCTTTTGAAAGTTGAAAGAGGGCAAAGGGTGAAACAAAACAACATCACTCCAAAAATTGTATGTTGATTTGTTAGGTTTATGAAGTTAACGCTTTTAACTTGTTTCAGCAGCAAGAAATGACTGGAAAGCTGTCATTGCTTCCACTTCAACACATCAACAAGGCTCGTGAAGTTTTGGAAATGCATTTAAAGATAAATGACAATAGGTTTTTGAAATCGTTTGGGCTCTTCATCGAGAACAATCCAATCGGAATGGTCGCAAAAGTGTTACCAGCACCGATTATTCGTTTTGCTCAAAGATGCACGGAGCAGCCTGAAACAGGAGGAACCAGAAAGCCAGCTCTCGGCTTCCGAAACGGAAAGTTTATCCAACCAGCTCTTCTGAGTGAAATTTGGATTATCAACTTCGATAGAGCAATCGATAGAGGAAGTCTAGAGTAAGTTTTTTTCTCTCCTTAAGCACCTTAAAAATAGCAGTAATTTTTTTCCAAATTTTCTGTAGACAATTTTGTTGCAAGCATCTGTCAAAAAAAAATATCAAAAATTCAGCTACTGTGATAATTCGTATTGTCATCACAGCCAGATCATCCAACATAAAAGTAATCTACCAACGAAAACCGAGAAGAGAGCACGACAAAATTAGAGATTTAGACAGTAGATCAAATTGGCGTTTGATGATCTGACTGGATTGACAATACCTTTTCTTTTTACTTTATTGTGTTGACGAAAATAAGGGAACTTGAGTTTTCTGATAATGGAGGAAATAGGAGGGTTTTCTACAGTTGGATTTTTTCAGCAACTTGTGTAGAGGAATCTATTCGGCATGTAATAATCAAGGTATCAAAATCTCGAAACCCGAAAATCAGTGGCAAGTTATCGATTGCGAAGAGAACAATCATCAGTTGTTAGAAAAGATCATGGTCGACGCCAAAAAAAACCGCGTTTCACTGGTGATCGCCATTACCAACGAACAACGCCCAGACGTTCACGATATCCTGAAGTTGTTTGAAAACCAAATTGGTATCCAAACTCAGCATATTTCGAAGAGGACAGCGAATGTATTTATTCACCCGAGTGGTGGAAAACAAGTGAGATTTCTATTATAAAAAAAAACTTGAGAATTATTTTTTTTTCTATTGATTCGACCCTTCTCTTTTGTGAAATTTCAAACATGTTTTTTTTCAGACATCAGACAACGTTATCCGCAAATTGAATTTGAAATGCGGCGGACTGAACTTCGCTGTCTCAATTCCTAGACACATCAATTCAAGATCAATTTGTGAAAATGATGAAAGGTATGACTTTGAAAAAAATACAAAACCAATAAAATAATTGTAGAGTCCGAAAAATGTTTTTCGACAATACACTCTTCATCGGATTTGAATTGTCTCATGCTGGTGCTACATGTCTCTTCGATAAACAGAACAACATCACTTGTGGAGAACCATCAGTGGTCGGTTATTCATACAGTTATGGTGACGCATGCGAACTTGGAGGATATTCGTATCTTCAAAAACCAAGAGAACATTCTATAATGTGAGCTTTTTCATCTAGCCAATAAGGTATGCTGTTTTTAGGTATTTGCCAAAGCATATGGGTATGATCCTCTCGAATTACTTGTCCGTGAAGAAAACATTACCGGAGAAGATTGTTATTTATAGAAGTGGAGTAGGAGAAGGAGATTTTGAGAAGGTTAATAAAGAAGTGGAGAAGATGAAATCGGTGTTCCGAAGCGATGATAGATTCAACAAGAAACCAATTCCTCAATTTTTGATGGTTGTTGTCTCAAAAATGAGTCATATGAGAATCTATCCACAAAATGTAAGACCTGGAAAGTCGGCAGAGCAAAACGTTATGTCTGGAACATGCGTAGCTGGTGGAATCACTTCATATGGCCGCGAAGAGTTTTATCTCGTCAGCCAATCGGCAATTATCGTAAGTTTGAGCTATAGTTTCCTCATGTCCGTTCGAAGAAAATTCGTGACCGTTAAAGGCTGGGGAGGTCAGTGAAACAATTACATCGCTCGGAACTCGCATCGAGCTCGACAAAGTAATTGAAAAAACGACCTCGATGGGAGGTCGATGCGAGCTCCACAAATTTTTGATTTGTAATCATCTATTTAAATAAATGTTCAACCAACCAACTCAACAACAGAATAGAGTAGTCGGATGTGAGTTCGGTTCCGGGTTTGGTTTTGATATTTTCTCATTTCGAACTCGTTTCTCAGAAGCGAGCTTGATGCGACGTCCGAGCGATATCAAAAATAAGCTTTCTGCGAGGTCGACATCACCTCGACGCGACCTCCACAGCTGTTATCTGAGTATGCTATTTCAAAGAAGGCATATTTACTTGGCGTCATACTTTGCCCAAAAATATGGAACAGCGCAACTTTCAAAATATCCGTAAACTTTCACACAATGTTTTTTTACGCAGGGAAGTCAGTGCGCGGTAGCATACCGGTTATAAAGTGATTGCGCACTGACTTTCCTCGGGACCGTAAGTATGAGTAAAGCCATCTTGTGGTTTCAAAATGTGTCATTTACGACTCCGCGGATTGGGCGAGATATAGCTGGTGTGAAAGCTACTCGGTAAAACGTTAGACCCGGAGGCCACATTTTTGGCTCCGCGACATTTCGCCACTTTTACGTTTTCGCCACCACATATTTTGCTATTTTGACTTTTAAAAATACTTTCCATGTATTTTTATTGTAGCATAAGAAAGTAAATTACATTATTAGTCAAAAAAAAAAGAAAAAAAAAACTATTGTGAAAAGACCTGGAGACAAAATACTCAGTGGCGAAATGTCTGGTGGCGAAAACGTAAAAGTGGCGAAATGTCGCGGAGCCACATTTTTAGTTATGGCGCGCACGCAGCCACTATACTTTCTGAAGTCTGAATTAAACTTGTGCAGTTTCCGGGAACATTTCTTTTTGAAAAAAAAACTATTTTCGTCGAAAAATTTAGTCGCAAGCCTGCAGAAATAAAAATTTTCGGATTCTGTGAATTTTATCGAAATATATGTTGTTAAAGGGGGAGTTTGACGAATAATGAAGTTGTTTTAAAAATGATCAGTACCCTCAAAATAGTCAAACCCCCAAGGGAATTTTTACCGAAAAGGCCAGGAAAAATATTCCAAATTTTTTGACCACGTATAGCTATACGTGCAAACTTAAATTATTTTCTCGAGTACTAGACTTCCCCCCCCCCCCCCCCCCCTTTAATACGAAATTTTTGATACTGGAAGAGAAAAGTTTTCTATTTCTTGTGTGGATTTTTTGTTTGATCTCATTCTATAAAGTCATCATTTACAGGGAACTGTTAGACCAGCTCGATATACAATTCTGGTCAATGAACCAAAATGGACCGTAAATGAAGTGTCCCACTTGTCGTATTTTTTGGCATACGGTCACCAAGTCAGCTATCAACCACCAGGAGTTCCACACATTCTCTATGCAGCTGAAAACATGGCAAAAAGAGGACAAAACAATTTCAAGGCTTATCAGTGAGTTGTTGATTTTTCGTATTTCAGTAATATCAACACCCTTTTCCAGGAAGTTATTGAAACTCCGACCAAACAATGAGAAATGTGCAACTGTTGGAGAAGATAATGAACATGGAGAAATGATGGAAGCTCTTTCTGAAAATCTCAATAAATGCGCCATAAAATGTAAAAATTTCTGGGCTTAAATTACCTCAAAACATACTCACTGTTCTCCATATCAATCTATTATTCCCATCTGCTCTTTACCATGTCTTACAAATCATACTTGCTTAAATATTTTTATTTGTTTCCAAATACCTGTAAATGTTATGTATGGGTTTATGTTAGAAGTGAAATGGGTTTATGTTAGAAGTTTCATAATTGAAATTTGGTTTCCCCAACGGTTAATAAATAATTAAAATAATAACTTTGGATCTCTTCATCAACTGTTTGAAGTTCATGATTACACGCAAGGTTCCATGAAAATTTATAAAAAGTCGTCTTTCTCCTCATCTGTTGACGAACAAATGCTGTTCTGTATCTGAAAATAACAGACATTCGAAGGCAGTAAACATTGTTCACCTACGTTTTTCTCAATTACATCATTTTTGTTTTTCCTCCTTCCGAACTTTGATAAAATGGCCAATTTCAATGAAGATAATCTGATTTTCGATCTACTAGGTATCGTCAACTCATGTTTCGAGGCATCCGATTGTCTCGAATTTCTTTTTAGATGTTTTTGTTCCTGTGTTACTGAATGCCTTTTTCGATGCATTGCCATAACATGTTGACTTCGTAACTCTCGATTGATATAAGCATATAGAATCGGATTGGCAGCCGAATTGAAACATACCAAAATGTGCGCGAAAAAGAACATCGCAGACAGCGCTGGAGTCATCCAAGATACCTTCAAAATTGTGAGTTTTGGATGAAATCTTTTCGCGGCTCTGGGAAACTATATTAGGAGATATTAAGACAAGACTTGAAATGGGACCGGCCCAGAAAAAAATGAACAAACCGCGATCAAGTTGAACTGTGACATAATATTGAGAGTCCATTGGGGTGTCCAACATAAAAAGTAGAACAGAATAACTGCCACAATTCGCTTTGTCACTTTTTTGACACGATTCGAAGCCACATCTTGTTTGTCGGAACGAGCCGCTCTCATGTTTCTCGATGATTTTTGTAACGCAAAAATCACCTGAAAAATGTTGGTTGTTTTGATATTTTGTTGATGTTGAGAAATTGAAGAGTTGAACCGGGACGAGGCGGAAAGCTCTTTCAAATTAGCAAAAACTCAAAAATGGAATGAGAACTTTTCTGAATTGGGCCCGGTCTAATAGTATGATCTAAAAATAACCAAAATCCGAATCGGACCCGAACATCAAAAATGCGACTGAAAAGCGCCACGATCACAACTGGTCCGTGTTTTTTCAAGTTTTGAGAAAAGGGCCGGGCCCAATTCAATTTTAGGTGTTTTTAATCGGACCGGTTCCGATTCAGAAGGTATTATGTCGAATTTAAAAAGTTGTACTTTTGGCTATTTTTCTGAAAAAAGTCCCGGTTTTTTTCGGCCCGAATTGATCTGGATAAACATCGGATTACCTTCACATAAAAGATAATGATAAGAAAAGCGGGTAGTACAAAACCGATCAAAAATGTATAGAGTGTAAATGTTGCGTCGGCATCGAAAACACATTTCGATATTGTGGTTCCTGCGTTATCTGAAAAACCAAATATTTTTACTTTTTTCTCTTTTTTTTAAACTCTCACCTGATTCCAATTGTTCCAGACTTCCTTCTCGCAATTGGATCATTCGAATCTTATCAATTTTATAAACTTGTGATTCGTTGAAAACAGGTAGAAGGAGTACTGTAGCTACCGTAGTACAAACTATCAACACTTTCAGCGCTGTTGAGTTGCTTCGATATCTGAATTGGTTGGTCTTTTTTCTTCGGAAGTGTGACAACATACTTTATTGATTTGACTGGACTGCAAACAGCCATGTATCGATCCCAACTCAGAACGGTCATCAGAAATGAGCTTAACAACTTGTTAACACTTTCGCCGAACCAATAGACTTTGCACATTGCCACTCCGAACAGCCATTGTCCTAAAAATTGACAAAGGTTTTCTCTTTTTCTCTCTAGACAATTGAAAAAGAACCCAACATGTGATCTCGTGGTGTAGTGGTTATCACATCTGTCTAACACACAGAAGGCCGGCGGTTCGAGCCCGCCCGAGATCAAACTTTTTTTTTTAAAGGTGGAATGCGATGTTTTCTGAGAAAGGCAGTGTGAAATATCGCGTCATATATAGTGTAGTGAAAATGTGTGCGTTTTTTCCAAAAAATTTGAATTTCTAATGGTTCAATGGAGCGCACATGATCGATTCCGGTAGATGCGCTAGTTTGCTTGTTTTTTTCTTTTTTCTGCCGCCGTATCAAATTTTTTGCGTTTTTTTGCTTTCCGCATCATTTTTGAGGAGCAAACCAACTATATTATGAACGAAACTTGCAATTTCCTCGCAGTCCACCTTTAAATCTTTTGAATCGAAAAAGGTCTTTCTTTTACAAGCATACCGGGTTGGACTTTCTTTTTACATGGTTTCAATTATGAGAAATCCGAACTTGTTTTCTGTGTCCTGCTAAAACCAAGCTATACTTTTCCGCACACCACGAAACATTAAAACAGCCGGACCCTCACAACTCATTCGAAATTCTAACCTTTCAAAAGATCTGCAACGAGAAAAGGTAGATGTAGAATGACTAGAAGATCGACGATCGACAATCCTGCAAAAAAAAAACCCCCTAGTTGAATAAGAAAAAAAGAGCAAACCTAGCACATAGATGAATACATGATTAGTGCTTGACATCATGTTCCTTTTCCCGGCTTGCACGTTTTTCTTCATCATTGTTAGTATATTTATGATCATCATGATTACGGTGCTGCAAAAAAGAAAATAATTGAAAAACTCAACACAACACTTTTTCCGTGGAATTTTTGATTCGAAGAATCTTTCGTCAAAAAAGATGGATTTTTTGTTGGTTTTTGAAAATTAATTTCGAATGTCAATCGCGGAAATTGTCAAATTTCCGGGCTAGACCTGGAGTTTTTATTCGAATTGTTGTGCGGAAATTGTCCGCCGCAGAGCTTACCCATTTCCAATAGTTCCAACAATAAAAAGAACCAAATATGAAATGGCCAGTGCTAACTTCAACGTAGTTCTAGAAGCATCATCACTTCCAGACTCTGAACTGTCACTCGAGTTCATCTGAAAATTATAATATGTTTTTTGGAACCGCTCCAGGCGTTTAGACAGCGTTCAAGAACCACCAAAAACTGGGTAAATAGAAACTTTTAAAAAACGATGATGCGATATCTAAATTTGAAATTTTTGAGAAAAAAACGGCCAATACTATTTCGGGAAAATTCAAGTTTCATTGTTTTTAAACCCAAACTTCGTGGTTTCATCTGTACACGGCTTGCGATGAAAATTAGAATAATTCGGAAATCGAAAACTTTTGGAAATTTTCAACTTTGGACGTCGCAAAAGTAAGTTGTTATTCGACGAAGAAGTGGAAGGTATTTTCGAAGCTCTCGAAATTAATTCAATACTTGACGACTGACGGGAAAAACAGAAACTAGTTGAACCCGATTTCGAGAGCTCGATTCATTTGAGCGCGAAAAAAAAGAGTTGAAACATTTTATGAGTTTTTTTCGTACTTTATTGGATGATGATGAACTTGTTCAGAAATTGTGATGATTTACAGAGTAGATGAAGAGCAAAAAAACAAGAGAAGCGAGTCAGGCTTTTAATTTTGTCGGCTCGTCTGAAAAAATCCGGCTGGGCCTGGTCGGAAAACTTGTTCTAGAGAAGTTGTGTGATGATTTTCTGATTTCCCATGAGAAAGAGGAAAGTTCAGCGATTTTTCCGAGTTTTTTGAACCTGTTTTTTAGAACATCAATTTTTCACTGACCCAAAATTTGAGCTGAAATGACACAAAAACCCGGACCACCTTTTTTTTGTGAGACGACAAAATTAAATTCCATATTTTTTCTCCAATTTTATTCATCTCTGAACAGGGATGCAAACAACAAGTCTGGAACAAATGAAGAAAAATTGATCGGCGGGTTTCTTCAAAAAAAACCTCGAAACTAAATTGGTTTTTCATTTTTTCTCTCTGCTCTAAAAGTAATAATAGTTTTGAGTTCACATTGTATGGAAACGGCGAATAAAAAAGAGAATTGTTATGAATTTGAGAAAAAAAAGGGAGAGAAAAGGAGACAAATTGAAAATGTTGTCAACTGGAAAACATACTTACACTAAGATAGGAAAAAATGTGGAAAGTACGATGCATAAAAGGCAGAAAACCACGTGGATAATTGAAAACATTCATTTTTTCCAAGCACAAACATTTTACTCAACAAATGAACATGAACAAGCCGGATCTGGGTTGATGTCTGTTATTGTCGAAAACAAAAATGAAACATTTCATGTATGGACCCAAAAAAGGATCGGGTCAGATTTTCTATAAAAACCGGATCAAAAAATTGCCTCTACGACAGGTCGCCACGTCGACATTTCCTCACTTTTTGAGATTTTAATTTTTCAAATTTAGTATATTTTCGTATATTTTGTCCACAGAATACAAGGCTTTAGAAGTGTGAGGATGTTAACTTTTTGGAGGAATGTCGGTTGGCGGGATAGAGCGGCGATATTTCAAAAAGTGGCAAAATGTCGTAAAGCCAAAAAACTAGACTCATTTTTTGATCGATTTTTTGTTGTCAATCACTTTTGAATGGGTCCAAAAAAAAGTTTTTTTTTTCTTGAAATCGGATCCATTTTTTGTCAAATTTTGGAGCCGATTCAGTGAGTTTGATTCAGAAACTTGCCAGCGAAACGTCTGTTTCGGCTGATTTTTTTGGCCCGGTTTGTTATGCCAAATCCGATTCTGAAGGGATGAGCTATGCAGTTATTCATAAACATCAATCTAAAAAGTTTTCGTTTGACAAGACATTCCAAATTCATAGTGATCACACACAAAAACTTGTTTTCTCAACTGATTTGGCCGAAAAAAAAACAGGATGGTTTTAATATAAATAATAGAGCCACAACGATAACGAAACTTGAGCTTTGAAATAGAATGCTCATGAAAACACGGTTCAATTTTTATTCAGACAAAAAAAACATCATAATGTGAAAAATAAAAATTTAAAAATAAAATTGAGTCATTAAACTTGGATTACGGTATTGTGTTTTTAAAGTCAAAACTTATTTTCGAAAAAAATTTGAAAAAAGGGAAAATTCGACAAGTGGATTAGTGAAAACAACATCTCAAGTTTTGTCTCTGAAAAGTTTTGTAGTCAGATGTTTTGACGTCAACAAATTAGTTTGGAAAAATGTTCGATTTTTTTCAACGAAAAAAACTTATCAGTCCTCAATATCTAAATGTTTAGAGGTTGTGCCAGGATTTTTCTCCCTCGCAAAAAGCCCATTAGAAATGAGCAAAAAATGCTGAAAACATGCATAGCTGATGATCTTATCGAATGTTTGAACATCACCATCCAAACTTTATATTTCGAAAAAAAAAGATGAGAAATAATTAGGCCAAAATTCTAAGAAACTCGACCGAAAATCTAATTATTTAGCCACTAGTTTTGTCAGGTTAGAATTGAATTTCGAAAAAATTAAATAAATGAGAAAAATAAAATTCTATTTATTTCAGATGATGATGCGCGATAAAATAATAATTGTCTATGAAAAAAAATCGTTTAAAAAACAAAGAGATCAGAGCTCTCAGCCAACATAACTCATGGAAAATTGTTTGGTTTTGACAAAAAGAACACCTACAGTAATCTCCTATTCATATATTCATTTTTTCCACTATGAATGAGAAAAGGGTGAAAATAAGCGGAAAAAAATGTAGGAGTAAAAAAGGGAAAAAAAGTAGAGAAGATTCAATTTTGGATAGATGATATATTTTTTGACTGCCCGCCGCACTTTTTCTCTGATTTTTTTTTGTTGAGAAGGAAATTGAAGTATCAAGGGACAACATAAAAAGAACTGGAGGGTGGAAATATGGGATAATGATGTCAATGACTTTTTCAGATTTTAGTTTCTATGAATTTCTCATTTTCAAAGACCACACCCACAAAAACGTGTCTGATCTAGAAAAGTATGTAAAAATAGAACGCGAAAAATTCATAGTTTGCCACGTGTCACACGTGAACTAGATTCATTTTTAAAAATTGACAGAACGTGACCAAAGCCTCAATTTTTTATAAATTTAGAGAGAGCAAAAGCGCTCTACTGATAATAATTTTTTGAGCACTCGAGGGAGATCTCTCACCTTCATTGATTCCCTTGTGGAAGGTCGTGCAAAAAATATACATTTTTTACAACAAAAAAAAAGTTTTCGTTGTTCAAAACAGACAATGACAACATGAAATGAAATGCAAAAATGAAAAAAAATTAATTAGTCACCAACTTTATCCTCTGTGGGCACTTTTTTGATTTGAGTCTTGTAAGAAAAAAACTCACGTTTTTGTAAGCTCTAGACCCTACGAATAACTTATAGAGCTGTGCATTGAAAAACACCAAAAATATGTCAAATTCAGGAACTCGAGAAAGAAAACTACAGTAATCAAATAAAAGGTTTTAATTAAGACAAATTAGATTTCCTGATTACAGAAAAAAAACGAAAAAAAAACATATTTTTCTGGAAAAATCCCAACAACTGAAAACATAAATAAAATTTCATCGTTTTATGATCCGAATGTCATGGAAACATCAAGTTCTATTTTTTTCAAATGTTTTTTTTTGTCATGTCGAAAAAACATGTGTTCTTCTTCTTCTTCTTCTTCCAAACTTTGGCGCTGTCAAAACAAGATTTGGAAGAAAATAAACACGTAGATTTTATTGTCGTGCTCTACGACATACATGAACGTATACATAGATAGAATGTGATTTTATATTCAATTATTCTGAAGCACAAAAAAAAAAGAAGAAGAAAACGTTGATGATGATGACATGGAGAGGTTAGATGATGACGAGAAAAACAATGAATATGGAGATGATGGCGATACGTAGTTCTTTTCAAGCACTTTCAGGTGTTCTACGAATTTTCAGCTTGATTTTCAAGTTTTTACTTTTTAGTAGTCTGAAGCAGGAATGGCTATATGGAAAAACATGGCGCACTAATTTCTGGGATAGTTTTTGAACAATACATTTCGAGCTATTATTTATGATCTAGCTTGGGTTATGAAGTGGTTGTCAAAATTTTTTGAATATCAGACATTCATCAAACATTTTATTGATTTACGTACTCGAAAAAATTTCCGCTATAAATTTTCGCGATAAATGTGTTTTCGGAGTGTATGGCGTACACTCCGACACGCTGCAAAAATATTTTGCCGGTTTGTTTTCATTGTTCAATGTTACACACCGTGCCTCTCGGGAAATTCTCGAAATTTGTCAATTTAGAGAGAGCAAATGCGCTCTAATAATAATCTGTGCTCTCTCTCACTCTCATCGATTCCCTTTCGGAAGGTCGTGGCGCAGCGCTGCAGTGGGAGTCACGCATGGTTCAGTTTTGTATATTGTTTCGAAATCTCCCTGTACTTCTCATTTATGATTTTTATAACTCAAACGTTCACAAAACTAATGAGAAACACGTGTTGTGTACACAAATTGAACGAAGAAGAACAACTTTGAAAAATAAAACAAATAAATGATTTTAAATTCGCACGCGATGTTCGCTAGAGCGAACATGTTGCGGTGAGCTGAAATGTGTTGATAAATTCTGCAACCTGATTTTCGAATTATTTTTTTGTGTTTTTCTCGCGTTTTGCGTGTTGAACGTCCAGGAAAGCGTGCAACTGAATAACTTTCTTTGAAAACTGAGCAGAGTCTATAATTTGCCGTCAGGTGCATAGTTTATTTTGGTTTTTCTCCGAACACTCGTATGATTTTTTTTCGCCAATTTTTTTAAATTTTGAAAACTATTAAATTTTTATCCTGAAAAAAATACTGAAATTTTTTATTGTCGCGTTGAACGTTTTCATTTTTTCTTACTTGTATAAAAAATGCAGTTTTCCATTTTCCAATGTCAATTCTTGAGAACTTTATAGCTCCATGGTGGTGTTTTTTTCATGAGCAAATTCCAGATGAATCAAGAAACTTCTTTGATCCAACTTCAGCCAAATATGAACAGTTTAAATATAACAGTCATCGTATTGGATCCCGGACAAATTCGACGAACTCAAACAGGTACTATTTTGACGATGAAAGTGGCCGATCAAACTGGTTCAATAAACGCAACATACATGAATCCCGAATTCGGCGAGACTTGGAGAGGCGGAGATATTTTGAAAATGAGAGGTGCATATACTTCTGTTTACCAGGTTTTGTTTTAATTTCAAACAATAATTTCAATCTCCACTTTCCAGGGTTCTTTAACACTTTCCATTGGTCGAAACAGCGAGTGTAAAAAGTTTGGTGAATTCAATATGCAGTTTTCTGAGTTACCTGATATCAGTCAGATGGCTTTACCGGTTGGATCTACAGATATATCGAAAGGCGGATCCGGTCAGAACAGAGGCCCGCCGGCAAGTTCCACAAGCCGAGCTAGGCCAAGTTTTTGAACTATCAAAAACTGATTCTCACACATTTACGAGTATGACTCGGAGTTGGAAGTGCTCATAATATAATTGTACTTCTGTTTGAACTCAAAACATCAATTTACGGTTGTTTTTAAGAGAAAAATAAATTAATTGAACTGATTGTCAATTTTGTATATTCATCGTTTTCTTTCACAATTGGTTGGAAATTCCATTTGGTTATCTTTTTTTTGCTGTATATACTCTAATATTCGCCTCGTTTTCGCCAAAAAAGGGGTTAAAGTGTCCCGCATAAATCGATGCATGTGCGATAGAAACACAAAAGAAGAAGCTCACTTCTTCTTCTTTTTCTTCGTCACTCACTGAGCTCACTTCCCTCAAACATATTCAGATGCGCGGTTTCTCTCCTTTTTGCGAGGAAAAGAAGAAGCCCAATATGTGTGTGTGTGTTTGTGTGTGTGTATTCTGTTGGTCTTGACGAACGAGGAAAGAAAAGAGTTTTCCGATTTTCTTTTCCCTTTTAACGTTTCCAAGTGTAAAAGGGCGAGTTTTTGTTTCACATCGATAGTGTTCTGCAACGTTTTGAAAATTTTTTGTTTTGTTTTCGAGCGTCTCTGAGTTTTAAAAAATGTAGTCACTCTTGTATTGAACTCTATTTTCTTAATAATATTAATTTTGAAATCGAAACACGCGCTCTATGACTTTTTCGGTCTGGAAAATATTTTGAATCTGATTAAATATTCGCCATTCTCCTATCGGTACCACGCGGTTACTGTAGATTACAATTTCAGTAGCGAAAATATCCAGAACAAGATTCTTCAAAAGTGTGACAAGTATATTTTGAGACTTTAGACACGTAGGACCAGATTTTGATATAAAAATTTGCTGAAAATCGCTTCTCATTTTTGAGTCAAAATTTCATTATTTTAAAGTTTGGATATGAAAGAACATGTCCAAATCTATCTTTTGTGATACTCATAATGTTCAAAAACAAAAAAAAATTTATTTTTCTCTAAAAAAAATAAATAAATTTTACGGAATTATCATTACTGTAGTTTTTAAAACTGAAAAGTTCTGTAGTCTCATACCTAGTTTTATGAATAATATTTCAAAAAATTTCTCAAGTTTTCAGATAATTCTATCCCTCGAGAAATTTGATACTCTTCTGTGTGACAGAATATCATACATGGGATACTTCCGGACAGGCCCAAAAAGTTACACCCCCATTAATCCGTTTCATCGACGAAAAGTTACACCCCCCCCCCCCACCCTTTTTATCAAGGGGGGGGGGGGCCCTAAATTTTAAAAAAATCGATTTTTTTCGTAAAAGCTTTAGATTATCGCTCATTCAAGTAGTACATTCCTATCCATCAAGGTTGACCATCCAGCTGGCCTCGAACTTGCTTCTTATAGATCCACACACTAGCCTCTTATCCACGTAATTTTTTAAAAAGTTACACCCCCTCCCCAGCTCCCATAAGTCAAAAGTTACACCCCCTATGGTCGTATGGCCGGGGTATCCCATGTATGCAGAATATTCATCGCCTCGATTTCTGGAAAAAAATATACTTTTTTTTTCAAAAACGCAATGTTTATTTTTGTCCAAACCGAACATAAAATGTTTATCATTTCTCTTTTTCTTTCCCATTCTCTCTTTCTCTATCCCACCAGTAAATTAAATCTCATGACTCACTCGTTTTCATTTCATTCGAATTTTTTTGCAGATCTATAAATATGAACACGAATCCTTGGGAAGTTTCGGAAAGTGAGTATCAGAAAAATGTTCAATTGTTCAATCAATTGTCCGGTGGTCAACCGTTTATGGATGCAAATACTGCACGAAATGCGCTGATGCGAAGTAATTTACCACCACAAGTGTTGGCACAGATATGGGCTCTCTCGGACTTGGATAAAGATGGTCGATTGGATATTCGGGAATATTCCATTGCGATGAGATTGGCGTTGAACTGTTTGGCCGGTATTCCGTTGCCGCCGCAATTGCCACCGACCTTGCTGGTTGTGCCGAGTAGAAGCACGCCTGTTCATCTTCCGCCAACAATGCCTAGACCACCTCCAGTGCATCCTGTTATACCACAACAACCTCAACAGTGGATGGGAAGTCAAACGAGTGAGTAATTTATGAAAAAATTAAATGTATGAGCTTTCGAAATTTGTTTTCCTGATTTTCAAATTTCAAGTTGCTATTTTTCTCCTTTTTCCGAATAGTTTCCGAGAAAAAATTCGGATCAATGTTTTCAGAAAATTTCCGACCAAGTCAGATTTGGCGTTCAGAAAAAAAGTGTCATTAAAATTAACTAATTGTAAATAGTTGAGTATTCTTTTTATTTCAACGTGAAACCATTTTTATGCGTCCCTCATTTTTATATTATTTTTAGTGATTTACACATCCTGAACGCCGCAAAAAAATGATGCTGATTTTGGTTAGTAACCAGGGCCCGGGACAACTTCTTATTGTTCGAATTTTTATACCTGTCGATGGGTTAGAAATGGTGATTTCAGGTATTGATCAAGGAACTCCAGAACGTCGAATGTCACAACAACATCAACAACCATTCGGTGCTTCATATCCAACAGCTCCAGCCGCAATTCCTACACAAAGAAGCATGTCGATCTCCTCGACATCGGCCGTTCCATCACCTTCAAATGATCGTGGTGTATTCGAAGGAAGACAATTGGAAAACTGGACGATACCTCATCACAATAAACTGAAATATAGTCAGTTGTTCAATTCATTGGATAGGGATCGTGTCGGATTTTTGAATAGTCAAGTTGCTCGCAGTGCTCTTGGATTGAGTGGTCTTCCGACTCCTGTACTGGCGCATATTTGGTTTTTGTCGGATGTGAATCGAGACGGAAAGCTGTCTGTCGATGAATATTGTATTTCTCAATTCATGATTGAGATGTTCAAGGTATTTCCGAATTTTCAAGTCGCTGAAAATGTGCAAATTTAGGCTGGATACGCATTGCCCCAAGTAACACCACCGGAACTTGTCAGAATGTGTGGAATTTCTCGATCAGCAAACAATACTCCAGAACTTGAACCTGGTGCAGAACCGCCGCAGAAGACCCCAACACTCAAAACGTTTGAAGATAAAAGGCATGACAATTTAGTTAAAGGACAAGCAGAATTGGAAAGACGACGACAGATTTTGGAGGAGGAAGAGAATCGAAGACGGGCAGAGCTTGAAAAGAAAGAACGAGAAGAACAGGCGAAACGAGAAAGAGAGAGGCAAGAGAAAGAACGACAACTAGAGCTCGAGAGGGAGGCAGAGTTGGGTAAGTCTTATTCTTAACTGTAAGCTTTTATAATATCTTTGCAAAAAACATTTTGGGCGTGGTCAAAAATAGATGTCGGAAGTTTTATTTCTCGGAATTCTAATATTGAACAAAAAAAATGGAATTCATTTCGCGGCCCGGAAAATGACGATAATAAGTTTTAGATATTTTGAATAATTAACTTATTTGGTAGTACAAAATATGAGCGGTCTTTGAAAATAATGTAACTTTAAAACGAAAATATAGAATTCAATTTTCAGAACGACAGCGAATTTTGGAGCAACAAAGAGAAGAAGCCGAACGTCAACGGCGTCTCGAACTTGACAAACGAAGGGAAGAAGAAGAAAAACAGAGGAAGATTTTGGCCGAAAAAGCTAGAGTCAAACAAATGACGGTGAGAGAGTTTTGTGTTCAAAAAATTGTTAACATTATTCTATTCAGAGTCAAAAACAGCAAGAAAGTGAAAGATTAGCTCAGAGACAACAACGCGAAAAAACTCTGACTTTCCAATTACAAGCATTGGACGAGAAATCCACTGATATCGAGATCGACATTGGGAAAGCGAAAGAGGCTGTGGCTGAAGTTACGAAAGGTATTGAAGGAATGCGAACGGGGAGGGATGATAAAGTTTCGAAAATCAAAGAACTTCAACAAGATAATCAGAAATTGGCTATAGAATCACAAGAAATGGGCCATCAGTTATTACAAATGCAAGGAACTCATAAAGAAACAACGAGTAGAAAAAATGAATTGGAAAATTTGAGAAGAAAACGGGATGAAATCAAGAAATCGATTGAAACGGCTGGAATTGAACTCGGCACCCTCAAAGAGAAAAATCATCAGCTAAAAGAAGATTTTTCGAAAAATGAAGCGAAATATGAAGAAGATGTCTATTCGAAGTTATTGGCAAAACGAGAGGAGTATCGAAAAGTGTTCGAGTTGTTCGTCCATGCTCAGACTCAGGCTAAAAGTAAACTAGATTTGACAAGAGCGAAAATTGAATCGCCAGTAGTGAACAATCCAACAAACGGCTTCAGTGAATCGCCGTTTGGAGCAAGCGATCCTTTCGCTTCCGATCCATTTGCATCGCAGACAACTGTAGCTTCGACAAATCCCAAAATTCCGATCTCAGAAAGTCGCAACTCGGTTCAATCTCAAATTGATAGTCACGAAACTATGAAATGTAGAGCTTTGTTTGCATTCGAAGCAAGATCCGAAGATGAACTGAGTTTCGAGCCAGGAGATGTTATAATTGTCTTCCAATCTCATACTGGAGAACCAGGATGGAAAGCTGGACAGCTTCGCGATAAAGTTGGATGGTTCCCTGAAGCGTTTGTCGAATCGATTGCCAATGTGCCACAACACGCAAATGAGCCACCAATTCAGAACATGCCACCCAATGTAACACCTTCTTGCTCATTGGATAAAATCCCGGAGGAAGAAGCGCTTCGGAAAGCGGAAATCGCGAAAGCTATGGGTACCAACGGAACGACATCTGGTGAGTCATTGAATACTTCAAATGTTTTCAAATTTTCGCTATTTCAAGAATCGCCAAAACCTGTTCTTTGTCAGTGCATTGCTCAATTCCAATGGCGAGCGAGAAATGATGATGATTTGTCGTTCGCTAAAGGAGATACCATTGATGTAAGTTTCGAAAAAAAATGTTTTTTCACAAAAAATTCATTCCAAAAATTAATTTTTGACTTTTTCAATCGCCATTTTTTCTCCTTGTGAAAAATTTTAAATAATATTTTTTGTGTTCAAAATATGGCAAAATTCCAAGAGTTTTCGGCACCACTGTCAATTTCTGAGAACTGCAGAGAAAGTGCGATTCGGCATTCGGAAAAAAAAAAACACAAACATTTTTTGAAAATATCAACAAGTTTTTTTGAAGGTTATCGAAAAACAAGAAATGAAATGGCGTGGTCGAAGATGCACTGGTGAAACTGGCTGGTTCCCAAAAAGTTATGTCAAAGTGATTGGAACTGAATCGAATGGTGGAACACCGAGTGAAACGCCCATCAAAACTGCCCAAACTCCCACCTCTCCCTCGTCTGCTCTCGCTTCTGCTCAATATGACACTGTTCCGAGTGTCAACTCTTCACTTCCCCAATATGATTTTGTGCCAAACGTTGAACAAGGTTTGACGCTCTGAAAACGCGTACACTAAAAGTTGTTTTTGGTTGTTCTAGGCTCCTCTTCTACGGATGATTGGTATGTGGCCACTTATGATTTTGAGGCTGTTGAGCCGACTGACTTAGCTCTTCGAGTAGGCGATCGAATTTTGGTGCTTGAGAAGTGAGTGTTTTTGACATTTTTTTTTTTCATTTTTCTATTTTTTCTCTATTTTTGAATATAAAATGCCAAAAAGACATATTATTGGGTAGGTTTTCTTATCGTTAGATTAATTGCTACTTCAAAAACTCTTTATCGATTAGTTTTTTAACGGGCTTGTTCACAAGGAAAAAAAATAATGTTTAAAAAAAACAATAAAAAACACAAATAGTTTTTTCACCTAATGTCAAAAAAATGTCGAAAAATTCATTCATTCTTCACTTTTTTCTTAGTTTCTTGATGTTGTTTTCTTTCGTGAAATCTGCATGATCTCTTCGTAGTGTTCGTGGCGAGATACATTCATAAACAATCCAATCTGAAAATTTGACTCACAGTTATGATTTGAAATTTTTGCCTAAATAAATATGAATATTAAAGAAACGACGACTGGTGGAAGGGAAGGTGTAATGGAAAAGAAGGTATTTTTCCGGCAAACTATGTCGAAAAAACATCACCTACTAATACAAACGCCGCTCCTATGGCACATGTTGCCGGTGATCCGCTGGTCATATGTCACGCTAGAGCTGTTGTCGATTTTGTCGCGTCGGCTCCAAATCAGTTGGGAATCAAAGTAGGCGATCTTGTCAAGGTTGGTTTTCGTTTTTTTGTTGTTGTTAAACTGTCGAAACGTATAAAAAAAGTATGTAGGTTCGTGAAAAGAGCGCGGCTGGATGGTGGGAAGGTGAAATCGAAAGAGATGGAAAGTGTTTGGCCGGATGGTTCCCTGGTGAATATGTAAAAGTTGTCGATGATAATGGAAGTGCTGCTCCGAGTGCAAAAGTTTCGATTGCGGGAACAACTACAGCGATAGCCATGTTTGATTATGACGCGAGTCAGGCGGATGAAGTATCCTTCAAAACTGGAGATGTCATTGTGGTCAGTTGAATACTAATGTGAAAATTCGATATATTTGTTGTTACTTTTCTGTTATTTTCATACTATTGTTTTCAGATCACCAATAAAACAGATGTTGAATGGTGGACTGGTTACAAACACACAGATCCCTCAAAAACTGGACTTTTCCCCGCCAACTATGTTCAACTACAATAATTCAGTGGCCTCTACTTTTTTTAAATGTATGCGTCATAATAATGGGCATTATTATATTTCTCGAGTTGTGAGCAAATTTGACACTTAAAACAATAACTTACACTACATGTAGCATAATATATACATAAGATTTTAATTTATTGCATGAATTTAGTTAAATGAAGTATTTTTTAATTGTTATCTGTCAAAACGTTGTCTTTTTTGGGTCGTTTTTGCCTGAATATTATATTTATTTTTATTAGAGAAGTACTGTATTGCGATATGAATTCAAACTACT
Source organism: Caenorhabditis sp. 8 KK-2011 (assembly GCA_963572245.1). Lineage (NCBI taxonomy): Eukaryota > Metazoa > Nematoda > Chromadorea > Rhabditida > Rhabditidae > Caenorhabditis > Caenorhabditis sp. 8 KK-2011. The sequence goes on from OY751549.1 coordinate 3,693,006, forward strand.
TTTCACAGTGTTTGCACACAACTGTTTTTCTCTGCCGCTCTCTCCGCGTGATGTGCTCTATTTGCACTATCTCTTTCTTTCATTCACGGCGTTTTTTTCGAATTGTGTATTTTCCCAAAGTCAAGGTTTAGCTCCATATTCTGATGTTCTCTCTGTTTTTGTATTGAAAGTGACCTTCCCAGGGGCAAAAGAGTCAAGGTGGCTCTATTGCTAAGAGCAGCGTCATTTTTTATTCAGCTCTTCTTGAATTAAATCGTTGTCATTTGTTTGTTTGTTGTTCACATGTTCACTTATTTACAAGTTAGTTTTTTTTTCAGGATGTCTTACGGTGACGGACTATCCGGAGCCGAGTATTTGGCTTCTATTTATGGTACTGAGAAGGATAAAGTCAATTGTTCGTTTTTCTTCAAAGTGAGTTGTTGTTCTGTTTAATTTGGAATACGATTTCCAATCTTCAACTGATGATTCAGAAGAAATAAATTTACGTATTTTTCCAGACAGGAGCTTGTCGGCACGGAGATAAATGCTCAAGAGCTCATCACACACCGACATTTTCACCCACCGTAGTGCTAAAAAACTTTTATCACAATCCTGTTGTAGATGTTCGCCAGGCTGATGCTTTTGACAGTAAGTGTATTAAATATTTTTTATGGATCATACAAAATTTGTTTTTTTTTTCAGAAGTAGGAAAGCGGAATGACGAAGAACAGAGGTACTTTGACGATTTTTACGAGGAGGTTTTCGTTGAGATGGAAAGAAAGGTAAAAATTGATGAAATTTATGAGAAATAAAATCTGTTTGTGATTTACAGTACGGAGAAGTCGAAGAAATCAACGTCTGTGAAAATATTGGAGAACACATGGTGGGAAATGTGTATGTCAAATTTATGAAAGAAGAAGATGCTGAGAAGGCGAAGAATGACTTGAACGACAGATGGTAAGTTAATCAGGGCATGTAGTAGTTGAGTGGTAGAGAACTGAATTTCCAAGAAAAAAGGGAAGAGTTCGATTCCTATAGCGCAATGACGAAAACGTGCCACTGTACAATTCAATCGGTGAATTGAAATGGAGATACGAGGCACAGGGGCCATCTGAGCGTTCAGTTAGTTTCAGTTTTTCATTGAAAACAAAAATTGTTTTAAGTTTTTCAACAATCGAAAAACGTTTCCAGGTTCAACGGTCAACCGATTTATGCCGAACTCTGTCCAGTCACCGACTTTCGTGAATCTCGTTGTCGTCAACACGAAGTGACAACGTGTAGTAAAGGAGGATTTTGCAATTTCATGCACTTGAAAGCGATATCAGGAGAATTGGGAGATCGGTTATATGGAAGACGTGGAAGAAGGTGAGTAATTTAGCTTAAAACCTGATTTCAGTGGAGTGAGAAATCAAAATACGGGTCAACTGTATTCTGAATTTTTCCAGAGCCGACGCTGCTGGGCATTATCCGTCTCAACGTGGTGGTGGCGGCGGGGGAGGCGGCGGCGGCGGAGGCCGTGATCGCGATCGTGGAGGATGGGGTGGCGGCGGAGGTGGTGGTAGAGATTATGGAGGTGGCGGAAGAGGTTATGGCGGAGGCGGCGGTGGTCGTAGACGAAGCCGAAGTCGCGAGAGAAGACGATATTAAATTATACTGTTTATTAATCTGTTTTATCTTGTTTTTCCTAAATATCTCATTTTTGATGTTCTTCTTTCGGATCAAGTTTATAAAAACATCCATCAATTTTTTCTTCATTTTTTTTGTTGTTTCCAAAAGGTTGACTAACCTTTCTATATTACCTGATGTTAACTTTATTTCATTTACTCAATGTGAAATTTTTGTAGGAAAATGATGACCACAAATTTTCCGCACAACAGAAAACGTACACTCTACGTCGGTGGAATTACGGAAGAAGTCACTGAAAAAGTTTTGATGGCTGCGTTTATTCCGTTTGGAGATGTTGTGGCGATTTCAATTCCAATGGACTATGAAAATGGAAAACATCGGGGCTTCGGGTTTGTCGAATTCGATCTTCCGGAAGATGCGGCGGCGGCCATTGATAATATGAACGACAGTGAATTATTTGGGAAAACTATCCGGTTGGTGAACCACAGTTTGGGCAAAGTAGGATCTCATTGATCTAATTTCAACTGGGAGAAAATATTATATAAAAAGGGAATTCTAGCGCGCAGTGTGTCTATTTCAGTAACTTAATTTCCCGAAAATTCCAAAATTTAGAAAAATATTCATGATATTCAGGCCAAAAAAAGTAACAATTTTAAAAACTGCAGGGTCAATTTCGCTCGACCGCCAAAAGCAACCGAACGTTCTCAAAAACCGGTTTGGGCTGACGATGAATGGCTGAAGAGATATGGAAGAGGAGGAGAGGTTGATGAAAACGAGCCGGAAGACGGGGAGAATGAGGGCACAGAGAGAAAATCAGCACCTGCTCCAAAATTGCCGAGAGTTTATTTGGGTGTCAAAATTGGAATCAGATATATTGGTCGAATCATCATTGAATTACGAACGGATGTCACGCCGAGAACAGCCGAGAATTTCCGATGTCTTTGTACTGGAGAACGTGGATTTGGGTATGAAGGTGAGTGTTTCTACTGAAATAATTTTTCTTCAATTCAGACATTTTCAGGTTCAACATTTCACCGAATTATTCCAAAGTTCATGCTGCAAGGTGGTGATTTCACAAAAGGTGATGGGACTGGTGGAAAGTCGATTTACGGAACCAAGTTTGAGGATGAAAACTTTATTGTGAGTCATCCTGCTAATTTATCATTTTCTTAATTCTTTTTTTCCAGCTACGTCACACAATGCCAGGTACTGTATCAATGGCTAATTGTGGTGCGAACACAAACGGGTCGCAATTTTTCATTTGCACAGAAAAAACCGATTGGTTAGATGGAAAACACGTTGTGTTTGGTCATGTGATCGAGGGAATGAATATTGTTCGACAAATTGAACAACAGGTGTGTTATAGTGATAAATACGACGTTTGTTTGATTTATGTTTTTTTTTCTTTCCAGGGAACACCATCTGGAAAACCGCAAATGGTCATCAAAATTGTGGAGAGTGGCGAAATTGAACCAGAGAAACGGATAGCTGCTCAGAAAAAAGCGGCTGCAGCGGCAGCGGCCGCATCTGCGAAACCTGTTGCTGCGAATGTTCCCTTGACACCTACTGAAACACCTATTGTTGCCTAGAAAATGTGACAAGTTTGGATCATCTCATTTGTTGTTTGTTATTCAATACTATTTATTACCATTCTTTTGTTTCTTTTTATTATTTTGTGCGGGTCGTTATTTTATTCAATTCATATAACTTTTTTATACTTGTTCTTGTTCGATTTTTTTTGTTTATTATAAGTGTTTGTTACACTTTGATATCTTTTGCTTATTTTTTTGAGCTGTAAACACTATAAATAAGTATTTTAGATGTCGAAGACTGGCGGAAACACAGAACCGATGGCGTTTGTGCGCAAGTGGGGAGTTCAAGCAGATGGTGGCGGAGATATGGCAAATATTCCGACGATTCGAGAAGAAGTCGAAGATATGATGGCTGGACAAGGTGTTGTGGCAGCAAACAGTGGTGAGTAGTAAATGTTGTTTGTTGGGCAATAACAAAAATTGGGAATATTTAAAACATACCTGGTCCAAGAGGGTACCAAATTTTTTTCCCTTCTAAATGTTGCACTGTGAAAATCAGTAGAAAATATAATTTTGTGAATGCCCATCAAAAAAACCGAGAAAAATGACTGAAAATTTAAAAATATTGAAGAAAATTCTAGTTTTTAAATTTTCGTGGTGTGGTCTATATATTTTTTCTTGAAAAATGTTATTGTTAACTTTCGGCTGAAAAAATATCACAGTACCTTTCCCCTGGGTCAGATATGTTTGGAAAGAAGTAGCTTTATCTTTCGAAAATATATAAAACCCCAAATATATAAAACATGAGCTAACCTAAAAATTGACCTGAAATTTTCTCAGAGGTTGATTATATTGCCAATCCAGCCAGATCATCCAATGAGAAATTGATCTACCGCCTGAATCTCTCATTTTTACATGCTCTTTCATCAAATTCTTGTGGTAGATCAATTTCTCGTTGGATGATCTGGCTGGGTTGACAACATTACTTTCTGAAAAGAAAATAAGTATTCCAATTTCAGAGCGATCTTCATCGCCCGTTGTTCGTCGTGAACGTTCACGTAGTCGCGATCGTGACCGTGATCGTGATCGTAAAAAAGACCGCAAGAAGCGATCCAGATCAAAAGATCGACGTTCGCGATCTAGATCACGTGACGGCGAGCGTGATCGCGATCGCGACCGTAGACGCAGAAGTCGATCGCGTGATCGTCGCAGTAGAAGAAGTCGTAGTCGTGATCGTGCACGCGAACGTAGACGAGACGCTCCATTAATGGTTCCGAATAGTCCGAAAGCGAACCGTGAGCCAATTATCAATCCACTTGTTCGAGAAGATTTGTTGTTGGCTGCTCAGAACGGAGAAGTTGCAGTTGAACCGTCCGGATTGAGAGCTGTTGTACCGGTTTCAGGTGAAAGAAAGAGGTAGGTGTTTCCAGATCAATTTCTCCACATTCAGCTATATTCATTTTTGCAGAGAACGTAAAAGTCGTTGGTCGACAACCAAAAGTTTTGTTCCCGGTATGCCAACTATTCTACCATCGGATTTGTCGGAAGAACAACGAACCGCATATCTTCGTAAGTTTTCAATTTCAATTTTAACCTATTCCCGACCCTTTTGACCCGATTTTCAAATGCTCATTGGTTATTAACTGTGAGGTATTCGGTTTTGGAGCCAGGTTTGATTTTTACATCTATTTTTCCTCAATCCTTTTTTTTTACTAATCATCGCGGCCAAGTGCCGCATATTTTCAGTTCAACTCGAAATTGAAGATTCAACACGTAAACTGAGATTGGGAGAATTTGTTAATCCGGATGCTCGTGAAAGGTAAGTTTTCGAATAAGGTAGAGGGTTTATGATAAAATAATGTTTCAGCGTTGAATAATCATATTTTCAGAACCGTTAGATTATCTCATCAAGTTTATCATTTTTTAGCACTTTCAATGGTTTTTTCTTATCAAATAATCCTAATACATTCAGCTATTTAGATGTATCGCAGGACTTCGTTTGCTGTCAAACTTAACTTGAACATTTTCAGAAAACAGACAAAGTCTGATGCGCATTTTAGCCCGACTCTTCTTCGAATGCTATACTTTTCAATTTATAATTCAAAAAATTTCAGAACCCTTTTCCCCCACGCCCTACCAATTAAATAATGATTAAATATTTAGGGACGCTACCTAATATTCTTTCTGATTACTCTGACTTTTTTGCAGATCTCCATCACCCGAACCGGTTTACGATGCGAATGGAAAACGGTTGAACACAAGAGAAGTTCGAAAACGACAAGAATTGGAACAATTGCGACACGAGAAGATTCAGGCGTTGTTGAGAATCAATCCGGCATTCAAACCGCCGGCAGATTATAGGTAAGAGAAAACCCATAAATGACATTCTCAAAACCGTTCCCAATTTTTTTGAAGGCCTCCCAACATTCGTCTTCACGACAAAGTGTTCATACCGCAAGATCAATTTCCGGAAGTCAATTTTGTTGGATTATTGATTGGACCAAGAGGAAATACGCTGAAAGCATTAGAAGCCGAAACTGGCGCCAAAATCATTATCAGAGGTAAAGGATCGGTGAAGGAGGGAAAATTGACGAATCGACTCGGACCGATGCCAGGAGAGAACGAAGCACTACACGCCTATGTCACCGGAACAGACATGGCGGTAATTAAGAAGGCTTGCGAAAAGATTCGACAAGTTGTCGCCGAAGCGACAGCACTTCCGAATAGCAGCGAGTTGAGAAGTTTGCAATTGCGCGAACTTGCTCTACTCAACGGAACATTCCGACCGGAAGATTTGGCGAATGGTGCGCGTTGTTCGAATTGTGGTTCAGATGAGCACAAATCGTGGGAATGTCCGGATGCGCCAAATGTAACCAATCAAATCAAATGTGTGAATTGTGGTGGTTTTGGACACATTTCTAAAGATTGTAAGAATCCGAAAGGAATGTATCAGGTACGACCGCGAAAATATATTCATGTCAGTGAAAATATAAAATATTTTTCAGGAAGCTGGTATGGATGATGAATATTCGGCACTTATGGCTGAATTGGGAGAAGGAGGTTCAGCGCCAGTCAAAAGTAACTATGGGCTGAACTCTGGTTCACATTTCAGTACTGGCGGCAATTCTCAAATGCAAGGTGGCAACAAACGAGACACTAGCAAAATTCGGCCGCTCATTGATCCAAGTGAAATTTTTGGACCGCCAAAAGGCGAAGATCCACATGCGGCAATGCAAGGCTACTATGACTCGTATAATCAATATGCCTATGCCAATCAGTATCAACAACAATCTGGCTATGGTTCGGCATCGGCAGCTGCTTATGGTCAACAACAGGATTATAGTGACTTTTATGCGAGTCCAGGAGCTAGAGGACAAACGGCCAAAGGAGCTAACAAGTACGTTTTTGAGATTTTACATAACTGGCACCAAAGTGAGATGAGTGTTTATAAAATCTCATCGTGAATTTTCTATGAAACTCGGTTTTCCCTGTTTTTCCTGAGTGGGACAAAAATAAATGATTCTGTTTCAGCTGGTACACTGGCGCTTCGTCAAAACTTCCAATGCCAGTTCCGCCGCCGAACTCTGGCGGTCTCGGCGGATTCATGCCACCACCACCGCCGCCTCCACCAATGTCCGATCTGTCACATTTGTTGGTTGCCCCCGCTCCGCCACCACCACCAAGTTAATCATCCAAAAAATAAATTTTATTCCTGTTTTTCTGTGAAAGTAATTTTTTTTTCCTCTAATATGAACTTTTTACAAATTCTGTGTGCATATTTCTCAATGGTTCATGGACCCTGAAAATATATAAAATTATAGAGAAATTAGAAAAAATGGAACTATGTATTCAGAGAATGAGTCGACAAGGAGCATGGGGAAGAGTTTTGTCGAATTTCTGGAAATATGTTCGAAATGATTTTTCGAAAAAGGTGGACATCATTAGACTATTTGTTTGAACATGTTTATTTTTTCCAGAACTACATTGCTGAAGATGCACATGGAAATAAATTCTACGAAATCAACAACAGTCGACAAAATGTTGGAAGAGGTTTTGAACCGCCAGTGAAGGGACAACAAATTGAGCCAGATATTGAATGGCAAGCATGGCTGAGAGGAACTCGCAGGTATTTATTCAAACGCATTTTTATCGTTGTATCTCAAAATTTTCGGACTATTTTCTAGATCAGCATTTTTCATAGAAAAATATTCTTAACACTAACGACAAAAAGCGGAAAAAGAAAGAAAAAAAATGTGAAAAATCAGACTAAATTTGAAGGATCATAGCAGTTTTTAGTTTTCGGGACGATACACAGACTCAGTCACTGTGAATTTTTGTCAGAAAAATGTCAATACTTTTTCACGTTTTTTTTGCCTTTTTCACTCCCCAGGGTTCGCCCGTCGCGTATTTTTTTGATACTCTTCGATGAAAGAGCCCGGTACATGTGAGTGGCTTCCAGTCGGCCCAAATCTCACTTCTGGATCTTCAGTGAGTTTTGTCACAGTAACCCGAAAAAAGATTGGTCACAGTAACCCAGAGACTGTAGCCCTTCGTTTGAAAAACTTTTTGAACCATTTCTACACTATTGTTTTCCTGAAAAATGTATGGTTTGTATCTGAAAACAATATTTTCGGAAATATTTCCGGCCGGCCACATTTTTCTAACAATAAGCACACGTTTTATTTTTCTTATTCTGATAAGCCATTTTCAATTAAAATGTGTGCTTCTTTTCGAATTATCGTCTCGATCATCTAAGCAAACAAGAAAAAAATCAACAATATCATAGATCACATGTCCATTTTTCTCCATTTTTTTCAAATAGTTGTGTGTGTTTTTTTGTAGATTTCCACCGTCGGATCAAGAAATTGCATTAAATCGAATGAAACAACAGGTTAGTCTAATTACCAGTTGTTTATTTATGGTAATCCCTAATGCGTATAGTTAATGGATTTCATTTTATCATCATCATCACAATTCGGTCTTTTTTCTCTTTAAAATGATTGAGAATATTTCTCTGTTCTCTCTCAAAGTGTAAAATGTCTCGTTTTTGGCCCTTCAATGTCACGTACTTTTTTTTCTGTTCTCTGCAGTCCGAGAAAAAAGTATGTTTCTTCTTTATTTTCATTCTTATCTAGGCATGTTTATTGTTATTGATTTTGTTAAATTATTTGTTGTTAAAAAAAAGGATCCAATTTCATACTACTTCTTTGAGTAGAAAATTTTTAACTTTTTTATCCAAGTTATTGTCGAAGTACATATTTATATTTCAGGCACAATTGGCGCAAGATACAACAACTGAAAAACGAGCTCCAATTGTGAACTCAGAAGGAATGGGTTCAGGCGATCACAAGCCTCAAAAATATCCAAAATATAAAGACCTCGAAGTGACTCCTGGTTTTAGAGAACAAGAGAAGAAATAGATTTGTGGATAGGTTGTTTTTAGGTGTAATAAACTGAACTTCTATTTTTTTATATTTCCAAATGTTTCGCTTTATTTTCTCGATTTACACTTATTCCAGTAAAAATTTAGAATTATTTTTTTTGTAGAAAAATGCCTGGACTACAAAAAATTTTGAATGGAGTTATACAATTCCGAAAAACTGTTCGGAAGGACTTGGTGAGTTTTCAATGTTTTTTTGAAAACGCAAATTGTGTTTTTTAGGTCAAACAATTCGAAGTTATTCGCGATAATCCTAACCCGAGAGCTGTTTTTTTCACGTGTATGGATTCGAGAATGTTGCCAGCAAGGTATGGTTCATTTTTTCGCGAAATGAGGCCGAACTCGATTGTTTTTCCGAAAAAAAACTCCGCTAAAACATATGTTGTCAGGGGAGAGATTCCGAAAATTACGAGCCGGGTTTTTTTCCGGCCGGTCAAAAAAAAAGCCAGGCTCGGGATATATTTAAGGCCCACTACAATTGTTTCATTCAGAATCACATCGAGCCAAGTTGGTGACATGTTTGTTGTTAGAAATTCGGGAAACATGATTCCACACGCCAACAATTATGGACCATCCGGCTATGAAGTTTCGGTAACAACTGAACCAGCCGCATTGGAATTGGCTGTGAAACGAGGCAAAATTAAGCATGTGATTGTTTGTGGGCACTCGGATTGTAAAGTTAGTTATTTTTTAGATTCGAAATACTCCTAATTTTTTTTGATTTAAGGCTATCAATACACTTTACAATTTGCATAAATGCCCGAAATCATTCGATGCAGAATCTCCGATGGATCATTGGTTGAGAAGGTTTGCTGTTTTCTAAACCATTTCAAAAAATTCTGGTTTTTTTTCAGACATGGCTTCAACTCAATTCGGAAACTCGAAAAACGTTTGAAAGATAAAGAGGCGGGACCAATTGAATTTGTTAGTGATAACCCATTGTTTAGGTCAGTTTTCAATTTTTATCGAAACCTAAATCATTTTTGTATTCAGTTTCAAAGCGATAATTGATCCGGAAGACAAGCTGAATGTCGAAGACAAACTATCACAAATCAACACTCTCCAACAGTTGGAAAATGTGGCTAGTCACGGGTTTTTGAAAGAATTTTTGGTGTCTCAAACTGTCGATTTACACGCAATGTGGTTCGATATTTATACTGGTGAAATGCACATGTTTAGCAAACCGAACAAGAAATTTATTCTTGTCGATGAGAATAGTGTGGAAGAATTGATTTCAGAAGTCGATAAACATCAAACTTAAATTTTTATGAAAATCTATGTATTATATATTTTGCTCGCATTTGTTCCTACGATTCGAATAAACTACTTTTATTGAGTAATGTTGCCTATAGGCTATATAACTCTCGTTTTCAACAAAATAAGAATGAAAAATAAGATATTACCGGTTTGATGAGAGACAAACAGTTTTTACGGTTTAATAAAAATATTCAACTTCTTGATCTTGCGGCCGGTGTTGGGCCTGTCACCAAAGTCACTGCAGTGCACTGAAGAAGATTTGGAAAAATTGAAAAGCGAATACGAGGAGTTATCTGTGGATATGATTTAGAAATTTTTAAATTTCTAGAACACACTTGGCTTTCCGATTGGTGTTCAAGTTGCCACGCCCCTTTTAAGGAAGAAGTTTGTCTTCGAATTTCGCGGGATATTGAACAAATGGCAACAGAATGATGATTTTTTGAATAAAGACTTGATCTGAAAATAGTTTTTGTTTCAAAATTAAAAACGTGACATTGAAAACGTCCGAAATTCAGGAAACATGAAATATTATCGAAACGTGACCTATATATCGATATTGGCTTTCCTGTCGAATAATCGGTCATTATGATCATGAATCAAGGTGAGTAAGCGGTGAAACTATGGTTTAACCGCAAATATTGAGAACTACAGTAATATTCAATGTTTTTCAGCTAAACAGACAGCAAAGCAGCGAATGGTTAGTTGAAATTTTCCGGTTTTCAAACGAAACATTTTTTTTCAGAAGCGGAGGAGCCAAGGAGGGGCGGATCGGGAACCGGAGAAGAAGGAGGCGAAATGGATGGGCCTTGGGCCAAAGCGGCCGTCCTCTGAAGATCAATCAGAGGCGGTCGCTTCGAAGCGGAGAGATGTAAGTTTATTGAATTATGGGGATTGTGAAAAAAATGCAGATTTTGTTTTGGGCTTTTGGGCCAGCGTACTTTTCATTGATAGCACAAAGACATTTTTTGATATTTATTTAGCTCAAACGACAATTCTGCAAAAAAGGCCTGAGTTAATAGAAGAAATTCTCCTGAAAATGACTCGGGAAAGCGCGGCCACCGGTGGCGCCCCGATTCCGGGGATGAAATTGAGATTGCTCTCTAATTGCCCCGATCTAACTGACCGCGCCACTGACGAGCTTTGGGGCCAATTTCTCGGAGGCCTTCTTTTTGCTCCAATATCTCACAGTTTCGGCCTATTTGGGCTCCTTCGCAACTCCGGAGCAGCCAGCGGTGGCCGCGTTTCCCTGAGGATGGCATTTAATAAGTTTTTCCTGATTCAAGTTTCAAAATCAAACAACCAGACCTTGCGCTTATTTTTTCCATTTGTTTTCGTTTATTTTGTCCAATGTTGTGTTTTGTTGATTTTAACGATCATTTTCAGGAGGAGGTGAAAATGTGGCTGAATGAGATTGTGGCGAAGGTGGAACAGTTGGAGCAAATGGAAGTGGATGGGCCGACCCCCTCGCGGCTGCTAGTGCGCAGAAAGGCCACCGATGAGTCCTCATCGTGTGAGCCTTTGGCGAAGCGTGGGGTGCCGGCGGGGCGAATGTTGATGGTTGTGGAGGAAGAGGAGGAAGAAGAAGAGGAGGAGCAAGAAGCAGAGATGGCGGGGGAGCAACGGCCCAACTACACCGGGCGGCTCCCATCACAGTTTGAAGTACCGTTCCGCCAGATGCCAACGGACAAACAGGTGTTCTTGTATAGGCGGAGACAGTTCCGAAAAACTGTGATTGTGAGTTCCTGAAAAAAACTTTTTTTGTCAAATGTTCATAATTTTGTTTACAGGGTGCGAGGCAGAAGGCGCAGGCGGCGACCATTGAGGAGGAGTTAGTAATGGATGAAGACATGGAGGTGGCCTTGGAGGTCACGTTGGAGATGACAGCGATTGAGATGGAGGAAGAAGCCGCAGAGAAGATGGTCGCCGACGAGCTCGATATTGTCTCTCCGGCACCGATGGAGGTTGTATACCTCTTCGCCGAAGTCGTGCCGGTTAGACTGGCTTCCGTGCACTACAACATCCCAGTGCCAGTCGTGATGGAGGCGTTAATCGTCGAAGTCCCGGCTGAGCCAGTGCCGGAGCCCGAGCAAGAGGCTGATGTCGTCGTTGCCCCGGTTGTGGCAGCACCGGTGGTCGAAGAAGTTATGGATGCCGTCGTGATTATCGACGTGCACGCCAACGACGACGACGAAGCCGAAGCCGAAGAAGCCGAAAGCGATGCGGAGATCGACGATGAGGAAAGCAAGGAGAGCTACATGGAGCACCTCAGAATGAAGATCGATGAAGCATTCGCTCGCATCCTCGCCAAGGACAACGCCGGTGGTTGTCTGGACTTGGTATTGTCGCTCAGACGAACTCGCACAACTCTGAGACGATATATCAAGTCCGGCGCCACCAACGATCAGTTGCGCAAATTGGGGGAGAAGATCGATGGAGCGCGGCGTTGGTCCGGATAGAATGGCTAAAAGATGATACTGGTTTTTCTATATATTTTTTATAAAAAAAAAAACAAAAAAAAATAAAAATCCAAAAAAAATAAAAAAAAAAGAAAAATCAAAAAAATAAAAAATATAAAAAATTAAAAAAAAAACAAAAAAGAAAAAAGCCAAAAAAAGAAAAAAATAAAGAAAAACCAAAAAAATATAGAAAAAACCTAAAACCAAAAAAAATATATATATATTCATGTTTATTTATTATTGTTATATAATTTTTGTATTTTTTTTGTAATATGTTTGGTTGTTATTGGTGAGTTTAGTTCCTGTTTTTCAGAGACAATATTTTTCATTTACAGTTTTTCTAACTATTTTATGCCATTTTTGGAGCTCGCATGTGGTCAATCCACTCTCGAACGGAATCTGTGAAACTCCAACAGAATTTGGATAACTGGCTGATGCGATGGACGGATTGGTTGATGCGATGGACAATTTTTGCCCCCATCACCTGGACTGATACAGCTACTAGTGGACTATTATCTAGTTTATTTCAATATAATTGCTGTTCAGAAAGAGTAGGTTATTGGGTGATCAAAAGTACCTTACTAACACACTAAATAAATAATGGAAAAAACCTTTCCTAAAAAATCTGGGTGGAGCTTTTAGCCCGCCCCTTTTTATATCTAATACTTCAGCCATTTTCTAGTATTAGGGTCCATTCAACTCTTCTGTTGCTAGGTTAGTTGTTGTAAATAATGTGAACAGCGGTTCGTACCGATTAATACTGCGAAAAAAATTTAATAAGTCTTGAGCGTCAACTCAAATGTTTTCGGTGTAATACACACACAAATTTACGAAACATTGCAGATTATTTCAATTTTTGAATTAAATGTTTATGGGCATATTCACAAGAAAAAAATAATGTAAAAAAACAATAAAAAACAAAAATTGGTTATTCACCTAATTTGTGTGTAAAAGTATGTCGAAAAACGTCGAAAAATGTCGAGAAACCTCGAAAAAATGGGGGTTTCTCGACATTTTTCGACATTAGGTGAATAACCTGTTTGTGTTTTTTATTGTTTTTTTACATTATTTTTTTTTTCTTGTGAATAAGCCCATTAATTATTTTTCAAACACACCAGTTCAAAACCACTGTGAGAGAAGAAATTGAAAAACAGGTGGTCGGTATTCAACTGTGCAAACACCGTGACATGAAAATGCACAGAAACTGTATTTTTTTCTGAACTCAGAAAAATCAACGCGCGATAGCGGCGCGCGCAGAGACTCGAATGCGTGGTTAGCGCGCGAGTAGCGCGTAGTGGCGCGCGAGTACGCTGCGAGCGGGCGCTAATTTTGTGTAAATGCGCGCTGGCAGCGCGATTGGTGCGTTCTCGCAGCGCGAACAGCTAGAGAGTGCGTGGGCGCTGCGCGATTAGCGCGGGGTCGCAGCGTGATCAGTGTGTGGTGGCAGCGCGAGTAGCGCTCGCTCGCAGCGTACTCGCGCGCTACCGCGCGTTGACTTTTCTGAGAAAATTCGACAAAAAACCTGTTAACCGGATAACTTCGCTTTTCTCACATTTTAGAGGTAGTGAAATAGGGGTTTCCCTAGAAGAAGGCTTGCTGATTTTAATGGTATGTTTCGTTTTTCATAATAATGCTTGGTTCGTCTCAACTTAGGCGCACCAGTTTGAGTTAGAATTTTTCAAAACTGGTGCGCCTAAGTTGAGACGAACCACCCACTTTTATGCAAAGGAAAGATATCAGCGTGCTTTCTTCTAGGGAAAATCCTAGTTTAGAAAACAACAAAGTACCGATCTTTCGAGTTTTTGCGACTTTTATAAACTTCATTGATAAAAAAATACTGTAGTTGTGCATTTTCACGCCACGGTGTACGCACATTTTGCGTACCGTATAATTTCGTGGTCCGAACGGGTGTGTTTATAAGCTCAGTTTTTACTTTTCCAGAAACAATTTTTGTTGGACAAAGTTTGTCAAATTTGCGGTCCCAATTGAACGAAAGAGATTATCGAAATTCGATAGTTAAACATGGAATCGCAACTGGAAGCGATTGAAGCTTCGACGGCAATGACAGTGCGTTTGGAAAAAGATCCAACCAAAGACCGGAGAACATTTGAAGAGTCGAATGACTATACCAGAACATTAGTGTATCGCCAAGTTCAGGTTGGTTTATACTGGACAAAAAAAGACAAGATTACTGATTTTTTTCTGAATCGAACTCGGGCCCAAAAATTGGGCCTGTTCCGGCTTTTTTCAAGCTTCAAAAACTGTTGGTTTTTTCAGCACTACCGCGAATCGTTTCCGCTGTGTCAGTCGTTTCCACGGTTGTTTGACCGCTCTAAGTAGTGGCGCCGGTTTCATGATGTCTCGATATCTTGGGCCTGAAATTGGATCGAGCAACACTGTTCCCACCTCTGTTCATAATGTCGGACGTGTTGAAATTCGATCAGTTCTACATGACAACAATTTTTTGACGAGCGGCCTGGGCATGTGCGTGCGAGACATGGAACACGAAAGTTGGTTTTCTTCGATTTTTTGCTGGTGTGAAACTGATGCGAACTCTGGTTCTCGTTTCACTTGTTGGTCTGTTCTGGTGAGTTCTGCCCGAAATGTGAAAAAGTACATTTATCCGACCTCGGGCCCAAATGTGAGTGTCACAAAAAAAAACAAAAAATTAGAAATTTCAAAAAATGTGAAAACTGACGTGGCCACGTTTCCATTGTGTATAAAACGGGCACGTAGATTTTATGCATTTTGAAACAGAAAATATGATTTTTTTTTGGTGTTTTCACATTCTCCTTCAGCAAAGTCTTTGTGAAAAGGCAAGCCTGGTTAAATATTGGCTTGTAATTTTTTTTTCTAAAAAAGTTTGAGAAACAACTGGCAATTAGAACTGACTTTTTAGGCTCTGCGGACCGAAAAGTAATTTTTTTTATTCTTTAACTTTCAGAATTTATTTCTGAGTCGTCAGCCGAAGCATCAAGATGTATCTACCATCATGTCAAGATGTATCTACCGGACCTGTTTTTTTTTTCATTTGTGTGTTGGTGGAAAGATTGATGGAGCTGTTTCGAGTTGAAAAATCTGTTGGTGGTCAAGAATTGTTTCCCTTTCGTCATGGCCAAGACGAAATGGGTTCGATCCGATTCAACAATGCTCGCTTCTCCGAGACTTAAAAAATGAGTACTAATTGCGGAACTCGCCATTTTATTGGGTTGCAAGATGATCCAAACAGCCGAATGTCCAACACCGAAGGCAACAAAATGAACGACACTTGTGAAGACGTTTCCATTCTTCGGCTAGGACCGATGTTTTTCATTTTGTTTCGGTAGAGATGGAGCTGTTTCGAGCGACGAGTGAGTTTTTCTTTTAATTAATTTAAAAGAGAACAAAAAAATGAATTTTTTTCGTGTATGTTTTCACATGTTCCTTCAACGAAGTGTTTTTGAAAAAAAACCGAGCTTGGTTAAATTTGACTGGTAACATTTTTGCTTTAAAATTGTTGGAGAAAAATTTGAGTTTTAGACCAGGCTTTTTTGGCCTGAACGGACCGAAAAGTGAAATTTATTGTTAAATTCTTTAATTTTGAGGAGTTGCTCTACAACCACCGCCGACGGGACCGAAGTTCTCTGTTTGTGTGTTGGTGAAGCTTTTCTGGATTGATCAATCTGTTGGTGTTCAACTACTTTGTCATGGCCAAAAAAAAAAGGAAAAAAAAAACAAACAAAAACCAAAATGCCATCAAAAAAGAACTAGCTCGAAAGATAATCCTATCAGTCTAGTGTTCAACACCGAAGCCGATGATTTCGGTTTGTGCGTTGCGGAAGATGTTGATGCAGATTCTCGAGTTGATCAACAATTTTTTCATGATCAAGCACATGGGTTCTTCACCAATTCTCGCTGATCCGAATTCTCGCTGATCCGGTAGCACATGGGTTCTTCACCAATTCTCGCTGATCCGAATTCTCGCTGATCCGGTAGCACATGGGTTCTTCACCAATTCTCGCTGATCCGAATTCTCGCTGATCCGGTGACACCACTGTTTTTAATCTTGTCGGAATTTTGTGATCCTATTGGTAATTTTTTTTAAATGACCCGGCGACTCTTCTATAGTATTCGGTTATTTTGAAAGTATTCGACATTTTAAGACATATGTGAGTGAAGAAACAGTCTAAAACAACGTATAGCAAAAACTACAGCACAAAAAAGAGCAGAAAATAAATCATAGAGTTGGATTAATCGCGCAAACGCGCTCTACTGCTTCATTAGAATTTGAAATTTTGATCCAACTTTATTTTTATTTATTGTTCTTTTTTGTCGTCTAACTTTTGTTTCTTATGTTTTTGAACTGTGCTTTAACTCGTATATGTCTTAAAATGATGAATACTTTCAATTTAAACGAACACTCTCGATGAGTCGCCGGGTCATTTAAATCTAAATACAATTAATTTTCCTTTATTCAGCTCTACTTGACACCACAAATTATTGGAACAATGACAAATTGGCGGCGATTCTTTGCGAATGTGACTTTCTCTGCGCAGTCTGGTGCATGTTTCACTCGTTGGTCTGTTTCGGCGTGTTGTGCTTTATCCGACTTCGGGCCCAAATGTGAGTGTCATAAAAAAAACAAAAAATTAGAAATTTCAAAAAATGTGAAAACTGACGTGGCCACGTTTCCATTTTAAAACAGAAAATATGATTTTGTTTTGTTGTGTTTTCACATGCTCTTTCAGCAAATTGTTTGTGAAAAAGCCAAGCCTGTTTAAATATTGGCTGGTAATTTTTTCTAAGAAGTTTGAGAAACAACTGGCATTTAGAACTGACTTTTTGGTCTCTGCGGTCTGAAAAGTTATGTTTAAATTCTTGAATTTTCAGGTTTTGAATCGTCTTGTCAGTCGAAGCGTCTTGTCAGTTTGAGTCGTCTTGTCAGCCGAAGCTTCGAGATGCCTCTACCGGACTTGTGTTTTCCATTCGTGTGTTGGTGAAGAGATTGGTGGAACTGTTTCCAAAATGCACCGTCAAAAAATAAGGCCTGATTGCCTAACTCGCAATTCTGATAGATTGAAAGATCTTCTACGAGTCGCACATGTCCAACATCGAGCCCATCGAGCCCAACTAATGGCAAGTTGAGTCTATTCTTCGACTGTGGCCTGTGTCGTTTTTCATTTGGTGGAGATGGAACTGGTTTGAAAGACGAGTGAGTTGTTTCTCTAATATTGTTTGTATTAAAGGGGTAGTACGCACAGTGCGAGAAATCCGCGCTCCCCTTCCTCCTTTTCCATTGTTTTTTTTTCGAATCCCTCTCTTTCTCTGCGTTTCTCACACGCGTGCACAATTGGCGACGAGAGGTCGCAGGTTCGATTCCCGGCTGGTGTATGAAGCTGGATTTTTGTTTTGTTTTTTTTGTATATTGGTATAGAAAGATAGTACGGGTCCCAGGCATACCAGAAAACATAAAAACATGGCATCTTGACTACTCTGGAACTTTTTATAACCAAAAACAGATGAAAATAGGCCATTTTTGGCCCAAAACCCATCATAACTCGAGAAATTTTTAGTCACTTTTTTTTATACTTTGCAATATCAAAGAAAAACATGTTATAAACCGAAAAAATAACATATGATCTGGAGTGAATCACTCTAACAGTACCAAAATCGGCCAAATGTGCCCTAAACTACGGTTTTTAAGCCATTTTTGGTCCAAAACCCATCATAACTCGAGAAATTTTTAGTCACTTTTTTTTATACTTTCCAATATCAAAGAAAAACATGTTAGGAATTGAAAAAACAATATTTGGTCCGGAGTGAATCACTCTAACAGTACCAAAATCGACCAAATATGCCCTAAACTAGCGGTTTTAGGCCTAAAACCCATCGTAACTCGAGAAATTTTTAGTAACTTTTTCTTAAACTTCCTAGCAATGAAGAAAAACATTCTAGAAACCAAAAAAACAACATTTGGTCCCTAGTGAATCACTTTGAGAGTACCAAAATCGGCTAAATGGGCCTTCAACTATGATTTTTAGACCATTTTTCGCCCAAAACCCATCGTAACTCGGAAAATTTTTAGTCACTTTTTTTTATACTTTCTAATATTGAAGAAAAACATGTTAGCAACCAGAAAAATAACATTTGGTCCGGAGTGAATCATTTTGAGAGTACCAAAATCGACCAAATAAGCCCTAAACTACCGGTTTTAGGCCATTTTAGGCCTAAAACCCATCGTAATTCGAGAAATTTTTAGTCACTTTTTTTTATACTCTCTAATATTGAAGAAAAACATGCTAGAAACTAAAAAAACAACATTTGGTCTGGAGTGAATCACTTTGAAAGTACCAAAATCGGCTAAATGGGCCCTCAACTACGGTTTTTGAGCCATTTTTGGCCAAAAATTTATCATAACTTGAGAAAGCACGGCCAAAAAAGGTTGGTTTTAGGTTTTCTGATACCCCAGTCAATATTAGAACTAATGTTAAGCAAAAACTAAAAGAAAAAAAACCATTTCGCCACAGCCGGGAATCGAACCAGCGACCTTATGCGCGCTGGTAATGCAACGGTACCACTACACTAGCGGCCGTCAACGCGCCACGACGTTTGAAAAATTCGAAAAAAAACGGAGTGTCGTAGCGCGGATTTCTCGCACTGTGTACGCAATCCAATGAAAAGGGTGTGTGCATTCTGACGTCATGGTGTGTGTGCGACAAGCGGTGTTTGCACACAATTTTTTTACTTTTGTTTTTTTCGCAAAAAAAAAAACAAAAGCATACTAACACACACTGGAAATACATAGTTTTTGTTTGTAATTATGAAATAAGAGAAAAAAAAACAATGAAAGCAGTTTTTATTTGTTTGTCATTTTCATGACATTGTACACGTGTGATATTTTGATGACATCACTACCACAACAGAATTAGTAGTTTTTCCACGATGCTTGCCGATTTTTACAGCACGGGTAACTAAAAATTATCTTAATTATTTATACCGACAGGAAAAAACAGATTAGAACTATGAAATTTTTATTTTATTGAGTGCGCTAATGAGTTGCCATACTTACATTTTTCGATTTTTTTGGTTCAAAAAACTGATTTCATTGTTACCTAATTTTGAAAATTATGGAAATTGAAGTACTACGAAAATTCTAATCTACTTTCTAACTGTTACTAACAAAACTTCTGTCAATTTCTTCACAAACATCTTACACCACTCGCTACTTTTTTGGATGAATGTATTGTTCGTACATGGATCACCATTCTCGATAATAATCTATGTTTTTCCCACAATCCGCTTTGGATAGAAATACTTATGTTTCAATAGTTTTTAAATATTTAACGAAATATGTTTATCTAAATAAAAAAGGACAATTATTTTTATTCTGCATCTCGTCAATCGAACACTCCGCCAGCCAGGTACTTCCATACTTCAAACGTTTCCTGAAAATATTGATCGTATGACTCACATTTTAGCAATTCGACATATTGCAGATTTTTTGTGGTTTTGTATTTCAAAAAAGTATTTCACATTGATCAATTTTTAAAACAGCCGAACAACTTTTCACCGAAAAAGTTTTAGATTCATTAATAATCGAGCTATAGTCACGAAGCTTATTAAAAATACAAGAATTTTGAGAAATAAGAAAGGTTTTTTTGTAGAAAAAAAGATAATGTTATAATTTCACGACTTCACACGCGAGAATTCAATGAGTATTGTGATTCTTTTGGAATAAAAATCAAAAAAAATACTTACCAATTTTTCCGAGTTTGTGAACTGTTTTAATTTTCCCATCTATGATGTTCTCCAGCTTTCAATTGATTTCATTGTACTAGTTTTCTACCTCCAGTGTCATTTGAAGCCAAACTGAAAAAAAAAACATTTAAAAATAAGGTTAATTTGTCTTGTCTAACTTAAAAATCGTTATAAACGCTTATTGGTATTATATTTTACTAATTCCATTTATTTTTTCTCCAATAAAAGCAAAATAACTGAAAAAAAACTCGAAAATAAAAAAAATAAATGTTCTCCGTGAGAAATACACGAAGTCGGGTGTGTGCGGTGGAGCACACTTTCTTGCTTGTGGATCCTGTGGATTTTCACCGAGTTTCTTCGATTTTTTACCCATACACGCACGTAAAGTGAATTTTTTTCCCATACGGATGTAATACAAGGTGTATATGAAGAAAATAATGAACGAAACTTGTATTTAGAGCGTACTACCCCTTTAACAAACAAACATCATGAAAGGGTGCTTTACTACTTCTGGAAAGTTAGTGACCCTACAAAAAATTGTGAAAATTTCAGAAAATAATGTTCGAAAGTGCCGTAGGAAAAAAGTTTTGACCCCAAAAAATTTTCGCATTCTTCTGAAAATTTATTCACAGGCAAATGCGTACCAGCCGATAATCGGTCGAAAAGGGCGATGCAGGCCGATTCCGTACAGGAAATCGGCCGACTTTCGAAAAAAAAAACACGCCGGCCGATTCCGCGTCGACAATCGGCCTATTTCTTGTTGGAGTTTTCAACGCCGGTCGCTAACCGACCGACAGTCGGCCGATTTTCTCAAAAATGATGAAAATCGGCCGATTACCGGTCGGATTCGGGTACGGATTACTACCTTGCAGCGCCGATTAACGGCCGGTTCGCATTTGCCTGTGATTGTTAAATTCTTTAATTTTGAGGAGTTGCCGAGTTGCCCTACAACCACCGCCGGCGGGACCGAAGTTCTCCGTTTGTGTGTTGGTGAATAGTTTATTGGAGCTTTTCTGGATTGATCAATCTGTCGGTGTTCAACTATTTTGTCATGGCCAAAAAAAAAGAAAAAAAAACAAACAAAAACCAAAATGCCATCAAAAAAGAACTAGCTCGAAAGATAATCCTATCAGTCTAGTGTTCAAAACCGAAGCCGATGATTTCGATTTGTGCGTTGCTGAAGATATTGATGCAGATTCTTCGAGTTGATCAACAATTTTGTCATGATAAATAGCACATGGGTTCTTCACCAATTCTCGCTGATCCGAAATTTTGCAAGAGCCAAATTGCACCGTCAATAAACACTGACTGATTGCCGAATTCGCAATTCTGATAGGTGGAAGAATTATCCGACCAGTCGAATGTCCAGCACCGAGACCAAAAAAATAAGCGACTCGAATAGCTACGTCAAAACGTTGGTGTATCACCAAGTTTAGGTTGGTTTCTTACTCGACAAAAATAGGCCTGATCACTGAAATTTTGTCCTGACCGGGACCCAAAATTTTTGACCCGGACCCGAAAATTAGGCCTTGGACGCGTTTTCAGAGTGAAAAACTGTTGATTTTTCAGCATTACCGTGAGAAATTCCCAATATGTCAATGGTTTCCATGGTTGTTTGGACGCTTAAAGTGGTGGTGCCTGCTTGATGAAGTCTCAACATCTTGGGCCTGAATTTGGATTGGCCAACTGTGGCACCACTGTTTTTCAGTCTTGTCGGAATATTGAGATCCCAATGGTAATTTTTCAAAATCTAAATACAACTAATTTTTCTTTATTCAGCTCTACTTGAAACCACAACAATTATTGGAACAATGACAAGTTGGCGGCGATTCTTTGCGAATGTGAATTTTTCTGCGCAGTCTGGTGCATGTTTCACTCGTTGGTCTGTTTCGGCGTGTTGTGCTTCATCCGACCTCGGGCCCAAATGTGAGTGTCACAAAAAAAACAAAAAATTAGAAATTTCAAAAAATGTGAAAACTGACGTGGCCACGTTTCCATTTTGAAACAGAAAATATGATTTTTTTTTGTTGTGTTTTCACATGCTCTTTCAGCAAATTGTTTGTGAAAAAGCCAAGCCTGGTTAAATATTGGCTGGTAATTTTTTCTAAGAAGTTTGAGAAACAACTGGCATTTAGAACTGACTTTTTGGTCTCTGCGGTCTGAAAAGTTATTTTTAAACTCTTGAATTTTCAGGTTTTGAATCGTCTTGTCAGTCGAAGCGTCTTGTCAGTTTGAGTCGTCTTGTCAGCCGAAGCTTCGAGATGCCTCTACCGGACTTGTGTTTTCCATTCGTGTGTTGGTGAAGAGATTGGTGGAACTGTTTCCAAAATGCACCGTCAAAAAATAAGGCCTGATTGCCTAACTCGCAATTCTGATAGATTGAAAGATCTTCTACGAGTCGCACATGTCCAACATCGAGCCCATCAAGCCCAACTAATGGCAAGTTGATGACACATTTTGTTTTTCGTTTGGTGGATGTGGAACTGGTTTGAAAGACAAGTGAGTTTTTTCTCTAATATTTTTTGTATTGACAAACAGACATTAGAAAAGGCGCTTTACTATTTCTGGAAAGTTAAAATTTCAGAAAAAAATGTTCGAAAGTGCCGTAGACAAAATTTTTTCACGCTAAAACTTGGAAAAATTTGTGAAGTAGGAATTTCTCAATGAAATTCGATATTTTCATTGAAAAATCCGGAAAAAAACCCTGAAAAATTCAACTTTTTTTCATTTAAAAGTTAGGGACCGCAATAAATTTTCGCGTTCTTCTGAAAATTTATTTAAAAAAGTTAGAGACCCCCGCATCAAAACGCGGCCGATATGAAGTATGTTGACAAAATTGAAATTGTGTTAAAACCCTGCTGAGATTACTGTAGGAAACCCTTTTTCAACATAAATTTATTTACAGAAATAATGATGGTCAAATAATTGACACCCTCTTGTCTTGGCCAAACAAATGGGTTCAAAGGATCGATTCAAGTTTCTCAACATTCATGCCTTTGTTTTGCTCCGAGACTTCTTCAAACCATTGTGAAATTCAAGGTGCCGGTCAAAAAACGTGAACTGATCAAGTGGCTTCTCTAATCATCGCCCGCGATTCTGATGGGTTGAAAAAAGTTGACTGGACTTTGGTGTGAATCAAGTCAGGCCACGTGGTTTGTCAAAAATTGATTCATAACTAGGAGCAGGTTGGTTTTTTCTAGAGAAAATATTGCTAAAAAATTATGTTTTTTTCTAAATCTGACAAAAAAAATTTTTCAGCAATTCTTTTTGGGCAATGTTTGTGGAAAACACGATTGTAACTGCAATATGATGCCGAACAGGTTCCAATCAAGATCAAAAAATAACCAAAACTTGTCAAGATGTTCGCCCAAGATTTTCTTCGTGGGATTTGTGCACTGTTTCCGAACTCGCCAACTCGATGAAAAACAATACCCAAGACAATACTAGAAAAATTGAGAATTAACAAATATCTTGACTGTAAGTCGTTTTTTGAATTTTCAATAACATTCCTCGCCAAAATTGAAGAATCCTGCTTTTGAAAGCACAAAAATTCTATAGTAATTTCAATTTTGTTTTGAAATTGGAATTTTCCACGATTTAGGGAGAAATCTTTCAAGAAGTTGTTTTTTTCTAGACTCGAAGAAACTGAAAAATGATCAGAATTGTCTGGATAATTATTAATTGAATTCGAAAGCTGTGATCGCACAAATCAAATAGGTAAACTCAAAAATGAAAAAAAAAAACTAAATTTTCGATTTCAGAGTCAAGCGAAACAGAAAAATCGACGGTCAAACTCAGCGTAAAAAACTTACAAAGGACCACAATGAATTGCCGGAAATTGAAAAGGTTCAAAAAAAAATTAAAAAGAAAACAAAAAATAATAAAAAACAGAAAAAAAATTTAAAAAATAACAAAAAAAAGAATAAAAAATAACAAAAAAATAATAAAAAAAAAAAAAAAAAAAAAAAACGAAAAAAAAGTAAAAGAGGAAAAAAAATCCCCAAACTTGATGAGCCCAGTGTGCGAAATTTTGGATGTTTAACTTTTTGTATTATAGGTAAATTTTTGTAGCGCACTGGGTTTTCTTTCATTTGTTATGTTGTAATTATTGCTTATTTTGTAAAACTTTGTTGTATTTTGCCCAATTTTGTCGAGCATGGGATGTAAGGCGGAAGTTGGAAATTTTGGCACTTGTTCACTCTACTCATCATTCACACATTACTCACCAATTCACCAAGTTTCTTCATTCTAATAAAACGTGAGTTTTATCAAACTGTTCCGAAAAAAAACTATGTTTATTTTTTCAGATTCAATTACCACTCAAAACAATGTGTCATCCTCAGCATTTTCTGCAAATGTTATCTGTAAGTTTAGGAAAATATTTTTTTCTGAAAAAAATTCTCAGAATTTCTTCTCATTTTCGGATATTTATCAAAATTCAATTTTTCCAGACTCGGAGCAGAACACCAAATCCAAAAAACAATCAACTTTCTGCAATATTGCTCAATTTGGCAGGTTTTTTATTCGCCCAAAAGGTTGGTTATAATTTCACATTTTCTTGCAATAAAATAGTTTTTGTTCAGATTCAACCAACGTGCCATTTTCTGGCACTTCTCATCCGCACCCATTCACTCACTCATTATCAAAAGCGACAAAAATATTGGTGTTTGCCAAAAACTCAAGCTCGACAAAACCTAACAGTTTCATTGTGATCAAGTGAGTACGAAGGGAGCTTCTACGTTTTTGACTGACCCTAAATTGAGAATATTCCAATCGGGCTGGAACCAATTTCTCTTCGAAAAAAACTGTCATTCTTTTTTGAAGACTTTCTAAATTTTGCCGGCTAATTTTTCTGAGAATTGTTGGAGAAAAAACTGGTGGTTTAGATGAACCTTGGCGGATCGAAAAGTTGTTTTCAAACTCTTAAATTTTCAGAATTCGCACTGCCAGCCGAAGCTGAAGAGAACATCAAGGCCAAAAAAAAATGTTTTCACCGCCGGGACCGAATTTGTTGAAGAGATTGAAGAAGCTGTTGGTGGTCAATCATTCTCGCACTTTCGTCATGGCCAAAATTGAATCAACAATGCTCGCTTCTCCGAGACTTGAAAAAAAACAAGAACTTTGCCGAACTCGCGATTCTGTTATGTTGCAACGCCAAATAGCTAACACCGAGCCGAACAAATGTCCAAATGTGTCTATTTTCCGGCTGTTACCGGTGTCGTTTCCTCATTTGGTGGAGATAAAGATGTTTTGAGAGACGAGTGAGTTTTATCTCATAATAGGGCGTCCAAAATCAGAAAAAAGTGTGTCCAAACTCAAAAAAACAAAAAATTTGAAGGAACATCAATATTTCTGGAAAAAATTTACTTCTTGAAGATCCTTGATGTCTAGCTCATATTATCCCACCTTTTTCAATACAGCAGAGTTGTGCTCCTTTCAATAATTACGGTATTTGGTTATTTTTTATGATTGAAATTGGACACTCTTTTTCTCTTTTTTGATTTTGGACGCCGCACAAATAAAGAAAAAAACAAAAATTATTTAGAAATTAGAAATTTTTAAAACGTGAAAATTAACGTGACCACGTTTCTTTCATTTTGAGAAAGAAAATTGTTTTTTTCTGTGTTTTCACATGTCTCTTTAAAAAAGTGTACGGCAAAAAGGTGAGCCAGACTGAATTTTAGTGGGTAACATTTTCTGAAAAGTCCTGGCTTTGGCGTCCCGAAACTTTATTTCCAAACTCATGATTTTACAGGATTTGTTTCTGAAGCTGCCAAAGCTGAACACAACACCGAGGCCAGCCGACGTTTGGCAATTTTTTGTTGGTTCTGGTACGAAATCTGGTACGAGTTGAACAACATGTTGGTGTTCAAAAGAGTGCCATTGTTTTGTTATGATCAAGAACAAATTGGCGAAATCCTTACAACTTCCAACAATGCTCGCTTCCTCGCAAAAGTCACAGTGTGCCGTCAAATATGCCGAACTCGCTCGAAAGATGGTCCGATCAGTCGAATGTCCAACACCAAGGCCAACAAAATGAGCGACACTTGAAGACTCGAATACGTCAAAACGTTGGTGTATAACCAAGTTCAGGTTGGTTTTTTACTCAACAAAAATAGGCCTGATCACTGAAATTTTTTCTGGCCGAGACCCAAAAAATTTTGAATTTTGTTCTGACCGAAGCCCAAAAGTTCTGGCCCGGACCCGAAAATTAGGCCTTGGACTCGTTTTCAGAGTGAAAAACGGTTTATTTTTCAGCATTACCGTGAGCAATTCCCAATATGTCAATGGTTTCCATGGTTGTTTGGACGCTTAAAGTGGTGGTGCCGGCTTGATGAAGTCTCAACATCTTGGGCCTGATCTTGGATTGGGCAACTGTGGCACCACTGTTTTTCAGTCTTGTCGGAATATTGAGATCCCAATGGTAATTTTTCAAAATCTGAATACAACTAATTTTTCTTTATTCAGCTCTACTTGAAACCACAAATTATTGGAACAATGACAAGTTGGCGGCGATTCTTTGCGAATGTGAATTTTTCTGCGCAGTCTGGTGCATGTTTCACTCGTTGGTCTGTTTCGGCGTGTTGTGCTTTATCCGACCTCGGGCCCAAATGTGAGTGTCACAAAAAAAAAAACAAAAAATTAGAAATTTCAAAAATTGTGAAAACTCACGTGGCCACGTTTCCATTGTGTATAAAACGGACACGTTGATTTTATGCATTTTGAAACAGAAAATATGATTTTTTGCGTTTTCACATGCTCCTTTAGTAAAGTCTTTGTGAAAATTTGAATTTTCAGGATTTGTTTCTGAGTCGTCTTGTCAGCCGAAGCTTCAAGATGCCTCTACCGGACTTGTGTTTTCCATTCGTGTGTTGGTGAAGAGATTGGTGGAACTGTTTCAAAAATGCACCGTCAAAAAAATAAGGCCTGATTGCCTTACTCGCCATTCTGATAGATTGAAAGATCTTCTACGAGTCGCACATGTCCAACATCGAGCCCATCGAGCCCAACCAATTGCAAGTTGAGTCTATTCTTCGACTGTGACCTGTGTCGTTTTTCATTTGGTGGAGATGAAACTGGTTTGAAAGACGAGTGAGTTTTTTCTCTAATATTTTTTGTATTGACAAACAGACATTAGAAAAGGCGCTTTACTATTTCTGGAAAGTTAAAATTTCAGAAAAAAATGTTCGAAAGTGCCGTAGACAAAATTTTTTCACGCTAAAACTTGGAAAAATTTGTGAAGTAGGAATTTCTCAATGAAATTCGATATTTTCATTGAAAAATCCGGAAAAAAACCCTGAAAAATTCAACTTTTTTTCATTTAAAAGTTAGGGACCGCAATAAATTTTCGCGTTCTTCTGAAAATTTATTTAAAAAAGTTAGAGACCCCCGCATCAAAACGCGGCCGATATGAAGTATGTTGACAAAATTGAAATTGTGTTAAAACCCTGCTGAGATTACTGTAGGAAACCCTTTTTCAACATAAATTTATTTACAGAAATAATGATGGTCAAATAATTGACACCCTCTTGTCTTGGCCAAACAAATGGGTTCAAAGGATCGATTCAAGTTTCTCAACATTCATGCCTTTGTTTTGCTCCGAGACTTCTTCAAACCATTGTGAAATTCAAGGTGCCGGTCAAAAAACGTGAACTGATCAAGTGGCTTCTCTAATCATCGCCCGCGATTCTGATGGGTTGAAAAAAGTTGACTGGACTTTGGTGTGAATCAAGTCAGGCCACGTGGTTTGTCAAAAATTGATTCATAACTAGGAGCAGGTTGGTTTTTTCTAGAGAAAATATTGCTAAAAAATTATGTTTTTTTCTAAATCTGACAAAAAAAATTTTTCAGCAATTCTTTTTGGGCAATGTTTGTGGAAAACACGATTGTAACTGCAATATGATGCCGAACAGGTTCCAATCAAGATCAAAAAATAACCAAAACTTGTCAAGATGTTCGCCCAAGATTTTCTTCGTGGGATTTGTGCACTGTTTCCGAACTCGCCAACTCGATGAAAAACAATACCCAAGACAATACTAGAAAAATTGAGAATTAACAAATATCTTGACTGTAAGTCGTTTTTTGAATTTTCAATAACATTCCTCGCCAAAATTGAAGAATCCTGCTTTTGAAAGCACAAAAATTCTATAGTAATTTCAATTTTGTTTTGAAATTGGAATTTTCCACGATTTAGGGAGAAATCTTTCAAGAAGTTGTTTTTTTCTAGACTCGAAGAAACTGAAAAATGATCAGAATTGTCTGGATAATTATTAATTGAATTCGAAAGCTGTGATCGCACAAATCAAATAGGTAAACTCAAAAATGAAAAAAAAAACTAAATTTTCGATTTCAGAGTCAAGCGAAACAGAAAAATCGACGGTCAAAATCAGCGTAAAAAACTTACAAAGGACCACAATGAATTGCCGGAAATTGAAAAGGTTCAAAAAAAAATTAAAAAGAAAACAAAAAATAATAAAAAACAGAAAAAAAATTTAAAAAATAACAAAAAAAAGAATAAAAAATAACAAAAAAATAATAAAAAAAAAAAAAAAAAAAAAAAACGAAAAAAAAGTAAAAGAGGAAAAAAAATCCCCAAACTTGATGAGCCCAGTGTGCGAAATTTTGGATGTTTAACTTTTTGTATTATAGGTAAATTTTTGTAGCGCACTGGGTTTTCTTTCATTTGTTATGTTGTAATTATTGCTTATTTTGTAAAACTTTGTTGTATTTTGCCCAATTTTGTCGAGCATGGGATGTAAGGCGGAAGTTGGAAATTTTGGCACTTGTTCACTCTACTCATCATTCACACATTACTCACCAATTCACCAAGTTTCTTCATTCTAATAAAACGTGAGTTTTATCAAACTGTTCCGAAAAAAAACTATGTTTATTTTTTCAGATTCAATTACCACTCAAAACAATGTGTCATCCTCAGCATTTTCTGCAAATGTTATCTGTAAGTTTAGGAAAATATTTTTTTCTGAAAAAAATTCTCAGAATTTCTTCTCATTTTCGGATATTTATCAAAATTCAATTTTTCCAGACTCGGAGCAGAACACCAAATCCAAAAAACAATCAACTTTCTGCAATATTGCTCAATTTGGCAGGTTTTTTATTCGCCCAAAAGGTTGGTTATAATTTCACATTTTCTTGCAATAAAATAGTTTTTGTTCAGATTCAACCAACGTGCCATTTTCTGGCACTTCTCATCCGCACCCATTCACTCACTCATTATCAAAAGCGACAAAAATATTGGTGTTTGCCAAAAACTCAAGCTCGACAAAACCTAACAGTTTCATTGTGATCAAGTGAGTACGAAGGGAGCTTCTACGTTTTTGACTGACCCTAAATTGAGAATATTCCAATCGGGCTGGAACCAATTTCTCTTCGAAAAAAACTGTCATTCTTTTTTGAAGACTTTCTAAATTTTGCCGGCTAATTTTTCTGAGAATTGTTGGAGAAAAAACTGGTGGTTTAGATGAACCTTGGCGGATCGAAAAGTTGTTTTCAAACTCTTAAATTTTCAGAATTCGCACTGCCAGCCGAAGCTGAAGAGAACATCAAGGCCAAAAAAAAATGTTTTCACCGCCGGGACCGAATTTGTTGAAGAGATTGAAGAAGCTGTTGGTGGTCAATCATTCTCGCACTTTCGTCATGGCCAAAATTGAATCAACAATGCTCGCTTCTCCGAGACTTGAAAAAAAAACAAGAACTTTGCCGAACTCGCGATTCTGTTATGTTGCAACGCCAAATAGCTAACACCGAGCCGAACAAATGTCCAAATGTGTCTATTTTCCGGCTGTTACCGGTGTCGTTTCCTCATTTGGTGGAGATAAAGATGTTTTGAGAGACGAGTGAGTTTTATCTCATAATAGGGCGTCCAAAATCAGAAAAAAGTGTGTCCAAACTCAAAAAAACAAAAAATTTGAAGGAACATCAATATTTCTGGAAAAAATTTACTTCTTGAAGATCCTTGATGTCTAGCTCATATTATCCCACCTTTTTCAATACAGCAGAGTTGTGCTCCTTTCAATAATTACGGTATTTGGTTATTTTTTATGATTGAAATTGGACACTCTTTTTCTCTTTTTTGATTTTGGACGCCGCACAAATAAAGAAAAAAACAAAAATTATTTAGAAATTAGAAATTTTTAAAACGTGAAAATTAACGTGACCACGTTTCTTTCATTTTGAGAAAGAAAATTGTTTTTTTCTGTGTTTTCACATGTCTCTTTAAAAAAGTGTACGGCAAAAAGGTGAGCCAGACTGAATTTTAGTGGGTAACATTTTCTGAAAAGTCCTGGCTTTGGCGTCCCGAAACTTTATTTCCAAACTCATGATTTTACAGGATTTGTTTCTGAAGCTGCCAAAGCTGAACACAACACCGAGGCCAGCCGACGTTTGGCAATTTTTTGTTGGTTCTGGTACGAAATCTGGTACGAGTTGAACAACATGTTGGTGTTCAAAAGAGTGCCATTGTTTTGTTATGATCAAGAACAAATTGGCGAAATCCTTACAACTTCCAACAATGCTCGCTTCCTCGCAAAAGTCACAGTGTGCCGTCAAATATGCCGAACTCGCTCGAAAGATGGTCCGATCAGTCGAATGTCCAACACCAAGGCCAACAAAATGAGCGACACTTGAAGACTCGAATACGTCAAAACGTTGGTGTATAACCAAGTTCAGGTTGGTTTTTTACTCAACAAAAATAGGCCTGATCACTGAAATTTTTTCTGGCCGAGACCCAAAAAATTTTGAATTTTGTTCTGACCGAAGCCCAAAAGTTCTGGCCCGGACCCGAAAATTAGGCCTTGGACTCGTTTTCAGAGTGAAAAACGGTTTATTTTTCAGCATTACCGTGAGCAATTCCCAATATGTCAATGGTTTCCATGGTTGTTTGGACGCTTAAAGTGGTGGTGCCGGCTTGATGAAGTCTCAACATCTTGGGCCTGATCTTGGATTGGGCAACTGTGGCACCACTGTTTTTCAGTCTTGTCGGAATATTGAGATCCCAATGGTAATTTTTCAAAATCTGAATACAACTAATTTTTCTTTATTCAGCTCTACTTGAAACCACAAATTATTGGAACAATGACAAGTTGGCGGCGATTCTTTGCGAATGTGAATTTTTCTGCGCAGTCTGGTGCATGTTTCACTCGTTGGTCTGTTTCGGCGTGTTGTGCTTTATCCGACCTCGGGCCCAAATGTGAGTGTCACAAAAAAAAAAACAAAAAATTAGAAATTTCAAAAATTGTGAAAACTCACGTGGCCACGTTTCCATTGTGTATAAAACGGACACGTTGATTTTATGCATTTTGAAACAGAAAATATGATTTTTTGCGTTTTCACATGCTCCTTTAGTAAAGTCTTTGTGAAAATTTGAATTTTCAGGATTTGTTTCTGAGTCGTCTTGTCAGCCGAAGCTTCAAGATGCCTCTACCGGACTTGTGTTTTCCATTCGTGTGTTGGTGAAGAGATTGGTGGAACTGTTTCAAAAATGCACCGTCAAAAAAATAAGGCCTGATTGCCTTACTCGCCATTCTGATAGATTGAAAGATCTTCTACGAGTCGCACATGTCCAACATCGAGCCCATCGAGCCCAACCAATTGCAAGTTGAGTCTATTCTTCGACTGTGACCTGTGTCGTTTTTCATTTGGTGGAGATGAAACTGGTTTGAAAGACGAGTGAGTTTTTTCTCTAATATTTTTTGTATTAACAAACAGAAATCATGAAAAGGTGCTTTACTACTTCTGGAAAGTTAGGGACCGCAAAAATTTTTTGCATTCTTCTGAAAATTTATTTAAAAAAGTTAGAGACCCCCGCATCAAAACGCGGCCGATATGAAGTATGTTGACAAAATTGAAATTGTGTTAAAACATTCTCACTGAGATTACTGTAGGAAAGCCTTTTTCAACATAAATTTATTTACAGAAATAATGATGGTCAAATAATTGACACCCTTTTGTCTTGGCCAAACAAATGGGTTCAAAGGATCGACACAAGTTTCTCAACATTCATCCCTTTGTTTTGCTCCGCGACTTCTTCAAACCATTGTGAAATTCAAGGTGGCGGTCAAAAAACGTGGACTGATCAAGTTGTTTCGCTAATCATTGCGCGCGATTCTGATGGGTTGAAAAAAGTTGACGGGACTTTGGTGTGAATCAAGTCAGGCCACGTGGTTTGTCAAAAATTGATTCATAACTAGGAGCAGGTTGGTTTTTTCTAGGGAAAATATTGCTAGAAATTATGGTAAACTATTTTTTTAGACTCGAAAAGAGGTCTCGTAATTTCTACTTGTGACTTCGACAACGAATCTTCTTGCCTTCACTCTAAATCAAAAAGTGAGTTTTGGATTTCTTTTTGGAAACATAAAATCTGTTTTTTTCAGAACTCGGAAAAAAAAATTTAAAAACTAAAAGAAAACAAAAAATAATAAAAAAACAGAAAAATTTTTAAAAAATTAAAAAAAAAAAGAATAAAAAATAATATTAGCAAAAAATAAACAAAAAAAAAAAACGAAAAAAAAAGTTTAAAAAAAAAAACAAAAAAAAAGTAAAAGAGGAAAAAATCCCCAAACTTGATGAGCCCAGTGTGCGAAATTTTGGATATTTAACTTTTTGTATTATAGGTAAATTTTTGTAGCGCACTGGGTTTCCTTTCATTTGTTATGTTGTATATATTGTTTATTTTGTAAAACTTTGTTATATTTTGCCCAATTTCGTCGAGCATGAGATGCAAAGCGGAAGTTGGAAATTTTGGCACTTGTTCACTCTACTCATCATTCTCACATTACTCACCAATTCACCAAGTTTCTTCATTCTAATAAAACGTGAGTTTTATCAAACTGTTCCGAAAAAAAACTATGTTTATTTTTTCAGATTCAATTACCACTCAAAACAATGTGTCATCCTCAGCATTTTCTGCAAATGTTATCTGTAAGTTTAGGAAAATATTTTTTTCTGAAAAAAATTCTCAGAATTTCTTCTCATTTTCGGATATTTATCAAAATTCAATTTTTCCAGACTCGGAGCAGAACACCAAATCCAAAAAACAATCAACTTTCTGCAATATTGCTCAATTTGGCAGGTTTTTTATTCGCCCAAAAGGTTGGTTATAATTTCACATTTTCTTGCAATAAAATAGTTTTTGTTCAGATTCAACCAACGTGCCATTTTCTGGCACTTCTCATCCGCACCCATTCACTCACTCATTATCAAAAGCGACAAAAATATTGGTGTTTGCCAAAAACTCAAGCTCGACAAAACCTAACAGTTTCATTGTGATCAAGTGAGTACGAAGGGAGCTTCTACGTTTTTGACTGACCCTAAATTGAGAATATTCCAATCGGGCTGGAACCAATTTCTCTTTGAAAAAAACTGTCATTCTTTTTCAAAGACTTTCTAAATTTTGCCGGGTAATTTTTGTGAAAATTGTTGGAGAAAAAAGCTGGGGGTTTAGATGAACCCTGGCGGATCGAAAAGTTGTTTTCAAATTCTCAAATTTTGAAGAAAAAAAAGCAAAAATTAGAAATTTTAAAAACGTGAAAATTAACGTGACCACGTTTCTTTCATTTTGAAAAATAAAATTGCTTTTTTCTGTGTTTTCACATGCTTCTTCAAAAAAGTGTACGGCAAAAAGGCGAGCCAGACTAAATTTTGGTGGGTAACATTTTCTGAAGTGTCCTGGCTTTGTCCAAACTCATGAATTTACAGGATTTGTTTCTGAAACTGCCAACGCTGAACCCAACACCGATGCCAACGTTCTGTGACCGACGTTTTGCAATTTTTTTTGTTGGTTCTGGTACGAAACCTGGTACGAGTTGATCAACATGTTGGTGTTCAAAAGAGTGTCATTGTTTTGTTATGACCAAGAACAAATTGACGAAATCCTTACAACTTTCAACAATGCTCGCTGCCTCGCAAAAGTCAAAGTGTGCCGTCAAATATGCCGAACTCGCTCGAAAGATGGTCCGATCAGTCGAATGTCCAACACCGAAAAATCTGTTGGTGGTCAATCATTGTCACCCTTTCGTCATGGCCAAAATTAAATCAACAATGCTCGCTTCTCCGAGACTTAAAAAAAAACAAGAACTTTGCCGAACTCGCGGGCTGTTACCGGTGTCGTTTTCTCATTTGGTGGAGATGAAGATGTTTTGAGAGACGAGTGAGTTTTTTCTCTAAATGAAGAAAAAAAAAGCAAAAATTAGAAATTTTAAAAACGTGAAAATTAACGTGACCACGTTTCTTTCATTTTGAAAAATAAAATTGCTTTTTTCTGTGTTTTCACATGTCTCTTTAAAAAAGTGTACGGCAAAAAGGTGAGCCAGACTGAATTTTAGTGGGTAACATTTTCTGAAAAGTCCTGGCTTTGGCGTCCC
This sequence comes from Caenorhabditis sp. 8 KK-2011, assembly GCA_963572245.1. NCBI lineage: Eukaryota > Metazoa > Nematoda > Chromadorea > Rhabditida > Rhabditidae > Caenorhabditis > Caenorhabditis sp. 8 KK-2011. Next base: position 3,727,411 of record OY751549.1, read on the forward strand.
GAAACATTTTTCCCAAACTCATAAATTTACAGGATTTGTTTCTGAAGCTGCCAGATCTGAACTCAACACCGACGCCAACGTGCTGTGACCGACGTTTTGCAATTTATTTGTTGGTTCTGGTACGAAACCTGGTACGAGTTGATCAACATGTTGGTGTTCAAATGAGTGCCATTGTTTTGTTATGACCAAGAACAAATTGACGAAATCCTTACAACTTCCAACAATGCTCGCTGCCTCGGAAAAGTCACAGTGTGCCGTCAAATATGCCGAACTCGCTCGAAAGATGGTCCGATCAGTCGAATGTCCAACACCAAGGCCAACAAAATGAGCGACACTTGTCACGATGTCGCGCTTTTTCGGCTGTGATCGGCGGTACTGTAACGTCGAGCTTTTCCGATCAAGGAAAACGTGGGGAGTTCGAAAAAATAAATAAATCAAAAAGTGAGTTTTGGATTTATTTTTGGAAATATAAATCTTGTTTTTTTCAGAACTCGGAAAAAAATTAAAAATGAAGAAAAAATCAAAAAAAAAAAATGATAATTTAAAAAAAACAAAAATAATTAAAAAAAAAACAAAAACAGAAAAAAAAAGTAAAAAAAAAAACAAAAAAAAATAAAAGAGGAAAAAATCCCCAAACTTGATGAGCTCAGTGTGCGAAATTTTAGATGTTTAACTTTTTGTATTATAGGTAAATTTTTGTAGCGCACTGGGTTTCCTTTCATTTGTTATGTTGTAATTATTGTTTATTTTGTAAAACTTTGTTATATTTTGCCCAATTTCGTCGAGCATGAGATGCAAAGCGGAAGTTGGAAATTTTGGCACTTGTTCACTCTACTCATCATTCTCACATTACTCACCAATTCACCAAGTTTCTTCATTCTAATAAAACGTGAGTTTTATCAAACTGTTCCGAAAAAAAACTATGTTATTTTTTTCAGATTCAATAACCACTCAAAACAATGTGTCATCATTCTCAGCATTTTCTACAAATGTTATCTGTAAGTTTAGGAAAATACTTTTTTCTGAAAAAATTCCCAGAATTTCTTCTAATTTTCGAAAATTCAATTTTTCCAGACTCGGAGCAGAACACCAAATCCAAAAAACAATCAACTTTCTGCAATATTGCTCAATTTGGCAGGTTTTTTATTCGCCCAAAAGGTTGGTTATAATTTCACATTTTCTTGCAATAAAATAGTTTTTGTTCAGATTCAACCAACGTGCCATTTTCTGGCACTTCTCATCCGCACCCATTCACTCACTCATTATCAAAAGCGACAAAAATATTGGTGTTTGCCAAAAACTCAAGCTCGACAAAACCTATCAGTTTCATTGTGATCAAGTGAGTACGAAGGGAGCTTTTCGGTTTTTGACTGGCCCTAAATTGAGAATATTCCAATCGGGCTGGGCCCAATTTCTCTTTGAAAAAACTGTCATTCTTTTTTGAAGACTTTCAAAATTTGCCGGCTAATTTTTCTGAAAATTGTTGGAGAAAAAAACTGGGGTTTAGATGGGACCTTGGTGGACCGAAAAGTTGTTTTCAAATTCTAAAATTTTCAGGATTTGCACTGCCAGCCGAAGCTGAAGAGAACATCAAGGCCAAAAAAAGATATTTCCACCGCCGGGACCGAATTTGTTGAAGAGATTGATGGAGCTGTTGGTGGTCAATCATTGTCACCCTTTCGTCATGGCCAAAATTAAATCAACAATATTCACTCGGGAATTTCACTCGGGAAAAAAAAACTTGTCAAGCAGTTACTCGAATTTACAATGTGAGTTTTAGGTTTTTTTTGAAAAATTCAAAACCATTTTTTTTCAGGAAAAAATCTACTTGGAAAAGAAAAAATTGGAAGAAGAAAAAAAAAATCAAAACAATAGAGCTTGCGGCAAATATATCGTCAATTCATTACTCGGATTCAAAATGTGAGTTTTGGGTTTTCTTTTTCGAAATTTAAAATCTGTTTTTTCAGACAAAAAAGTAACTCGGGCAAAAAACAATATAAAGAAAAGAGAGGAAGAAAAACAATGTAAAGAGGAAAAATCGCCAATTTTGAACCAATGGATTGTACTCGAATTCTTAATGTGAGTTTTGGATTTTATCTTGCATATTCAAAATTTGTTCTCTTGTTTTCAGAAAAAAGTGACCAGGAGAAGAAAACTGAAAGAAGAAGAGGAAAACAACTTGTCAAGCAGTTACTCGAATTCATAATGTGAGTTTTGAGCTTATTTTTTTTCAAAATCAGTTTTTATTTTCAGAAAAAGTTTACCGGAAAACAATAATATGAAAAAATTACAAAAATGTCTCATTGCCATAGTCGTGAGAATCAATCGTCAAGCCATTACTCGAGTTAGTAATGTGAGTTTTCATTTTTTTTCTTTCGAAAATTAAAGTCTGTTTTTTTCCAGGAAAAAAAGTTACTCGAAAACGAACGAAAAATCATTAAAAAAAAAGAGAAAAATAATTAAAAATTAACTGAAAAAAAATGAGAAAAAAAACAGAAAGGAAAAAGAGGAAAAAATCCCCAAATTATGAAGTCTCAGTGTGCTAAATTTTAGATTTTTAAGTTTTTGTGTTATAGGTAGTTTTTTTTTGGCACACTGGGTTCGATTTGATTTTTTTTTGTATGTTGTATATATTGTATTTTGTTATTTTTGTCAACTTTGTTATTATCATTGTCAAAATCAGGAAGACAGAAATTGGAGTGGAGTTTTGGCACACCTTGTTCAACTTTGTCAACTTGGTCCATTTTGTCGAGCTTGGGAAATTCGAAAGAAGTTATTCTTGGAAAATTCTCATGTTGTTTATATTCGACGATTACTGTAGGTCAGAAAAATACAGTAAAACGTTGGAGTTTTTCAAAATTTTTCTTCTCTGACAAATCTGATCTGGTCACACTTGGCCGTTTTTTGTCGGACCCAAAACGGGTCCAGGGATTTTCGGGTGGGGTCCCCAAACTCTTCTTCCGGGCCGAAAAAAAAATAAATTTTGCAGAACAAAGATGGCAAAAAACATGGGAAATGCTAAGTTGGTCGGGAGACATTCGAAAAGATCAAGAAGATGTTCTGAAGCAAGCCACTAGATTGGTGACAACATTATGGATGATGTCAAGAATATATTGTGAGTTCTTTTCTCATTTTCAAAGATGGAAAAGGGACCGGAATGAGACTGGAATATTGACAAGATTTTTGTTTTTTTTTTCAAAACTACAGTACTCGTCCGTTCGAAAAACGTTTTGGTTACTGTAGACGTTGGAGAAGTTGAAGTTTTGGTTACTGAAAGTTTTGGTCACTTAAATTCTTCTTAAACTGAGGCCAACAAAAAAATAGGAAAAAAAAAGAATTTTTTGTTGGCTCCGCCCTTTTCAATTCATGTTATAGTGCGTCCAAAAGCAAAAAAAAAAAAGAAAAAGTGTGGTCAATTTCAAACACAAAAAACAACCCAAAACTCGTAATTATTCAAAGGGACGTAATGATTTTTTACCGAAAATGGTTTGATTGTATCAGGTGGACTAGCTTCTACCACAAAAATTTTTTCAGAAATGTTGTTGTTCCTTTAAATGGCCGAAGTTTTTCTTTTTTGAAATTGGACACACTTTTTTTTCGCTTTTGAGCGCACCATTAGAAATTGGTAAAAATAGTGAAAAACACACTGGGGTTTACTGTTTCAAGTTTTTAAATTGTTCTTTTTCAGAAAAAAACTACTCGCGATTTCGGAAAACACAAAAAGCAACAATTGAAGAAACGATCATGGAAAAAACGAAAAAAAGAATGAAAAAAGAGAAAGAATCCCCCGATTTTCTAGACCCAGTGTGCAATTTTAGAATAATTTAGAACTTTTTGTAAATTTTTGGTAAATTTTTGGTAATATGTAAATTTTTGGCGCACACTGGGTTCCAATTCATTTTTTTTGTATGTTGTAAGTATTATTTATTTTGTTATTTTTGTCAACTTGGTCGAGCTTGGGATGATTCGAATCAGAAAAATTCAATTTCGGATGTGGGTGGTCTCAAACGAATCTTCATGGATCGATGTTTATGGCCAATCGAAATTTGGTGCTAGTTCGTGTTCAAACTTTGTGAACATGGTCAATTTCGGATGAATATGGTGTCGAAAGATTGATCTTATTGTTCGGTTTCGATGTTCATGGCCAATTTTATACATTTTGTGGTTGTTGTTATTTTGGACAAACAGAATGTTATTCACTATTTGTAAGTGTTTGTTTTATTCAGAATTTATGGTCAATTCAATTTTTCAGACTTGCAAAAACCATTACTCGAAAATGCACAGTTCAAGGAGATCAGAGTTGCGCGGAAGTCGTTTTTTTCAAGTCGGAATAAGCTCCAATTTTTCGATAGTCGGAAGTCGGAAGCTCCGAAAACATCCGGAATTCGGAACTCCACTGGAAATCTATTGCTAAGACATGTTTGATTGTGAGTTTTACGTTTCTATATTCACGAAAAGGGATGGGATTGTGCTACTAGCTGACAATTAAACACTCAAAATCATGAATGGGCCAACTTTTTTGAGACCAGTTTCCGGACGGGCTCTTTTTAACTTCTGATTGTGGCTCTACGACATTCCCTCATTTTTTGTGGAGAATTTTCCGTTTTTAAGTTTCGGTAATTTTTTTCCGGCGGAAGATTTCCGAAAAATAAAACCTGGTTTGCTTGATAAAAGTAAGATTATCTCTCCTTTTTCGAGATAATTTCGATTTTCGGACGGTTTAAAGGAACACGTAATGGCGATATTGTTTATCGGCTTAACAACTGGTGTGAACACACAAAATTTGCGCAGTCCGAACTGGGATTGCTTCGGGACCCGAAGAACACGCTTGTGTGTTCCTTTAAACCTTCCGTATATCCCTCTTTTGAAGAGTAAAAAATGTGACTGCTGATTTCCAAATTAAAATTTCCATTTTTCCGAGTTACCGATTTTTTCCGAATTTTCGCGTTTTTTTCCGAACAATTTTCGGAAAAAAAATTTCCGACTAAATTTTTCGGAAAAACTAAGTCGGAAAAAAATTTCCGAGGTGTCATTTCCGACCAAGCCTGGTGGCGACCTGACTTAAAGCCAAATTTTCAAAAGTTTGGTCACTGAAAAAAAAATTTCATTGTGAATGTAGAGATAAAACGGAAAACCTCGAAAAAATGAGCCAAACACATAAAAATTTAAGGGACATTTGTTGCTTTTCAGTATTCGTGACGATCCATTTTTCTTGAAAAATGTCACTGTGAGTCAGGCTTGGTCAGAAATGACCCCTCGAAAATCTTTTTCATTCTCGGAAAATTTAGTCGGAAATTTTTTCCAACGGAAATTTTCCGAAAAAATTGGTTGGAAGTTGTTTTTCCGAAAATTGTTCGGAAAAAACCGGAAATTCGGAAAAAAATGGGAATTTTAATTTGGAAAACCAGGCTTCACATTTCTCTTGAGAAAAGATACCGATCGATGTGGAAAGTATAAAAACAGAAAATTATGATGGGTAAATCGAATAACCCTTCTTAAAATTTTGTCACTGTGTATGAGAACCGAAAAAACGGAGGAAATTAGCTGAAAATTCAAAAAATTTCACAGAAAATCATAGTTTTTCTTTAATTGAATTAATAAATTGAAAATCACGGTAAAAATTCATACTTTTATGACGAAAATCAGTTTTTCATTTTTTTTGAATAATTTTTTTGGCTCTTCAGAAAATTTCCGGCTCCGACTATTGTACAGTAATCTAGACGGCACAAAGAAAGTTCAAATTTTATGAGGTGTGAAAAAATGTGTTCAATACCTCTATTAGGTCACCATATGTTGTTGTTGTTGTTGTTGTTGTTGTTGTTGTTGTTGTTGTTGTTGTTGTTGTTGTTGTTGTTATAGATAACATCATCACAAACAACAACAGGTGTGACCTTTTCCCTTTTGAGGGGTCGGGATCAAAGGCGGCACAAAAAATTCAAATTTTATAAGGTGTTAGAAAGGTCTAATTGGGTCACATCTGTTGTTATTGTAGTATTGATAGCATCGTACACGACCTTCCGAAAGGGAATCGATGAGAGTGAGAGAGAGCACAAGGGGTGATTATTATTAGAGCGTATTTGCTCTCTCTAAATTGACAAATTTCGAGAATTTCCCGAGAGGTCATTCAATCGAGTGACCGACAACAGTCAAGGTATGCGCAAGGCGCTATACTTGTGTGTGGTTTTTGTCGGCGTTTCCAATGGAAAAAAGGCCGCTCTCACCTTATAGTTTTCACTGTGAGTTAATTTTTCTCTGTTTCTCTGTGCCTCCATCGAGGGGAAAACTCTCATCGATTCCATTTTTACTCTTGCCTGAAAGGTCGTGCGTAAATAACAACAACAGGTGTGACCTTTTCTCCAATGCTTGACCAATTATTTTTGATCAACATTCAGAAAATAAGGATTTCCACGATTTTGGCCGAGGTATGTATGTAGCTAAACTTAAAATTTTGAAAAAAATACCGGAAAGTCTGTTTCATATGTTGAAATTTAAAAAATCAATCAAAGTCCGAAAAAAAAATGCTTTTTTCAAATTTTTTTTTCGAGTTCTCAACTTGAAAAATTCTTCTAAAATTGGGCACGGTCTAGTTTTTAAGGCCAGATTCAGAAAAAAAGTTTTCTGGAGCTAAAAGGGTGGCATTTTTTGTTGAAAATTTGACCCTGAATTTTTTCTGTTCAAAACTTGATAACAATTCCGATAACCCTTTTTCAAATCAGCTCTTTTTCAGTAATCTAACATCTGGTTTTCTCGACACTTCACCGGCTGTCCGAGAAAAAACGGTAAAAGCGATGGTTTCACTAGCCGACAAGTTGAATCACAACAATTTGAACGTCGAATTGATGAAATGTCTGGCCCGCCTTCAAGGAGGCGATGAGCACGGCGGAATTCGAACAAACACAACCATTTGTCTCGGCAAAATCGGGCGTCTAATATCACCTTCAAAACGGCAGGAAATATTGATTAGCGCGTTCACCAGAGCACTCAAAGACCCCTTCGCACCGTCGAGAATGGCGTCGATTTTGGCACTATCAGCCACACAACAGTTTTATCCACTCATCGACGTGTCCAATCAAATTGTGCCCAGCCTGATACCATTGACATGTGATCCTGAAAAACAGGTCACATGCGTTCATACGATTCGAGGTTTCTTGGAAAAATTGGAGAAGGCTAGCGACAACCCGGCGCTGATACCCGAACTGGAAGCTGGAGTTAAACCCGGAGCCAGTAGTATATTGGATTCGGATAAGGTTGGACAATGGGCGAGTTGGGCGTTAAAGTCGTTGTCGGGTAAATTTTCCCCGCCACCGGATCCAACTGCGAATGCGGCAGCTGCTGCTGGTAATGACGAAGATAACGTGAGCTTATTTCTATTGTTTGAGCTTATTTCTATTGTTTTGAAAAAAATCTTAGTTCAGGCAAAACTTTTTATAAAGGTCACGTCACGAAATTTTAATTTTTCTTCAAATTTTGAAAATTTTCCGTTTTTTTTTCTCTTTTGAACAAAATCAAAAAATGTCCCGGTACTTTTTCTCCTCTTAGGCCAGGTGTGACTCTCATCAAGAAAATCAGCTATCATTTTTTTTTTGAATAGGTGTTTGTTTGTGGGACATTTTCTGACGGAAAAAAATTTCCGAAAAATGTCAAAAAAAACCGGAAAATCGGAAATTCCGACCAAGCCTGCTGTGAATGTCATACAGCTTTTTACCTCCCCCCCCCCCTTGTAGGACTCTAGTTATACATTCTCAAGAACAGGGGTGAGATTTAGGTCTTTTTGAGCCGGGCCCTGGGTTGGTTTTTTCTGAAGGCCAGAAAAAAATGTTACAGAAGAACAAGCGTCTAGTTCCCAGACTTTTTCTAGAAAAATTCTAGTCGCAGTCGGAAGTCGGACCTCACCCTTTTTACCGGCCGAATAACAATTCAGTCTGGCCCATGATTAAAGGAGGCGTAGCACGAATAATGAAGTTGTTTTTAAAATGATCATCACCTTCGATATAGTCAAACCCCCAAGGAAATTTTTACCAAAAAGTCTAGGAAAAATATTCCAAATTTTCTGACGTTGTTCCAATTTTTTGAAAATTATTGGTATCTTCTTGTGAGAGATATGCCGATTTTCGACACAAGAAAAAGTCGAAAATTTCAAATTGTGAAAAAATGTCGTTGTAAAAATGTTTTCTAGTCCAATATCTTGGCTAATATCTTTCAAGCCCAGTCCCGATCCATCCATGATTTTGAAAAAAAAACCTGTGATTTTTATTCTTCCGAATTACAAATTTTCAGATAAAGTTTCCCGGAAATGTGCGATGTGATCAGAGAAGTTTAACGAAAGAAGGAAAACAATTGATTTCAGAAGAGGAAACTTGATGAAATCAAATGTCAGGTAATGTTTTCGTAGCACACTTGGTTCGATTTTGTTTTTGTGTTATTTAATTTTTGTAATTTTGTTCATATTTTTGTCAAATTTTGGATGGATTAAAGAAGCTGCGAATCACGAAGACGAAATTCGAATGGGATTTGGTGTCGAAACAAGAGAGATAACTCGTTATTTTACATTTTGTGCTTTCTTTTTTTTTACTTCTGTATGTTAGGTTGTCGATGTCTTGGCGAGTTTGGAATGGACGGATTTGCCTCGAAATGCTATATTTTGTATGTGTGTTGTCAAATATCTGGAATGTTTTATGGCGACAAAACTGTGGTTTTGAGATGAAGGAGACATCGACTTGTGACAAATTATTGAAAAAAAAAAACCAATACCATGGTGAGTGTTGAAAGAACAGAAAAAAGTGAAAACTACAGTAGTCTGCTCTAGTTAGTATCTCGGAAATCAGTTGTTTAATTTTGTTGTAAAAAATACCGACCGGGACGCTATCTAGAAAACTTTGTGAAAAATTCCTAGTTTCTATTATCTCTGAATTCCGCAAAGAACGGCTTAGATTTGGGCACTCTTGAGCCGACTGGAAGCCCGCTCACAAGGGAACTATGTTTGCTTACTAACGGACTTTGGAAAGAGGCATATGCCACCCGATAGAGTTTTTCACGCTGATCAAGATCCCGGAGCTAACTTGCAAAGCTCCAGCCAGAAAGCTGAAAATCGAGCTCAAAGTTTGAGCACAAAAATTGAAATTTCTTGTTCAATTTGTAGTATTTTAGTGATGAGAGACTACTAAAGGGTTATTTGGCATGCCATGAACGATAGGAGCACTCAAAAACTTCGAAATTGTAGTCGTAACTCTGAAAAAATGAGCCCGAAACTTTTTATAAAAAAGGTAGATCAAAAAAACGTGAGAAACAAAAAAATTTGCATTGAAAAGCGTGAAAATGACTAAATTTTGAAGATTGTTTTCTGATTTTTCATGTTTTTTCGAAAAATCACACCTTTCTCATTATTTTTTCGGAACTTCAAAATGATCATCGTGTAGAGAATTAAATTTCCTATCAGATCCATCAGTTTATTTTGTAAATGTATAATTTTGAAAAAGTTAGGAGAAATTTTAAAATTTCAAATTTATCACTAAATTGTGATTTTTAGCTTTCTGGCTGGAGCTTTGCAAAAGTTAGCTACGGGATGATGTTCAGCATGAAAAACTCTACCAGGGAACATATATCTCATTTCAAAGTCCGTTAGTAAGCTATCATAGTTCCCTTGTCAGACCGATCGGGCCTTTACCGGGCTTTTTACTCGAATGCTGGGAAAAGCCCGGCCAGAAACGGGCCTTAAATAAATCCAGAGTTCGGGCGCATATATATACAACTCATACATTTTCTGAAAGAGCAAGAGTGTAGAAATGGTTCCTACAACTTTTTCAAAAATTATATTCCCGGTGCTGAGAATCAGACGTTCAAAAGTCGGACCGGGCTTTTTTTAGCCGGCCGAAAAACAAAAAAACCGGCCCGGGCTCTCGGGCTACAATTTCACCCCTGGAAAAAAATCTAGTCGATGTCAAAAAAGTGGAATATACAGTAGTCCCCTGAGCTAGTATATCTCGGAACTCTTTTGTTATTTCTTTGTTGTTAAAAAAGGCCGGCCCGCTGCGCTGATATCTCGTTTTGAGTTAGAAAATTACTATTTTTCAAATGGAAGAACGACATTTTTTTTTTCATTCCGTAATCTTTATATAGTGTCTTATTCGCCGTTTTAACAGCGAAAATGCTCCCAGAAACACGTGGCCGAGCTAGTTTTTTTCTGGGCCACGAAAACAACTTTTCTCGTCCACGCCCAGTGCAATAGAGCGCATGTTACCGATTGGTGAATGGTTAATAATTTTAAAAACCGTAAAAAGTAACCCTAAAAAGTTTCGCAGTAAATTTTAACCGTTTTTGTGCGAATTTTGACAAAAAATCAAAACTTAATATACTTTTGAGCGGTACCCACACTCCGGATAGTTTATGGTCAGGCTTTTTCTGGTATTCAAGTAAAAAGCACGGCCAAGGCTCGGTCGGTCCAAGAGATTAGTGAAACATCTCCGCATATTTTTAAAAAATAGAAGAAGCTGTAAATTTATCCAGCATACTGTGGAGTAAAAAACTTCAAATTTCACGATTTTTACAGATAATATATCCGAGTCAAACATTATTCTACAAATAGTTGACATGTCAAAGGAAAACAGCAAGATGTGAGTTTCGGCGAGAAAATATAGACAACCCCTCAGTTTTGGAAGATTTCGAAATAGTTCTAACAACGGACTTCGCAAATTTTGAGAGTATCTTTCAAGTTTAGTAAAATAAGTGGCGTGATGCGGGCCGGTCTTTTTTATGATTAAAGACTCCTGGTCACTCAGAAATTAGTTTTTCCTGTTTATCAAAATCTCCATTATGAAGACTTCAACTTTCGATGTGTGAAATTCAAAAATTGAAAAAGTACTTTGTAAGGTCGAAAAAAAAAGAAATAAACTGTTTTTGAAATTGGTCTCAGGAAGATTGGCGGCCGCAAACACCGTTTGTGTGTGTGTGCGGGTACAGTAACCCACGGAAAAAATGTTTTTGTTATTTCTTTCAAACATTTTTGGTTTTTTGAACCACATGCATCAAAATTTGAAGTTTTCAATTCTGAGATTTCTATGAACTCATAAAAAACTATTTCTGAGTGACAGGGTGTCTTTAAAAAACAAAAGTCGGCTCGGTCCGGGATTTCCAATTACCAATTAAAAAATTCTGTGAGTCTGAAGAAGCTATTCCCAATTTTTTTCTGATTATAAACTTTTCTGGGCCAACTTTCGAGATATCCTGCTTGGCATTTGAATTTTGATTTGTTTGAGAAAATAGAAAACGTTGGGAAGTTACAATTTCTTGTGTGAAAAGTGTCACACTCCTTTTAGCAATAATTATATAATTTTCAGATTTTGCCATTGAGTGTTTGGCTTTACAAAAAGTCGCCGCACGACAATTCGACATCCCGACATTTCGCCACTTTGACGAGAATCGGTCAAAGACAATGTTTTCCTAGTGAAAAGAATACGATTTTGACGCGAATAATTGTTTTACAGTACTGTCGGTGAAGGTTTTTTTGCAGTGATATATTATCCCAAATCGAATTTCTAACACGCCCTCAATTATCAGCCATTAACAAATCGGTACCACGCGCTCTATTGATAATCTTTATGTGAACTCGGTGCAGAAGTGATTTTCAGCGTATTTTGGTATCAACATCAGATTCTACGGGTGAAAAAAGTGTAAAAATATTCTTGTTACATTTTTGAAGAATTTTGTTCTGGATATTTTCACTGCTCAAATTTCAATCTACAGTAACCGTGTGGTAGCGATTCGTGAATGGCTAATATTTTTTGTTTAAACTTTCAACTTGAAATCTCAAACTACAGTAAACACGTGTCACCGATTGGATTTTGTATGATGAAATTTCTAACTTTCTCAAACCTGTTCCCTGGTAGGAATACGGTGCTTTTTTGCCGAGTTCGGGTACATTTACCCTAACCAGTTTGCGATCCTAAAGAGTATGTGACTGTTTTCGGCTCAAGCTAATGAGGATGTTGAATTGGTCCCCTGTTTCTTGGCTTTTAAGCAAGAAACAGAGGGAGAAAAGCATTTGTTGTGTCTTCTTCTACTTGTATGTTGTCGATCGAGAGAAATGTGAAGGTGGAATATCTGAAAATTATGATCATTGTTGAATAAAAAAATTGTAAACGTTTCAGTTTCTCAAACAAAGTTTTGCATCAGACCGAGATCTAGACCCGAAAATCACGGACCGGGGCGGCTTTTTGGTTATTCTACCCGTCAAAAGGTTCTGCCGGAATCTCATCACTTATTATAGAAACAAAAAACATTGGCTTATGAGAAGAAAAGTAAATTCAAACTTCTAGAAGAATTACTGTAGCAAAAAACTCGCGGCTAGACACAATGGTCTCGTAGCGAACACACGCACACAAAACGTCATTGCCGTGAACTTTTTCTTACAGTAGCCTGACTTTGATTATTTTGATTAAATTTTTCTCAGTCGCCACCTTTTTTGCCTCTATAATAGAGAAGTTAGGAAAAAGTTTGTCCAAGTTAAACAAGATTTGTCCGAAATCATAAAGCACGTTTCGAAAATTGGGGTTTTCTACGATTTTTGCCGAGGCCAAAAACTGCGGGCTATGATCCGATTCAGCAAATATCATGAACAAAAAAATTTAAACTCACGGGGAAAGTCTCCCGATATTCCACCACCAAATAAATCGAAATTTGTAGTACCCGTTGGAGCTAGAAAAACCACGTGGGGAATAAGAAAAGAAAAATGTTGTATTGGAATAAATCCGGATTTTGTGATTTTTTTCGGAACATTTTTTAGCCAACTTTGAAAAATCATATCTCGGCTCCCACTGAACAAAAGTTGATGATCCGAAAAGCATTTTTCTCGTCAAATATCGGTCTCCAACGGAGAATTTTAGAACAGGCAGAATATTTCTGTTTCAGACTAGAAAATCACCAAAAACCGAAATTTTTCATTTTTTTTTTGGTTGAGAGTTCGACATGAAGGCGACTTTTTCGTGCTCTAGTATTTTTTTTCGGAATCTACGGCCAAATTAAGGTATAATACAATGTTAATAATAGGAATAAAATCACCAGCTATCTGGGAGAGAAAAAAATATTCTGTCGTTTTTTGAGCAAAAAAACACACAAAAAACTTGGTTTCATCAAAATCAAAAATCGGATAGTTGTGATAGAAGTCTGAAAATTGGTGTCAGAACATGTGAGAGGGTTCTCAACGTCATACAAACACTTTTTTTGAGAAATTGCAAAAAAAAATTTTACCATTTCTTGGTATATTTTTTGAAAAAAAAATTCGAAAAAATCGTGAAAAATTTTTTTTGAGATAATTTCAAAATGAGTTGCAATTATTGTTCATGACACTCTGACATGTTCTGCCACCAATTTTCAGACTTCTATCATTACTCTCCGATTTTTAATTTTTACGAAACCAAGTTTTTTGTGTTTTTTGCTCAAAAAAACGATAAGATAATTGTTTCTCTCCCAGGCTGGTGACCCCTATTCTTTAACATGGTATTATACCTTAATTTGGCCGTAGATTCCGAAAAAAAATACTACAGCACAAAAAAAAGTCGCCTTCATGTCGAACTCTCAACCAAAAAAAAACGAAAAATTTCGGTTTTTGGTGATTTTCCAGTCTAAAGCAGAAATATTCTGCCTGTTCTATATTTTCCGTTGGAGACCGATATTTGACGAGAAAAATGCTTTTTTATCATCGACTTTTGTTCAGTGGGAGCCGAGATATGATTTTTCAAAGTTTGCTAAAAAATGTTCGGAAAAAAATCACATATTCCGGATTTATTCCAATACAAAACTTTTCTTTCTCTATTCCCCGCGTGGTTTTGGCTCCCGGACATTTCGAAACCGGACATATCGAAACCCGACATTTTGAAACCGGACATTTGAAACTGCTTGCTTGAAACTTTTGTAAAAAAAAATATTTTACTTCACGCCAGGAATTTTAATTTTAATTTTTTTTTTCATTTTTGAATGAAAATTAAAAGTCCTGGCGTGAAGTAAAATATTTTTTTTTCCAATTTTTTAAACAAAAATTTCAAACAAGCGATTTCGAAATGTCCGGTTTCAAAATGTCCGGTTTCGTTATGTCCGGTTTCGAAATGTCCGGGAGCCGTGGTTTTTAGCCCCAACGGGTACTACAAGTTCCGATTTGTCTCGATTTATTTGGTGATGGAACATTGGGAGACTTTCCCTGTGAGTTTAAATTTTTTGTTCATGATATTTGCTGAATCGGATCATAGCCCGCAATTTTTGATGATACACTGAGCAACAAAAATCAAACTCTGGCCCGATTTAGAATAAGTATTGAGAAAAGCTTCTTTTTTTTTTGAAAATGAGACGAACTAGAGACTTTTTGATGAGACCAATCTTATTCATCGATTGTGCATTTTTAGCCGACACTTTTGGCGGCCTGCACGAAAGCTAAATCGATAACCCTCGAGATTCATATTTCATAACTCATCAGTTGGTTATAGTTAATCGATGAATAAGATTGGTCTCATCAAAAAGTTTCTAGTTCGTCTCATTTTCAGAAAAAAACTTGTCTCAATATCATCAACTTGCAAAAAAGTGGCCAAAAATTGAATCGAAATCAGGAGCCGGTTTGAAAAAAGGCTCGTTCATGGATGTCGTCGGGCGAGCAGCGTGTCTGTTAGCGGTCGACTTTTCTCTTCGTCTTTTCGAAATTAGAGCCGCGTCGCACACACGCTTCGCGTCCGACGACACATTTGAACGAGTGCTTTTTCGATTCGGCACGTCGTTTTCGCTTGCAATAATTGAAATAGAGAGAGACGCAAAGAAAAACACATTCCGAGATAACTACAACATTGTTCTCACATGTGTGCTCTATTGCTCCACACTAATCCATGGAACAAGCAATCTTGAATTTTTGATTTATGCAATAGAGTCATTGAATCTTGGTACCGACAACACACGCGTCTCGCACACTGCCATATTTGTGTGTCCGTTGGCCACGCCCACACGGCGTCTCGCTCTATTTCAATGATTGCCAATTCTCTTTCGCTTGAAACGACGTGTCGGCTCCAATTTTTTATTTAACTTTTGTCACCTGTTTGCAAGTTGATAATTCTTATGAGGATTTTCCGGAATATCTTTTGCCCTAGATGTAGTATCGGTCTGAAATTTTTGTCTGGGCTGAAAGAATGCGAAAAAAGTATAAGTGACAAAATGCAAATTTTTTGCATTTTTTTTTCTACGTTGCACATCGCATAACAATTTGACGTTCAACAGAAAAAATGCTTCTGATACTATTCCAATTGACCTTGAGAAAAAACAGTCCAGATTCAATTTTTTTATCCGTGTCCGATTCAGACAAATTTTGAACAACCCCGTCCGTTCAATAAAAAAGGCCTGGTCCGATTCAGACAGATTTTTTAGAGTTGGGTTGGATTCAGAATGTCTGATTAAGTATTTTCCAGAAAGCTCAGACGTTATTTTCAGACCGATACTACATCTAGGAGAAATGATTTTTCAGAAAAGCCAGTATTAAATATATTTGTGGCCAGTCAAATATCAGGCTTGGGCCGAACCGCAATTTTTATGGACCTACATATTCATGACTTAAAAAAAGAAGAAAAATGAATAAAAACAATCAATTTGCCAATGCGCGCCAATTAATAAAATTCATTTATTTTCTAGAAAAATTCAAGGCATTTTCTAAGACGCAGAGAATTTCTCGGTTTGATCTCGCCAAGATTCGCATAAATCATCATTTTTCGAGATTTTTTTTGAAAAAAAATACAATTTAATTCCTTGGCGCGCATTGGCAATTATATTTTTTTATTCAATTTTTTTTTCCTTTTTTAATTGTCATGAATAGGTCCATTACCAAAAAATATTTTTAGTTTGTCAAGTTTTTGACAATGTTTTCCATATTTTTAGACCAAAACTCACATCCTACAGTTTTTCCTTGACATGTCAACTCGTTGTACCTATGGCATGATGAGACTTGATACCTGTAAGAAACGTGAATTTTGAAGTGTTTGCGTGTTTTTTTTTTCAATTTGAACAGGTCTGTTACTAATTCATTCTTGAATAAAATGACATTTTTTAAGATAACAAAAATAAAGAACGTTGATTAGTGACCACGCCCTTTTCTCTTCTCTAATCCACGTTATGCATTCATTATTTGAGAGAGTATGAAAAATGAGAAGTAAAAGAGAAATAGACAACGAGAGTGAGGGACTGTTTTGTTTATCATGTGCGCATTTCATGTTTTGATCAAACTACATACTATTATGTTGAACATAAGACTTATTCTATTTTCTTATGAGATCTGAAGAATACATCAGTTCTGGCCCAGAGGAAACGGGTCTTAAAGACACCTGGTCACTCAGAAATTAATTTCTCGTGTTTATCAAAATCTCAATATTGAAGACTCCAACTTTCGATGTGTGAAATTCAAAATTGGAAAAAAGTACTTTGTGAGGTCGAAAAAAAAAAGAAAAAACTGTTTTTGAATATATCAATATTCAGATTTTTGTAAACTTCAAAAAACCATTTCTGAGTGACAGGGTGTCTTTAAATACATCCTGAGAAGGAATGATCGAGGATGTGCCCCCCTGGAAATTGACGGGACCCAGTGCAAAATGTAGTACCTCCATGGGTTAGAAACCCCATAGCGGGAATGAGAAAACTTTTCCCTAGTTTCGGAGAAATCGGGGGTCGAAAATTTTTCGAGAAAAAAAAGTGGGTCAATTTAAAAAAAAATCGAATTTCGGTTAATTTTTGAGCAAAATTCTCAGTCAAAAAAGCAATTTGAAGCTCAATAGTTGTAGTTTTTGAAAAAAAAAATATCACATATAGAAAAAACATTTTTTTTTCACTTCCAAAATTGCAAAAATCCAAAAAAAAAATTTTTTTCGAAGTTTGGTTCAGTGTGATGCAATGTCGGGGCATAAACGGGACCTACTTTATCGTTTTCTACGTCAAAAAATAGGTCAAATGACATGTTAAAATCTAGGGGGTACGGGTCGCGGATGAAAGTTAAAACCCAAAGATTAGGATTTTTCAACATTTTCATGTAAACGTGGTCGATCCCAATTTTGAAATTTTTTCAAAATAATTGTTGTGGAATATCTTTTGTAAGTCCAACTATTTCCACGGTTTGAGTGATTTTATGATCCATTCCAGAAGTATTTAGACACTTTTCTGAAAACTATGTGATCGACGACGTATAGGGTTACGTGAAAATGTTGAAAAATCCTAATCTTTGGGTCTAACTTTTTTCCGAAACCGGTACCCCCTATTTTTTAACATGCTATTTGACTTATTTTTTGACGTAGAAAACGCTAAAATAGGTCCCGTTTATGCCTCGACATTGCGTCTCACTGAACCGGACTTCGAAAAAAAAATTTTTTTCGGATTTTTGCAGTTTTGGAAGTGAAAAAAAATGTTTTTTCTATATGTGATATTTTTTTCAAAAACTACAACTATTGAGCTTCAAATTGCTTTTTTGACCGAGAATTTTGCTCAAAAATTAACCGAGATTCGATTTTTTGAAGTTGACCCACTTTTTTTCTCGAAAAATTTTCGACCCCCGATTTCTCCGAAACTAGGCAAAAGTTTTCTTATTCCCGTTATGGGGTTTCTAACTCACGGGGGTACTACATTTTGCACCGGGTCCCGTCAAATTCCAGGGGGGCAAATCCTCGATCATTCCTACTGAGAAACTGACGTTCAAAAGTCGGGCCGGGCTTGGCCTAGCTTTTTTTGACCGTCTCGGAAAATTACCCGAAACAGTTGCGGGTCATTTGCGGGTCGTTTGCTGCACGTTCTCACCCGAAAATCTGCGGGTAAAACGCAAAAGTTTGCGGGTAATTTTCCGAGGTGGTTTTAAGGTCGGGCTATAATCTCACCCTTTAGGCTTCTATTGGAAAACCAAAAAAAAAAGTTATTATTTATGTTCGGGTTTTTTCAGACCGGTCCGTAATTGAGTTCCGGGCCGGAATTTTTTTCCAATCCAGACTAGAAAACAGGACCTCCAGCAAAACACCTCAACAGAAAAGAAAGATATTGAAAATCGAAAAAGTACATTTTCAAAACTAAATAATTGAAAAACTGTACAGCTGGAGTGACATTTTCGTTTTCTGATTTCACGGGCCGCAAAGTTTTTTGAGCTTAAAAACATTTTAAAAATCACATTTTTTGGGAAAACCTGGTCCGAACTGAAAAAGAAAGTTCGAAATATTTTATAACTGATTTTTCGTTTCGCAGCGACCCCAAAAATAACTTTTCACGACATATGTCGATAGATGTAGTTTGATCAAAACAAAACAGTCCCTTACTCTCGTTGTCTATCTTTTGTTGATTGTCATCATTGTTATAACTCATTTCTCTGTCACTCTCTTCATATCGCATACTCTCTCCCTCTCTTAAAAAAAAGCGGCGTGAATTACTAGAGAAGAAGAAAGGAGGCGGGGTCAATGATCAACGTATATCCTTTTAGGCCTGGAAAAATAACGCCCGTTTGCAAAAAACACTAACGCCTTTTCGCCTTCGCCCGAAAACACTAAAGCTGAGTTCAAAAGAGCGGGCCCAACAGCGGGCCGTGAGAGCCCGCCGATTTTTCAACAGAGCCCGTATTTTTTTGTTTGGGCCGGGCCGGCCAGCCCGGCCAAAAAAAAACGACAGCCCTGAATACAGTTCAAAATGCCTACCTACATTTAAGCGGTGCCCAAGTTGCTCCAAATGGTTTGTCTTTCTCGTGAATTTTGAGCATTTGAGTCCATCAAGCTGTAGTTGAGGTTGAGAGGAGAAGCTGAATCGGCAAGCCTAAAAATTGACGACTTGTTGAAGAGTCAAAGATTTCACATTGACACACATGCATTTAAAGAACGTCCTATTTTTAATCATTTTTTTTGGTTCATGTTTGAATATTTTTTCGAGCTCACATTATTCTCATTTTTGTTCTAATTTCGGTTATGACAGAGTTAAGAATACAAAAATATTAAGAAACACCGTTTATGTGAAACATATTTTCACTCAAACATAAGTTTCAGAAAAAACTTGTGTTTTTGTTAAGTAGAAAAAAAAATGAACTGCATATGTGAGAAAGCGAACTATCGACCTCTCACGTTATAATAAACCCCTAACCTGTTGAACCACGACGCTACATTTTTAACGTCGGAATTTCCTTATAAATAATAGATGAGAAAAATTCAATGATTGGCGTGATTTAAAAAAAAAATGATTAAAAATCGTACGCTATTTAAATTAAACTCATTGACACGTGGCACTTTTTTTTTCAAATATGTGTTCATTTCAATATTAAAAATTCAACAATTGAAAGAGGTTTTTTTTCTATCAATCTCCCGATTTGACAGTGTCGAAATATTAGAGAAGAGTTCCCCAAACTTCAATTATTTACAGATTTTTGCAAGTTACTGAAAATCCACCAAAACTTGGGCCGCAAATTCCCAGAACTATAGTTTAGAAAATACCTGATTTTCTCAATACAGTACTCAGAAGTTCGAGCAAGTGAGCAATGCGATTCTGCTGAACGTTGTCATTGTTGAAGCTGAAAATTGTAGAAATGTTTGAAAACTGAGAGATTTAAAAATTTACTATTACAAGTTTGCTTCGTCGTTTATGTTACCACTTGAATCGAAAACTGAAGGCGTCCATCTGTCAATCGACCGACAAGTCTGGAAAATAATTATTTGTCAAAATATCCCAGAAAAATGGCCCATTTTATGATGAAAATTGATGAAAAGAATATGTGTCCGCAATCAACGAAATGAGTGTCAAGTCCTATTATCAACACCTTTCTTCATTGCTTTCTGGCCTGTTCCAAAAGGATGTAAACATCCTCACTCGATCTCACGACCAAATGAAGCCGGACTCAGACTCTGGTAGACGGTACTCACTCAGAAAGGTGTTCGACACAATATTTCATCGGATTTTTGGAGACATTTCAAGAAAAATGGAGAAAAGATGCCCGGAGAAATGAAAAAAAAAACTTATCTTGGAATGGTATGTAGCACAAATAATAAATCTTCCCACTTTGCCAGATATTGAAAAAAACAAAATGATGCAAATTAAAACAAAATGAGAAACGTTTCACGTGAACACGTGGAACCTATTTTTATAGAAGAGTGAGTTCACGTTTTTATTATTTTTTTTTCAGTTTTTTGTTTTGTTTATTTTATTTTTGTTTTTTTTTCTATTTCATTTGATCCCCCGTGCTTTTGCAGACACAATGGATCATCTTATTTTCGTTCTTTCACTACCTAAATATTTACCAGTCATATTCTCTCATTATTGGACCTTTTATTTACTATTTTTCGTCTTTTTTTTATTTGTATTGATTCTGGTTGAATAAACGTTATCATTATAAAACTTATGAACTATGTATCAAAGGAGTTTCTCCCACGGGAATAAATCTGGAATGTTCTACGTATTTATTTTTTCGGAAAAAAATGAAACAATATTTTCTATTTTGACAAGATTGTCCTATTTCGCATGGTTTTGGGAAAGTTTTGAAATCCATTTTTTTCGGAAATTTTTTGGAATTACACTTCGATTCCGGGAATTCCAAAGGGTCAGTTCAGCCCAATTTTTCCTGCAGCCTCCCTTTTGTCGACTTTTTGTGGTAGATCACTTTTCCCGTTGGATGATCTGACCGGATTGACAATAGGTTTTGTTTTTTCAAAAATTGGAAGCTTCAAAAAAATCCTGAAATCATGATTCAGATCATCCGATGTCGGGAGATGAAAGTTAGAAGAATCGTTAGCTGCTAATTATCTGAAATTAACGGCAGAGTTGCGCGGATGACTTTGAAAATCCAGGTATCAGAAGATGGAAGTCAAAGTTTTAAAAAAATTGAACGGCCAGTGTCGTTTGGGCCGTTTGAGGGAGCCCGCATTCCTCCTTATGTTGGGCCGTCGAAAAATTGAAGAACGTTCCGGACTGGCCAAAGCCCAACCTTCGTAGAGTTCTTTTCCTGAATATACTTCTCAGTTTTATAACACTGATAGAAATTGCCCGTGAGCCTCAAAAGCCCGAATTTTCTTGTTTGGGCCGGACCGGGCCGGCGGCTTGTCAGTCGATAAACATCAGACTTAAGTTTTTATAAAATGTATGTATTATATATTTTGCTCGTATTGGTTCTCACGATTCGAATAAACTACTTTTATTGAGTAAAATTGCACATAACTCGAGTTTTCAAAAAATAAAATAATATTATGGCCGAGTTATTCGATGGCCTAGGAGCCGACGTCAGAGTTAGTCCCCACAATTTTTCATTTCTTTTTTTCGTGTTTTTTTCTGAACGAAAGTTCCGCTTGCAGATATGAATCTTGGATTTGTAATCAGAAGGTTCGTGGCAACCCAAGCGTCTGCGTTGACAAAGAGAAAGCGGTTCTATAAAGTAAGTTATTACAAATAGACTTCAATGATGATTATTTTGGGAATTGAAAATTGAAATTTATCTTTCTAAAAGTTTGCAAATTAAATATTTTCAGGAAGTTTCCATTGTCAACGAATCTGATGAAGCCGGTAATCCAATTCATAAGATCTGTCTAGATCATCGAACACTCAAAACCCAAGCAGGTCAAATCTTGAAGGTGAATTTTCAGAACATTTTATTATCAGGCAACAATATTTAATTATTTACACATATTGTGGAGAAGGTCCACTCATTTTTTGATCATTCACAAGATTGATAGCACATTGACGAGGAGTTATCTTGAAATGATGATGTAATTTTTTGAGTTTTTAGATCCGATTTACAACTTACTTCTTTCATAGACTTTTTGGAAGAAACAGAAGATTTTCTTGAAGAAAATCGAGATTTAATCATTTTTGAGTCCACTTTTCGGCATAATAAGAAAAGTAGGAAAACGAACTAAAATTGGATAAATGTATGAACAAGACATGATTTTTTTTTAACTTACGAAAGCGAATACAAAGATTATCAAAATATGAAGTCCGGCATTATGAATCGTCATTTTGTAATCTCATAATTGTTATGAAAGGTGTACTTTTATCAACTGAAAAAAACACATTATTATTTCTTGATAACTAACAACAATCGATTATGCAAATACTCGACATAACTTTTTTCTATCAAAAACACAGAAAAAAAGAGATATTTCTCAAAAGTTTTCCAACCTCGAAGAAATAAATAAATATATATAAATACTGTTTGCTTTAGAATGAGGGTGGTATTAGCGGAAAATATGTATGATTCAGAAAACGTTTTACGAACAAAAATAAGAGGCCAAACAGTAAAGTTTGTAAAAAAAATAATGACAGCAAAATAACAGTAGATATAACAAAATAACAGATAAGAGCAAATAAACAGATAAGAAATTTTATGTGGTTTAATGCGAGTAGAATAGTTTCAAAAATTGCATGCTCTGCTACGACGCTACTTGACGGGCAATTTTCAGCTCGACTCGTATCCTCTTGCTTTAGCTATTGCCGAAGAATGGGCTTCTCAAGAAGAGTTTTTACAATTAGGACAAATGCGATTGACCGGTCTCGCGTTCACCTCACAAGACAACCCGCTAGAACAGACTGCGTATGTTTTTGAACAACATTTTTTTCTCAAAATCCAATTTTTTAGCGACTCAGTTACCAACAAAATCCTGGACTACGTTGAAGGAGACACTGTACTTTTTTTCAATACCGAATCCGAAAAATTGCACAGATATCAGGAGGAGAATTGGAGACCGCTCATCAACAATTTGAACGCCGATTTGAATATTCAAGTGCGCCCCAGTGAGAGTATTCTCGATTGTGATGTGGCGAAAGATTCGGATAAGGAAAGAATTGAACGATGGATTCGATCGCACAATTTCCCGGCTTTGATTGGATTGCAATATGCTACTGAATCGGTAAGTTACAGGAAAAGCTTCGGGCCTGGTCTGAAGATTTAAGGAATACATTTCTATAAAAAGCTTAAAAATCGAATTCACGTCGATTTTTTATTATTTTAGTATATCAACACGTTCAATTAGGTAATACTCGACTTCATTGAGAAAAAAAAAGAAAAGAAAACAACCAACAAATTTCAATTCAAAAAGAGTTGTTTTCATCAAATATTTTTAGACCAGTCGGGAGCCGAACTCGGATACAAAACAGATTGATGGGAAAAAAATGGTCAGCCCGTCCTTTTTTTGCAATCCAAAAAACGCGGACCACGATTTTTCATGGCAAGCTCCCGGTTAAAAATGTTTTTATAAAAAAAATCTCAAAAATTTGAAATAATTAGTTCAAAAAAGAGTAGAGAAAATTTGAAAATACGGTTTTTCTTCTTAATAAAATCTGATAATTTTGCTGAACTGTGTTTTTTGTTTTACGTCGGCGCTTGATAAAGTTCGAGTTTCTCTCCAGATCAAATCATTTGTCATTGCCTACAACGCGATTCGTCATCACATCGACGCCGAACAAGCCGTCGATGCAGCAACTCTCGAACAACGAACTCAGGCCGAAACATGGGGATCAGTCGAATGGGCACACGGATTAGAACGGGAAGAACTGTTGTCACGTTTGTCGGCGGCCTCTCTTTTCGTCTATTTCAATTCCAACAAATTGACGAGTAAAACGATTGAAAGACAATCGGCCAGTGCCTAATTTGTTCTTTTTTTAATTGTTTTAGTGTTAGAATGATAAACTGTTTTCTAGTAACATCAATTTTCATTTCTCTTTCTCTAAATCAGTATAATTCTAGTTATCAAGTAGAATGCTCGACGCAACCATTGCAGTTACTTGGTAAGGATCACAATTCGATGAAGGACGACGATCTTCGAGGTATCCCTAGAAAACAATAACAATTATACTCATTTTATGTTTTTTTTCCTCACTTTTTTCTCAGCCGCAACTTGTCTCGGAATACGAATGGAGCATCCGCGATTAGCAACACCCCACGAAAAATTATCAGCCGAACTAGTTTCGTGTCTTCCAGTCAAACGTTTCAAATTATCTTTTCCACCATTTGGATCGTAAACCTTCATAGCTTCATGGTGCGTCTTTTTCAATCCTTCCATCGCTGCCTCAATAGCAACAATGCCACCAGGTGCGCGCATTTCTGCCGTCGAGAAGTTTGTATGACATCCGGCGCCGTTCCAATCACCCATTGTTACCTACAATCAAACATACTAGGTTTTTGTGAGAATTCTAGACCTACCGCTGGTTTTGGATCAATCGACACACAAACTCCAAACTGTTCAGCGACACGATGCAAAATATATCTGGCCATCCACAATTGATCGCCCATCTCGATACCTTCACACGTTCCGATTTGGAATTCCCACTGTCCGGGTGTCACTTCACCATTGGTTCCGAAAATGTTGAGACCGGCGTGAAGACATGCGCGATAATGAGTTTCGACGACTTCGCGACCAAACGCACGATCCGCTCCCACACTACAGTAGTATTTTCCTTGCGGAGCCGGAAATCCGTGTTTCGGCCAACCGAGTGGATGACCGTCACGATCAACCAACAGATACTCTTGTTCCATGCCGAACCAGGGTTTTGTGTCGCGAATCTCGTGCATAATCTCGGCGCACTGTTGACGATGATTTGTGGCTGCAAAAATAGAGGTGTGTGAAATTTTCCACTAAAGTATTCGGGAAAGGGTATTTCAAAAATGAAAAAAACTCACCGGTGGGTTGCATTTCGTGGTCAAGAGTGTCGCACATCACCAATCTCGCATTTCCGCCCAAAAACGGATCAGGATAACTGGCGACCGGTCTCAAATAACGATCCGAGTTTTTTCCCTGCGCTTGTCCCGTCGAACTTCCATCATAATTCCAAATCGGATACTCTTCAATTCGTTTCGGAATTTTGTCCATTGTTCTCGTTTTCGATCGCAAATTCTCGCCCGATCCATCAATCCAAACATAGGTTGCTTGACATTTTGTCGGATGCGGTTTGAGTCCGAGAAATTGATCGATGACCGCTTGTCCGAGTGGCATACGAGTTTCGTAGTTCAAATGCGTCATTTTTTGTGTTCACCAACCAAAGTACCTTAAAAACAATTTATTGTATATCTTACTGTACTTGAAAACTAACCTTTTGTTGCGAGTTGATTTCGTCGAATAGACGATTCGAATAATAATTTGCGTATAACTAGATGCCTTGTTTTTGCTCACCCTCAAAATTAGGTCAAATTTATTTAGAACAGCTTATCATCACGTTTACAAAGTAAATAATTAAATTTCAATCACAATTTTTCGAGATTTCACATATTTTTCACATTCTATTCCGTTATTTTTTAATCGATCAATCCATTCGATACTTTCTGGTTCAGATAGATGACAGATTTTGGCAACTTTTTCCTTAAAAGTTGAGATAATTTTGAAAACGAAATGAACGAAAGCTTACATTGATGATCAGTTCTAGACATTCTTCACATTCCAAAAATTTTGAAGTGTATAGAATGCAGTTTTCTAAACGTTTCATCCTCTTATTTTGCAAGGCTATAGGAAGAGCGTGATTTTCGTGAATGTTTCCTGAAGCTTGAAAATCATTCAGCTAATCTATACTGTGTTACCTTTACTGAACCCGTTTGCAACAATATAATTCTCTTGATCAACAATCACACAGCCGACTGGATTTTCGGAATTTTCACATCTTTCCTCCGAATTCTGAAAATGTTCTATTTTAGAATTTCATCAAGTATTAAACTTACTATCGCCATATACATATGATATTGATGCCAGGATATATAATCTAATCGTTTTCCAGTTGGACCTAGCATTTTTTTTCGAAATTGGGAAGGGTTTGCCAGAAAAAAACAAAACAAAACAAAAATGCAACGCGCCGCCAACAGTTCAACAGAGCGCACTTTCTGACTGAAGTATTTATTTTGAAAAAAAATCATTTTAAATGGAACATATGATCATATTTACAAGAAGAAGATAGATCTTTTGACCAACGTTTTAAACAGCTGAGTAATGAAACAAAAAATGGCGAAAGCACCCGCAGAATTGATAGATAACGATTGAAAAAAATCAACTTCACTTCTTTTTTTCATGAGTCGGTTTGCATTTGTCGCAAAACCACTTACCTGGAAGTATGAAATTAATTGAAAAATCTGAAATTTGAAATATATACCTTTCGGAGCTTCGGTGAGACCAACACATTGGAAATGGAACCATTCAAACTCGCATTCTGTATTGTCACACGCTATCATTTTTCCCGACGATACTTTTTTACATTTACAGTATGTCGGTTCGAATGGATTTATAGGCATGTCTAGAGTACCATAAAGTTCCGAAGGGGCTTCTTGAACTCCATTCGCGAATGATTCACTTTCAGCGAATTTCGCTGCTTTTGCATTGGGAATTGTCGTTGATTTACGTTTTCTAGACACAGATCCGGTGGTTTTTTTAGACGTTGATGCAGGTTCTGAAAAAAATTTAAGTACCAATTTATTCTTTCGTCCACCTCGGATTTGTTTTCTCATTGGTACCAGATATTTTTTTGCTCGGTAGATGAGAAATATTTTACACCCGATGGGACCGAGAAAATCGAAATTTCAAATATGAACATACCACTTTTCTCCTTTTTCGCAACTGTTTCTTTTTTGTCCGCATTAATGTCGTGTGACAGTTTGTCATTTATTTTATCCATTGCAGTGATACTTTCATCTATAGTCGCATAGGTTTTTTGTGCAATACGGACTTTTTCATCGGCCATTTTTTCGAGTTCCGCATATATTTTTTGAATTTCCTGATACATAGTCACTTTCTGATTCTTGTTGAAAGTTTTCAAATTTTTCAGGTAGGCGAACACCAAATTGTGTACTTGTTGGGTCATTTTTGCGACCTGGAATCGATTTTTAAAGTTATTCTAAAGAACAAAAAAACTCACTTTCATGTCGATAGTTCCGATTTGCTGACTATCATCCTTGATAGTTTTTGGAATTTCATTGCTGATCGTTTTAATCAAATCAGTCATTTCAGCGAAAGCCTCCCTCATCTCTGAAATTATTTTTTTAATAGAATAAAATACGTGCAAATAGTTGAGAAAAAACGCGGTTGGTTAAAAAAGCCAATGGTGGGTGAGAGACAGCAGAGAAAAGGAAACAAGTTTATATACAACAGAGAAAAAGGCAGCAAAAAAAAGAAGAGAAAAAAATAGAAAGAGAGAATTATTTTGTCTTTGAGGAATGTGTTAGATAAATATCCATAAATGCGATAATAAAGGCTTCGATGTGGAAAACAGATTTCTGGCCCAAAACGAGACGATGTTCAAAATGTGCGGCTTCGCTAATTATTTCACCGACAATCTCGTCATCACATTTTGGGAGAAGAAATTCGAGAAGTTTCTGAAAATATATTGCGAATAGTTAGGCTTGTGTTAAAAATCTGTGACATACGTTAAAGATAATGTTTGGTGGAATGCATCTAGACAAAACTTCATATAGGCGATCACGAACCTGAAAACCCAAAAGAAATTAGGTAGGTATTTATATGATTGGCAGACTGACCTTCATTATGATTTCAGAACTTTGTTTGGATAGAATGAGTTTAGCTGTTTCTTCAAGATAAATTTCCCACTCGGCTTTTGCTACAACGAAATTTTCGTTAATT
Organism: Caenorhabditis sp. 8 KK-2011; assembly: GCA_963572245.1. Classification (NCBI taxonomy): domain Eukaryota; kingdom Metazoa; phylum Nematoda; class Chromadorea; order Rhabditida; family Rhabditidae; genus Caenorhabditis; species Caenorhabditis sp. 8 KK-2011. The sequence continues at coordinate 3,754,971 of OY751549.1, forward strand.
GTGTTCGCATTTGTCATACGAGTTGCTTCTGTGATTAGCAACGCACGCCGGAGATTGCGTTCAGACTTGTCGACGATCTGAAAGTATATTGATTAAAGCCCTATTGTAAAATATACGATCTTCAAACCTGTTGGATAACGTTTTTCGGCATTTCCACTCGTTCTTTCGCCAAAACATCCGTGATGATCATAGAGATTTCTTCATCGGTTGGAGCTGCAACATTCACAACAATACATCTTGATTGTAACGGTTCAATTATTCTTGAGAGCGATTCACAGCAAAGAATAATTCGACAATTATTTGCGTATTTTTCCATAGTTCTACGAAGACCGTGTTGGGCGTCTCTTGTCAAACAATCGGCTTCGCACAGTACAACAACTTTGAATGATTTCTGTGATCCTGTGTCAATTTGAGAAGTTTGTGCCATTTCTTTAACGATATCTTGGACCACAACGCGATCGTAAATTCCAACATCCCTGAGAATTAGGATACTTTTTGACAACAAAATTCAGAAAAAAAAACTTACGATGGTGTCAATTCCACATGATAATTACTGGAAACAGTTTGAATTTCTAATTTTCGATTCGTTGGTGTGACGAAGTTTTTGACCAATAATTGGGTTCTATCCGCACCGGTTCCATACAACTCTCTCAAAAGGCACTTGATTCTGGTCTTCTTTCCTGCGCCACTAGGTCCACAGAACAACAAATGAGGCATGCTATTACCTGATACAAGGTATTGTAAATGTTTTGCTTGTTCTAAATTGAACGTAACACCATCTTTGCCGAAAAGTTGTTTGGGACGATATTTATCCACCCAGAGAGCCATCTGAAAATTTTATCCAAATAAAAAAAGTGGACCACTGATCTGACAACGTTTTTCAAGTCAAAAAACGATACTATCAATACTTCAGCTTTTTGATTTCAAATGAAACTATTTTAAAACGGAAAAATTCCAGGAAATTTAATCCAGGAAACTCAAACCCCAAAAAACAAAAACATTAATGCCAAAAACATTAATGCGATGTGCAAAGTAAAAAACGGGCAAAAAATTGGCAAAAAATGGGAATTGAAAAAAACAATATTTTTTCCGAGAAATTTGAAAATCAGCATGTTGGAATATGACTTTCTTTCAATTTTACAAACTTTCCCATAATTATTTTTGGAATAAAATGTTCCATATAAATCCCTTTTACTTTGCGCGATATTTTTTGCAGATTTTTTGCATTTTTCCTTACTTTGCACATCGCATAATGTCAAAACTAAAACAAAAATGCATTTTTTTAACCCCTTTCTCGCGGCTCGCATTAGAGCAGTTTTTCTTCTTATGTCAAAAGTGTGCGACGGTTGTCCCTTGGCTCCGCCCACATTTGAAAATCATTTTTTTATTTCGAAAAACTTCCCTAATTTGTTTCACGCTCAAAACCGAATTTAACGTAGTTTTTCTTAGTTCAGGAAAGCCACATTTGGTTTTTGCAGTTATCATCAAGCTCAATGTCAATTTTTTTCTATTTATATCTCTACTTAAATTTTTTTTTTAATTATGAAATTTCAGCCATGGAATTCGAGGAAATCGTCGAAGTCCATGATCGTGGGAAGTCGGTTGATGTTCACACAACTGGTTCTTTCGATCAATTGATGATTTCATCAAAAACGTTAGAACGGCTGACCGCGCACGGCTTCAAAAATCCTTCACCGGTACAAGAAAAAGCGATTCCTATTGGACTAATGGGAAGAGATATGCTCGTCCAAGCAAAATCAGGGACTGGTAAAACTTTGGTATTTTCGGTGTTAGCCGTGGAAAATGTAGATCCGAAACGGCGACATGTTCAAAAACTGATCGTTGCGCCGACTAGAGAAATTGCTACTCAAATAAGAGAAACAGTCAAGAAACTTGCATCTCCTCTCACAAAAATAGCGTGAGTTATAATTTTTTGAAAATTCAAGCGTTTCAAGGTGTATTTTCAGAGTTTTCATCGGCGGTTATTCTTTACGTGATGACATTTTGAACCTGAAAAATAATACACCGCATATTGTCATTGGCACAACTGGCCGAATTTGTCAACTTATCAACAAAAAAGAGCTGAATATATCGCAAGTAGATTTCTTCGCTCTCGACGAAGCCGATAAGTTGATGGATGAATGTTTTCAAAAAGAAATTCACTTCATAATATCATGTCTACCACCAATGAGACAAGTCGCTGTTTTCTCTGCAACGTATCCAAAAAGTCTGGATAAGTTGTTGTCGTCATTCCTGAGAGATTGCGCATTGGTCCGGTTCAGTTCGGAAGACGTACAACTTGTCGGAATCAAACAATATGTGATAACAAACTGCTATCCGATATTCGAATCTTTGTCAAAATTAATGAGAACAGTACAATTTAGTCAGGCGTTAGTATTTTGTGATACCGTAGAGAAGTAAGTTTTCGTTGTTTACTCTAACAGTAAATAAGTTGAATAATTTGAGATGTGAACCAATTTGTAACTATCTAGTCGAACAAGGCTTTCAAGCAACATTTGTATCGAGCGCAATGTCTCAAAAAGAACGACAAAGTGCAATTGACCAATTGAGGACGTATTGTGTCAAGATTCTTGTTTCCTCTGATCTCGTGAGTTTACATTCTAGATGTAAAAAAGAACTTTAAGCTCATTTTTCCAGCATTTCAAAATTCATAATTTTGAAATGAAAAAATTTAAAAATTTACATTCCGTAAATTTCCAGACATCACGTGGAATCGATGCCGATCGTGTGAACTTGGTTGTAAATATCGACACCGCAATCAATCCAGAAACATATTTTCACCGAATTGGAAGAGCTGCTAGATTTGGAGGACAAGGCGCTGCTGTTACACTACTCGAAAACGTTCAATCTGAGAAGTGTTTTACTGCAATGGCATCAAAGAGGAAAGTTCGAGCTAAACGTGTTAAATCTATTGAACACTTGCCAATCGATTTACCCGTCAATTCTACATTTTGGGAGACGTGCTCATTTTTTGTCAATGTAGGGCGAAATTTTATGATCAGAAATTGAATGTGAATTTTCAGCCAAATAATTCAAAATCTCCGAAATCGAATGAATATCTGGATGCTGTTCCAGAACGAGAAGAAGCTGTGAACCGGTTAGAAAAAGAGAGAATAGAAAGAGGAGAATCGGATAAACATTATAAATATAGTCGAGAAGACATGATCAAACTCAGAGAAATTTCTGAAAATAAGGAGATGGAAGATTTTCGAAAGGTCAGTCATTTTTTAAAGTGATTTTTTTTGAAATTACTTCTCATTTTCATTTTTAGAAAGAAATAGAAAATGAAGAGAAAGAAAATTCCAAAAAAGATCCTCCGAAGTCGTTCACAACTCAACTCGATGAATTGAAAAATGCACTATCGGACAAAAAAGAAGAGAAACAAGAAGAACAGCCAAAAAAGAAGTTCAAATTCGTTCCAATTCGTCAGAAAGCCAAGCAAAAGTTTTATATGCGCGGTGAATTGATGAGTATTCGAGATTCTGCTAATGAGGAAGAGTGGAAATGTTATGCGAAATCAAAATGGAATTTGACAGAAGAGCCATTTATGATTGAATCATCTGAACAGATCGAAAAAGAAATGAAAGTAAAAACAATCAAAGCTATACCAAATAAGAAGAAAAAAGATATTGAAAAAGCAAAAATTACGAAACCGAAAGAAAATGATGGAATCATACGCTATAATAGAAAAGAGATGATTGGAATTCAACTCAAAACACCGAAACATGCATGGTTAGAATATGTAAAATCGAAATGGAATACAAAAGAAGAACCGTTCGAACTGGATCAACATATGAGATGTCCATTTGAAGAAAGACTACGGAGAATTCGAGCCAGAGAAAAGGCAGAACGAAAAAAAGTGATTGAAGATAGGAAGAAAGAACGAGAATCTAGAGAAGGGTTAATATCAAGTGGAAGAACATCTCATTTCACGAAGGTTGGATAATTTTTTAAAGATTTTATAAATGTTTTTTTCAGATCCCTGAAAACAATTACAACGATTATGCTTCCCGGCTAAATCGGGAGTTTGAGACTTTTACGAAGCAACTCGAAAATGGGGAAAATTCGAAAAACAATGTGGGACCGGTTGTAAGTTTTCAAAATAAAATAAAATTGAATACTTCATTTTTTCGCATAGATTCCTCTCCGAGATCCTCCAATGGTATGGAAATATCGTGTACATATATACAAACAACGATTAGAACAGCTTGATGCCGAGTGGAATTATGATTTGGCAAAATCTATGAGAAAACTGAACGAAGTCGAATGTGGAACTGATGTGACGGAGAAAGCTGAAGTCGATGTACAAACTGAATCTGTACATTTTTCCGAAATAGAGATATCCCAACTTGACTCACAAGTAACTGAAATTGCACAAGACTTTAGTGAAATGGAGGTGAACTCAGAAGGATCTGAAGGATCAGACGAACAGTCGGAAGATTCTACTGAACAATCAGAAGACGAAGGAGAATCTTTGAGTAGTTCCGAAGCGTCTGATGAAGATATCAACTACGAGGAACTAGCTGAAAGCTATCGACAAAATGTTGAATTTAGTGTAGTTTTTGATTCATACATCAAAATGATGACTAGAAAGTGATATGTAATAACTTTGATCTCTCGATATTTTTGTGAACCGGTAAGTTTATTTTTTTGCTGTATATTGAATTTTGTATGCATTACGTAATAAGAGTTCTATTCTTCATTTAAGTGTTTACCTAATTAAAAGTGTCTAGATTCACTGAAAATATATCTTCTATTACTTTTATAAATGCAATATTTCTGATCAATCTGTTCTAGTACGATGCCACCAGCGAACGCTAAAAAAGGAGGAAAGAAAGGAGGTTCTAAGGGTTTGTGAAGTAATTGAGAAATTGGCGAAAATTTATATTTTTCAGCAGCCGCCCCTGAAGAAGATTTCGATGCCATTCTTGCTGAGTTAGCTGTAGCCGACAAGAAAACTGCTGAAAAAGAAGCTGCAAACAAGAAGAAAAACACCAAGAAAGGTTAGATATTTATACCATTAAAAATGTATTTGTTGTGTGAAATTGAGCTATGATGATGCGAAGAAGCTTTGAGAGAACTTTATTAATTACTTTTCTTGATGAAGGTAAAAATGCGAAAATTCTGAGCTCCCAGTCGAACTCAACTATCCGTTGTCAGCTTTGAACAAAGGTTAAAACTGAATGACAAATTTCTAGGAGGTAACGCGAGTCAAGAAGTAGAAGTTGAACAAGTCAAAACAACGAAAAACGCATGGATGGACGAAATCGCAGCAATGAAACCAATCGACGAACAATTTCCGGATGGAATCTATCCTCATGGAAAAGAAGAAACACCGTATTATTTGAAAGGAAAAGATGGACGCGTTGCAAGTGATCGCGAAAGTCGGGAAGAAAAGAAGGCATTGGATGCCAGTTATGAGGAGACATGGCAAGATTATCGAAGATCGGCTGAAGCGCACAGACAAGTTCGAGACTATGTCAAATCTTGGATTAAGCCCGGTATGACTATGATTGAGATCTGTGAACGTCTCGAAGCCACATCAAGACGGCTAATTAAGGAAAACGGCCTGGAAGCTGGTTTGGCCTTCCCGACTGGATGCTCTCTGAATCATTGTGCTGCTCATTATACACCAAATGCTGGAGATACAACTGTCCTTCAATACGGAGATGTTTGCAAGGTAACTATTTCAACATCCAAAAATTGCAAAACATATGAAAAATTGAGAGAAAAAGAAAAAAACAATCATAAATTTTGTTGGCAAAATTATTTTAGTTTTTTGGGTCAACACAGCCCGAGAAAATCAACTTTTTCTTAACGCCGTTTTATTACTGTAAAGGCAATGCCCTTCAAACGAGGGGTGCGGTTTCAAATTCAAGTGCCGCACATTTATCTTAGATAAAATAGTGTAGGTTAGAGAAATAGAAATGATATTGCCACGTGTAATGTCACGTGAAAAATAAAATATTAAAGACTCCTTGTCACTCAGAAATTAATTTTTCGTGTTTACCAGAATATCAATATTGAAGACTTCAACTTTCGATGTGTGAAATTCAAAAATTGAAAAATGTACTTTGTGAGGTCGAAAAAAAAGAAAAAAACTGTTTTTGAATTCGTTCTCAGGAAGATAGGCGGCCGCAAACACCGTTTGTGTGTGTGTGCGGGTACAGTAACCCACGGCAAATTTTTTTTTGTTTTTTCCTTCAAACATTTTTGGGTTTTTGAACCAAATACATCGAAATTTGAAGTTTTCAATTTTGAGATTTTTATGAACTCGAAAAAACTATTTCTGAGTGATAGGGTGTCTTTAATTTCTCGATTTTTTGACAACGAAGTTTGTTTTTCTCAGGCTGTGGTCAAAGTTTCCCATTTTCCCTACCCAAAATTCCACTCGGGCCGCAAAAAGCCCAAAATCAAAAACACCGCTCAATTCGAAATTCTTGTAGATTGATTACGGAATTCATGTTCGTGGTAGACTTATCGATTCCGCGTTCACTGTTCATTTCGATCCTAAATTCGATCCGCTTGTGGAAGCAGTGAAAGAAGCGACAAACGCTGGAATTCGTGAATCTGGAATTGATGTTCGTCTTTGCGATGTTGGCGAAACTGTTGAAGAAGTCATGACCTCGCACGAAGTTGAACTTGATGGTAAAACATATGTTGTCAAACCGATTCGTAATTTGAATGGACATTCTATTGCACAATACAGGTAAACAGACAACGATTGAACAACGTATCATTTATTTTGGTAATTTTCAGAATTCATGCGGGAAAAACAGTTCCAATTGTAAAAGGAGGAGAACAGACTAAAATGGAGGAAAATGAAATCTATGCTATCGAAACTTTCGGTTCGACCGGAAAAGGTTACGTTCACGATGACATGGAATGTTCGCACTACATGAAGAACTTCGATTTGGCCGACGAGAAAATCCCACTTCGTTTGAATAAATCTAAAGGTCTCTTGAACTTGATCGACAAGAACTTTGGAACTTTGGCGTTCTGTCGTCGTTGGGTTGATCGACTCGGAGAGACGAAATACTTGATGGCTTTGAAGGATTTGTGTGATAAGGTTAGTTTTCTATTCGAGAACGATTTTTGTACAAAGTCGGGTGTTTTCTAGGGAATTGTTGATCCTTATCCACCACTTTGCGATGTCAAAGGATGTTATACAGCCCAATGGGAGCATACAATCCTTATGCGTCCAACTGTCAAAGAAATTGTTTCGCGCGGTGATGATTATTAGAAATTTTTGGCTTCTTGTTGTTTTTTTCCCCATGTTTCATTAATACTCTTGATATATGTCACTCTCTAAAACCCATTTTTTAGTAGCTTGATGAATGATTTATACGTTATTAATTCGAAAAGACACCGTATTTACCCGTCGAAAAAATCGAAATTAGTTCTTCCCCCAATCGTTTTACTTCTGATCATCACCTACGAAGAGTTGCTCACATGTTGGATGTTTTATGAATATGTCATCGACTCCACACGCACCACGTTCGTCGCCCTCGTTCAGACATTCGAATGATATCTGGAAAATGACAGTATAAAAGTGATTGATGAATGAAATGAATCACCGATTGTGTATTCGGAGGACAAGTGACGCTTCGTTTCACCCAATTGCGATGTCCTCGGAACAAACCGCGTTCGGTCTCCATCGGACAATAGCGATCACAACACACTCGAAGACGCATACCGCGCGACGCTTCGAAAATCATGAAACGAACTTTGGTCGAACGACCCGTCAAAATGAGCGGAGTCGAGAGAATGGCGGCCTGTTCGGGTTCGAGAAAAACGGCGGCGAAGTGAGTGTTATGACGAGCAAAGTGAGCTGCAAAACAAATTGCCGGCCTGGTGCACAATGAACATCACACTTACGTCCAATATCGATTTGTCGTTGTGTTCCCGCCCATCTTCCCGCCCAAATACTCCACGCGCGGAATGTCAGCGGCAACAAATCTTCCGATATTTGTTCGTCCTCTTCCAACAGATCGCCGGAGAACGACGTGGAGCGTTTCGCACGTCGTCGACGACTCGCCTCGTCGTGCGACGTCTCAAAATTGCACAAATCACCCTTTTCGAAATCGCATTGAACTTGCTGACAAACATCGTCGTCGTCAGCCGGGCTGCAAAAAAAATGCGAATTGGAGGAACCAACAAAAACACTTGTAACTCACATTTCGACAATTTCCTCACTCGTCGCTGGAGGCTCTTGAATAGGGACATGAATTCGAGCAGCTGCCGCATGAGAAGGTTGGACTGAAAAATAAACATTCTTCCAATATTATTTTCAACGAAAGATAATAGGCCCGGCCCTTTTTCTCAAACCGATCAAAAACCCTACATGGTTCGAGTTGTTGTTCGACAATTTCCGGTTGCATCGTGGGCGGAGCTACGGGAAGAGGTCGGCGGAACATGTAGAGACCGTTGATGTTCGGTCGCGGAACTGTTATCATGTTTGTCTGAAAAAAAACACATTTTTTGGCTGGATGGTGTTTTTTCGATGATCAGGAAAATTGTGCAAAAAAAAAACAGTAGTTTCAGAAAATTATTCACAGTCAGAGCTAGATGTTGAAAAAACTTTCAAGACCGCTCTCAAATATTCCCCCGGAAATTCTGAACTGAAATTCTGTGCCAAGTTTTACTATCCTAACAAGGGAACCACAAGTAGGTGTTAACGGGCTTTTACAAGAGACATATGTCACCCGATACAGTTTTTCATGCTGATCATCATCCCGTAGCTAACTTTTGCAAAGCTCCAGCCAGAAAGCTGAAAACCGAGCTCAAAGTTTGAGCACAAAATTTGAAATATCTTGTTCAATTTGTAGTATTTTAGTGATGAGAGACTACTAGGGTTATTTGGCATGCTAAGAACGATAGGAGCATTTGAAAACCTCGAAATTGTAGTTGTAACTCTGAAAAAATGAGCCTGAAACTTTTTATAGAAAAGGTAGATCAAAAAACGTGAAAAAAAATAAAATTGCATTGAAAAACGTGAAAATGACTAAATTTTGAAGATTGTTTTCTGATTTTTCATGTTTTTTCAAAAAAAACACACTTTTTCATTATTTTTTCGGAATTTCAAAGTTACCATCGTGTAGAGAATCAAATTTCACATCAGATCCATTAGTTTATTTTTGTAAATGTATAATTTTGAAAAAGTTAGGGGGAAACTAAAAATTTCAAATTTATCACAAAGTTGTGATTTTCAGCTTTCTAGGTGAAGCTTTGCAAAAGTTTGATACGGCATGATAATCAGCATGAAAAACTCTACCGGGTAACATATATCCCATCTCAAAGTCCGTTAACACCTGTATGTAGTTCCCTTGTAAGCCGGCCCCCGTCCAGAAACCTCACTTTTTTATTGAATATTTCCTTTTGAACCAGAACAGGTTCAACAATTTCGGCGGTTTCCGGTAGATTTGATTTTTTGGGGTTCGACGCTGTCACAAAGTTTTTCTCAATTTCCGCCGACAATTCTTCGATACTCTTTTCAACAGGAGAACTGGTAGTAGTAGGTGTTTCAAGATTCTCTGAAAAGTTTTCAAATTTCAAAAACAACCTCAACTTCACACATTTACCAATCATATCCAATGCCTCATTTTCCAATCGATCAACAAATTGTTTTTGTTTTTCGAGAAGTTCAAAAATGAGCGAACGCGATTCGGAAAGTGTCAAAAGAAACTCCAATTTTCCAACGAGACTCCGTTTTTCTTCGAGAACTCGTTCATCATCTAATATCGATTGATAACGTTGGTTTTGAGCGTCGCGCAGGATATTGGACAACTCGAAAAATCCCATTTTTTGAGCTGTTGTGACGAGTTGTTGAGCTTGTGAAATTGGTTTGGCATAAACACGAGTGCAACGTGGAAGTTCGGTGCGACCTGCGGGAAAAAAGGGAATGTTTAGATGAGAAGAAGATGGAGATACCTTCATCGTTGGATAAGATTAGTTGATCAATTTCGTCCAAATCGGCATCTCTTTTCGAATCGATTTTTGTTGGTAATATGGAAGTGTTGACTATTCTCCTATAAGTGGGGGCGATTAATTTTCTGATGCTATAAATATTATTCCTAATAAAACAGTAGCCCTTTTGAAAAAATGAGCGGGCTCCTAAAAAGACTTTTCAAAATGTTTGTATTATTTTCTCGCAAAACCAAGTGCGTATATCGAAACTTGACTTATTCAATTCATTGAAAAAAACTTAAAGTTTGAGGACGTTTCCTTCGGGAAAAAAAGAACATACCAAAAACGTGACCTTCGAAATGTAGACTTGGAGAAATTACCCGCAAAATTCGGCTCCGGAACATTTCGAAAACACACTAATTCAGACAGCACAACTTTCCATGTCAATTTTGTGTGAAAATTTGGACACAGACTGCCTGCTCAAAACCGCGAGATGTCGGCACACATATTTATTGAAAAACAGCAAAAATTACATTTTTTTTTTGAAAAGGTTGATGCGGTTTCGAAATGTCGTGGAGACCGAAATTCGAAGGAAATTTTCTGAGCCGCAACATCCACGCAAAATTTTGAGAAAATTCCCCGTTTACTTTTTTGTTATATGTTGAGAAAAATTGTGCTAAAAACTCGAGGCTTGGGCCGGCCCGAAGTCTGACTTTCAATGTATCCAGAGTGCTTGCAGATACAAGTGATATTTTTTCCCGAAGAACAAGATGGTTATCACAATGTTTTGAAAAACTGACTTTTAAAAGTCGGGCCGGGCTTTTTTGACCGGCTTGCGATATTCGGGCCGGACTAACCTCTGATTTTTGAGTGGTTTGCAAAGAATACATGGTTCCCATGACTTGAGACACTTACTTGGCTGGTGGTGAATGTATGGTTGGTGCGGTCGTTGTTGTCGTAGTCATTTTGGTAGTTGTTGTGGTTGTTGTTGGTATGGTGACTTGAGGTGTCGTCACTTGATCATTCTCTTCATTCTGTTCATTTCCCCATGCAGGTAATATGAGGTGACTTGTCTGATTTTTCGTTCCCACCGTCACGACTTTTCTCGATATACCCTTTCCGGCTCGTCTCATTTGCACACCGGCTGCCATTGTGTCGTTGTCGATGATCGGTTTTGGCCTGTAGATTTGTTTGGAAGGTTCGTTATCTTCGTCGAAGAATCGTTTGATCATTTGAACCATCTCGGTTGTTTCCGGTGTTGATGTTGTCGTCGTTGTCACTTCTACTTCATCATCAACAACAACATCATCATCCTGGTCATCTTCTCGCTGAACTCCAAAACTCAATGGTTCTAATGGTTCTGGTTTGACAAGAGGTGGTGGTGCTGGAAAATCAGGAGAAGTTGAAAAAATGCCAATTTTCGCACGACTTTTGCCCAACACCAAACGAGTCGGCAATTTTGCGGCGAGTTGTGCGACTTCGCGACGTAACAATGTTTCGAGTTTCGGATCAAAGTTCGTTGTCTCTTGATATTTGAGACGGGCTGTTGTGCCGGATGCCTGCATTTTGTCGGTGATTGTTTGAAGAGGTATGAGAAGTGTTTCGGGATTTTCGGCTTTGAGCACATCGTCAAGAGTCACAAGTTCTTCGCTCGATGAGGTGTCCGAATTGAGAATCTCGGCCGTCATTGCTTTTGGAACTTCGCCAGTGTGTTTGATGTTTCGGTGGATTTTCAACAGTTCTTCGAGTTTTCTGTTTTGCTCATCGGTTTTTGTGAATTCACCATTGACTGATCGCAAATTCAACGAACCACTCTGATCTCGAAAATGTGTGTTCGGTTCCACCGAATTTCTGAAAAAGTTTGGAACTTTAAAAAACCTCGAAAAAGCGTCTAAACACTTGGCAATCTCTGCGTCTCGTGTCTTCTCAAAAATTGTTGTTTTTCAATGTGTCGGCTCGGGCCAAGCTTGGTCATAAGTTCCAAAAGAAAAAATCGATTCGGTCCATGCCTAGTTGGGCCGGGCCGTGACATTCAATCAAACTTCCTCGAACTCACCTCCCGCCCTTCAAAATATTCTCCAATTTTCCCATAAACTGTGTCGTCCTATTCATCAACAAACTGGGCGGTTTTTGAAATTCCGAAACATTTTGATTTTCCACAAAAATCGGCACATCCGACGGTTCGATTTTGAGATTGAAATAGGGCGAAGTTGTCTGCTGAATGATTGGTTGAATAGTTGTTCGAGTTGTCAGAATATGTATCGCTTTGTCGTCTTCGATTGTTTCCGTTTTTGGCACAACTTCAACAGTTTCAGTTTGATTTTTTTGATGAAATGCGTCGTGGATCATATTCTGAATTTCTTCGAGTTGTTCGGCTGGTGATTTCATTGTGATGTCATCGACGAATTCATCAGTTATTTCAACAAACGATTCATCATTTTCCATTTCATCGTGAATGTTGTTCAGGAGATCAGCATCAATTAGCTTCGGAAACTCAGTTGTAGTAGTACTGAAAATTAAAAGCATTTTTCGGTGTGCCCATTTTTACAGGGAGGTTGAGCCTAAGCCTACTTGCATACCTCATTTGTTTTTCTTCCTCTTCTTTTTCCTTGATTTTCAACCATTTCTCTTTCAATTTTCGATAAGTTTTTTGCACTTCAATCAAATCCTCCAATACCATTTTCTTGTTTTCTGGAAAAAAAACTTTGTGTCATTTTCTTTTTTCCACAATTTCACACTTGACACTTTTTCGCAACATGCGATACACTTCAGAAACGGTCGTCTTTTTTCAAAATCAGCGCGATTTCCGAAAAAGGACAAGTCGAACGAATGGCACATAAGGATTGGTCAAGAGGGTTTTTTCGAGAAAACAAAAGTGAAATCGGATTGAATCGCGGAAGAGTGAAATATAACTTTTGAACGTTTTCAATCTACCGTAACACAGTTGGTTTTAAAAAATAAGTTTTTTTTCCGGAAATTTTGTTAAAACGAACAAAAAATATTTAAAAAGAGAACGTAGAAACGTAATAAAAAACGTGACCCCTAAAAATCTTATTTCTCTGCGTATCTTCTAACATTGTAAGTGAAAATTTTGTGATCGAAGAACTTTTTTCTGGGGTACTGTACTTTGAGAACAAACAAAAAACTTCGGGCCGGCCCAAAATCTCTAAACCTTGAACTTTACCTCCACTTTCAGTCACTTCATCCGCTTCGATTCCATTCCAACATAACAAAACATCTGGAGAAAAAAATGCAGATTAAAAAAAAAAATTCCTAAAAAAAACAACAAACTCACAAAAAGTCCAAAACCCAAACAACACATTAGCAAGTCTCATAATTTTCCATCAAAAAGATAATAAATTGAGGAAGGCTAAAATATGTTCGTGCGCGCGAAAAATGGGCGGAGTCAAGTTCGTAAGGAAAACAACGAAAAAATTGAGAAGAAACTTCTTTTTTTTCGCCCGGTCAGTTTGAATGTATGTGTGATGATTAAGTAGTTCCCGGAAAAATTTCGCGCGATAATAATTTTTTGTTCCGCGCGCGCTCAACAAACTTTCGATTTGTAAAAACATCCATGTTATCTAGAATAAATCCTTGAAATTTATGAGGTTTCTCCAACTTTTTTTTTGGCTTCAAAGCATTAATAACAACAAAAGTCAAGACAAAAAACAGGAAAAATCCAATTTTTAAAATTTAATTGCAAAGAATACACAAAAAAGAAGAAAACCAAGAAAAATATCACAAAAACGACTATACATATAAAAAAATGGTAAAAAGGGAAAAAATCTAAAAAGAAAAGAAAATCCAGAACTATTTTCTCTGGAAATCCCGGGTCATGGCAAACAGACAAAAAATGGAGAAGTGGGAGGGTAAACATGGTCACAGAAAACATTTTTGAGATTTTTAGAAAAGGGGATTTCATGTATACATTTTGCAAGGGGTTGGATACATAAAAAACGATAACAACTCGTATTAGGACGAAAAAAGTAAAAAAAAAACGAAAATTCGGGTATAATAATGGTATAGATAGTAAAATGGTGTTGATGGTGGTAGGGAGAGTTTCAACTTGTGGTACAAGATAAGATACTTTTAAGGGATCGGGGATGGGTAAAACTTTCTTTTTTTCTCGATAGTACATGAAGTGAGGCTTATAGAAAAAAGCCGCCCGTCCTAAAGGACCTTAGTGGGAAGTAGAAGAATGACGTGTTACGTGTTAGTTTCTTCTGAGTACATCCCAATTCTTTTGTTTTTGAAATTAAATTAAAACGAAACAAAGACAAAAAAAAAAAACATACAACAACAACCGGTGTGGAACCCCTTTTGACCAAAATTGATCGAGAATGAGAAGAAGAAAAAGACACTATACCAAGGTTTCTTTTTGTTGTTTCTCGATGATGAGCAGCTGATATCAATGGAATGATTTTGCCGAATGTGTGCTCGATTGTGGCGAAGCGGAGCAGCTAGTTGGTGGTGGAGTCAAAAGACCTGCCGATGCAGCTGCCGCTTCGATGGCACAAGATGGTGAACGTGGAGCACTTGATGGATAAGTCTGGAAAAATATTTATAAAAATGTTGACTTTTTAGTTCAATTTTCTTGTTTTAAACGAGCACAAATATTTAAAAATTAAAATATTTTCATCGAATGGTACGGTATTCTTTAATTTCAGCCTCTTTTCCATTCTTCTCAGTCATTTCTAGACTTCTTTATGACAATTTTTAGAAAATCACTCGTGCTTTTTTCTGAGGATTTAAAAAAAACGTTTCGTCCCAAAAAAATCCCGAAGAGCTATGTGAAAATTTCTGGTCAAAGTATGTGAATTTCTGGTCAATTTTTGCATTCTGAAATTGTGCTTCTTGGGCAAGGTGCGGTTTCGAAAGCACTTCTATGATAATCATTCGTCAAATAAATTGATTGGTTTTTTGTTGAAATTAACTCACCCCGGCACAGCTACTATGAACACCCAAGAATTTTTCGTAATCCGTCAATTGACCCATGAAATGAAAATTCGGAGCAATACTTGCGTTCTTGTTTTGCACCCAATCATACGCATGTTCCAGTGTACATCTGCAACAAAAAAAATTTATTATCTAATTTACTTCACGATTATGAGAACGAATGAATATTACAAATTTGGCAATCCACGTTTATGATAGGAAAAACGGAGGATTTTCAGAGATTTCTAGAAGAGTATATTTGGGTAGCTAACTTTTCAGGTCTCTAAAATTTTGAAAAATTTCCCCCGAGGTAAAATAAATTTACGTGACCTTTTTTTAATATCTCATTTTCAAATTATATTTTTTTCGGCTCAGGCCATGCCGATAAAACTAGTCTGATTTAGAAAAATGTGCGAAAACATTGAGATTTAAAAATACACACTATTACTTTGATGATAGAAATTTTAAAAATGTTTAAGAAAACGAACTTACTTGTTAGTGTTCATTAAATAAGCTAAACAAATAGTCACACTTCTCGAGATTCCAGCCAAACAATGAACAAGACACGCGCTCTTTTTAAGACGCGCCTCTTCGATAAAACTTATTGCATCTAAAAAATTTCAAATTCGAATTCGAACTTTTGAAAATCTTCTTACCAGTGAAAAACGTTGTCAAATTATGCGACGAATTATCATCGACAGAAATTCTCAAATATCTCATACTTGGATCGTTTTCAAAGGCATTTGGTAAATTTGACGTAACGTTTATCACATACGCGATCGAGTGTCTGAAAATCATTTTTTTATAATGAAACGTGTTTTTTCTTCAAATAGAGACAACTTACTTTTGTAAAACTTCTCGGTTTCTCGCAGTTTCAGCATTTCCAAGATAGAGGTACGGTGATATTTCGACTGGAAATTCAGCGCGTGGTTTGCCACGATTGTCCGACTCGAGGCGTAATGAACTAAAAAATTAAAATTAATTTTTTTTCGACTGAAAATAAAACCAACCTCAAGTTCAGATATCCGACCGGTGGCCCAGTTCCAATATCGCTAATGTTATTCACTGTCGACGACGACAAAGCAGACGTTGATTTCAACGGATACGACTTCAGATTCTCATCAGAACATTCTCTCAGTGTCGGAAACTTTGACAATAATCCATTAACCGATTCCGACAGAATCGAAAACTGATACGAATTGTTGCGCAAAGTTTTGCATAGGGCGTCCGATATTGTCTCATCGGCAACAGATTCGCCAGCAATCAGAATGATTCTTGGCGATGTTGCCGGATTTTGCAAACGCGGCGAAACATTGGAGAGAGCCAATGATCCGGCGATCAAACGACGAAGAAGAACATTAGGTAGTCGAACACTGAAAAACGCCCCTATTTCTGTTGTTGTTGTGAAAAATTCAAATTTTTTCATTTCAAGATTGAAAATTTTTTTAAACTCCAATAAATGAAAGAAAAATCTTACCGTGTTGCCAATTTGACCGAATCTCCGTTTGATCGACAATCTAACAAAATGAATTCATTCTCGTCTTCGGTTTTAATAATTCTGAAAAAGAAAACGTTAAGTTGTGGACGAGTTCCCACTTGGTCTCACAGTCAGTGACTGGGCACGAATATTATCAAAATATTCAAATTTCTCTTCGAAACCGGGTCACGTTTAAAATATAATTTCTTTTTATTCTTTCTAAAGTCCGTATTGATGCAAATTTAAAAATAAAAATGTAATAACTAACCTATCAAGTTGCTCTGCCGACAAATGTTCTTCATTCTGCGATGTGCTCGGCTGTGTCGATTGCATTCTGTAAAATTGAACCAAAAAATCAAGGAAATTTGAGAACAACAAGAAGCAATGAGAAAGGCTCAAAAAATCAGACAAAAGAATAAGACTAAACAAATGTATGTATTCTTCTTCTTTTTGTTCCTCATGAATAAATAACACAACCGCACAAAAAATGGCGCGAAAAATTCAGTTATGAACAAAGTATACATTCAAGAACATATCTATCAGGGGAACTGACAAAAAAAAACATTCTCTTCTTTCTGTTCCAATAAATTGTACTATATGAGCATGAAAAAAAGAAGAGTGGGCTTATGCACTTAAAGGACAAGACGAAGCATTAAAAGGCGAGCCGAAATGAAGAGAAGAGGGGGCAGTCAATAATCAGAATGGGATTGGATTAGTCGAATAATAAACGCCAAATTTATGAAACGACATCATTGACTCTAATTGTAGAAACTAATAATTGTCGATGAATGGCTTACTTGATATTCAAACATTCACTAAAGAAAATATAAAACCTCGTAACAACTTCAATCCCACCTTTTCTCCAAAGCTCGAAAAACTTGCGGCAGCACTGATGATGCCGAAAAAAATACAGTGCTTGACTCATTTTTCGAAATAATAATTTTCTCTGTGGAATTTCAGTTTTGAGGTATAGTTCAAAAAAAAATCAAACTACTACTTGCGAAAATTTTAACCCCTCCAGTTTTTTTTTTTTGAGTTTACTACTATTTACAAACTTTTTGACCGAATCTTTTGCCTGTTATCATTCAATGGCATGTAGGTAATAATCAAAGAACATTATCATTTTTTTTATTTAGTGTAACAAAAATATCTATAAATAGATGTTTTCTTTCAACCCTAACTTGTCGCAAGCCAAAAAAAAAGAGAAAATGGGCAAAAAAATCAAAGATTCGAAAGTGTGCAAATATTTGTGCCACTGGTGGGCGTTTTTATCAGATGATTCGTATTTTGCAGAATAATACGAATTGAATCAAAAATGCAAAAACAACATCACAGAAAAGGGTGGCGGGTCTATAATCCAGGATTATTTGTTCTTCCAATTAGCATATTCATATGGTTTTTGTGCTCTCATCACCCACCAAAACAATGCAAAAAGCAACTGGTAGAAGAATAATCAATCGATATATCGAAACAAAAAAGGAAGACGAAGAAAAAACGATAAAAAACAATTAATGTATTTTTTATTGAAACATTACATTGTAAGAAGTCATAAATTCTCATTTCACTCCGCCTTCCTTGTATAAATGTATAGTTAACAGGCCCAAGAAAAGGGAACAAGAAAAAATGAGAAAAACTAACAAAAATAGACACATGTATAGATGTATACATGTGTGTCTTTTGTTTGATGATGGTGATTATGTAATGTATGAGACGAGCGGCTAAAAAGGTGTATGCGAACAAACAATTTCCGGTAGGAAATTTTTCGAGAAATGTCAAACAATTTCGGCTTTCCAAAAAAGATTAATCAAAAAAAAAACATTTGATATTTATATCAGAAAATTTCTGCTGCACAAAGAGTATAAATGATATATCGTATTTTTTTCTAATTATCGCGCAGAAAAATTTTCTGAGAATGAATGAAAATCTCTGACCGGAACACAGAACAGCACAATTTTTTCGAGCAAACGAAAGAAAAAACAAACGAGTTCAGCAATTATCACTATATCACGAGACAATCTACTGGAAAAGTGCATAAAGCGCGTCAGTTGTGGTCTAGTCACTCATCAGCGAGAGATTGATGGAACAACTCAAAGCGTTGTGTTGTTGCGATATGAAATGTGATCCGGAAGTTCGTGGGAAGGGGCAAAAAGAAATTTTTTTTTACATTCAAATTGGTCAATTAAAATGTGTCTGGCTAATTTGCATTTGTGTGCGTGTGAGAAAATTGAATGAGAAACGCGGAGGCGGTGCGCTTTCGTCCCCGCGCCGTCGCTTTTTGTGATTTTTAATAAATATTTGGACACATACAATATATACATTGTGTGAGTTCGTATTGACAATGTAAAAAACTACACGTATATAATGAAAGAGACAGAGAGAAAGTGACATAGTACATCGAGTTCAACAGAAAATTGATGTGTTGCTTTTGAGATAGATTTTATCATAGCTCGGCCAAAAACGTGGAACACACTTATTTTCAAAGTGACCTCTGTGATTTTTCACACGAAAAAACTTGAAGCATTTTGTGCTGTCTGAAAATTACTGTATAATTTCTGTGTTCCGAAACTGTACTGCGGGAAATTACTCGAAATATGGATTTTATATAAGAAATATAAAACGCCAACTTTATTCAGAAAGAAACACCGTCCAGAGATAAAATCATGTGTCCGAATCGTTCTATCGAGTTGTTCAGAAATTTACTAACAAAGATATATTGTAAAATATATTTTAGGCACTACGAAAAATAGAATTCTGTGAGCGAACATAAATTAACAATTCTTCTCTCGTCACACAAACATATAATTTCGAGCAAAAAGAAACGAAAAACACATTTTTCAAAACTAAATATCTGATCATCATTTTGTGTGACTCGAAAATAAAATATGAAAAAGCCTCAGATGTTTGTAGTAACCAGTCGAATAGGACGGAAAAGGCGATGCTAAAAATAACAACACAAATCGCCCCAAAAAACTTCTTTCGAGGAGCCGTGGAAAAGTGGGCGGAGAGTAATTCGATAAATTGAACTGAATGAAAGCAAAAAAAAAACGACGCACACATTCACGAAATTCATTGAGTGAAGTCGCGCATGAAGCAGAAAAGACGACGACGAGAAAAAAAAACACAGAAGACATCAGGTGGGCGAGAGATTGTGAGACGTAGAGAAGCTAGAACGAATAAAAAAGCTGCTGCTGGGATGACTGGCTGGCTGCTTGGTGCTCACAGAGCGAGAGAAAAAGTTTTGTGGTGTTGCGTGGGAGTGAATTTTGAGGAAGAAAAAAGAAAAGAGAAAAGAAGAAGAAGAAAAGCATAGAAACACACACACACGCATATATATATATATATATATATAAATCTTTCTCATTCACCCACTTTTTTCCAGAAAGTGGAAAAACCAACAGTGTAGATGATACCGAATGATAATCGTTTGTTTGAAGATTAGCGGCAAAGATTGAAAGAGAGAATGGCTCGTAATTTGTTGATTTATTGCTTTTCGTAGATTTTTCATGAGATTTATTCTTGGAGTGATCCGATTGAAACATAGGTTTAGGAGCTTTCCGTAATCAAATACTTTCTATATTTTTTCAAGAGCTCAATATCGTCAAAATGAAAACAAGTACTAATAATCATATCAAACAGAAAAGACTCGAATGAAACTCACAAAGAAGAAAGAAAACGCGATCGGGCAGAAAATTAGGAGTCCTATTTTAGGACTTTTAATAGATTTTCTCATAATCTTCTAAATTGTATTCAATTTTTTCATCTGTTTTACTTTTGATAATAGCTGTTTTTAGTGCACACTGGACCGTTGCTTCGCCCAAAATTATGGAACATTTTGATTTTCAAAAAAAGTTAACAAACAATCTGAGTTTTTTGTTCAAATAAAAAACAACGATTAGAAAACACTCAAATACTGGCCTAAATAAATAAATAAATATTTCTGCAACATTTTCTGCTATTTATAAATTCTCAGATGATACATTCATGTTTTCATGTCTAAATAGTCGATCAAATGAAGTCATAAAATCAATCTTTCATCAGGGAATTACGTGGAAAATCGTCTAGACTATTCACAAAACCTACTTGATGATCTAGAAAAATGTTTTTCATAGAAAACACTCTTTGAAGACGGAAAAGGCAACAAAAACATTTCCTTCAGTCAACAAAATTTTTTGAGCTCACGAGAAATCAGACAGACTAGCGGTAAACATTCACCACCCACCAGTTTTCCAGAAAACAAAACGAATATGTGACCTTTTTCTATTTGTATCAGTAGGATACCCACACAAACAGAGACATGCATACATCTTCAATTTGGAAATTAGCTGCTTCTGCTTCTCCCAGTTTTTTTTGTGAACACCCACACTCTATTTTTAGAATATCTCACTTCTTCCGAAAACGTCCTTTGACTTGAGAAAAAAGATATACTGAAACGGAAATATGGAGGAAGACAAAAAATAAAAAACAGAAAATGTTGAATTGCGTTTTTTTGCAGACAGTGCATTTAAATTGCCGACTAAATGGTGAGAAATTTGCCAAAAATAGAACAATGTTTTTTTTTCTTGAAGGCTATATTGGTTTTTATAATGGAAATACTTATGAAAGGGCTCACAGAAACTGGATACGTTGACGTGATTGAAAATAGTGAGAAAAACTCGAAGTTTGAGAAATTGGAAACTTCTCTGAATGCCTTTTGCTTGTTATTGAACTGTTGGCTCCAAATAAACTAGTGAATTTCTGAAAAATTCAAGAGAACTTCAAAATCAAAACGAAAATTGAGAGTGAGTGTCTAATGATGATATCACTTTACCTAGATATTTGATTTGAACATCGTTTTTTGTGACGCTTTCCCAAGTGAATACAATCTAAATATTTTCTAGAAATGAGAGAACAAAAATGAGCTCAAATATCACAATTAATTTCAAAAGAAAAGACGATTTTATTATTATCAGATTGTTTTTTGAGGAATTTTTGTAAGACAGATATACTTATACGTAACAGGGCGGGGCTAAGAAGTTTGTGATATTAAGAGATAAACTAGCTGAGCTACTTATGACAACTAGCTCTAAAATGGATATATGAAGAGAAAAAAATAATGATAATCACCACAGTGCGAGAAATCCGCGCTCCCCTTCCTCCTTTTCCATTGTTTTTTTTTCGAATCCCTCTCTTTCTCTGCGTTTCTCACACGCGTGCACAATTGGCGACGAGAGGTCGCAGGTTCGATTCCCGGCTGGTGTATGAAGCTGGATTTTTGTTTTGTTTTTTTTGTATATTGGTATAGAAAGATAGTACGGGTCCCAGGCATACCAGAAAACATAAAAACATGGCATCTTGACTACTCTGGAACTTTTTATAACCAAAAACAGATGAAAATAGGCCATTTTTGGCCCAAAACCCATCATAACTCGAGAAATTTTTAGTCACTTTTTTTTATACTTTGCAATATCAAAGAAAAACATGTTATAAACCGAAAAAATAACATATGATCTGGAGTGAATCACTCTAACAGTACCAAAATCGGCCAAATGTGCCCTAAACTACACAGGCAGATGGGAACTAGCAAGTAACCAGCTTATAGCAGGTAACCGATTAGTTTTGCAAGCTAGTTACCAGCTTAGAATTGACTCGCTTATAGTAAGTAACTAACTGGAATTACTAGCTGGTAACTAACTATAGTAGGTTACTGGTTGGTTTTCCTAGCTGGTTACTGATTAGTAAAACCTAATTTGATCATCTTTTGGTGGGCTAATTTTTAATTAATTTTGACTCTTAACAAAACAAATTTTATGAATAACAAAAAACATGAACAATAAAAAATTTTTCCAAAAATTTTGAAAAAAAAAGAGAAAAAAGAAATTGGCAGTACTCCGGAAAGTTGATCGAATATTATTCAACGGCTACCGAAGAAGTTTTGTGCAGCAACGATCTTCTCACGGTTGTTCGATACTTTTCGGGAGTTTCCGCTGAAAAGTGAAAATTGAATGAGTCGTATCAATCGATTTTTTAATAATAGGAAACAATGCAGTGAAACTATCGATTTTTTAGTGAAATTATTCAATTTTCGTACAGAGATTTTTGGAAAAAAACGAAAATTTTCTTTTCCCGCTTGATACCACGAGTGAAATTTTGAAAAATGAAGCATTATTAAAATTTTCTGATTTTTACGTCATCAATTTTTTTAACGTAAGAGAAAAAAACCCACAGAAAATAAGAAATCACTTGTGTCACCCATTGCCGACAACATTGCACAACATCATCATCGATCATTTCATCACTAGCAGTACCACTCAAAACAAAATCTGAAGAATATATTTTTTACGGCATATTTATATTTCAAACCTGCAATCCCGTAAATTGCGGCGTCTCCGATATAAACGTAACGCTGATTTTTGGTTTCTCCTTCAAGCGACGTCATTCCCAGAATGAAACTGTCTGGTTGATCTAACAGCTGAATAGATAAACTTTATAACTAAAGAGAAATTAGATCAACGAACCGGTTTCAAAAAGTTCCTTGTGACAAATGATGCGTGTGCTTTCAATGTTCTCCCAGCCATTTTTCTCATCATCTTTTCAGAAATATAGTCCATGATTCTATATGAGTGATTGTTTGGAAGTGTAAATGAGATATCGTCCGCATAATTATAACGAAAAACATATTTAATGTCTTCAAAAGCGGTGCTTTTAAGTTTTGATTTCAGTTTGTCGTGCGAGAGCGTCAAACGATTAACCTGTAAGACCGGAAAAAACATTTGCAACTAGAATTTAAATTTCTAACTGACAAAAATCATATATAAAATGTCAAATTTGGATGCAAATTTATCCTTTTATGTGGAAGTTAGAATTTAGGATTGACTCCAACATAATTAACAGTTATTACCCCTTGTCTTATCTGAGAATTACATTTCCATCCCATTAGATACACAAAAACGACCTGTATGTTGATATTTCAAACTAAAAATTGTCGAAAAGTAACAAAAACTGAGAAATCTTTTTTCAATATTTTTCAAAAAAAAAGTGGTATGTCAAAAATTGTTTTTAAAGTTTTGGAACACAAAATTGGGAGATTTAAATGTTCAGGGAACTTAGTTTTATGACAAAAACGAAAAATCGGAAAAAAATCGAGAAAAAATTGATTTAAAAATTGTGAACCGATTTGGAAAGGTTAATTTTATGTTTTTCTCTAGAATCCTAAAGTTTCCAGTTGAAAAAATATGGTTTACGAACAATTTTCAAGGGTGAGGTTATAATTATGTGGAAAAATAATCCTGATTTTTCGAAAAATCGAAATATTTTTTTCTTTTAGTGTTCTAATCTGAAATTTGATATTGGGGATAAATTAGCATCTAAATTTGACATACTTTACCACTTTTATCTTTTTCTAAAATTTTACAATTTTCGATTTTTTGAAAAATTTAAGGGTGAGGTTAAAATTATGTGGAGCAGTGTAGATGTAAAAAAACTGAGGAAAAAAAGGATGGAGGAAACTGTATCAACTCACTTAGTGTTCCCATGTGGAGTAACGCCATCGACACTAATTTGCAAACTTAAATCTATCGAACTACTTTCGTTCCGCCATAATTGACCCAAAAAAGGCGACGATAAGTTGTGTGGGACATTTTCTCCACTTTTCAGTCTATTTCTCAACTCCATGATAGTTTCGAAATTAAAATCTACGATTTCTTTCAATTGATCAATAAGCGACAGCTTGGTAAAAGTCACAACTACTTCTTTAGAATCCACGCATTTTTGAAGAGAACTAAATTAAGTAAATCGGATTTTTTTCTAAAAAAAAAAACCAAACTACCATTTCCTAGAAGTTGGCAATGTAGCGCCACAACCATTACAAATTCTAATGTTTGTATAGTTTTTTTTATCTGCTTCCCAGAAACCTCTCAACTCTTTTCGTTTGAGAGCATCGCGTAAAAGAAGTGTTCGTTTCTTAAAAGCTGAAACGAAAGAAAATAGTGCGAAAACTTTTACGTGAATCACCGTTTGTTACTGATCTTTCTTGAAGGGCACCCAAAATAGCAATAAGTTGGTCATTTGACATGTTTTCTACAGTGAGCCCAGAGTGCGTTTCTGTAACTCCATTTCTAGATTCAATTCTCGTACAACTATTTTAAAGTAAATTTTATTTACATTTTATTTTAACTAACACATTGTGACAAAAAGATATTTAATTTCTTAAATGTTTCAATTTGTGAAAATTTTTGTGTTTAACTCTTGATAGTGAACGACAAATAAATCAAAAAATACCTTCATCACTGCTAGTTGATGTATCATCACCACTTCTTTCATCCTCTTCTCGCAAATCATCAAAATTTTCGACTTCGCCATCATCCACTTC
Source organism: Caenorhabditis sp. 8 KK-2011 (assembly GCA_963572245.1). Lineage (NCBI taxonomy): Eukaryota > Metazoa > Nematoda > Chromadorea > Rhabditida > Rhabditidae > Caenorhabditis > Caenorhabditis sp. 8 KK-2011. The sequence goes on from OY751549.1 coordinate 3,779,657, forward strand.
CATTTCATAATCTTCCAAAGCCTCCTCTTCAAAATCTTGTTCATCGTCCGAATTGTTGTTCCTCCGTCCGAAAGCCTCATTTCCAAATTCTTGTTCATCGTCCGAATTGTTGCGTGGCAAGTTTCGAACACACGATGAAAAAAAGTACATTGGAATATTTTAATAACACAAAAAAGAACATTACCTTTGTAAAATTTCGTTTTGTCTCTCATTGGTTAAATCTATAGAAAGGGAGAGAGAGGATGAAAACTAAAAAGAGTGTTTCGAATAGGATGTAACGAGTTGTCAAATCAACGTCATTACAACCAATTCAAATGTTTTCTTTTCTTTTACTATTTTGCGATATTCTCGCGTTGTTCTCCTATACAAGAAATATTGACACACATATTAACACACGACAAAACGAGAAAACAGATTCGAAAACGGAGATTCGGTTCTCGAAAAAGAAAAACAATTGTGGAAAAAAAAAACAAGAATCTCTGGCTTTCTCTTCTACGGCCACCAAAAGTTCGGCCGCCGTAAAACTTATTGGTAACCTGTTTGCAAAACCGACTGGTTACTGATTATAGCTGGTTACCAGCAAGTCCCCATCTGCCTGTGCTAAAACCCATCGTAACTCGAGAAATTTTTAGTAACTTTTTCTTAAACTTCCTAGCAATGAAGAAAAACATTCTAGAAACCAAAAAAACAACATTTGGTCCCTAGTGAATCACTTTGAGAGTACCAAAATCGGCTAAATGGGCCTTCAACTATGATTTTTAGACCATTTTTCGCCCAAAACCCATCGTAACTCGGAAAATTTTTAGTCACTTTTTTTTATACTTTCTAATATTGAAGAAAAACATGTTAGCAACCAGAAAAATAACATTTGGTCCGGAGTGAATCATTTTGAGAGTACCAAAATCGACCAAATAAGCCCTAAACTACCGGTTTTAGGCCATTTTAGGCCTAAAACCCATCGTAATTCGAGAAATTTTTAGTCACTTTTTTTTATACTCTCTAATATTGAAGAAAAACATGCTAGAAACTAAAAAAACAACATTTGGTCTGGAGTGAATCACTTTGAAAGTACCAAAATCGGCTAAATGGGCCCTCAACTACGGTTTTTGAGCCATTTTTGGCCAAAAATTTATCATAACTTGAGAAAGCACGGCCAAAAAAGGTTGGTTTTAGGTTTTCTGATACCCCAGTCAATATTAGAACTAATGTTAAGCAAAAACTAAAAGAAAAAAAACCATTTCGCCACAGCCGGGAATCGAACCAGCGACCTTATGCGCGCTGGTAATGCAACGGTACCACTACACTAGCGGCCGTCAACGCGCCACGACGTTTGAAAAATTCGAAAAAAAACGGAGTGTCGTAGCGCGGATTTCTCGCACTGTGTCACCTGAATATTGACTATCAAATTTTATTGTAATTGAGAGTAAACAGTTTTTCTTTCTGTTCATACGTATCGAGGTCATCAGATTTATTTTACTATGAAAAATCAACTTACAGTTAATCAAGAAACGGCTGAAATGCGATAATTGTAGAAGTCCACGTTTTTCGCGAAAAAAACTTTGAAAATGAAAAATGTGTGCATTATTACGTGACCACGCAAAACGACACACAAAGTCCATGGCGCCAAATTTGAATATTGTTTTTTTTCATTCAGATTAGTGAAAAATGTTCGATTTTTTCAAAGCCAAAGCTCAGAGAAAAAAGTGTGGGCGGTCAAAATTGTGAAGAATAGGCGCACTTTTAAATACCAATCGAGTAATGCCAGCGACAAAAAAACGAGAAAGAGAAAAATTCGAGAGAAAAAAATGAATAGAAAAGGAAGGAAATTTGAGAAGCCTTTTGCTTCTATGTTTCTTAGGTCCAACGATTTTTCTCTGTTTTGAAAAAAAAAAAGTTTTTCTCTTCAGATTGAACAACGTATAAAAGATAAAATAAAATGAATGAATAAAAAAGGAGAAGAAACGGATTTTTTGGTGGGCGAAGATTTATGATTTTTCTTCTTCATGTTGACAATACCAAAAAAACACAGAAGTCTTATTTGTAGAAATGAAACGGAAGAATGAGAAGATTGATGACCGGAAATATCAAGTGACGATTATTTGCGCTCTATTGATGAAAGACTGATACTTCATGAGAACAATGAGATGATCAAAAAACTCTGAATTGATATTGAAGTTGTTTTGAAATGCAAAACAATAAAAAGGTCAACTTGTACCTTTAACAAAATTGAACAATATAATTAGCTCCAGTACATGTAAATGTTGATGTTTCGTCGTCGTAGGCATAAGAATAGGCAGTAGGACATGCATTCTTGAATATTTTCGCAGTTTGAGTTTGCTTGCATTTGTCAGGAGTCGCAAACGATCCACGACAACACTCTTGATCATTATTATAGGCTAGACAACCAGATTTACACGCAACTGTTCGACCATCTGCAATTATTGAGAATGATTGATGAATGTACTTTTGCTTCAAAAAATATACACTATTTGAGAAAATAAGAATTTGGCCCGAAATTGTAGATTTGGCCCGATGTTTTTTGTTGAAAGACTTTTGGATCGAAACTCCGAAAAAAGAGATGTTTTTTCGGGTCACGAGGGACGGCCCGTTTTTTTTAGCGGCCTGCAACAAGTTTGGACCGAAAACCAAAAATTAAAGTTTTCTCAACAATCCTGTTCTGGTTGGACCGGCCCATTAACGAAAAGTTCAGAAGCGAGCCTCCGAATTTTTTTTTCAGAACTTTTTTCACCGGAAAATCATTCCGATGAAAATATTCCACAATTTTGTCCGAACGGACCTTTCTTTTAGAACATAAATGGGAAAAAAATTATTTTCAAAAGTTTTTGTCGGTATACCTTACCATGTTTCACAGCCAAATTCGATGGACAAAGCTCATTGATATCTTTAACACACCCTCCAGCTCTTTTACAATTTCCTTGTCCACCCTTAACATCAATCAGAATAGGAATATTATATCCATCAACGAGGGAAACATCGTAAAAGTCCTGACCGCCAGCTCCTCGTAGCGTGAACTCGGCCAAACTTGCTGGTGGTTCGCCTCCCGCGCCGTTGCATTGTTCACGATTCTAAATACAAAAATGTATTTGATCACGAAAATGTTTAGATATTCTTACTCCACAACTTCCTGTCACACACTTCATGTTTCCATCACAATAAGTTCTCGGCCATATTCTGCCAGCTGTCCATCCATCATCAACATGAACAACTCTACTTTGTCCAGAGTTCAATCGAAATCCGCCGTTTTCCGGATTTCCTGGGCCAAGAATACCGGCCCATGTTGTGAATGGGCATTTATTGAATATCGTGATTTCACGAGACGTCGAAAATGGAATCAAAAATAGAAAGAGAATCATTAGATCAACAGCAATGACAACGAAAAACACGGCTCAATTTATAGTAGGACTTGTTTATTTACACGGTTTGGGCGTTTTGTTTACGATGTCAACAGAACTAAACAAAAATAATTAGCTCCGATGCACGTGACGGTTCTCGGAACATCATCGAAACCGTGGGCGTACGCTCCAGGACAAACGGTTTTGAAGAGTGACGATGTTTGAGTATTCCGGCAGTGTTCCAACGTGAAACATCTCACGCGCGATTGAAAGTGTCAGAAATGTGAGTGAAAAAAGGTTGAGAGAAATATTTGCGAAACGGGTCCGGGAATTCTGGCACAATTCTAAAACCATACTAAATGATTTCAGGCCTCGAAAAAATCCGATGTTTGCCGAAGAAAATAAAATAAGAATCAGGCCGGACTGGCCCGGTTTTTTTTCTTCGTAGGGATGAGGCCATCCTCTAATTAGAGCTCTAATGCGATGCTTGAAAAAAAAAACAAAAATTATTCAAATAACAAAAACGTGAACTGTCTCTTCTAGACAAAACAATTATAACAATAAATATATTCCACGTGTCCACGTGACACGTTTCTCATTTCGATTCAATGTGCAGAATTAATTTTAATTTTTTCAATGTGTGCCTTGTGATGTTAGTTTCGGATTCACAAATATCTCAACTTGGATCAGTGTGCATTTTTCAAGATAAGTTTTTTTTCAATATTCCGGGCATTTTTATCCCCTCCAAAATCCAGTGAATTGTTGTGTCGAATACCTTTCTGAGTGAGTACCGCCTACCAGAGTCTGAGTCCGGCTTCATTTGATCTCTTGACGGAGATCGAGTGAGGATGTTTACATCCTTTTGGAACAGGCCAGAAAGCAATGAAGAAAGGTATTGATAATAGGGCTTGGCACTTATTCTAAGGATTGCGGAAACTTCTATTTTCATTCATTCGGGGACACTTTTCTCTCATCGTTTGGCAAATCATCATTTTCCAGACCGATTCATCAATTTTCGATTCATCTTTTTCAAACAATGACTTCAAATAATGTGGGAACATCATCGACGAAGGAAATTTGTTATTGTAAATTTTGAATTTTTTCAGTTTTTCAAATATTTTTAATTTTCAGTTTATCATTTTTCTGTGACAATGGCAACCTTTTATCAAAATCGTGTTCTTCGTTTTCTTGAACTTTTGGATATTACTGTATTGGAAAACAATTGAAAACAGGTAGAATTTTTCTTCAAAAAAAAAACCTTTTTCAAATACCGAGATTTTGTGGAGAAGTGAAAAGTTGCGGAAGCTATGCCCAAATTTTGCTCGTTTCTCAATAACTTGGGAAAATATATAAATTACTGTAGTTTTGAAAATTCATTGTGACTGAGTCACAATTTGTGACACTTTCCGGGGATATTTTGAAGAATCAGTATTTTTCAGGCTTGCCAATCCTGTTTCTCTCAACTACAACTTCGTCAACATGAACTCGAATTCTCAACGTCCAATGACGGAAAACTGCCAGATGTGAGTTCCCGTCAAAACATTTAGACAAACCTGAGTTCTAGTTTTGAGATTATTTTGAAAACGTTCTGAACCGTGCGGAAGCTATGCCCAAATTTTCATCGAATTTTTTTTTAGAATTTAACAAGAATCTGTGAATTTCTCAAAACATCAAGTAAAATGAAGATGTGAGAATGGAGCATTTCTAGCCTCTTGAAATTCTGGTTTGGCGGGCAGAAAAACAGAGACAAAAAACCAGGGCCAGTTAATAACTTTGGCCTTGCACTCAGACTTGGGGCGCACAATCTCACCATTTGTGAATGCACACTTTTCGGACGTTTTTCAAACATCGAAATTGTTCGAAAAAAATCTGGGAGCTTGCAGAAGCTATGCCCAAACCTTTCGGAATATTTACCAACAAAAACTTTCTTTTTTCATTAGAGCGCACTTACTCGTCCAGCTGTCGACAAATTAAATTTTGAAAAACAAGTAATATGATAAATAATTTTCAGATTTCGCCTTCGAATAATTCACGAATAACGAACAAGGGAGAGCAGAAAACAGAAGAACTCTATCGCTATCTTCTTGAGATGACCCGCATTTTTCTGCTTCTGTTTCTTGCTTAAAAGCCAAGAAACAGGGCACATTCTTGCTCCACAAGAAGTATTCTCCTTGGAAGCCCGCTCACATGGGCCGGGCCTTTTTCTCCATGGCCCCTCGAGAATCTCCAGAAGGTAAAAAAAGAAAAACTATGTGAAACTAGTAATGGATAACGAAAAATTTGCAAAGATTTGGATACATTCTTTGAGTTACAAATTTTTGAGTCCGATTCAGACTTGGTAATTATCAGGTTCGATTTTCATCGGACCGGACCCGATTTAGAAACGAGATAATTAGTTTTTCCGTTTTGGATACTGTTTATCGGATTATAACTTAGGTAGTAAAAAACACATTCATAGTATACAGAGAAAATCATAGGAAGGAATGGACCTTTTCGCGAAAAAAAAAGAAAAGAAAAAAGTGAATTAGGTTACGACTCGAAATGATAATTTTCATTTACTTTCTGAGAAATTTTTTTAGTTTTATTGCCGCTTTAACTCAGTCTATTTCTGTAGCTGATCAACCATTTAAGCCTGGCAGTTTTATTTCTGCGCGAAGTCTCTGGTGTAAGCTAATCAACGAGAGAAAACGCCTAGCTAAGCTTTTCGCAAAAATTTCGCCACGATTTTCCTGAGAAAAAGTTTTTTTTTTCAAATCATGAATAGGTCCAGAAGAGATGAAGAGTCAAAATGAAAAACAAAGTAGATAACGCTAAATCATTATACTAACACATGTAAAGGGAAATCAAAAGTACACGTAAAACGAGATATTACACACATGAAAAATGAGAGGGGACGTATCTAGCAGGCTTGGGGCGGAACCGATATTTCAGAGCCTACGGAACCGAAATTTAGTTCGGAAGTATTTTTTTTTCGCAAAAAAGGTTTCTTGAAATTTTTTGAAGCTTCAGAAAATAGTCGGAAATGGGGGAATTTTCGGTTCTCATCAAGCCTGCTATGGAGTACTGTGGAATTGATGGCCAATTTATACAATTTTCAACAACCTCAATTCTGAGGTAGAATTGACTTTCTTTTCGGAAAAATCGGGGTCAGAAAGTCAGAAGTGAAATCGGACAATAATTTTCGTTTCGCCGGTGTCATTTTCATTGAGCCGTTTTTAACGTTCATATTATCGGTTTCATAACTGAAATCAGAACGAATACCATTCGATGTTGGACGTGAAATTGAATTTCGATCTATTGGGCTCGAAGATTTTGGTGTCCTAAACAATATTTGAATCAATATTTCACTGCAGACGGGGGTTTTTGTTGAATACCAGAAACTGGACTCAAAGACACCTTGTCAATCAGAAAAGGTTTTTTTCTCGTTCATAAAAGTGAAAACTTTGATTTTCGATGTACATATTTGGTTCAAAAAAATAGAAAGAAATTTGAAAGAAAAACAAAACAATGTTTTTGTCGTGGGTTACTGTACCATACACATACGCGAACGGTATTTTCACAACACGCTCTTCTGGATAATGCATTCTAAAATAGTTTTTTTTTGTGTCTGTCTTTAAAAAATATCCGCAGTTCTTGACCGTGATTTCCGGTCCGGGATGTCGGGCTAAAATCTCACTGTTTTGATTAACTCACAATCTTTTCTTTTTCAATTGCGAAACTCTCTCCATAATTCGATCTTGTGTTGAATTCTTTCCAGTTTTTGGCAAATCTAATGCTTTGACAAGGTCGCGTGTATTTGAGATCGATCTCGACGAACCATCAATCACAATATCAGGCACCGTCAATTCGAAATGTTGTCGACAGCGCAACATTTCTTTTAATTTTCTGAAAATTGAAACATAGGAACTACATGATAATCTAAAGAAAAATATATTTTCGTGTTTTCAAAAAATATGGAACTCAGTGTGTAGCCAGAATATGTTGGTCTTGTTTCAATTTTTCTAAAAACCATATGTCAAAAATTTTGGCCTACACAAAACCGAAAACATTATTCATTGTTCGCGATTTTCGTAAAACATACCGTTTATTCCTTCGTTGTTCTCGTTTTTTAGAATACTCGTCATACAATCTATCAATGGATTTAGCAGTAAAAAACACATGTAAACTTTTTCGACCCGATTTCACTTTCGAAAAAATACACCGTTTACTATCACCGGGCCACTTATCCAAATGAACAGTCATTCCACGAGCCATAAATGGTACTAGCCGCGACGATAGTGGGACTATCAGTTTCATCTCATCGTCATTTACTATTCTTCTGAAAATATTCTAATTTTTTTTGTATGTAACTTGGGTAAAACCAGCAAAAAGGAAACAATGAAACTCGATGGCTTCTGGCTGTTTTCAGAATGAGGTGCAATATGAGACTGAAATACACATCGTGAGGTTCGCCAAAGAGCAAACCCGAACCGATACGAAACATTGGATCATTTTTGACAACAAAAAAGTTCTCGTTAAAACTAACTTGGCAAGAAACGACGATTTAATCCGATCAGCTTGTGCCTCGCTCACAACATTCTGGATTTCCTTCGAAACCAATCCATATTTATCATAAATGAAATCATCTTGAGCCGTAAATTGACATTGAATAATGTGATCGAGGTAGATTTTACTGGTCTCGAAATGAATACGACACTTCCCACATATAAGATTGCACCACTGAAAAGTATAACATTATACTATATCAAAAGTATATGACCGTTCAGTTCGAAACCTGGAGTGAAATTTGGGCTCTTTTCAAGCACTTGCCTCGTTATAACGACATGAATGGAAAATAAGCCCTAAACTGTGTGGTTCTTGACTGTTTCATGGAGCCCTATTTATAAAATCAAAGCCTCGATAACTAGGTTTCCGAGCATCGCGAAAAAGGCCAAATTTCAGCCATGTTCGAAACACAAAAAAGCGACTGCAAACTTGAGAGGCATGTAAAGTTTCTATTCGTAATGTTAGTTTTCTCATTTGAATAGTGTTTCCTACATACTTGGGATAATTGTGGACAAGAGCTCAAAGTTATACCCCTTGTATGTCCACATTCTATCTAGAGTTACACGAAAAAAACAAAGAAAAATGCCTGGAAAGCATGGAAAAGGGGCCAATATGATTTATGATCTGAGATTGAAGACAACCATATCGTTCGATGATGAGTACAAGGACGAAACAAAGACAGCAACAAGAAAAATAATAAAAACGAGCGAGACAAGAATGAAAGAAAACAATTACGAAACTGAGCATGAATGAATAAATGAGCAAAGAAAGATGTGCCCATCTTCGACCCCGCCCATTTTTCTAACCCACGCCGCGTACAAAAAAGAGGGCGGAGTCGACAGTCAATGTACCCCCCCCCCCTTTCATTCATTCAATATTCACCTTTTGCTCAGTTTTCTCATATTATTTTTTTTTCTTGTCCCGTTCGTTCTGATGTTTATTGCTGTTTTCGTTTCGTCATTTCACTCATCGTCGAATAGTCCTAACAATAAAAAGCATGGTTTCCTACCGTTGCTGTTTTCACACAGGGTTTTTAAAGCAAGTTTTGTGATTTTTATAGCAAGTTTTGTGATTTTTATAGCAAGTTTTGTGGTTTTTATAGCAAGTTTTTTAGTTTTTCAAAACTATTTAGGGGGGGGGGGGGGGGGTAGCACCAAAAATAAGTTGTGCTGAAATGAAAGAGTATCAGCAGTATAGTAAAATCTGCAAGAGATTTTTTACCGAAACGTCTAGTATTCGAGCCCCGCCGATCCCCGCTACAAAACAGCATGTAAAGCTATAAAAAAACAAACTAAAAATCGAGTTTTCTCAAAAACTAGACGTTTGCCGTAAAGAATCGCTCGGATGTTTTACTATAGGGGAATTTGGGAGAAAAAGTTTAGTACTCGAGAAAACAATGAATCCATATAGTTTTCAACGTATATACGTGCTGTAATTCCAAATTTTCCAAGTTTGCACGTATAGCCACGTGATCAGCAAATTTGGAATATTTTCCCTATGCTTTTCGTTTAAAATTCTCTCGGGAAACACTGGGCGCGCCTGCGGCGATTTCACGCCCGCGCCAACGCGCCGTAACACAAAAACGACAACGGCCCGTTCGCGGCATTTTGAGATTTGGCCTGTTTACGGCTAGCGGGCGGCCAGCGCGCCGATTCGAAAACTCAACGACACTCCGTTTATGATGCGCGTGGTTTAGTTATTTTCATTATTTTTTTTTCATTTTTTTTTTCAAATTGTAGACAAGCAAATTTTCAGGCGTAAAATATAATTGAAAATAATATTCATTTAGTCAATTAAAATATGAGGACACCAAGAAGGATTCGGAGTAGAAGAGCAATAGGTTTGATTTCTTTGTTGACCCAAACATTGCACGATTTTCAGGCGAAATGATAGTGTTAAAACGACCAAAAGTCTCGATATTAGATGATGAAGAGGATCATGATGATAAAGAAGATAATGATAATATTGCAAAAGAAAGCTCGTCTAGTTTCGTTATTACCGAAAGAACATCACAAAAAGAAGGGGGAGTAAAGAATGATTCACGATCAACAAATCCAATCGATTCGGTTTTGCCAGTTCAGGGTTTTGATTCGAATGAGCAAGAGCAACATGATTTATGGGAAGAAGAGTGGAAAAAAGAAGAAGTACCAAATAATGAAGGTAGAATCAACAGCAGCGAAAATCAATCGATAGAAGAATTACCAAATAATGAAGAGAGGATCAATCATAGCGAAGATGAATGGATAGAAGACGAAAACAATGAAGAACGTCAGCAATTGGAACTTTTTGAAGGCAAACTATCCGAAAAATTGTGAGTTTGAAAATTGGAAACGAATACTTTATGTGAAATTTCAGAGCGGAGTTAAGAAGAGCGAAATTCGAGTTTGAAGAACCAACCACTGCCGAACCTGACAATTCGAAACGGAGCAAGCCGAAGCCAACAACGTCAACAGGAAAAACGGTTATCAAAAGAAAAGTGAGTCAAAAAATAAAATATTATTTGAAAGAACTTTAGACATTTTTCTTTCGATTGTTTCTTTGACAATTAGGTAGAAAGATATAAACGAAAAATAATATTTCTTCGGCTTTAATGGGGTTATTCAGTTGAAAAAAAATATGTCAAAATATGATTAAAAAAAAAACACAAAACATTACAAAAATTGAATTTTTTGTGTTATTTTATAATTTTTTGAGATATTTTTTTTCAACTGAACAACCCCATAAGAAATCACGTCGAAATTGAAAAGCCGCTTTTTCACGTGTAAAAATTATATTTTGACCCCTATTTTTATGTTCATAACAAATATCACACAAAACCGATGAAATAGTGTGTAAAATTAAAGAATTAGAGAGTGATATTTTTGTGATGGTTCATAATGTGACTCTGCAGCCAAACTCAGACTGTGACTGGTCCGACATTTTTTTTAGTTGCACAACATAGTTTACAAAAATAAACAACATATTTTAGATAGTTGAACGTTAGAAAATTGATAATCAAATTTTCTTTACAGCATACCAAAAATGACTGACATCGGACACAGCTTCTTCGAATAAATACCTTTTTTGTTTTCTTTTTTCTTTACTTTTGTTGTTATTAATTTTATATGTTGTTCTTGTTTTTCAAATGAATTCTATTATAATATTGAAAACCGGATTTATAAGGCGCTTTCGCGAGAAAGGCCGGCCTGCCGCAAAGGAAAAAGGCCAAGCGGCCGCCAGAAAGAAAAAAGGCCGGGCGGCCGCATTCAATCGGCGCGCGCAGGCGTGGAAGTAGCGAACGGGCCTTCACAAAACTCGGCGCGCGCGCCGCACGCAGGCGGCGCGCCAGGCCTCAACATTTCCGAGCTCTTGGTGGTTTTTACTATTGTGAAAGTGCTGATCATTTTAAAAACTATATTATAATACCAGATGTGTTTCGGTAACAAAAAACAAAACAAAAAACTTCGCGTTCGTACAACATTGTTGTACTCAACATCCTGGTTTGAACTGGCCCAATGGTAAAAAAGTTCAATGTCGCTCGCAACGCGTATTTGCATTGCGGACGAAATAAACTTTTCAACTGACTCGAAAAATAGTGTTTGAAAAATGTGTGAAAAACAATTATGTTGACACATTGTGGTCTGTCGCGTTGCAGATACTCGGCGCATGAAATTATCGCACTTTTTCGATTTTACAGAAGTTGTAACATTAATTTAAAACATTTGATTTCTTTTATCGTGTTCACGGTGATAAAGTGTATACGATAAAACTAGAAATCTTGAAATTAGTCTGTTAAATATCGATAAAATTTGTTTAAAACTTTGCTAAAATATTTAACCTACTATCAAAACCACTTATTATGATATTGAAATTTCGTTTATCATCTGTTTTTATTATATAGTATCACTTACTTCAATAATATAATCATCGCCGATTGGTTGATATGGTATGAATCTCAAATCTTTAAGATTTTCCTTCAAACAAACTTCGAAGTCGCACATGAATTGGCATTCATTTTTATAAGGCGCTTCTTGTTTAATTCGACGTGGTGCATGTCCAAGTGCGTTTGTTTTACCGATTTGTTCCATATTCGCTGAAAATTCAGGAGAAAAATGCGAAAAACAGATGTAAAAAACAGAAAAAAAACAAAAGTAAAACAACGATGTTCCGTTTGCCCTGTGTTTAGCAGCCCACAAAAATACACTAAAATTAAAAAGTGTCGAATGAGAAGAGAAAGGAAGCCAGTGTGACACATCAACAAGAGAAGAAGTAGGCGTGCTGTGTTAGAGGGAAATATGGTTTATAAGAAATACAAAAAAAAATGGAACACCATAGAAGAAACTTCTCGGGAAATCATACTAAAAAAAAAAAAATTTTTTTAAATAATCGATTTTAAGGAATGCTTTCTCTTTAAATCGAAATCACCGAAACTGAAACTGAAACAACTTTCATGAGTTTTAAAGTTTTTCAGGTTAGTTCTAATCTTGAAGGTTAGGATTAGTGGACTCCCAAAAGCAGTGTTGTCGTTTTTGGGCTTTTGAGACTAGTAGTATTTTTCTTGCTCTTTCTTATCCTGGGGTGCAAAAAGTGAAAAAATGACCCCAAAACGAGATAACAGCAAAACGGAGATAATGTTGTCAGATTTTGGTGAAAACTAAAATCTGAAAGTTTTGATATACATCTCTTTCAAAAAGGTCAGCGTAAATACACCTATTTAGGTCAACTTGTTTAATTTAATTCGCTTTTCCGAACAATATCCTAATGATTTTTTCCCCAAAAAATTTAGTTTTTCTTGCACATTAGATCTGCTGAAAATTCAGGAAAATTCTTCAGGCTTCCAAAATTTCTCACAAGATAAAATTTTCTGCTCAAACTTTGGAGCCAATTTTTGAGCCTCACAGAGAAGTTTCGGGAATTCTGACAAAGGGATCTTTCTCAGCTAGCGCGTCAAAAGCTTGAAGATCACGAACTCTCATTCTTAAACGCCACATCGTCTCAACACCATTCCCTTGTGAGATATTCTTTCGAATCTCTTGTGAATATAGAGTTTTCGACGTGTCACACCTGAACTCAAATTATGCAAAAGAAAAATTATGAATGAAATTTTCAATCAAACTTTTCGAACTCTCTGAGGAACATGAGTGATGTTTTCATGAGCGTTTGACATTTAAAGTAGTACTGCATAATGATTACATACAGACTTCGTTTGAAAAGTAGTCTAATCATATGTTTTATTTGAAAACGTGCCGCAAAAAAACGTTGGGTTTATCGACTCCATGAATAAATACAACATTAACACAAAATTACCATGTCAAACCATTGTCGTAAGTGTGTATTCTTCTTTCAAACACAAGGGTATAGTTTGAACAAAAGTTCATGAAATGTGAATTGATGTGTTAACTACTGTAGGTTTTTCAAAATGTTGAAAACACCTAGTTTTACGATTTACTTTTTCCCAGAGAAACGCAGCAAACGTGCTCTATCGAAAACAAGCCTCGACGCGAGACCTGTTGTATCATCCTTTAAATAACTTCAAAATGTGGAAAGAAATATATCATTAAAAATCAGGTGGTTTAGAGTGGTTGAATTACTGAGGGATTATAGCCCGAGAGCCCGGCCCGAGAATAACAGGCCGGGCTTTATTGTTTTTTTGCCGGTCAGAATTTTTGAAGAGACCCGTTTTCGACCGGGTTTTTTTCTGCCCTTCACAAAAAAAAACGCCGACCAGAGCTCAATCGGACAGAGTGGACTTTCGTCCGGCCCAAAAGAGCCCGAACCTCATCCCTGGTGGAAATTTTTTTCTATTAAAGAAATGGTCTCGTTGGGATTGATCAAAAAACAATTTCATGTCTGCGCCCAACTTCTCGTTTGTTCCGGTATCCCATTTCTAAAAATAAAGTGGAAATCAATATTCGCAGTTTTATTATTTTATTATGAGAACTATTTGTTAATGTCATGTAAATGGTTCACAAATCAAAAAAAAAACAGAAAATATTCAAAAAAGGAAGAAAATGTTTGTGAGGGCATAACAACAAGCGGAGTTTCGTTGCTTCCTAACTTGAACAAGACACTCAGCTCTTTGTAGTATACAGAATTTTGTTTTGAAAAAAATACGACGAATGTAAGAGAGATATATTGAATAAGAAAAACAAGGAAAACATTAGTAAAAAATCAATAATTCCCAAAACTGAATCGAATAACTGTCAGAAATGTTGAGAAATAATATGTCATGTTTCTCAGCCGCCCATTGCGTAATATGGTTTTGAAAAAAATATTTTAAACTTTTGAAAATTTCCAAAAGAGTGGAGACGGAAAATGCTGACCATTCATTAAGGGAAAAAAAATCCTGAATGGCCCCCCTGAATAGGGCCGGGCTCCATTAAATGGAGTCCAAAATACAAGTCCCTGAGGCCCAGTGGTACCGGAGAGTTTACTGAATGGGTTTCAACATGAAAAAAGAGCTGGGCCCCATTTTTGAACATAATTACCATTGAAGCCCAAAGCCCGAGGACCGAAAATAACGGTCCGGGCCGGGCTTTTTTGTTTTTTTGGCCCGTTGAAAAAAGACAGGCCCGATTTCCAAACGTCTGTTTCTCAGAGCCTGGAATAGAATTATTTTGAAAAAGTTGTGGAAACCATTTCTACACTCTTGCAATTATGAGTTGTGTTAGTAAGTACCGATTTATTTAATGCCCGTTTTCGGCCGGTCAGTACAGGCTTCCGGCCGGCCCAAGAGAGCCCAAATCTCACTCCGATATGGGGTCTAAAAATGGGACCCATTTTTGGACCCCATTCAGGAAAATTCTGTTCAAAAATAGGACCCAGTCCCTTTTTCCATGTTGGAACGCATTCAGTGAACTTCCCGGTACCATTGGTCTTCATTCAGGAACTTGCTCAAATCTGGAACTTTTCATATCGTTATTTTTTTAAAGATAAATTGATAATATTTTATTCGTTTATTACATTCGAGTCTAGAGATCGATGAATTGTTGTTGCACTTGTTAAACGGAGAAACTGATGATCGTAAGAAATATTCTAAACTTATTCAAATCAAGAACTATCGTCGAGAAGTTTCGGATTAACAATCTCATCTATGCGTGCTTTTTGATAAGCAAGTCGCATTTTTTTCATACTTTGACGAGCAAAAGATCCTTTCGACAATTTATGCTCGTTTTCTTTTGTCATTTCTGAAAACAATATTTGATCACAGTTCAAGTTTTTCTGAATCACCTTCATACTCCCTGTCACATTCTTCAACAGCTTTATAGAAATCTTGAAATTGTTGTCTGAAACTTCTTTTCTTTTGTTTTTCACGAACATAGAGCATGAGAAGAACGATGGCGGCGACGATGAAAAAAATGTTCAGCATTGTAAATGTTCCACCGACAACTTGAAGAACTTTTACTGTAAATAAAATGATTTTGATTGGCAAAATAAGCATTGACAGTTTTCAATCTGGTTGCGATTATTTTTCACGTGTGAAATTAGAAGTGAAACTCGACAGTATAGGATGGAACATAAAGCTGTTGGTGCACGATAAAAGGGTTTCAACATGCTTCACAGTTTTTTTTTCGTCAAAACCAAGTTGAAAAAATAAATCTAATTATGAACATAAAATAGGTGAGAATATGCATACTAGGTGAAGGTTCACTATCGGTCCTACCGTCAAACGATGAAATGTATAACTGTTCACAAAATCGACCCATATATCCATCATCACATCTGGAAAAATGTTTATAAACGAGGGTCAAGATATTAACTATATTACTTACTCGCAAAGTTTCATAGTTTTATCTAGGACTACACATCGTCCATGATCATTACACATTTGATCATCTTTTGGGTCAGTGCAGGTTGGTAGTCGAGTGAAATTCTGGAAAAGTATAATATTTTTTGAGTATAAATAATTTTTTGCGACTACTTTTTCTCGATTTTGCACGCCGCGTTTGCTTACAAAACGGATATATTTTTTTCAACAAAATAGTGAAAAAAACAAAACTAACACCTCTCTCCGAAATCACTCGAACTGATCTCAACTGCCATTTTCCGTCTGGTCTTTTCGCTGAGCACTCATAAATTCCAGCCTGATCTCTTGAATAGGCCGGTATCCGATGTATAATTGTCGAATTGCCACTAAACTCTCCGATATTTTTGAATTCGTATTGCAGTTTTAGTTGTTCCATTTCTTGTGCCATTGTGCACTTCAACATGAGTTCCGAGCCTATTTCCACATTTTTCAGATATCCAGTTGGTGTAAAATCTTTTTCTTCTGGGTCAAGTGTTAAGGTGTATGTTTGGGAGGTAACGTGGCGTTTGGATCGGCGAACACCCATTTGGAAGAGTTTCTGAAAAATGACTTTGAATCCACGGAAAAAATAGCCCGGGCCGAAAAATTCAGCTTGGCCCGGGGTTTTTGTTCCGGAAAAATAAAGAGAAAAACTCATATTACGGTTACAAAAAATAATTAAACCAACAAAGAGAGCTTCAAAAATATTCTCAACAAAAGGTGGAAAAAGTTGAAATCGTAGACCCCTAAAAACAGACAATGAGAAAAGTAGTTTTAAATGACAACGTCAGAAAACAAACACTCATGAGAAAGTTCCACGCATCATGATCCTTCCAACAACAAAAAAAGTGATTTCACATAAAAAAGGGTATAAGAATGAATCATCAAGGAGCTCGCAAATGACACTCAAACCCTAAACTCGCTGCTCACAATGCAAACGTTTTGCTCAAATATTGACATTTTTAGAACACATTTTGCGGTTTCGCGAAGAGAAATTTGCTTTTTTTTTCTGATTCTGATAAGAGAAAAAAGCTGTTTTTTGATTGCGGAGGTTTTTAATTGAGTCATGGAATTCGAAAAATGTCGCATTTTTTGAGAAGAACAAGAAAGTGGGCGGGGAAAAAACTATTGTCTGTGAGATCGGACAATGTCGAAAATATCTGTTGAAAACTTGAGAAGCGAAGAGAGGTAGAACATTTTCAAGATTTTAGATTATGCAAAAAAACAATTAGTTTGCAAAAAATCTGAGCAGATTAGTTATTTTTGCACAGACATGTCTCATCAAAGAAACTTTAGAACGGGTTTTGCACATTTTTCTAGATGAGACACATGTTTGGCCTAATAAACCGGAGAAATACAGTTCAAAAAATGAGAAATTCAAAGAAAAGGTCACGTAAATAATTTGTCCTTACACGAAATTTTTAAAAAATTTTAGTGACATAAAAATTAAGCTACTCAAGTACACAATGTGTCCAATAACAACGCACCAAAATACCTTGAAGTGAAAATGATTTGAGATTGATAAAGTTAGCACTAGAAAAAGAAACACACCATTCCGACCCAAAAATTCAGAAAGTTTTTGAAGAAATCGGGATTTTTTGAATCTTCATCAAAAACGGCGACCTAGGCCTAAGGCCAGCCCGATACATTTTAAAACTCTCTCAGACTTTCGAGATAGTCTAATAAACTTTGATAACTCGTTTCACTAATCACGACCTTTGAGGCAAGAGAACAAATGGAATCGATGAGAGTTTTTCACTCGAGAGAGACACAGAGAAACAGGGAAAAATAAATTCACAGGAAAAATTATCGGTAGATTCTGAATCGGACCTTCTGAATCGGACCAGGTCCGATAAAATCGGACCCGAAAATGACCAAATCTGAATCGGACCGGAACATGAAAAATGTGTCTGAATCGGACCAGAGTCAAGAAATCGGACCCGGTCCGTTTTTTTCAAGACTTTTGCTGAATCGGACCCGGTCCGTTTTTTTTGTTGAAATTTCAGCTGAATCAGACTAAAATCGAAAAAATATCAACCAAAAAAACGGACCTGGTCCGATTTTGTGGTCCGATTCAGAAAAGGTTTTGAAAAAAACGGACCGGGTCCGATTTCTTCGCTCTGGTCCGATTCAGACTAGTTTTTTAGGCTTAGGTCCGATTCAGATTCGGTTATTTTCGGGTCCGATAAAATCGGACCTGGTCCGATTCAGAAGGTCCGATTCAGTAACTGCCAAAATTATCAGGTGAGAGCGGTCTTCAACCACACAAGAAACATAGCGCCTCGCGTATCGCGTGCTATACGGTTGAATGACATCTCGGAAAATTCTCGAAACTCATAAATATAGAAAGAGAGCAAAAGCGCTCCAATGATAACTATTTTTGAGCACTCTCTCACTCTCATCGATTCCCTTCTGATAGGTTTCGTAATCTACTTATCTTTAAAAAAAACTACTACGACGAAATTTTTAACCGGCAAACATTTCTGCTACACAAAGTTAAAAGGTTATAAATCAAGGCGTAACCAATTAGTTGTTTGAAAAGTAACTGATTAATTAGAAAAACAAAAAACACATGTTCCAATAATAAAATATCAACAAAATTTTTCTTTTTCTTCAGCGCAGAAAAAAACTTGTCAAGTTCAATTTTCGATTTATGCTCTTATCAATTTTTTCCCAAAAATACCTTCAAAAGTACAAATGTCAGCTGTTTATTTGAATAAATGTTTTCAGAGCTACAAGAAATGAACAGGGAAAACTTTGGAGAATAAAGTTCCAAAAAAGAAAAAAAATGATAAAAAGTGACCATAAAATCGGCTTAAAACTAAGAATGACAAATATTCTCGAAAAAAATGGAACACGTCAAAAAAAGTCTACGAAACAATGCGCCATAAAAAGTGTAATTCTTTTTTTCATGTCAAGACAAAATCACATTAACAAAATCTGGTTCTAATAATGGCCATGATGACACATCGTTTGTGTTTGAATATTGATGACGTAGGCAAATAGTAGAGTAAGTTTTGCATGTTTTGTCGAACCACGAAATTTCATTTCCTTCATAATATTTCGTATACATATGAGTTATAACAGACATTAGAAATGAGAAAAAAGTGAGATAAAGTAGTTATTCGAAGAAAATTGAATGTGTGAAAAACAAAATTGACGCAATGTCTGAAGTGTTCGATCCTCGGAACCTTGTCTAAAAAAGTATGAACAGATTTATCGAAATAAGAGGTTTATCCGAGACAGTGTGTGTGGGTAAACATTCCGGGAGAGGTTAGTTTGGGACCGGACCGATTCAAAACCCAGCTTTTTCTTCAGGGAAAAAAAGGCAGAAAATGAGATGAGCCATCAAGTTTTTGTCATGACGAACTTCTCTCAGAAATTTGAGACTCTGAAAATTGAGGAAATCTTTGTGTTCAATTTTCTCTAGCCCACAATCCACCATTCAGGGACTGCCATCAAAAAAGAGAGAGCAGACGGAAAGCGTTTCAAGGCGCACACTAAAAATTGTAGGCCTGAAAATTTCGACGAGATTTTTCTTATTGAATAGAATGAACGTGTTTGACATAATTCCCAACAAAAATCACATTTTTTGCTTGAAAAAGTGGCTGAAAAAGGTAAACAGAAATTATGTTAGTTGCAAACAAATTTCCAGATCCATAAATTTGAATTTCGTAGACCACACGCGCTAGTTTCCAAGTTAAGAGTTGTTTCTTCGTTTGGCAACCTCCTGATGGTTTTGAAACAACGTGAATACACATTGTGGCAATAAGTCTTTTGTTTATCCCGATTTTCTGTTCCTAACGCTATTAGAACTGTAAAATTCTCTCATTTTCATTTATGAAAAAGAGAAAAAAAAATGAAAACCATAATGTCGAAAAAAATAAAGATAAAATAAATATATTGACGTGAACGTGACACGTGTTGTTTTTGCTCGCCATCTTCATTTCTGTTTATTTGCAAGAAACAAACTGAACGGATATTCTCCTAATCGGAATTGGATCAGAAGGCCATTCAGATAAGTTTTTTTGGTACCACAAACTATAGATTTTCCTTCCTGGTGGGATACGTATTTCAATTTCTCAGCGATTATTGCCTACAAAAGCCTTAACCCGGCTTCGTTCAATTTCCGAATTGAATGTGGATTCATTTCCTTTTGTTAGGGCAAAAAAGTGTGAACAGGAATTGATTGAGGGTTTGCGTGTCCACCAAACTAGTCCTGATTATGTAGAGTCTGCGCGTCATTTCCCGAGCTAGTACCGCCACAAGAGCCCGAACCCCGGCTCCATTCGGTTCTCGAACTGAGTGTGGATTGATTTCCTTTTGTTATGGCCAGAAAGTGAGGAACGGATTTGACGGTTGGGTTTGCGCAATGTCTACCAAATAATCTAGACATGGTTGTAGGGGACAAAGTTTTTGACAAGAATGTTTTTTATTTTTCAAAAAAATACTTTTTTTTCAGATGATTGTCTCGATTTTTTTTGGAACAATGATGAAGAAGCCAAGTTTTTGAAAATCTGAAGTTCTCTGCAAATTTTGGGATGAAATGTGAGTTTTTTATGAAGCTTGTTGAAAAAACCAGGAGTGAGAAGGAAGCCCGAGAGCCCGGCCCGGTCAAAAAAAGCCTGCCCAGGCCCGCCGCAAATTTTGAACCTCTCAGAACCGGGTATAGCACTTTTTGGAAAAAGTTGTGGAAATGATTATACACTCTTGTGTTTCTGAAACATGTATGATTTGGGTTTGAAAGTACTTTATTTTCGGATAATTTTTTTGGCCCGTTTCCTGCCGGCTCTTTTTCTGATATTCAGTAAAAAAGCCCGGCCAAGGTTTAAACCGGTCACTGCGGGCTTTCGAATCTCACCCCTGGAAAAAAAGGGCCTTTCGGACTTCACTTTTTTTCTGAATTATTCCATTTCCTCAACATCAGGTTCATAATTTCCGTTCTTCGCTGGCGTTCTCCATCCTTCTAAAATTCAATTATAAGTCTATCTCGACTAACTCAAATCAGCGTAAAATTCCCCTCCAATTATAATTCTTCTTCTTCTTCTTCTTTTTCTAATTTTGCACACACCCAACTCTTTCTTATTTTTTTTTCGTCTGTGCACACCAATAAGTGGAGACGTCTTTTCTCGTTTTTGCATAGATTCGATTACATCGCACTCGGGGCTCGCGCCGCCAAAATCCACCATTCTAAACTTCTTCTCGCGCGCGTTTTTTGCAAAAACATTTTTCAAGTTAGTTATAGGCATTTTTTATTTGAAACCTATACGGGGATAGGTTGATATTCTGTGATGCAGAGATGTTGAGATACTGTAGTAGTTCAGTTTTGCGATTCGGATTTTTCTAAATCTGCAGGTCTGCGACAGTGTTTTCAGAATGCCACAACAAAGTTACGTGCGTATTTTGTGCCGCGGAACTGTCGCAGACGTGCGATTTTCACCCAAAAATGAGAATAAAAAATACTAATAGACAGCATGCGGGACGTTTCAAAACCGCGACGTTTCGAAACCGCATAAAATTCCAACGAAAAGAAAGTTTGTTTCAGTGTATGGCGTATCCAGTCTGATGTCGGTACACACATTTGTTGAGAGGGGAAAAAAATGCCGGTTTAGAAACGTCCCTGAGCCCATGTGAGCTATTTCGGATCTGGAAGATCGGTCCACAGAATAAAAAAATTTCGCGGGATGCTCGAATCGCAAAACCCGAGATAAATGTTCAGACTTATGTTAGAAGTATGTTGAATTGACCACCTGTCAAAACCATGAATATTAAATTCCCCTCTTTTCTTTTTTTTTCCTCTTCTTCGCCTCCTTCTCAATTTATTTTCAGTTGCATTGAAAATCTGCTACTCCTTGTGCTCATTTTGTTTTCGCTGCTCTTTTTTGCCAACTCATTTTATTTATCGGTCGACACTAATGTTATAATGCGTTTTCGTGAAAAAGGAAGAAATGAAGGAGGAAACAACACAACACATGCAACCACTCCTTCATTGACTCATACTAATTATTTCAAGGTAGGTTGTTTGGTTCGGGGGGCACAAGCTCTGCTCTTTTCACACTTCTCCTCTCTTTTTCCTCAATTTTCTCTGCTTTTTCGTTTATTGAGTTTTGATGTTTATCAATGAAAGGGAAAATGTTTTCGGTATTCAATTTGACTTTTCATGTTCTGACCGTTGTTTTGAAATATATTTTCTCCGTGAGATAGTTTGTATGATAAGTGGCAGTGTCCAGATATCTGAGTCCGGCCCGATTCACATTTTGGTCTGCATCCTCTTATTATATACTCGCATCATGTGTTCCATTAGGTAAATATTTAGGCTTCTAGAATTTTAAAAATTTTATAAGAATCAGGTTGCTCTCAAATCTTTTCAAGACCAATTTTTTGCTAGATAAAACGGTTTAGAAGTGACCTCAAAAAACTGGGCCTAGATCTCACTTGTCATCCAAATTTTAAAATGAGAAAACAAGGCCAAACTCGGACCATGTTCGATATTGATTTCGGGCCCATTTCGGTGGAATTTAAAGTGGTTATGCCTGATCTTTGGGTTGGATTTTTTCAGTTCGTGGCTCATTCAGTGTCTTCAGAAATTAATTCACAAAAGTCCAAGGTTCTTTTCCGCTGGCCACATTTTTATAAAACCGAAAATAATATTTTTTCATCTATTTGAGAGGATTTCAAGAGCTTGCCCGGCTTATTATTATTATAAATATATACACATATTTTCATAAAACGAAGAGGAAAAGAAAATACATAATATAGCATATTACTAGTATGTTCTTCGTTTAATTTATTCAAATTCAAATTAGTGTTTTCGAACAGACCACGGCGAGAAAAAAAAAACAATTGCTAAAGTGAACTCAAAAACAACAAAATTGAGAAGATTTCTGTGTTTTTTTCCCATTTTCAACCAATCCTATTAACTCGTCTTCGTTCTTGTTTATTTATTTATTTTTCATTTTTTCTCTTCGTTTTTTGGTGGGAACGCTTCTGATTGTTTTTTCCTGATTTTTTGACACTTTTGCGTTAAAAATATTTTTAAAAAAAGTTCTCGGGTAAGCCCGAAGTCAGAAGTTGTTTGTGATCACTATTTTTGGCGCAAAAAGCAGAAATTTAAACTTTTATAAACTGGAAAGTTGACGAAAAAAATACTCATCCCGAAAAAATCGTGAAAATTCTCAAAGTCTTGAACTTCTCAACTTGTACTTAATTTTTTGTGTACTTTTACTGCCCGGATACAGACCCGTTAGATGGTTGTTTCTCTGAAATTCCAAATTTTGTAAGTGACTTTTTCTGAATCTCTTAAAATTATTCCCGTTTCAACCCAAATTGAAATATTATATCAGAATACAAACAATTTTAGTACTGAAGTTTGAGAGGAATTTTAGAGGAATCGAAAAGTCATACAAAGTTTGAGCACATTTTATAATTTTTACACATTTTTCTATAACTGTTTTACGAGAGTTAAATTCTCAGACTCAAAATATTATTTTTGATCTATCCTCCTATACGGTTGTTTCGACGGCCAAAAATTCACTCTTCCAATGGTCAATTTTTTTCGGATTGACAATAGTGAGGTTTTGAAGCCCGGAGCCCGAGAGGCCGGCCTGAAAATGACGAACCGGGCCGTGCTGTTTTGTGTTTCAGACGGTAAAAAAAAAAACCCGGCCCGACCTCTGAACGTCTGTTTTTCAAAGCCAGGAATAGAATTTTTTGAAAAAAGTTGTGGAAACCATTTCTACACTCTCGGTCCATTAGAAAAAGTATGAGTTGTATATGTACATAAGTACACCGGATTTATTGAAGGCCGCTTCCGTCCGGGCTTCTTTCTGGTCTTCAATGCCGGCTCTAACCCATCCCTCACCCCTGGTTTCATCACTTAAAATTCCAAAAATATTCAAAATTTCAAGTTAAAGCACACAGACAAAATGTTGACTTTCGATGCCACTAATATTCATAACAATCCTTCTTCTTTCCTCTTTTTTCTCATGCCGCTTCTTCTTCTTCTTTTACTAGTAGTAGTTGTTGTAGTAGACTAGAAGTAGGCTCTATTATGCACAAGAACTTGTCATCTTCTACTTCTTCTTTTTTTTCTCGTTCGCAACTTGGAGCATGAAATCTTTTAGAAGAAGGCGAAGAAGTGTGTGCGCGACAGCTCTCTCTCTCTCTCTCTCTTTTTATTTTCGTTTTCTTTCTACTTTTCTCACCCCGTAAAAGGAGGGAAAAAAGAAAAGAAAAAAGCAAAAAAAAAAAGAAGAAGAAAAGATTTATGGACTGATGACATGTTTTTGACGTTTTTGTTCCGCTGTTGTTTCCTGCTCAACTCTTCATCAAAAGGTTAACCTCCGAACAAGCCGACCTCTGACAAGTTACTGTAGAAGTATGAGAGCGCCTGGGGGTACTGTAGATTCGGAAATATTTTCTATTTTCCTCTGCCACTATACATATAGATTCCCACCATAATACGCTAAAGAGATGGCTATCAAATTACCATTTCTTCACTTTTCAATTTCCCCTCATCTCCTTTTTTATGGTTGTGTTCTGTTTTTTTTTTCTTGTTCTGAAAATAGTTTTATTTTTTCTCTTTTCAGCAGAAGAAGAATGTGGTTGCTAACGAGAATGTGAACAAAATGTCGAGGTAAGTTGGAGCAAAAAGGAGAGGGTACTGTAGGTGACTTGGAAAGCCAACACATGAAAAAGATATGGGTTTTGAAACGCATAAGAATTACTGTTATTGTTGAGAGAGAGTATGAGAAGCAGAGAGATTTTGTGACGATTTTTTGTTTGGTTGAATTCTGAATCGGGTCCACACGTGAAAAATATTCCCGAAGCGGGTCACAAGAAATCGGAGTCGGCCCTATTTTTTCAAGATGCTCGCTGCATCGACCCACAAAATCGGACCAGAAAATTTTTTCGAAAATATTAGACCCTGGTGGTTTTTTGTTGAGGTTTTAGCTTAATCGGACCAGATCCTATTTGGTTGATTCTATCACAACGACTTGACGTTCTCCGGATACTGTTTTGTGGTCCGATTCACCTTGAGAACAACAAAACGGGCCCGGTCCGAGTATTTAGCTGGGCCCGTTTTGGCCCGATTCAGCAAAAATCTTTAAAAACCAGGTCCGATTTTTTGACTCTGGCCCGATTCAGATCTTCATGCGTGGGCCCGAAGACCATGCATTTTTTAAGTTCTCGAAACTTGAATTTTAAAATCGAAAAAAAAACCCCGGCCTATTTTTTGGGGAGTTGTTTTTTCCTGATTTTTCAAAAATCTTGGAAGACTTTCGCGAAATATTTCAGTCAAAAAGAAGTTTTTCGCAAAGACCGAGATTTTGTGCTGTCCTATTTCCAGCGCAATCTAGAAAGCTTGAAAAAATCGAACTTTTCTCTGCGTCTCCGCTGAATTATTTAAATGACATATCAAAAATGAGTAGGCGCTGAAAGAGGAACTCGGCCACAAAAATGGTCTTTTGGGATTTGGCAAACTCTCACCCCTCCCTCACATTTCAACATCACAAAAACATGTAAAAAAAAGAGAACACTTGATAAGTTTTCGTCTTTTGTTTCTTGCCGAAATATAAGTTGGACTAACAAGCTTTGTGGGGTTGGTTGGTCAACTATTTTATATGCACATATTATAGTATCCGTCGACATTGTTCTGGTGCCTAAAAAGAGCATGTAGATATGGATTTTTCTGCTCTTTTTTTGTTCATTTGTTACATACCTTTATATTACTCGGTGTTTGTTTTACTACTTCTGCCTTTTTCATTTATTCCTTTTGTTCTCCGCATTTTCTTGTTTCTCAAAAGTTGTTCGATTTTGTCGTTCCTGTTCCTATTTTCACTCTCAAGTGCATTTCCGATTTTTGAATAGTCGACTAATTGTTGCAACCAAATAATGGTTGGTTGAATGGAGAAGAACCAGCGAATAAAATGCTAATTTCTGGGGGGCGAGAAAAAAAAAGAACAAAAAATTTATGAGCAACTGAATTTTTTTGCGCGGCTGCGATGGATTTATTACAATTCTTTTACTCGGGTTTTTTAGTCTGGCTTTTGTGCTGAATCGATTTCGCAATTTTGCCTTGTTTTCAGCGGTTTTTAGATGAAATTAGTATTCTGAAAAAAGTATTAGTCTCGATTATATATATTCACCTGCAAAACAAGACAAAAAAGAAAATTGGACTGGACTGGAAGTGGAACTTTTTCATTCTTTGAGTTTCGATGATTCGGAAATGTTTTCTGTTTTTTCCGGGGGTTGTTTATTTTTGATTAACTCACCAAATTAGTTAGTGAAAGTAAGAGAATTCGAGAGTTGTAAACATCAAAAAATCAAAAAATAATTTGATGTGAAGTTAAATCAAATTTCCGGTTCAAAGTTTTGATAGGCGATCGAAAATATACCGTGTTATTTTGTTTTTCGGCCAGTCAAAAGAAGCCCGCCAGACTTTTGAACGCATGTTTCTCAGAGCCGGGGATAGAAGTTTTTGAAAAAGTAGTGGAAGCCCCTTTTCTCTGAGAAAGTTGCTTTTCTAGAAAAATTATGAGTTGTATATGTTAGTAATAAACTCAGGATATATTGAGGGGCCGTTTCCGCACTGGTTTTTTTTTGATTTTCCAGTCCGGCCTGACCAAACTTTTGTCAAATAGAAAATTTTCAAAAATCAGAATCAACATCTCGGCCCGGTTTACTCTGCTTCGTTGAAAGTATAAATCATTGTGAAAATGTTATTTTCAACCCACATATAATTTATTATATCTAATTCAGTCTGGTTCTCACACCACTATATTTGACACCAATAAATCTCCTTTTTTGCCGTACTCCTCTTCGTTTTTTATGCCTCTTTTTTCTCGTTGAATATTTTCTGTGTGAATATGAAATAGGATCCTCCGGCCGACACACTCGGCACAATTTTTTTTCTTCATATTTTCACACTTTCCCCACCATTTTTTTCCTGCTCATTTTCACACTGTTTTTGTTGAAAATTTGCAGAGTATGGGTGAAAATTGAGTATTTACATATCTGACATGTGATTGGGCAATTGTTGTTTCTGATCGAGAAAAATGGAAGTTATTTCAACTATTTTTCTTGCTTGGAAGAGGTGAGTTTTGCTGGGGGCAAAATATACATACTGTTTCATTACACCTTTGTGTACACATGATTTTCCGCGAAACTATCTCATATTGTCAATCCAGCCAGATCATCCAATGAGAAATTGATCTACCGTCTGAATCTCTCATTTTTACATGCTCTTTCATCGAATTTTTGTGGTAGATCACTTTTTCCGTTGGATGATCTGACCGGATTGACAATATCTTCTCAAAGTTTCTAGTTGTGAGTAACGCATTTTCGAGCGGAAACAGGCAATTATTTCTCAGTTCAGAAAGTCAAACAACACTCTTTCAGGTCGACCTTTTTCATCTAAATTTTAGAAAAAAAATTAGGAAAAAAATTTAGAAAAAATCAACATAATGGTTTGAAAAAAATGGCGTAGGTTGAACTCCGTTTTCGAAAAAAAGGTTTATCGGACCCGAAAATCACCCAACCTGAATCGAAAGCAACTATAAAAGTTAGTCGAAATCGTGCCATGGTCAACAAATCGGTTTTTTCTCAAAATTTAAGAGGCGGACAAAAAAATGAGACAGGAAAAACTTTTCGCTCAAACCAGAATTAGACCCGAAAATAATCAAATCTGAATCGGACCCGGATATGAAACATGTGTGTAAATCGGACCGGTCCGTTTTCTCAAGAAAATGGATCAGAACAATTTCTTTGTTGTGGTCGATCTAACCAATTAGTTCTTCTGATTTAGCACAAACCGCAACAAGAAGAAAAATGAACCAGGTCCGATTTTTTCTGGGCCCGTTTCAGCCATATTTTTAATTACCTGTCCGGTTTGAACAATAACTTCTTCTTGTCCCACATTTCTTGACTCTGGCCCGATTCGGACACTTTTCATGTGTGGGTCCGATTCAAAATTCACCCAAACAAAAAACCGTCACAAATCACTCTGCCTCTCATACTCTCTCTCAACAATAACCGTAGTCCGTTTCAAAACGCTCGATACAGGTTAGGTCGTTTTCGGGTAACACCTGACCGGATTCAGTAATTTCTGCTCATTCTAGCACTACTGTAACACGTCTAAAAATAGAAATCTCATTCACATTTCCATGTATAAAATTTATTAGCTATACACTTATTCCGGGCCATAACCAATCGACGCATAAAAAACACATGGCCATAAGAAGAATAAAGCAATGTTATGTGTACACACACATTCATTCAATCTTTATATCCTTTCTGCTTCTTCTTCTTCTTCTTCTTCTTTCCGGTTACCCGGCCAACTGTGTGCCCCTCCTTCTTCTCTCCTTTTTTTCAACTTTTCATATATTCTTTCACAAAAAATGAGCAATTTTTTCGCTCATTCATTCTCGTCTCGTTTTTAATCCATCAACGAAACTAAGTAAGCCAAAACCCCCTCGCTATTCCTATTCACTTTTTTGAGTGAGAAATTTTTTGCGGGTTTGAAGAATGGAAACTCCGTCAACGCCGTCGAGGTTTGTGTTCCAAAATCTAATTTTCACTTTTTTATTGTTGAGGGCGTTTCTAACAGTCACAATATATGTTTTGTGAGCTTAAAGACTTCTTGTCACTCAGAAATTAATTTCTCGTGTTTAACAGAATCTCAATATTGAAGACTTCAACTTTCGATGTGTGAAATTCAAAAATTGAAAAAAGTACATTGTGAGGTCGAAAAAAAAGAAAAAAACTGTTTTTGAATTCGTTCTCAGGAAGATAGGCGGCCGCAAACACCGTTTGTGTGTGTGTGCGGGTACAGTAACCCAAGGCAAAAAATGTTTTTGTTTTTTCTTTCAAACATTTTTGGGTTTTTGAACCAAATACACATAAACTTAATTTGGAAACAAAATGAGATATCTACAGTATCCTGAAATAAATGAAGAGAAGTGAACATGTTCATTTTTTCAGAAACAAATCAATAATCCGTTCATCATCAACGGGTTCCTATCCTTATCCCCGAACCCATACAACTCTTATGGTCATACCTTCCAATCGACCACCACCATCACCATCATCATCCAACAAACCACCTAATAAACTTTTTACGGTCAGTTGTTTTCATGTTTTGAGAGAAAATAACTAGAGTTGGAGCTTCCTTATAAAATGTACTAATCAATTAAATTCAGGTTAACGGAAAATAAAGTTGAATAAAAACGTGAACTTAACATTTCTTAAAAAAAAAACTTGAAAGAAAACAATGACATTTTCAGCTCGAATTTTGGAGCCACTTCAAGAATTTTTCAGATGAGTTCCGCCAATTCTGATTTCCCTCAGGTTGTAGGAATCTCTGAAACCACAACTTTCCATTCTGAAATGACACCGAAATCGGGCCTGAACAATATAATTTCTACAGTTTCAACGCCAAACAAATTGGGCTTGGTCTGACCTGGTTCTTGCAATTTTCGAGACTCTCTTCTGTCTGGTATAGCTTTAAGATTGGTAAATGCTGATCAAGTGCTAACTTCAGCTATTTGAAATTTTTTGAGAAAAATTCAAAAAAAATCGGACTGGGTTAGACCTATCTCCCTTGTTTTGGGCTTGAATAAGTAAACATCCGGATTCGGGACATTTCGAAACCGCATAAAATTCCAAGGAAAAGGAGGAAGAAACGTTTGTTTGTCTTACTGTATGGCGTATCCAGTGGGATGTCGGTACACACATTTTTGTTGAAGAGGGAAAGAAAAACAATATTTCGTCTTGGGTATTCGTCGAAATTTTCATGCTAATTTCGTGCGGTTTCGAGATGTCTGATTTAGAAATGTCGCGGTTTCGAATTGTCCCAGAGCCGTTCCGGCTCATCAAAATTGATTATAGAAAGTGATTTCTAACGGAGAAGTATGGAGTTTGACACACATATCTTAAAAATTTGACTCATATAAATTGAGAACATCAACCCATTCTCCAATCGATTTCAGGGTGTTCGTCGACGTCCTCCTCTAAACCGAGCATGTCCGCCAATCCCGGAAAGCAAGAGCAATGAATCGATAATGAGCCATGCTTCGAGAATCTCTGAAAAGGTCTATTCATTTATATATTTTGAAAAACCCGAGTCTCCTCATTTTCAGAAGGTTCAAACACCACAACCGATCGAGGATTTGATAATTGAGAATCGAAACGTTGTCGATGTTTTGGATTCGAATTCAAATGTGAGTATTTTTCTCATCAACTTTTCAAGGAAGGCTTTTTCAAAGTTTTCCTCGCTCTCTAATTTGTTGCCTCAAAACAAGAAAAAAGAGAAAATGATTAATTGTGCAAAGACATGCCTTCATTGATTCATCCTTCGCCTTTTTCGCATACATTCACAAATTATTCTATCAACGAAAAAAAAAAGACAAATATCTAGCTAGTTTTCGTCGAAATTGAATAATTTATGCTTGACTGATTGTACTTTTTTTTAGCTGAAGTTTTGCAGCAAAACACAGCCTGAGAAAAACAACCTGAATCATCGTCGTTGAAAAGTTTGATCTACCAGAATTAGCGTAAATTTTCTCTCCCTATTGAGTTCAAACTACATTCTATTTTCTCTACCACACACTATTTCTCTCAAAATAAGTGTGCGGCAGTTGCAAATGAAACCGCACCCTCTCTTTTGGAGGGCATTGCAATGATGAAATAAAAAAAAAGAAACGACGAATTTTTTGTGAACAGAATGTTGGATTTCTCAGGCTGTGCAAAAAACAGTATTTAGTGATCAGGGCTTTCAGGCTTCAATGATCTGATGAAAAAGGTCACGTAGAAAATAGAAGCTACAGTAACCCGATAGTTTTTGATCCTCTTAAAAACGTGCCTGATCTCATATTCGCCGAAAAACCCCCCAAGCATTTTTGTCATCAATCACTTTCATACTTTTCGTGCTCATTTCTCTATTCATCCGGTAGTGTCGTTGTTGGAAGAAGCATTGAAAAAAGTGTCGCGTCGACTTTTGTCCAAAATCTCATGGGACCATTCAATTTTATGTTTTGCCTGCCGCGCGACATTTATTTCTGGCTGCTTTCCTTTGACATATAAGTTCTGAAGCTCAAGAAAAAACACAGATTTGTTGTATATATGTTTTTATTTTTCTTTTCGTTCTTGTTGTTATTGTCTTCGCAAAAATCTCCATGGAGTTTGAGCTTATTTTGATTTTTATGCGTTTTCAAAATCAGAAATATATTTTTGATTTTTTGAACATTTTTCAAGACATGAATTTTTGTGAATAGGATGAAATTAGGCCATGTTCAGAGTAACTTTCTGAATGAACAAAAATTAGGAAAATCTGAAATTTCTTTGGGCTAGAAACTTGAGAGATCGAAGTTGTTCAAAATTATTTTTACGGATCCAAAAATCGAGATACTGAATAGGACCTGAACAAAAAATTGTTTCTAAATAGGGAAAAAAACGTGACCGACCAGAATTCAAAAAATCTTGAAATAATCTAGCCTGGCTTGTTTTGTTTGGATACGATTAAAAATTGTATTCACTGTTCAGACCCGATTTTCAGAATCTGTAATTGTTTTTGAGCTCCTATGGTCGCTGAGGCTTAATCGCATAAAAACAATTCTGGTTTGTCAATAATCTGAAATTTTTGAATCAAAACAATCACGGTCCGTTTAATTTTTGATATTTTTGAAAAAGTTTAACAACAAAAGTTAGCCCAAAATTCGGACCGCGAACAAATAACACGCTCTCTTATTTTCAAAAAATGTACAGTGGGTACTGTAGCTTGTAAAATATTTGATCGAAAAAAATAACTCGCGCTTGCCCCCATCAGTAAAGTTTTCCAACTTCAATACCTTTTTCTCTTTGTTAGCCCTTGAACAACAAAAAAAAACAAAAATATTAGTATTCATAACAACAAGCGTTGTCTGTTTGCAGCAAATTCGACATCCCTCATCGACCACTAAAAAGATGTCGTCAACACCGCGCAGCCCATTAATGAGTGTTGCTCATAGTGTAAAAAACAAGTTGACTCGTATCACCAACATTGGCCGAAGTTCACAAACAACAACAACTTCTGGAAGCTCCAAAAAGACGACTATCAAGACAAGTCAAAGCTTTTCCGGGTAAATGACTTTTTTTTTTTGGAAAAAAAAGTGGAGGAAAAAAAAGAAAAATAGGTTTGGCTCATATTTTTTCTTGTTCTTGCTCGTTCCACTCATTCCTTCAAACATGAACAATATAATCCATCATGATGGATGTCATTTTAATACCCTTCTTATTCGTTTTTTCCTTTTCTTCCAGAATTCGCCAACCGAAAACGACGGCTAAACGTATTGATCAGAACGCGAATCGAGTTATCAAATCATCTTCGATGGATGTTTCACAACCTTCCACTTCTAAGGTGACGTTTCCAGACATTTTTGTATTCCGCCCAGTCTTCACTATTTTTGTTTTCACTATTTTATCGCGCCATTTTTTGGAGTACTGTAGTTTTTCATAAACAAATTAACTTTAAAAACTACTCCAAGCAGTAGATCTTACAGGTTCGAAAAAAGTGGGATCCAAAAATCAAGACAACTGGATCGGCCTAAAATTTTTCTAAATAGGATTCTTTCAAAAATGTGTCTGGAATGATTGTTCGAAATTTTTATGGATAAAAACCAACTTCAAGTCGAAGTTTTGGGGTTCTGAAAAAATCTGAGATTCTGCAAAAAAAATTGTGCTCACTGCTCTTTTTTTCTCAAAACTCTTTGTAACTCGCTAAATATTTTACCTAAGATCTGAAAGTATTTAAAGCCTGGAAAATTTCGATGTTTTTTCGTGCCGAGTTCCACTTTTTCAGAATAGAGAACAAAGTTTGAAAAAAAATGTTTGTTTTCACTCGCCAGTGTGTATAGCTGAACATTCAGGTCTCCAAAATTTTGAACATTTTTCCTGGTTGCTTAAAATAATTTTCGTGACCTCTGTGAATTAATTTTTTTCCAGATTTGGCCACGCCCAAAAAACTGTGCCTGATCTAAAAAATTTTCCGAAAACTTCATATACAAAAAAAACATACTAAGACTAGGTTGAAGTTTTATAGACCGAGAACTATAAAAATCCTCATCTCGATGTTTTTTTCCTTCAACATCTCCCAATTTTACAGGTCTCAATTCCGCAAGATCCAACACCACTAAACCACGACAAAATCGAAGAGATTTCCGAATCAGGTCTTGTTCCGAAATCCGAAATTGCCGAAGTCGTCACTCCGCCGCGCGAACAATTTTGTGTGAAACTCGAAGAAGATGTTCTCGTTGTGACTCGACAATTTGACGAACAATATCCGGGTCAGAAACGAAGTGCTAGTCCAGATGCGATGTTGGATAACAATGGAAATCCATCGAGTGTCGATGAAGTGACAGAGCAAAAACTAGAAATTGTTGAAACGATTGAAAAAGTTGTTGAAACCGAAAAAATTGAAGATATCGTAGAAGAAAAAGAAGAAGGAGGAGAAGACAAAGAGGTGGAAGTGGAAGTGGAAGATTCGTCGAGACGCGATGTCATTGTTCAACAACTTTTGGAGAAACGAGAAGCATCGCCGGAAAAGTTGACAATGTTTCAAGAACCTCCCACAAAGTTTGTGCTGACTGTCAAAACTCCAGAAGCTCTTCGTCGTCATCATACTTTTACGATCGCCGATAAAGAGAAGGCCGAACTTCGCATCTCGAAGTCGAAATCAGATTGCGATGTGAAACCAAAAAAACTGGTCAAACAACAATCCGAACCTGAACGATTCGTGTCTCCCGAAAGATATGTGATGGTTGTCAAGACACCAGAAGCATTGAGAAAACATCGAACACTAACCATCGGTGTCAAACAACAGCCTGATGTTGATGTGGAGAATCTGGAAAAAGTGGTCAAGTTGAAACGAGACCCATCGAAAGAGAAGCCAATTGAGATGGAAGTCGCACCACCCACCAAATATGTGATGGTTATGAAAACTCCCGAGGCGCTACGGAAACATCGGACACTGACGATCGGACAGAGAGCACAGTCATTGGAAGAGGAGGAGAATCGAGTGAGACAGGCGGTGAATCAGAAGAGAGACACTTCTGAACCGCCGAGAATAACAAAGTTTTTGATGAGCATCAAGACACCTGAAGCACTGAGAAAACATCGGACATTGACGATTGGTCAACGAACACAATCATTAGATGAGGAAGTTGTCAAAACGAGGAATTTGGAGAAAGTGGCGAGACTGAAAAGAGACACTTCGGTGGAAAAGACAGCGCCGCAAGAATCGCCATCAACAAAATATGTCATTATGATGAAGACACCCGAATCGCTTCGTCGACATCATACATTTACAATCGGTGATCGACCAAGAAGCCCTGATTATCCATACATCGAAGAAGGAGAGTTGACAGAACCGATTGCCACTGTTGGACCGCCAGCTGAACGTCGAAGACGGCAAGAGAATAAAGAGAGAAAGAAACGAGAGTGGGAAGAGTATGACAGACCGCCGGCTGAGAAGTTCATCTTGACAACATCGATGACACCGAACACAATGCGACGATATCAGACATTTGTTGTTGAGCCGAAGAAGGCGGCCGCTGCTGGATTGGTGACATCGATGAGTGCCGAACCGGTTGTGAAACGAAGTGAGAGTACGACGAAGAACAGTTATTTGAAGCGGTTGCAGTTCGAATTGTTTCGAGGGAGAAGTCGAGAGAGGAAGTGTGAGACAAACAAACGGCAGAAGAGTTTGGATGAGAGGAAGCCGGAATCGGCACAAAAATATATATTGTCGACAACGACGCCGGTGATGATGAGAAAATATCAAACATTTTCGATTGTCAATAAGAAATCCGAAAAAGATGAAGACGAAGAGGATGAGAAGACTGATAACAAGAACATTGAATCGATCGCCGCCTCCTATCAATCACCAGTCAACTTCTATTCGATCACCGCAACGACGCCAGTCACATCGCGCAAACAGTTCGTCGAACCCGATCCCGAACCACGACACTTGTTCGTCATTGGCGGCGGATCGAACGGTCGTCGATCGCCGAGAGATGTCAGCAATTCGGATATGGCTGAGAGAAAGTCGACGGCGTCTGGCGATTTGACATCGCCGGAAGAGGAGATTCCGATGGACACGAATTTGACGCCGACAACTGAAGAGGAGCCGATTGTGACGAGACGCATTGATTTGATGATGAACTCGCCGATCGAAGAAGAACCCGAATCGTTGGCATTGTCGAAGTCGGAAGTGTCGATGAGTGTGCCAGTTTCGGCGGCACCGCCGGTGTTCACAGCGCCGAGTCCGCCGCCAGTTCAACTTGTGCCCAAATCAACGTCGACGTCGTCCTCGTCGTCAGGATCATCGAGCAGTTCGAGGTGAGGAAATGAGGAGATGGTTTCTAAACATTCCGACTTTTTATTTCGGATACAGTTTTCTATTTTGTGTTTTTTCGAAAGTTATGTTTTTCCCCGAATTTCCATTTTTTCCGGTTCATTTTCGAGAAAAAATCCGACCAATTTTTTCCCAGAAAAAAAGTGAGTTCAAAAATAAACCAAAACTTTCAGAAAAATTATTTCGCAAAAAAATTCAATTTCCGACTGGTAAATATCTGAACAATTGATAAATTAGAGATGGGCGAGAAAGTCTCAGGCCACGTTTTATTGAATATTCGTATTTTTTTCCGTTTCGTTTTGCATTGAACAAAAACTCTGCGTCTCGTACTCTCTCAACACTTTTCTCTGATCTGAAATATTTGCATGAGAAAAATGAGAAAAGTTGGAGTTTATAACTTTTGGGATTAGATAGACTAGAAAAATGTTTCATTTTTTTTTCAGAAAACCGACCCAACTTCCAATCATGGTCTCAAACATCACACCCAACCCGATGCACATTGTCGAACTTCGACCCGAAACCAAACAACATCAACAATCGAAAAAATCGAAAATTGCGTCCAAGTGAGTAGTAGACTCTCCCTCTTTGAAACTAGTTCAAATTGATGTAGTGTGTTTTGTCATATTGTTCTATATTCAGCATTCTCAGGTCACTTCGAAACGCCGGCAAAATGTTGACGCCTTCGTTTTTGCGAAAAGATCGAAAGGTGAGATTTTGATGTGTCGTCTTCATGTTTTTTTTTCTCTGAACAGAGTGACAAAAAAGTACATGGTTATGTGAAGACGACAACGACTGGAAGACAACATGTGTCGGAACGAGTCGCGCCGTTGGCCGAGGGCGAATCGTCGGTTGTCGCCAATTCGCCGCTCGTTGAAAATCTGCCAATTACTTTTGAGAAATGGAGTGAGAAAAGTCCGCGACTCGGGTCGAAACGATTCTCAGAGACGATTGTAGAAGAAGGTCTTGATGCGAATGCCAATTCGGTTCTCGAAACACGTAAGTTTGCCGCTTCTTGGGTTCAATTCAGGGAAGAAGAAGCCCGAGAGCCCGACCCGAAAACCCTGGGCCGGGCCGGGAATATAAATTTTTGATTTTCTACACTCTTCATCTTTCAGAAAAAAATATAAGTTGTATAGGAAAGTACTAAAACTATATATTTAAGGGCCATTTCTGGCCGGGCTTTGTCCGGTTGGCCCGAGAGAGCTCAAATCTTACCCCTTGGCCCAATTTTTATCAGACCTGGTTACCTAAATTTTTCCACAAATTAAATTGTTCACGTGTATTTTTTCGAAATTGTCAACGTGTTCCACGTGTAATTGTTTCATT
Organism: Caenorhabditis sp. 8 KK-2011; assembly: GCA_963572245.1. Classification (NCBI taxonomy): domain Eukaryota; kingdom Metazoa; phylum Nematoda; class Chromadorea; order Rhabditida; family Rhabditidae; genus Caenorhabditis; species Caenorhabditis sp. 8 KK-2011. The sequence goes on from OY751549.1 coordinate 3,816,033, forward strand.
TCCATCTATTTTTGTTTTCCCCTACAAAACATTCAATATTCTCCTACCGAATATCAAATTTCCAGAAATCCAACTCCAAAATCAAAACTCGTCGGTGCCCGCCCATGACACTGGATTGATTGACGATGATATAATGTAAGTTCTACATCTCATTGTTATTCACTATTTCTTCATCATCCAAATTAAGCAGCAGATGGATGGAAGAAAAGGGCGGGACGTACTTGAAAATAAGAAAAAGAAGAAAGGGGGAAATGAAAGTTTATTGGATTTTGGTGTGTTTTGGCATAGAAGAGAAAGAAGAAGCACATCTTTTTGTTACTTCTTCTTTTTTTACTACTACGAATACTAGTTTTGTCTCCAGTGAGAACTTGCATTCAGCAAAATATTTGTTGGAACCTCACACTTTATTTATGAGAACACGAAAATTTTAGTTTTACGAAAAAATAAAAAAAATTGCATCAGCCCGATGCGGGGCTCGAACCCGCGACAGCCAGATTAAGAGTCTGGTGCTCTACCGACTGAGCTAACCGGGCGATGTGTGTTTCTCTTCCAGTTTCTTATAAGAACCTACACCTTCTCATTTGATGATGACAAAAATTAACTTTTTTGCAGGGATCAACCTATGCTAGTAGGTGACACATTCTCACATTCGTCTTCAATCGATTGTATATCCACATCTCAACTTCCCCAACCAACATCGAATTTCATATCCGAAAGTATCATTTCGATTGATCGAAGTTCAATAATGCATGAGACGACGTAAGTTTTTGCGGGCGCTATGAGCGAAAATAGTCTTGAGAGACGCAGACACTACGTTTTGTATACTTTTCGCGAAAAACACATACATCGTGTATATACATTCATAACATAATGATTGATTGTCTAATTTCACCCATATTTTCTTCATTTTTGAGGTGAAGCTGATTTCGATTCGAGTTAATTGAATTGAAATGTTTTGTTTTTCAGAAGAAATACTCCCAATCGACAACAGAATGAAGCTGCTTACAATAGGTTTGTTTTTCGAGAAAAGTCAGACGAGAAAAATATTATTGTTGTTGCAGGAGTCCGAATCTGAATTTGACACGTCAGATTGACGCAGGATTATGTGAAGTTGAAGATATCAAATCGCAACTTCAACGATTGAACAAGCTTGTAAATGTGAGTGTTCTTGCGGGGAATAAAATTGTTGATAGATCAAAATTATTTTGGAAATTTCATTTCACTTTTTTTTGAACTACTATCATATCCGTAAATTTAGTCCCGGGCCACAAAAGAGGTTTGGTCTGATTTTTTCGAAAGCCCGATTTTTGCGGTAACACAGAAACATTCTGAAAATGATCAAACCAGATCCAATTTTTTGTGCGTGTCCGATTCAGTGAAAAATCTAGCGCCCAGAAAGTATATGTGAATCGGGCCTGAAAACGAAAACCGGCCCGAACCGAATTTTCGGTCCTATTCAAAATGTATTCCCCGATTCTGAAAACTTTCAAAAAGCAACCCTCGGGGTCCCAAATCTCGTTTTTTTCTACCAAAATGTGCACGTTTTACCGTTCTAGATCTATTGGATAGTTCAATTCATTGTTCCAATCTAAAATTTTGCAGGAAATGGGTGTGTCGAACTGGGAAGATGAGATAATTCGCCTGCGTCGCGAAAACGAACAACTTCGTCGCGAATTAGCACAACGCGACGCGACAATCGCGGCACTTCAATCGCAAACTGCATCGGCTTAAATTATTGAGACAACAAAAAAACGAAACGAAGTAGTATTTTCCCCTTGATCTCTCTCTCTGTATTTTGCAAATGGGTAATATTTTTGAGTAGAAAATAAATTATTTGATAATTAAAAAATAAATATGACCGCGATAATTAATGCAAAAAATGAATATAGATTACCTCCTAGAGCTGAGTTGGTTCGTTGTTGTTGCGCGTCATTCAACCAACTCGTCAAATGTCCGTGTATCCGAACTCGAGCATTTTTTAAACTTTGCAAATCAGAATCTCTTGCCGGATACATATCTGCGCAATGAGCTGTTCCTTCGATCAGCCACGAATCCACATTGTTGTCCGTGTTGTTGAGTTTGTGACCAAGATCTTGCCATGGATCGAATGAGCCGTTTGGGAAACACACGTTGGTGCCTCGATAGTTGGCGGCACCTCCGTATTTTTGACGCACCGCATCGACTAGTTCGAACGTTTTGTCGAGAGTATATTCGGCGCCGAATAGATCGATGCATTGATCGGCAAAGAAGCTGAAATGGAAGAAAATGGTTTCGAAAAACTGCAAGCCTAACGAGTCTGAACCTTCAAATCTGAACAAAAAACTGAGCTGCTCGAATTATTCTCAAAATTTCCTGAATTGAACGCAAAAAAAATATGAAAAAGCCCGGCCGGAAATGGGCCCTAAATATATCCGGAGTTTTAGTACTTGGAATTACAAAACATACTTTTTCTTTAAAAAAAAGAGCACAGGAAAGTTTCTCAAATTTTTTTTCGAAAAAAATAACATTCGCGGCTCTGATAAACTGATTTTCAAAAGTCGGGCCTGGTTTTTTTTCTGACCGGCCGAGAAAAAAACCAGGCTCGTCATTTTCGGGTCGGCCGGGCTACAATATCCAACCTGATGTATGGGTCCGATTTTTTCGGGCTCGATTGTATTAAAAAATTAAAACTTTCGAAAAAATGAAAAATTAAACTTCCAAAGAGCATCAACTTCTAGACGTATTCTACTTATAAACCTTGAAAAAGTCGCAAATAAACTTACTCAAGTGGAACTGTCGATCCGAAAATGCCCTTATTCCCTCCATCAGTAGTCTGATAGTATCCCAATTCTGTGCATGTTTGCCACAACCAACTTCTTGTACTGACTGAAATGAACAGACATTTATTTTTGCACTTCTTATCACATTTGGCTACTTACTAACGTCATCATTTGGCATGGAAGTATCGGCATATGTCTGAATGAAGTCAGTATAGTTATTGGGTCGACATCCAGAATCGGTTGGCGGGTACCATGAATCATAGAGTGACAATACAGCAATAACACGTTGCACTTCATCACCAATTGTTGTGTTGGTGAGAAGTTGACAAGCTGCCGGAACACCCAAACCACTTCGAGTTGCGTTGTTCTGTAATTACCACACTAACAAGGGAACTACATATAGGTGTTAACGGACTTTGAGATGGGATGTATGTGACCCGATAGAGTTTTTCATGCTCAACATCATCCCGTAGCTAACTTTTGCAAAGCTTCAGCCAGAAAGCTGAAAATAACATTTTTGTGATAAATTTGAAAATTTAAAATTCCTCCTAACTTTTTCAAAATTATACATTTACAAGAATAAACTAATGGATCTGATAGGAAATTTAATTTTCTACACGATGGTGATTTTGAAGTTCCGAAAAAATAATGAAAAAGGTGTGTTTTTTCGAAAAAACATGAAAAATCAGAAAACAATCTTCAAAATTTAGTCATTTTCACGTTTTTCAATGCAATTTTTTTTATTCTTCACGTTTTTTTGATCTACCTTTTTTATAAAAAGTTTCGGGCTCATTTTTTCAGCGTTACAACTACAATTTCGAGGTTTTTAAATGCTCCTATCGTTCCTAGCATGCCAAATAACCCTTTGGTAGTCTCTCATCACTAAAATAATTCAAATTGAACAAGATATTTCAATTTTTGTGCTCAAACTTTGAGCTCGATTTTCAGCTTTCTGTGTGGAGCTTTGCAAAAGTTAGCTACGGCATGATGATCAGCATGAAAAACTGTATCGGGTGACATATGTCTCTTGTAAAAACCCGTTAACACCTACTTGTGGTTCCCTTGTAAATACATAAATTCCTTATTTTTGTAGTTTGAAACCATACTCGATTATCTCCAGTATATTGATTGATTCCTTGGAAATATCCGTAGATGTTTTGGAAGAAGAACTGCAGTGATTTCGATAGATTTGATTCGTCGAAATCTTGACACAGGTTGAATTGTGATTTCAGAGATGATCGAGAAGATGCTCCGTTGTATGCTTTGGTGATGATTTGTTGGAATGCACGACCGATTACGTTGGCACATTCATCACTTACAGTACGGTAGGTCTTCTCGGTGTTGATAGCGTAACCTGGATTTTTTAGTTTTTGGTTCAGTTCTTAGAAACAAAGAAATTTATGGGTCTATTGAAAAAAAACGAATTAAAAAATAAAAATTGCCATTACGCGCTATCAATTAAAATTTTAATTTTCAATAAAAATAAAGTTTTTAAAGGCGCACAGAATTTTTGAAATAGGTCACGTCAGAACTCAAAAAAATCATATAATTTTCAATCATTTTTTGGAAAACGCGCGTTGACAATTTGAATTTGAAATTTTAAAGTTTTTCTGGCCCAATTTTCTATGTAGAAATATCAAAAAACTCAAACATTTTCTGAGTTCATCCCAGGAGTGAAACGAGCCCCAGTTCAACAGGCCACTGTCTCAAATTATGCTGAATTTTCCAAATCCCCTCAACCTACCATAATAATCAACAAAAACGTGAACAGCCGAAGAAGACGAAACAGCACCGGCGGTTTGTTGTGGATAAGTCTCTCTGAACCACGCACTCAAACTTCCCGGGTATGAGCCACCAAAAGTCACCCAAATTGGTTTGTCATTCGCAAAGTATAACGCGTTCATCTGGTTGATGAATTCATTGATATCGGCGAGAGCTTGATCGATTGTCAATAGTTTCAAAGATTCGGTCTTCTGATTTCTGAAAACTCCCGATCATCGTTTTTTCCATTTTTTCAGAAACTTACCCTAGAGGCGAATATTGACTACTTCCATAAAATCTGTGTTCAACTTGAAAAGCGGCTGCTCCAAATTCATTTGCCCATTTCATCATTGTCTCATTCTCATGTCTTACCCATTTATCGCCATTCGTCCCATTTATAGATCCCTCTCCACCCAACATCAAGAACACATAACCCGTATTATTGTTATAGAACTTTGAATTGTATTGATATCTCTGTTTCCATGTTCCCTGATTCGTATCATCAAAATGATCAACTTTTTGCACAATTTCCGAATATATCATATATTCATCCTCGGTTACAGGCCCTTCTGCTGGATCGGAAGTCGTTAAACCTTCTCGAGGTCTTCCACGTAACATTGGCGGAGACACGTGGCATGATACAAGATGTAATCCGATGATTAATATTAGTGAAAATGAGCGAGAATTACATGACATTTTTGAAGAAAAGTGATAAGAGTTTTGTGCTTTTTGGACACTTTTTATGAAGCAAAAAATGAGAGTTTGTGAATTGCAAAATGATAAGGAACGAGAGATCAAATACGCTAAGAGATAGTACTTTTGACGTGTGGGTCCAAAGTTTTAGCAGCCGGGTTTGGATCAAATCCAAAAACACTTCAACATGTTGAAGTTAGAAGTGGAAAATTATTATTGAGTCTCGGAAAATTATTATTGAGTCAGATGCTCGCAATGCGACGATTTTGGGCCGGCCGGAAGCCCGCTCTGATCGGTCGAGCCCGGCTTTTTTATCAGAAAAACCCTGTGGGAAACGAGCTTCCGAAACAACTGGAGTTTTAGTTAGACGAACACAAATATAGAAATGGTTCCCACAATTTTTTCGAAAAGTTATATTCAGTTGACCGGCCGAAAAGAAAAAAGCCCGGCCAGATATAGATTTGTACAAAAAATTCTTGACCTATAACTAGTATCAAAAACCACCTAAACGCTCCCAATTTTCTTGACCTTTTGTATGAATTTCTCATTTTTAAATTCATTTTCTTTAATTCAGGCCACATCCACAAAACTGCGTCTGATCTAGAAAAATTTACGAAAACATTGAGATTCAAAATTGAACACCATGGCCCGAATGACTCGGATGACTGTTACTTTAGAACCACCAACTTCTCAAATCTTTTCCAACATCAGAAACTTTTGTAATTTTCTTGATTTCCCATGATCTTTTGGAACGCCAAAACACTATCCCCATCTGTTGTTGTATGTACATTCACACTCATAAACCGCGCAACCAAAACACGCCAAACAACTTCCCAAAAACACTGGCCACGCCCACTTTTGGTGGTATATAAGTGAATGGTGAACGAGCATTAGTCACCAACAAACACATCATGTTGTTCTGTTTGCTTGTTCTCGTCAATATCGCGGCTGCTCAATTTCTCAACGGTCCTGAAGGATTTGCCGACTCGCCGGGACAAGGATTCAACATTGGTGGACAAGGTCAGAACTATAACGGCGGACTGAATCAGGGGTTCAATGGTGGACTTGGTGAAGGATTCAACAATGGTGGACCTGGTCAGAACTTCAACAACGGAGCCGGGCAGAACATCAACAACGGGCCAGTGCAGACCTTCAACAATGGTTTCAACTATAACAATCAGAACAACCAGGTTCTTTACGACACCAAAGGTCGTCTTACTTGCGGTATCACCCCTCTTAACAATGTTCAAGTTGTGTTGTGGGATCGTGAGAATGGTATCTATCAACAGGCTCAAACTGATGCTATTGGTACATTCCATCTTCAAGCCAAATCAAATAATCAGCAACTCATTCACCCACTTTTGACTATTTCACACGATTGTAACGATGAGAAAATTGTGAGTTTTTTGTTGACAAAATGTTTTTGATTATCTCAATATTCTTTCAGCCTGGTCTTCGTAGAATGACAGTCAAACTACCATCCGAATACACAAATCAAGGACAATATGCTCTCAAAACTTTTGACATCGGAACCTGGAATCTGGAGACGATTTTCTCTGGCGAAGAATCTGACAAGCCCAATAGACACCCTGTCAACTTTGGTGGATACTTCCATCATAACTTTGGAAATCTTCAACGTGGAAATATTCAAGTTTAATATATATATTGTTAATAAATTTGATTTTTCTCTGACTGACCTGTCTATGTTTCTCTGCGTCTCACATGCTCGTTTCTCACAACGTGTCGATGAAGAGACGCAGGATGAAAAAAACAACAAAAACATTCAAAAATGCTCAGATTTTTTGTTGTCCAAGTGTCGGTCAAGAACAAAAAAAGTGAAACTGTCCTTTGTTTCTCTGCCGTCTGTTGTGTCTCGTTTTCTCCTGTTTTATTTGACAGATTATATTGATACAATCATTCTTGTTGTTATTTTTTTTCTCAAGAAGAACATTTTAGTTTTCAGGTAACTTTTTTGTGAAAAAAATCTTTCTTCGTTCAGTATGTATTTTCAAAGGTTCAACATTTGTGAATGAAAATTCCGAAAGAAATTCGAAAAGTGAGAAGGTTCACGTTTTCACTGTTTTACGTTCGTGGAATTTACAGAATTTTACTTGAACTATTTGATTTGGCATGGTTTGCTGAAAATCGGACACGGCTAAATTTTAAGCGGACCCAAGCGTCAAAAATCGGAATGAATAGGCTAGAGTCAAGAAATCGGAGCCGGCTCGTTTTTTTTGCAAAGTTTCTACTAAATCTCAGTCCTGAAGTTTTTCGGAAACAAAGTCCGTTTTTCGATGAAAAATCGGTCGTGACCCACATTTTTTCCGAATTTACGAAGGGAAAGAAAATTATTCTGATTTAGGTTTGTGAATAAGTGAAATTTTTGATGTTTTTGGGCCCGATTCAATTTTTTTTTAATTTTTGATTCTGTTCTTTATAGAACCCAGGTTTTCAGAACCTACCAATTTTTTTTCTAGACTAGAATTTTTTTGATCTATCTTTATTTATACGGTTGTACTATTCATTCGGCAGTGAGGGATACGCGCTCTATCTCACATCCCCCTTTTTTCCATTTGTTTCTCTGCGCTCTCACGTTCGCACATACTCTTTATTTTTCTTTGTGTCTTTTTCCCCTCTCCCCACAGAAAAACGCGTACTCTTCGCTTCCGAACGAACAGTATTCCCTCGTCGCTGATCAGAAATGTTCGATTCTTAATTCTGTCAAATATTCTCAATTTTCACAGTCCGAATGTCTCTCGGTTTCGCGATCGATCGTGGTGGCACCTTTACCGATGTCATCGCTTTCAAACCCAATTCACAAGTTCGAGTCCTAAAAGTATTATCAGTGGACCCATCGAATTATTCTGATGCACCAACAGAAGCCATTCGACGAGTTCTTGAAGAAGAAACAGGGGCGCCAATTCCAAGAGGAGTACCATTGCCAACAGGTTGGTGAACAGCGAAAAGGGTACTGTAGTTTTGAGAATTTCAGAGAAAATTGGGTGGATTCGAATGGGCACAACGGTGGCCACAAATGCTCTTCTTGAAAGAAAAGGCGAACGTGTTGGTCTTCTGGTGACCAAGGGATTCAAAGATCTCCTCTTCATCGGTAATCAATCGCGCCCGAAGATCTTTGAATTCAATATTCAGATCCCTGAAGTATGTTCAGAAGAAAGCTCCATTATCTGAACTATGTAGAAAACTTTTAGGTACTTTACGAAGATGTATACGAAGTATCGGAAAGAATTCTGATACACGAGCAGACAAAAATGTTAGACACAAATGAGACCAAAATCGCCAAGGCAACAAATGGATGTGAAGTTGTTGTAGAGGTTCCTTTAGATGAGAAAGAGCTGAGAAATGGGTTGGAGAAGTTCAAAAGTCAAGGAATTCGAAGTGTAGCTGTGTTGTTCATCCACAGTTTTATGTGAGTGATAATCAGCTATTTTCTTGATTACTTAACCTCTTTTCAGCTATCCAAATCATGAAAATCTTGCGGGTGAAATTGCAAAAAGTCTTGGATTTGATCAAGTTTCATTGTCTCACCAAGTTATGCCAATGATCAAAGCTGTTCCACGTGGATTCACAGTCTGTGCCGATGCATATCTCACACCAAAAATCATTGAATATCTCGACGGATTCAAAGCCGGATTTGAAGATCTTACCAATACGAGTGTCAACTTTATGCAATCCGACGGAGGTCTTTGTCAAATGGACCGATTTTTTGGATCAAGAGCCATTTTGTCGGGTCCAGCTGGAGGAGTTGTTGGTATTGCCAATACCGCATATAATACGAACGATGCGAAACCGGTTATCGGATTTGACATGGGTGGAACATCGACAGATGTGAGTTTTCGAATTTGTTCGTCGAACAATTCTCTGCTTTCAGGTGTGTCGCTACTCGGGCGTTCTCGAACATGTAATGGAGACTACCACCGCCGGTGTTACTATCCAAGCTCCCCAACTTGATATTCGAACTGTCGCCGCTGGCGGAGGTTCTCGTCTCTTTTTCCGAAACGGCCTGTTTGTTGTTGGTCCGGAAAGTGCCAGTGCTCATCCGGGTCCTGTTTGCTATCGTAAAAACGGTTATCTTACGGTGACCGATGCGAATCTGGTTCTCGGTCGAATTCTTCCGCAATATTTTCCCAAAATTTTCGGGCCAAATGCCAATGAAGCACTAGATCGAGACGCGGCTATACGGGAGATGTCAAAACTCACCGACGAGGTCAATCAATTCACCGGAAAATCGTATACTCCTGAAGAGGTGAGAAGAACACAAAGAATAAAAGTGAAACCCTCATCTCTCATAATCAGTATCATACGTACCTATCGTTGTCGAGACTCTCCTCGATTCCTTATCCAAAGGATTCTCAAGTTTCTTCGGATAGGAAGGCTTCATATAAATTTTTATCTCATCGGGTTTTCTTATTGTGCGCGGGCAGGAGTCGAACCTGCGACATGCTGCGTGACGAGCAAACATCCTCCCCACTACACTAGACGAACACATTTCGTTGGCAGAGAAAGCGGGTAGATGCAAACAGACAGACACACACAGCGAGAGAGTGCGAGACAATCCAAGTATTTTGTTGTTGTTGTTGCAGGTGGCGTTGGGTTTCATCGCGGTGGCCAACGAGGAAATGTGTCGACCGATTCGAACACTGACACAATCACGCGGATACGATCCGAGTGTGCACACGTTGGCGTGTTTCGGCGGAGCAGGAGGACAACACGCGTGCGCAGTCGCTCGAGTTCTTGGCATTTCTCAAGTTCGCATTCATAAATATGCATCATTGTTGAGCGCGTATGGTATTGCGTTGGCTGATGTGGTTGATGAGGTGCAGAAACCGTTTCATATACCGTATTCAGAAGGTTGGATCGAAAAAAAAACAAAATGAGTTCAAAACATGACTGAAATGGACCGAGCTCAAAAATCGGATCGGACATAGATGTTCTAATTCACTTATAGGTTCAATCAAAAAATGTTTTGATGGAAATTTTAGCTGAATCAGACTAAAATCGATAAAGTTTCAACAACAAAAAACCGACATGGTCCGATTTTGTGGTCCGATTCAGACACATTTTTTATTTTTGGGTCCGATTCAGAAGGTTTGATTTAGAATCCACCAAACTTTTGGGCTTCAGAAATTTTTAAAAAATCTCGTGGTACGTCAAATTATCTTTCGTGACCTTTTCTCTAAATCTCTCATTTTGAAATTATATTTCTTATGGCACATTCACGAAACCCCGGCTGATCTAGAAAAATGTACGAGAATATTTGAAAATACACACTGTGATCGGGCCGGGTTCGATTTATTGTCCCTATTTTGTCATATTTTCGATATTTGGGTCCTATTCAGATTTAGTTATGCGGCGTCCAAAAGCGAAAAAAAAAGTGAAAAAGTGTGTCCAATTTCAAACATAAAAAATACCGAAATCTCGTAATTATTCAAAGGAGCATAACGTTTTTGTAGTGAAAAGGATGGGATCATATGAGCTAGACATCAAGCTTCTTCTACGAGTAAATTTTTCGAGAAACACTGATGTACCTTTGAGATTTCGCATTTTTTGTTTTTTGAATTTGGACACACTTTTCTCTTTTTTTTCGCTTTTGGACGCCGCATTACTTACGGGCCTTAGCGTAGGCCCGCGCACAGACTTTTTGTTTATTTTAATCCGAAATTTTTTCAGAAAATTACGAAAAAATCAAATCTCAATTCGTGGAGATGAAAAAAGAGGCCGAGTCTCGTCTGATTTCCCAAAACTTTTCTGAACAATCGATCGAGTTCACATATTATATGCACATGAGATATGAAAAAACTGACTCGGCAATAATGATTTCATCGAATATTGAAGATCTATCAACATTTGATGGTGTTTTCCGGGAGACTTATTTCCGAGAATTCGGATTTGTTCTCGAAAATCGAACAATTATCATTGATGATTTGAGAATTCGAGCCGTCGGAAAATCAGGATGTCATAAGGAGAAAAGTATTAAGAAGGCGAATGGGGAGGCACCGATTCGGGAGACAACATGGGTTCATTTCAAGGAGGGACAACTGGAAACATCGGTATATTTGTTGAATGAAATGCAAGCCGGACATCGGATTGTTGGACCTGCACTTCTTATCGATAACAATAGGTATGTCACAGAAAAATAATCGAAAACCTAGTGGGTTGAGTTTACAGTACAATTGTTATCGAGCCAGCTAGTCGTGTTGAAATCACAGCCGAAGGTAACATTGAAATGATCGTCGAGCGAAACTTCGAACAAGATAAATCGACAAAAGTTGATCCGATTCGCCTTGCCATATTTGCAAATCGTTTCATGTCGATTGCCGAACAAATGGGACGAGTACTTCAACGAACCGCCATCTCGACCAACATCAAAGAACGACTCGATTTCTCGTGCGCACTTTTCGCTCCCGATGGCGGACTCATCGCCAACGCGCCGCACATTCCAGTTCATCTCGGCGGAATGCAATATACTGTCAAATTTCAAATTGATCATTTGGGATTGGAGAATATTCGAGATGGTGATGTGTTTCTGGCAAATCATCCTTTAGCTGGAGGATGTCATCTTCCCGATTTCACTGTTATTACTCCGGTGTTCTTCAAACAATCCAAAACTCCGGTGTTCTTTGTTGCAAATCGAGGACATCATGCGGATATTGGTGGATTAGTGCCTGGAAGTATGCCACCAAATGCCACACATATTGAACAGGTATCATTGGGCCAGAACAAACACTGCCTTTAGTTTTTCCGAGTGTCGTAAATATGAGCATGCAACTTCTGAGAGCATACGAGACTCAGAGAAAAATGTTACCTTCAAAGGTGATCATTCTTGGGTCACGTTTTTAAATTTGTTTTTCAATGTACACGTGACAAACTCGAGGTTTCTTTTATTTTTTTGGTTTTGTGTTCGATTCAGAGAACTACAGAAAAAATTGGGCCATGTCCGATTTCTTGTACAGGTCCCAGTCAGTGAAAATTCAAACTCCGCGACGTTTCGAAACCGCATGAAATTCCAAGGGAAAAGAGGTTTCTCTGTCTGACGTTTCCAGTGAGATGTCGGTACATACTTTTGTTGAAAATGGGAAAGAAAAACTTTACTTCTTCGACATTCTTCGATTATTTCATGTGGTTTCGAAATGTCCTGGAGCCAAAATTAAGGGATCGAGCACGATTTTCAAGTTTTGAAAACCCGGACGTGGTAGTTCTACAATGTTTCATATCTCCACAACCGCGAAATTTCCAGGAAGGAGCTGCGTTCATCTCGTTCAAGTTAGTCTCCGACGGTGTTTTCCAAGAAGAAGCACTAATCGAAGCGCTCCGCGCACCTGGCAAAGTTGCCGGATGTTCGGCGGCTCGAAACATTCCCGACAATCTTGCCGATTTGAACGCGCAAATTGCGGCCAATCGCAAAGGCATCGCCTTGGTCACCTCGTTGATCGATGAATACTCGCTGGATGTTGTTCATGCCTACATGGCACACATTCAAAACACGGCCGAGTTGGCTGTTCGAGACATGTTGAAACGGGTAGGCGAGAAGGCGTCGAAGTTGGAAGCAAGTGATTTTATGGACGATGGAACGGAGATCAAATTAAGTATTGATATTGATGTCAACGATGTTAGTTTTGATATTTTTCATTTCCAAACAAGCGATTTTGCAGGGAAGTGCGACTTTCGACTTCACCGGAACTGGCGCCGAATCGCTGAGCTCCTGCAACGCCCCTCGTGCCGTCACAATGTCCGCCATCACCTATTGTCTCCGTTGTCTTGTCGCCAAAGACATTCCGCTCAACAACGGATGTCTGGCTCCGATAACAATTCACATTCCACCTGGCACCATCCTATCACCATCTGAAACTGCTCCAGTTGTTGCTGGCAATGTTTTGACAAGTCAACGTCTTTGCGATGTCATATTTCGAGCGTTTGATGTGGTCGCAGCCAGTCAGGGATGTATGAATAATTTGGTTTTTGGTGATGAGAAAGTCGGATATTATGAGACGATTGCCGGTGGAGCTGGTGCTGGTGATGGATTCGAGGGAAGGAGTGGAGTGCATACACATATGACCAATACGAGAATCACTGATCCAGAGATTTTGGAGAGCAGGTTTGTTAGATTGAGCCAACTGATCAGGGCTGTCGTTCAGGGGTCCACCTAGGAAAAGAGGTATTGAAAATTGAGAAAACTAACGGGAAAAATCAATTTTTTTTCACCAGAAGGACATAAGAGGAAGTCGTAATCGGTGAAGAAAACCAATTTTTTTCGAACTGGGCTTCGTTTCCTTTCCAACATTTGGAAAACTCAATTTTCGGGCTCAGAACGACAACCCTGCAAGAGATGTAGAACTAAGATATACGAACTAGGTGTGAAACTTGAGCCGAGTTTTGTTCGAGGTCCAGAAATACCGCGGCTTGACTCCGGATCGAAAAATGAAAAAGAAACCAGGCAGGTCTGTGACTTTCGTGCCGGGCTTCTTATCTTTTCGAAAAATCTTGAAAACGTGAACTCATTTTTCACTTTTACATTTTCACGTTCATCATTTTTTTTTGTGAAAAGTTTTAAATTTTTTCTCCACAATGTTTCTTTCTAGAAGTTCGTTTTTATGAAATTGATATCAACCAGAAGCCCGAAAAAAATTTTTCTGAATCCAAAAAATAGTTCATACCATTATTTTTTCCCCAGATATCCGGTAGTCCTTCGCGAATGGAAACTACGTCAAAACTCTGGCGGTGTCGGTAAATGGAAAGGTGGCGACGGTGTTGTTCGCAGTCTCCAATTCACCCGCCCTCTCACAATGTCCCTCCTAACCGAACGTCGTTCTCTTCAACCGTATGGTTCGCATGGAGGTGGTAAGGGTCAACGTGGATTGAATTTGTTGAAAAGAAATGGTCGAGTGATGAATATTGGCTCGAAAATCAGTATGGCGATTGAAAAAGGCGATGTTTTATCGATCAATACTCCGGGTGGTGGTGGATATGGAAATCGATCAGAGTAACTATGGATGTACATATATACATAGAACCAGTTATTTATTCGTTTGTTTTTCTTATTTATTATAACTCATAAATTAATCGGGCTGGTTGAATTTATTTTTTTCAGAGATTTCACTATAGTTTTTTTGTTTAGTTCGGCCAGCTCTCCCGGTGATGCGGAGGAGGTTTTTATTTTTCTTACGAGATTCTGTGTGCATCGAAAATAGTTTTTTTTCCGCAAACACCGTCTGTGTGTGTGTGCGGGTACAGTAACCCACGACAAGAACTTGTTCTGTTTTTTCTTTCAAACTTTTTTGGTTTTTCGAACCACATATACATCGAAAATTGAAGTTTTCAATATTGAAATTTTTATAAACATTAAAAAATAGTTTAAAGTTTTTTTTTTAAACGAAAAGTTTTGATCCGAAAATTCTGGAGGCCCAAAGTTTTTTTTTCTGAAAATGAGACATTTATCAATTGATGCACCTCTTGCCTGATTGCTCATTCCATGTAACACTAAAAAATGCACTCTTGAGAGCAAACTAAAGAAGAAGAAAAAAACCAACAACCGTGCTGAACTCGAATTCATCATCCGTCCATCCTTAATTATAAATTCACAACTCCAATCCATCATTTTTCCAACCACAAAAAATGAGATGTACAAAACAAATAATTTATAACAACATTTCCATTTTCAGAGCGAAGAAAAAGGTGGGCGGAGCCTCTATGATGTGAAATGAGGAGCTCATTTACAATCCCACCCAAAATGGCTTTATGATTTTTTTTGCTTCCTTTCCTCATTTTTTTTCGGAGCCCGTTTCTTGGTAATAATATTTTTATGGGCTCGAAATGAAATCATTTCTTCCAACGTTTATGGCTTTTTGAAATCCAGAAAATGTTCATTTTTTCCTGGTAGTAATAGCAAAGAAAATGAGAATGGGAAAATTGTTGTTTTTAATTATCTTTCAAGTTTTGAACAAAAACACTTCGAGAGTTCTTCGACCTATTGATTCGTCACTCACTGTGTTTTGATATTTCTTCCAACTGTGAAATTTCGCAGAAATTCGTCCCGAGATTAAAAATCACATCCAACCGATGTTTTTGTATTTGAGTATCGGTAACAGGGATGAGATTGAAGCCCGAAGGCTCGGCCCGAAAACAAACGGGCCGGAGTTGTTTCGGGAACCATTCCTATACTCTTGCTTATCAAAAAAAAAAGAGTTCTGTATGTAAAAATATATTTGAGGCCTGTTTCCGGCCGGGCTTTTGCCTGCCCTTCCAGTAAAAAACCCAGCCAAGACCGGACTTCCGGCCGCCTCAAGAGAGCCCAAATCTCACCCCTGATCGGCAACATTGGTGTTAAAATTCCAATTTCTTTCACTTTTCCGAGCCGGGGCTTTTGGAGTACTTCAACCATCCAAATACAGTATCCAAAACTGCCCTTTTCATTTTTTTTCCCACTTCTGCCTGGATTTGACACGTTCGACATGCCCCACAAATAACTTCAGAAAGGCCACATTGCATTTCAAATTCATTTGTTCCTGGTTTTTGAGATGCACCTTCCGTTCGGGCCATTGAAAACGGCCCGGTCTGGACTAGACTTCTTATGAACTTTCAATTTCCGCCTGGCTTCAAGCAGGATAGCCATGAAAAGCCCTTCAAATAATTCCAGCCCAAAAACGGGTCGTCCAAAAAGATTACTCTGTCAGTAGGAAAATGCTTCTCCCGAGTTTTCCTGAGTTTTGTAGCGTCAAAATACCAAAGAAATATAATTTCGAGTTTTTATTATTTTATTACTAAAAGAATGAAATGTTGTTTATTGTTTTGTGGGAAGTTCGTCGAATCGAGCCAGAAAAAAAAGAATATTGAAAACAAGTCACAAAGAGGTAGTGCTCTACATTTTCGACTCGATACTAATTTCCCACCGTGAGAAAAATTCACATTTCTAGGTTATGTCCTGAAAAAGGTTATTTGTCTCGACCAGATGTGATGTTTAGATTTCTAAAAATTATGAAAAAAAAACCTGTAAATTAAAATTGACGTGGCCTGGTTTTTTGAATGTCGTCACAAAGTTTGAGTTGATAAATAATAAATAGTTCATTCCTTATCTCTCCAAACATCATGTCATTTCCAGAATATTTATGCATTTCGTGTCATTTTCAGGTCATCAATTCACTAATTAATAATTGTTTTGTTTTTTTTTTTTGCAGTGATGTATGCTTATGCGCTGATTGCCGCTATTTTTGTCGCAAACTTCGCAACAATGGTGAATTGTTCGGAACAAGACACGAGCATTGACGAGGCGTGGCAACCACCAAATTCGGGGTAGATTTAAATTTGCAAACTTTAATTCATCTCTATTTTATTCAGCGTCTACTTTTCCGAATCAGATGGTCCAGAAAATCTAATCCGCGCACTTCGTAAGTTCGAAAACTCGAATAATCTTAATATTTTTACCCATTTTTCAATTTCAATTTTTTTGTAGGATCGGCATTGGACAAACCATCAAAAAGTCGCTATTTTCCATACTACAAAGGATTGGGACGAAAGTAGAATGTTCTATTTAAAAAATAAAAATGTTCAGTTGTTTTTTTTTTAATTTCATTCCTATAACAAAAAAATAACAATAAAGACTAAAAGTATAACTAAAAAATGAGGAGACTTGAAAAAAAACAGGCGTTTTTTTTCTCAAAAATCAATGTGGATTGACTTGCCTAATAGTGATGTTAACTCTGCTCGAATTCAAATACTCTCTAAACCTCGTATTTTCCACTTCATCGAATCGTTCCAATTGACACTTTGCGGCAACGCAAGGAATCGCATGATATACCAATCTTTGAGCCGCATGCATCACAAGAATATCACCATTGCGGAGCCAAATAGGAATCGGCTCTTCTTCTAGCGTTAATCCACCCGTAAGATAAACCGCAGTTTGTCCAATCGACATTGATACTAATGGAGCATCACATCGTTCAGATCTGGAAAAATTTGTGTTTTACTATTGAATGATCATTTTGGACTGAAACTTCAGAGAATGTTTCATGTTTATGTCGTCTGTATGGAGTCGTTTTGGCTTATGGTATTCTGGCATACAAGCAGATTATTCGGCACCGCTTTTAGATTTAGGCTCAACTTAGGCTTATCACATGAAAAGTCCGCAGTAGCCCGATGGGTGCAAAAAATACTACAGGAAAATGTGACAACGAATACAGGAAAATGTAACAACGAATAAGAATTCATTACTTTTTTAGAATAGTTGTTTTTGCTCTGAAAAATCACCCTGCTAACGTTCGGAATTTTCGAAGCTCATATTCTATGTGGGAATCTGATGTTTTGAAAACTTTTAAATTCAAACTTGGTTTTTTTCACCTACTGTAGCGTTTATTATAGCTTTTTCTTGTTGATGTTTGGATGTCTCATATTCCCAAAAACCCAATTATTAGTTTTTCATCTTGTTAGTTATGAAAACCTAATTTAGCATAACTCATTTTGTGGGCGAAGAATGTCTCATCTCATTGGGGAAAATAATTTTTTCTAACAGATTTGAAAAAAAAACACACCTCTATGCGTGTAGAATACTAATTTAGACCAACTTTTACTTTCTGTTTATTTTTAGAAGTACAGTTCACTTTAGTCAAGAGTTTTCTTTTTGTTTATTTCCGACTTACTTGTCAACATGTGGTGAAAGTGTCGCTTTCGGTGGATAATAATTAACGATAGTCGCGTCGGCCTTCATTTCTCCTAGTTCCAATCCGTTGCTGACCAACTTTGCTAAACTTCTCAATTCTTCTGGCAACTCTCTTCCACTTTTTGGATACTCTTTTGTACTCCAATCGTATTCGACTCCCAAAGTTGTCCATCGCAATGATTTGTCATTTATCTCGGTTCCATGAGCTGTCAGATTGGTTGTATTGACAGTTTGAGCATAGTTCAAGCATCGTTCAAGCCATTCCGAGCTATGTGATTTTAACATGATTCCGGGAAGAATATAAAGTCCTGGTCTTGATTGGAATTGGCAAACGCGCCATTCTTCCAACGGTCGGAGACCTGAAATGTGGTAATTTTTCAGATGTTATATTTTGAATAGAGTTAGATTTTACTGTCATTTTACGAGAATTTAATAAAGATAGTGTAGCCGGACCTCTTTTGGGATGTCAAAAACTCCTAACCTAGATACGTGACCTAATTGTAAGAGGGTATTATAGAGATAAAGGCGTCGAAATAGAAAACAACATTTAAAAAATCGTAATTTTACGTTTATATTTAATGGGGTTATTCAGTTGAAAAAAAGTATGTTAAAATAACATAAAATAACACAAAAAAACTTATTCAAGTGATGTCGAAATATGTCGAAAAATGACGAAAAATTACAGTACCTGGCCTATTTTTCGACATGCACAAAGCGCTCGTAAATCAAGAAAAATGTCTCATCGTGCCGAGACACAAACAATTCAAATGAGGATGCGTCTTTTTTTTCAAAAAATAGGCTGAAATAATGGGGTTATTCAGTTGAAAAAAAGTATGTTAAAATAACATAAAATAACACAAAAAACTTATTCAAGTGATGTCGAAATATGTCGAAAAATGACGAAAAATTACAGTACCTGACCTATTTTTCGACATGCACAAAGCGCTCGTAAATCAAGAAAAATGTCTCATCGTGCCGAGACACAAACAATTTAAATACGTATGCGCCTTTCGCATTACTATTTTTGAATTATTTCAGCCTATTTTTTGAAAAAAAAGACGCATCCTCATTTGAATTGTTTGTGTCTCGGCACGATGAGACATTTTTCTTGATTTACGAGCGCTTTGTGCATGTCGAAAAATAGGCCAGGTACTGTAATTTTTCGTCATTTTTCGACATATTTCGACATCACTTGAATAAGTTTTTTTGTGTTATTTTATGTTATTTTAACATACTTTTTTTCAACTGAATAACCCCATAATTCAAAAATAGTAATGCGAAAGGCGCATACGTATTTAAATTGTTTGTGTCTCGGCACGATGAGACATTTTTCTTGATTTACGAGCGCTTTGTGCATGTCGAAAAATAGGTCAGGTACTGTAATTTTTCGTCATTTTTCGACATATTTCGACATCACTTGAATAAGTTTTTTGTGTTATTTTATGTTATTTTAACATACTTTTTTTCAACTGAATAACCCCATAAAAGAAATTTTTAATTTTGACGCCAAAAATTTCCATAAATTTTGGTCGCTGTGAATAACAAACAAAAAAACCAAAAAACGAGAAGTGCCAGGGCATGTGAAAAATTTGAAGAAAAACTATAGTTTTTTTTTTTTTAATTTTGTGGTGTGGTCTATACATTTTTCTTGACAAATGACATTATAAATTTCCGACCAAAAAATGTCACGGAAAAAATCCAACGAAAAACCGTCGTTTTCTTTTGGATGGGTACTGTATCCTATTTTTTTTCGGACGCCACAATAGGGGCTGGAATCTTCAACTTGGCATATTCTGGCATTAGAAAAGTAAATACCACTCCTGCTAAAATTTGACCTCTGGGTGAATTGAATTTTCATTTTACTCACCTAGTCGTTTGGCACATTCTTGATCTTTACTGCTTGGATTATTGAACAAAAATCGAGATTCAAGACCATATTTTTGCAGATTTTTAGACTCTCTAATATCTGAAATTTTTTGAAACTCTTTATTAAAAAATACTTCGAAACACTCACCAATAACACTCGAAAAATCTGGCGGCGGAACTCGTTTCTTATACTTTTTGAAAACCGGTCGAAACAAATTAACACCTACTTCTTCCTCCGTCTCCCCCTCACTATATTGATCATTGCGCGCTGTTACGTTGACGCTCATCGAAGATTTTCTGATATTTTTGTAACAGTGCAAGCTTTCCTTGATCAAGTTCTGTTTCATATGTTCGCATCGGCTTCCAAAAATACTCGATAACATTGGCTCCGACAACAACACCAACCACCAAAACTACGGATTTTTTGAGAGCCTCTTCAATCGGCAAACGATATGGCCACCAGGACGGATTCGACGACATTCAACTAGGGGTTTTAGCCCTCGGAAAATTTCTGAAAAAATCAAAAAAAATATCGGTACTGTTAAAATGATACATATATCTTTAAATGGTAAGATTGATACCAATAAATGAAGTAAAAAATCAGAAAAATCATATGACAGTTTATGCGTATTATAGTTACCTGTTACAATTCCTGGGTGGGTAAGATCATAAGTAAAAGTTAAAGGGATTATGCATTATACAAAACAATTCAAAAAAAAAAAAAAAAATTATTTTTTAGCTTTGATAAAATCATCTAAACTGAATCCATCAAGCGGTTTCTTCGCATTACTATTATCGATAATGTCCTCTTCTTCTTCCTCATTTTCTTCTTCTTCTTCAATTTTCTCAACTTTTTTCGGCTTCGGTTTTTTCTTTTTATCAACACCAAATTCTTTTCGAACATATTTCAATCTGAGCATTCCTTTGATCAATTTCTTCCAATTTTCAAGAACTCGTTCTTGTCGTTTTTGCTCTTCTTTCGCAGCTCTTCCCGCTTCGACTTTTTCCCATTCTTTTTGAAATAGTTCAGCATCTTGGTCGAGAACAACACAACCGTCCATTCTGAAAATTATACCTTTGTTTTTTTCGAGATACCCTTCGATTTGATTTAGGATTTTTAAAGTTTCTGACACGGAGAAAATTTGAATTTTTTTTTATTTTTTTATTTTCTGGTGAACTGGGGTAGGAAGTTCGTAACGTGACTAAAATTTGAGAAGTTTTATCACAGACATACCTGGCCTAAATGGGGTATAACAATTTCTGAAAAATTTTGTCACTGTGAATGACGTCCAAAAAAAATCAAAAAATGGCTGAAAATTTCAAAAACTTGAGAGAAAATCATGATTTTAAAATTTTCGTGGCGTGACCTATACATTTTTATGTGAAATGTCACTGTCCATTTTCGACCAAAAAAATGTCACGGTACGTTTTCCCTTTCTCAGGTCAGGTCTGATCACAGTAGCATTTCAGGGAAAGGGGGTCTGTTAGAAAAATAAGTTTCAAGACGTGTCAAAGAAAACGCCCGTTCAGGCCCATGTCCATTTGAGCCCACTTAAACACGATCTGCTCGTTGCGGCTCGGCCCGAAATGACATCCATGGTCATACCTCGGCGGAAATCGTGGAACAGTCCGATTTTCAAAAAGTGCCCTGTGAATTTTCACACAAAAATGGAAGAAAATTTTTGTGTCGTCTGAATTCCAGTGTAAAATTTGGGGGGTTCTGAATGTGCCATGTGGAATTCCACAATCCTGCCGAGGTGTGTTCATGGTGTTTACTGATAATACATTTGAAAAGAAAAAAAAACCACTCACACAGGATGTGTCCAGCCTCCATCGAACGCCCATCCAACCACACATTGAACACAATCTTTATTCAATTTTCTTGAAATTTGCACTAACCCTGGTAATTTCAAATACGTACATCCAATTGGACACATACGTTCGTTGAACATATATACATTTCCATATTCATTTCGTGGAATTTTTCCTTTTTTTACAACCGGTCTTCGATACGGTTCTGTTTGCCAATAACCATAAACATCCAAGAACTTTTCAACGCGTTCTTCAACTGGAACACGCGGATCCGGTCTCGCTTTGACTTGTTTATACGGTTCTTCTCCAATTTTGACACTTCTTGCCAACTTCAACCAATTATTTTCGCCTTGCAAAGTGAACACTGTGGAACGCGGATAAACATTGTGACCGCGAATCGAGCCGAGAGGTTTTTGTTTCGATGTTGGCGGATAAATTGCTTCGAATTTCAACAAATCCTTCTCAAGAACATAGAGCGGATGATTTTTGTACTCTGACATTGTCGTTGGCAATGGTCGCTTCACCAAATCTTCTTGCATTTGCATACGTTCGAACTTTCTACGTTCCTCGTTTGCTGCGAAAATGGGCAAATTCAGTGTCCACTTCAGCCATCCAGGATCAGTTCGACGTCTGCGAAACTCTTGTTTGACACAATCCATAGCGTAGCGTTGAGAAATTTCACAAATTCCACGTTCTGAAAAAATGACAAAATTATCTAGGAAGTACTTGGCACAGAAATTGACAAATTCAAAAAATGAATAACTAACTGTTATCAGCGGCTAAAACATATGAAATTGGCAACGTAGCATCTTCGTGGATTTTCAGTGGTTCATCAACACAACATTTCAGCGGATCGATACAAATCCATCGTTTCTCTTTTCTGCTCCAAACTTCAACCCAATAATTACGTTTCTCTTTCTTACTTGTCGTCTTTTTTCCTTTCTTTCCCTGATTAACATCTTCTTTCTTTTCCGATTCATTATTGGGAGGAGTTTTCGATCTTTCTTTAAACGATTCCATTTCCCGTCTTAATTGTTCCTGCTGATCCTTGTCCCATTTTCTCGAAATCACTTGTGCATTCACACAAATTCTCGCAACACACTCCATGCCAACGAGTAGTGCGAACAGAAGTGTGGCACGATCCAGATCAGTTTCGAATACTTTATGATTGACGAGAGCAGAAAGTCGCGATGTTGCTGGGTATCTGGCTTCTTGTCCTTTTATCAATCCTTCGTCAATTGACTTCACAGAGAGCTGACCGTGAACAGGGCGGAACGCGTCCGAGTACCATTTCACTATTTTAATAAGAACATCGCTTGGAATATCTTCTCCAACGTATTTCAAATAACCAGTTGGAAGCTGAAATACTCAGAGTGGGTTCAGATTTTGCATGAACAAGCTCACATGGGAAACCATCAATGATGGAACGAGTGATTCATCAAGCGACACTCTAACCATAAAATTCAAGTGATGCATATAACAGAGCAAGTGAGTTTTGTGCGAGTTCTCCCACATGTTGCGAATTCTTTTGTTGACTTCTTGACGAAGATAAACCACCCACCAATCCTTCTCAACACCATCCTCATCAGTTTGCAAATTTACTTCAATGTTGTCATCAATAATCGGCTCAAACTCTTCCATTTCTTCCCATTCATCTTCTGATGAGCTTTCTTTTTCACCAGTCTCTTCAACTCTTTCTTGTTTTTCGATTGCTTCGATCAACTTTTTTCCCTGGTGATATGCTTTTTTCATCTCCTCGTGAACCTTAAATGATACGTTTTTTTTCTAATTTTAGCAAGGAAACTATACTCACTTTGTAGCACTCATCATAACTGACTTCCTCGAACTTCCCCTTCGCATAGGCAGCCGCAATCACCCGATACTCTTTCATTCTTCTCTCTCCTTTCGCCAATTTTCTATCTTTTTCATAACCAACCAAATTCTTTTTCCATGGCTGTTGTGGTTTGGCGCGAACTGCCATTCGAAGGCCTGATTTGACATTTTTCGAGTTTGACGGATTACCTGTTTTTCTTGCAATTGATGCTTTACGACATTTCGGCCCTGGAAACTTATACGTTCAAAATTAAAAATCTTCATCTCAACCTTGAAAAATTTTTCTGGCATTCAGATTTGAGAAATGACGGACCGGGTTGGCTTTTTTGTTTTTAAGCCGGTCAAAAAAGCCCGGCCAGGCCTGCACCGACTTTTCTTCGTCAGTTTCTCAGTGCCGCGAGTTAAATGTTTTTTGTTGATAAAGTTGTGGGAACCTCTTTTAGAAAAAGTATAGTTGTATATGTAAGTACTCAAACTCCGGATATATTTGAGGACTGTTTCCGACCGGCCCAAGAAATTCCAAACCCTACCCCTGCCGGCATCTGACACTCCGGCCTAAAGTGGTAAAGGATTATAATTGAATAGTTTTAGGAAGTTTACTACAACAAATAGTGAGGTCGACCCAGAGAGAGTTTTAATGAGTATGGCCAGAACCAGGACCTGGGATAATCTTATCTTGAAAAATCAGAACGTTTTCGATTTTAAAAAAGTACTACTCACAATTAACATCTCCTTTGTCAACTTCTTTCCCGGTCGGTTTCTTTCTGCTTTTAGCATTTCCTCTGAAATTTTGTCGCGATACATTCTGTTTGCGCTTGTTTCCCTCCTCCCGAACATCCTCATCTCCCGAAGTATCTCCACTATCTCCATCATCCGACTCACTACTGCTACTTTTTACAGCGATCGCTTTTTGATTCTTCTTATTTCCTCGTTTTGTTCCATTTCTCGACGTGGCTCTTTGTTCTTCTTCTTTCACTGAGAACGAGAACTCATCTTCATCACTTGAAGATTCAGCATCGGACGATGATGACGATAAGTTGATCATTGAATCTTCGACTTCCATAGGTTCTGGAGTATATGAAACACGTCTATTGGTAGTGGTTCTTCGCGGACGACTTGTTGGTCGAGCAAAAACTTCGCCATCTTTTTTAGGTTGTGATTCATGTTGGAGTTTGAACTCAACTTCAACAGCTGGATCTCCTTCGGCTAAATTTGAAGAAAAAAAACTTTCAAAATGGTGTTTCAGTCTCACCTAATTCATCTTTTCTACTTTTCTTGCCAGGAATCTCCTCAACTTTCTTCCCTCGAGCTCTTTTTGGTGCTCTCGCCTCATTTTTCTTTTCAGCCACATTAACCTTCTCTTCAACACCCTCCAACAGTTTTGCTATTCGAGTTGATCTCCGACGATTTTCCATGTATTCTGAATTTTAAGTTCTGCTAATTCCTAGTTATATTGAGTTGAAAATATATTGAACGGTATCAAAAGAAACCAGATCACACTTATTTTAACAAATTGAATTCAAAAAAATTCATTATTTACATGAACTAGAAGGTTATATTACCCGAAGTAAGTAGACCTATTTGTATGAGTTGATAATTTCTGTTTTGTTATCGTAGATCGACAATTGTTGCAGACACTGTGGGTGTGTAATGAACATGTGAGGCGGATGTGAATAGTTGGCCCATTGCTTCAGGATGTGGATGAAATCCACGTTTGTCGCATTGACCAATTGACGTCATACCTTCGGGAGTTAGCACGAAGGTTCCAACACTGTAAAATATTTGTAATCATAATTTGGTTTTTAGTAGGTTTCGGCGGAACTGACACGGAAAATTTCTGATATAACAAAATTTTGACGCTATAAAAAATAAAATTTAATTTTACGTGTATTTTTAGAAGAAACTAAAAAATCAATGTCGACGCCAATTTTTTACGTTGATAATACGAGAATTTGAAAAATAAAATTTTCTTCAAGTTTTTGACATTTTCAGTTATTTTTCTTTGCCTGATTTTTATAGCGACAAAACATTTTTGAGACACTTTGGTACCTTCTAAGCCAGGTATTATTCCGGACAAGATTCGAAAAAAAATTTGGGAAAGTTTTGTAATAATTTTTTTGAAAAAAATAGAAAATTCCAGTAACTTCCGATTTCTGGATCGAACCAAGCCAATAATTAATTGTAAACTTTATGTAGCAATTTTGATCATAAATTCGAAAATTGAAAAATAAAACGACTTACGTGTTGTGAGTTGGTGCACACACAATAGCAATTGATTCTTCCATCATTTTTTGATATCCGTGATGAGTATGCAAATCAACAGATGACAAAAATGCAGTTTGTGATGGATGTGTATGTATCCATCCCAACGACAATAAATTGGAACTCGACAAAACTGTAGCGACGCCAACATCATCCACTGATGTACATCCATCAGAGCTTCCAGTTTGTTTCGGTAGTACTACGTGAGTTATGACAAATTTGTCACGGATTAGACTTCCACCAAGAATTCCACAAGTTTCTATATTTTTTTCGGTGTTGTTTTTACATGAATTAAGGAATTTGTCGACTAAATCACTTGGAACGGCCATAGATTTACTGAAACTCTCAGTGACAGGTTTTGTCGCTCGACAAACTTCAGGAGTGGATTTCTCTTCGAGACCTGGGTATTCTGCAGCAAAAGAAGTGTCGGGTTTGAGAGAACGGAATGCAGAAGATGTTGAGGTTCCGGGAACAACTGGAGGCGAAGTCACAATTGCTGGCCGTTTTGCTGGAATAACATCACCATATTCGATTCCATCTGTGGTCACGTTCGGATCACTGAAATATTTTTTGAGTGATGAAAAGGACCGCTGGATTCACATTATAGCTATGTCGGGCGATACCGATTTCAGAATTGGAGCCGGACTTATTTCTCGTTTCCGCTGTGGGGAATTTTGTGCGTGCATTTCGTCCGGTTGTGGTTGAATCGGTAACACGTGACCCATCGTCATTCCTTAAAATTTGTCATATTTTATTAATCAAACTTGTGATTGTGCTTTCGAATATTTAACAACTAACCAATTCTATGAGTACCAGCTTCGGCGGCTTTCAGTAGCTCTGCAGATTGCAGCATAGCTTCAGACCTTGTATTCAGCCACAAATCAAAGTTCTAAAATATTTCTCATTCAGACACACCATTGAAAATAAAGAACTGACGGATATTCTCAATTTTCGTTGTTCTTCTTCAAAATTGTAATAGTTCGACTGTAATTGATAAGCGTGACGGATTTCAGTTTTTAATTGATCAGCCAATTCCATATTTTTGGTTAAGTTCGCAATCACTTGCCGTTTTTCTTCCGAGTCATGATGAGGATAATCGGGATGCGTTTTGAGCTCACTTATAGTTAACCAGGAATACCGATACAACAAAATGAATGCTCGCTCCAAGTTCATATCTTCAATATAACTAGCAGCCATTCTTTCCATTTCCAACAAACTTCTATAGTAACGCAATAGCGGCACTTGTGCGCTTACGCGAATTTGCTCCACGGATCCTATGATTTTTCTTATTCGCAAAGCTGGATCAAGTAGAGCTTCATCTATAGGACGTTCTGAAATATTTTAGAAATTGAAATGGTTTATATTTTTATTACAAACTCACCACTCATTTGCTACGAATTTGTCGTTCAGTTGGTCTAAGAACCGCAAAAACGCAAAGCAAAATTGTGAAATTTCGAACTGGCCAAATAACACACGCACAACCCTTGAGCAAGAAAGTGTGCTCGGAGGAACAGAGGGGAAATCCTAAAATAGCACTGTTTTATCACTGGCCTAGTTTTTTCTAGGTCACGGTCACCAAGTTGTGTACTTCTCACGGAGTAAAATAAAAAAATAATTTTTGAGCTCACTCAGGGAAATGCAAGCTCCGGAGAAACACCAAATTTCACCTTTTCTCCGGAGTTTCCCCTAATTTTCCCTAAAATCGCACCTAATCCACCCCAATTCTCTCCGGAGTTTCACCCTCAGGGAAATGCAAGCTCCGGAGAAACACCAAATTTCACCTTTTCTCCGGAGTTTCCCCTAATTTTCCCCAAAATCGCACCTAATCCACCCCAATTCTCTCCGGAGTTTCACCAACTGGTGTTGATATTTGGGAAAAATGGAAAGCACCAAATTATCCCCAATTTTTTCCAGAGTGGTTCCGGTGAAAATTGGGGAAAATTTGGTGTTTCTCCGGAGTGAATTTTTTATGATGCAACTTCGCCCTATTGCGACGCGCTTCCTGTTCATGATTCAAATTCATTCGATTTTTCTTTTTGTTTTTTTCTTTTTTGTTCCTAAAATGTTTCCAAAATAACGAGAAAATGGGTTTCAGGCTTCCAATTTCGGGATAATTTTTTACGAAGATGAAATCAAACACCCAGGGAAAGCGAGTAAGTTATTTTTACAACTTTAGTTAACTTCATTGAAAATGTTCTGTTCTAATTTTCAGATGAAAGTGATACGTTTGAGTCAAGCAGTTATTGCGAAATGAGGAAAAGGAATTTCGCGACATCATGTGCACCATTAATGAAGGCGAAGATACTTCGTAAGTTTTTACGAAAATATTTAAAAAGATTTATGAAAAAAATTTAGTTTTTTATTTTGTTAAATCCACATTGAAACGTTTTATGATTCAGAAGAATCAAAAATTTAAGATATTTAACTGATGTTATTCGTAATTTAGCTTCGATGTCTTCGAATTTAGCTTCGAAGTCTGAATGATTAGCATTATTCGCGCTAATCATTCAGACTAATATTCGCTAGTAAGAAGAAAAGTAATAATACATATGAACAAAAAATATTTTCAGAAATCGATCATGAAGAAGTTATGAGACCCCAAATACCAACACAGACTGCAAAGCTGGTCAACACTGCTCAGATAAAAAATATAATATCACCCAACATTGGAACAACAATTGCATTCAGCTCTTCTCGCACAACCGGTCGTCACAATTAATTTTTGATTTATCATCGGTCTTGATGTTTTGCGTTGTTTTTCAATAAAAATGATATTGAAAATGTGTTGTTCATGTAAAAAGAAAATTCCACCCCGAAGGATCTACAAAGTAGCCCCAAAATATAAAAAAAAACCACCAAATTCGCTCGGAGCTACTCCAAATTTTCCCCAATTTGCACCAAATTTTCCCCAAATTCACTCCGAATATTTCCTGGAGCTAGCTCCGGAGCTTATTTGGGGATCTCCGGAGCTAATTAGGGGTTTCTCCGGAGAAAAAATTTCCCTGAGCACACGGTATCCTGGACCAGCAATTTCGAAAGAGATTGACGCATTTTTTCTTCATCTTTTTGTTCGGTAGAGCACGTTTGCACGATTAACTCAGATTCAATGGGAATTTTCGAAAAAAATGTTGATTTTTTTCTTTTTTTCCGAATTTTCGTCATTTTAGAGGTTTTCTCTACGTTTCTATCATACGACCACTTATAGAGAAAACATTTTTACACATTTTAATGTAAATTTTAGATGCTGATTCTTCGAAACCATCGAGATCATTCGCGTCGAAAATTGCCTACTTTTTCCGAAGATTGCGGAAACCAACTTTCTCGGGAGAAAAACCGCAGAATTGGCGCATTTGTGCGGCGGCGCACTCGCAGCGCAGAAATGCGGCAATCTTTGGAAATCTGGCTTTCTGCCGCAGAAATGCGCTGCGAGTGCGGCCACCGTCAGTCACTGAGATTTTGCCGCGATCCCGGCGCATTGAGTGCGCCGCCGCACTCGCAGCGCACTGAGTGCGGCCACCTGAATGACGCAAAGACCGTCGTGAAATATGTCAGTGTTAATTGTCATAGCCCATGTTTTTCATTTCGATTTTTTTCGTCAAATTTTTTTCTTTTTTCTTTCTTTTACACCGAGAACAAGTGAGTTTTACATTAGTTTGGTTGTTTTGTCTCGTTTTTATTTTGAAATACTAATCTTCAACAATTCTTCAAAGTTTTTTTGGAGGTAGCTCATTCATAAACTCAAAACAACTTATCGATGTCAATTGTTTTTTTGTCAGGCTGGTTTTTTGTTCATCGTTAAAATCACTTCTACGAAAAGGGGTTGCGGTCGTGAATGCCGCCGATATTCTTACTGTAAAGGTTAGTTTTTTTTTTTACTTTGGAAACAAAATTTCAGAAAACCAGGAATTTACTATTTTCTAAACGTTCTCAAAAAACAAAAATGATATTTTTATTTTCAGTGTTGATTTGGCGATTTGTCAGGTTTATTGGTTGTCGAATCAATTTGAAGGAAGCTTCATTAAGTGGCACTACAGTAGCCGTTGATGGTAATACAGATCAATGAAAAAGTAAAATATGTTTTGATTACAGAGTTTCCGTTCTTTCAACTCCGTCTTACCTAATTAGAACTCGAAATATGATAGTGATGATGTCGTAGAATTG
This sequence comes from Caenorhabditis sp. 8 KK-2011, assembly GCA_963572245.1. Classification (NCBI taxonomy): domain Eukaryota; kingdom Metazoa; phylum Nematoda; class Chromadorea; order Rhabditida; family Rhabditidae; genus Caenorhabditis; species Caenorhabditis sp. 8 KK-2011. The sequence continues at coordinate 3,845,847 of OY751549.1, forward strand.
CTTCAAAATTTTGGTGCTCCTCAAAAGTATTCAAGCGGATACTCCAGAAAATGTAGGTTTTTTTAAAAGTTATTCAAACAAACAAATTTTTCAACACATCGAAAGGAAGTATAAAAACGTTTTTTTGTTTCAAAACGTTTTTTGTTTTTCAGAGTACGATTTCATCATTCCTATCAATTCCGGTAATGACGACTTTGAAAACGACTGCAAAATGAATTTCTATGAAGTCCCCAAGACCGTGAGTTTGAAAACTGAGCTTCCGAATCTCAACCTAACAATTTTCAGCGCTATTATACGAAGCGACGAGCTGCGAAACGATAGAAAAAGCTCTACGATATTTCGCCATTTGACAATTCGTCACTCAGATCATATGTCGTCTGAATGGTGGAATTCTACGAACCACGATTGTGATGCCCTCCTACACACCAAATTATACAGTACTTCGAACAGCACAAAAACTTTCCATCCGTTTTTTTAAAAATATCATGTTATTTGTTGTTTTATTTTTGTGATTTCTTATTATAATAAACGTGTAGTAGTTTCAAAACGAACTATTTGCTCCACTGCCGCTTTGCCGGCGCGTTTTTGCGCCCTCTGCCGCTCTGCCCGCGCATTTCTGCGTCCAATGCCGCTCTGTCGGCGCATTTCTGCGGCAGTTGGCGCATTTTCTGCGCCAATTTGCCGCATTTCTGCGCCAAATGCCGCAGATCTGCGCCAAATGCCGCATTTTCTGCGCTTTTTCTCCCGAGACGATCCGACTTGTTTTTAAAAAATTCAGCGCATTTCAATTCGATTTTCAACAAAATAAGTAGCACTCCTTGATGTAAAAATGTGACGCAAGTTCGCGAAAAAAACGATCTAAAAAGAAGGAATAGGACTTAGAACACCCTGAGGTGTCCTAATATGTGCGAAATTGTGACAGATTTGTTTTGAAACGTTCAGAAACTAGCAAAAACTGAATACCAAAAAATTCATTAAACCATTTTCGAATTTTCCAATCTCAGTTTCCTGTTAAACGTGATCTGACTGATTTCTCTCTCTTCGACAATTCAGTCTCGAGTAATTCAGGCAGTTTCCGGGAAAAAATCATCGATTTTAGAAAAGATATCCCGTGTTTTCCACCATCTACTTTAGGAAGGTTCATAACTTTTCGAATTGTGATCCGTTTTTTACAAAACTTTCTTCTTCCTCTTCCTTTTATCATTGTCATTCCTCTCATATACGCTTTATCGGCAAACATGCCGAATTTCAGCCAAAAAACGAAAAAACATTTTAAAAATAGAGAGTGTGTGACCTGAGGAGCGCACAGAGAAACAGAGAGCGAGAGAGAAGAAAACGAAAGAGACAGGTTAGACGCTTGCGCTTTTCTCGTTCAGGAAAGCGTGAGCTCAAAAAATCCGAAGTTTTTCGCCCACGTGGCCACACACACGCTGTTACTTTTGAGAATTGAAAATTAGTGCGCGTTTCGACGAACAAAATTTTCTCATCAAGATTTTCATCCAGTTTTCAACCGACATCCCGATCTTCAACAATAAATATTTATTGACGTCATACTTTTTCAAAAATGTATCTGATCACAAATATTATCAATTAAAAAAATTAGTGTGGAATGACGTTCAAAAACCGGTCCACAAATTTTCCATGTTCACTATCATCGAGTCGCAAACTATTCGGAACCAAATCATTGCAAGCTTGTTCAACCTGCAAAAACAAATTTTTGCCAGTTTCTTTGGTTTTAATCACCGTAAGAATGCCATCCGGTCCTCCCATATCAGTTTGTACCCATCCAGGACAGAAAGAGGTGATCAAAATATTAGTAGATCTCATGTCAACAGCAAACGATTTTGCAAATGAGTTCATCGCCGATTTACTCATTCTATAAATGACGAGAGGTCCGTTAAAAGTTCCATCGATTTTTTCAATAGAACCAGCTGTGGAAGAAATGTTGACAATAGCGGCTCGATCGATCGAAAGCGTTGAACCTTCTTTTGAATTCGCCGCTTTTTGAAGAAGTGGCAAAAACTTTTGAATCATAATGAGTGGCGATGCGGCATTCACATTGTATTGCTCCACTATTGATTTTCTATCAATTTCACTGTTAAAATCATATGTATTGAGAATTCCAGCGTTGTTAACAAGAATAGTTAATCCATCAGATCCAACAATTTTCGAGACCTAAAATGATAATGAAAAAATGATCTCGAATTATCAAAATAAACTATTTACTTCATTAAAAGCGTTGTCAATTGATTCATCATCAGCAACATCGAGTTGAATAATCTGAACTCTTGGATCGTTTATTTTCTTCAGCTCCTGTAATAATAACAAAAATCCATAGCAAGTTTTTGTTTTAATACCTCAGCAGTTTCCGGATTTCTACATCCTGCCAGAATATGTTGAATACTTTTGTATTCAGTCAACTTTCGAACAAATCCTAACCCAATTCCACGATTAGCACCAGTAACCAAAATACTTTTTGGTTCCTTGATCGATTTTTCTGTTCCACCAGACATCTAGAAAAATACTTCTTTATTTTGTGAGAGAAAAAAAGCATGTGAAATTGAGTAGCTATTATTTTTTCATAAAAAGCCAGTGTCCCAAAATTACGGCCAATTTTAAAACTTACAAGGGAACTACAAGTAGGTGTTAACGGACTTTAAGAAGAGATATGTGTCACCCGATAGAGTTTTTCATGCTGATCATCATCCCGTAACTAACTTTTGCAAAGCTCCAGGCAGAAAGCTGAAAATTGAGCTCAAAGTTTGAGCACAAAATTTGATATATCTTGTTCAATTTGAATTATTTTAGTGATGAGAAACTACTAAAGGGTTATCTGGCATGCCAAGAACGATAGGAGAACTTAAAAACCTCGAAATTGTAATTGTAACGCTGAAAAAATGAGCCCGGAACTTTTAATAAAAAAGATAGATCAAAAAAACGTGAAAAATAAAAAATTGCATTGCAAAACGTGAAAATGACTAAATTTTGAAGATTGTTTTCTGATTTTTCATGTTTTTTCAAAAAAACACATCTTTTTCATTATTTTTTCGGAATTTCAAAATGACCATCATGTAAAGAATTCAATTTCCTATCAGATCCATTAGTTTATTTTTGTAAATGTATAATTTTGAAAAAGTTAGGAGGAAATTAAAAATTTCAAATTTATCACAAAAGTGTGATTTTCCGCTTTCTGTGTGAAGCTTTGCAAAAGTTAGCTACGGGATGATGTTCAGAATGAAAAACTCTATCGGGTCACATACATCCCATATCAAAGTCCGTTAACACCTATATGTAGTTCCCTTGTTAGAAATTTATTGTACAAAACCAAAAAAAAAAGAAAAACAATGTAAATGAAAAAAAATGAAACATCAATAACCAAATCAATAAATACTACATAACAACAAGGAAGAGAAGAACTCAGAAAAGTCAACGCGCGATAGCGGCGCGCTCAGCGCGTGGAGGCAGCGTGCTCAGCGCGTGGTCGCGCGCGAGTACTCTGCCAGCGCGCGTGTTTCTTGCTGCGAGCGCGCGTAGTTCTCGCTGCGAGCGCGCGTAGTTCTCGCTGCGAACGGTCGGAAATATTGCAAATAACGCGGGTTCTGCAGTATTTTGCTGGGGTTTCGCGATACGCGCACAAATTCTGAAGACTTCAGCACAACATTTTTATTAACAAGCACATTTCAACAAGTAGAGTACAAACAAAAAAATAAAATAAAAAAAGTAAAACAATATGAAAACAAACGTTATTTTCTGATGAGTTGTCCACCTTCTTTGACGCATCTACGAATGTTTCCCCTGAAAAATTATTTTCAGCTTGAAATCACTTTTTTCGTTATCAATATACTTTCCTTTTCTACTTTTCCTTGATTTGCGTCTTGACATTTACGTTCGGTTGTTTTTTTGCAAATCTGTTTCTGAAACAGCGAAAAATTATATATACAGCGTTAAAAAATCATACAATGAGATACAAAAAAAACGGAACGTCCAATTTTCATTTCATATTTTTGTTTTTCTTAGGTGGAAAAATTAACCGGAATGTTCGTTTTTGCTATTTACTCGCAAGATTTAAGCGTTTTCATGTTTCACCCTTTTTGCCTAGTTCGAAAAAAATAATGAAACATTGTTTGAACTTCATTATAAATGTTCAAAAATAACAAGCAGTTTACTTGAAAACCAAAAAAAAGTGGGCAAAAAAAATAACGAACAACGACACTCCGAAATGACACACAAAATTTCTAAAAATGAGAGCGCGCGATCGCAGCGCGATTCCACAAAATTAGTTTTCCACAACGCGCGCTAGCTGCGCGCGCAGCCAACGCGCACACTTCTCGAGATCGCGCGCTAACCACGCGCGCGCGCGCCGCTATCGCGCGTTGACTTTTCTGAGTATATCCAAAGGATTCTCAAGTTTCTTCGGATAAATTTTTATCTCATTGGGTTTTCTAATTGTGCGCGGGGCAGGAGTCGAACCTGTGACATGCTGCGTGACGAGCAAACATCCTCCCCACTACACTAGACGAACACATTTCGTCGGCAGAGAAAGCGGGTGGATTAGACACACACACATAGCGAGAGAGTGCGAGACAATCCAAGTATTTTGTTGTTGTTGTTGTTGCAGGTGGCGTTGGGTTTCATCGCGGTGGCCAACGAGGAAATGTGTCGACCGATTCGAACACTGACACAATCACGCGGATACGATCCGAGTGTGCACACGTTGGCGTGTTTCGGCGGAGCAGGAGGACAACACGCGTGCGCAGTCGCTCGAGTTCTTGGCATTTCTCAAGTTCGCATTCATAAATATGCATCATTGTTGAGCGCGTATGGTATTGCGTTGGCTGATGTGGTTGATGAGGTGCAGAAACCGTTTCATATACCAGTAGGATGGGGGGACAATTTGGGACACTTGGCTCCGCCCCTTTTTGCGGTAAATCCAAAAGATGAAAGGCGCCGACAGTAATAAATCATGTCAGCTGTCACAAGATCAAAGGGTGCCGACACATTAAGTTGGTCAGGCGGAATAAGTTGGCAATTAAGTTGGTAATTAAGTTGGTAATTAAGGTAATTAAGTTGGTGATTAAGTTGGTGATAAGGTGATTAAGTTGGTTCGAGGTCGAGATTTGGGACACTTGGCTCCGCCCCTTTTTGCGGTAAACTTGGCAATTAAGTTGGACCATGCGGAATAAGTTGGTCATGCGGAATGCCCATATATGGGGTATCATTCGAACCGTCCTTATACGGTGATCATTACTGTCAAGGTCACGTGACGTGACACGTGTACTGTAGGTTACTGTAGGTTACTGTAATTTTGAAAATGTCTGAAACTACCATGTATGGGTAGTCATTCGAACCGTCCTTATACGGTGATCAATAATATACAGGTCATATTTACTGTAATTCTGAAAATGTCTGAAAATGTCTGAAACTGAAAATGTCTGAAACTGTAATTCTGAAAATGTCTGAAACTACCATGTATGGGGTATCATTCGAACCGTCCTTTTATGGAGATCATTACTGTACAGGTCACGTGACGTGACACGTGTACTGTAATTCTGAAAATGTCTGAAACTGGCTGAAACTGTGTTTTTCTCTAACACCCTCCTACTCTCTCGCTCATGACATCACCACTTTACACTAAGAATAAATTTATTTAAAAAAAGATATAATGAAACATGTTAAAATGTTTTCACAATGTGAATCTCAAGTTTAAAAGTTGTTGCTTCTTTCTCAGTTTTTCGACCACCACTGAATCTGCCTCGATTTTTGCGACCAGCTTTGTCGGAATTGGGTGATGATATATCAGGGACCGTTGAATACGTCAATCTGAAAAAAGTATTGTCTAAACACATACATCTACTTCAAAACCCACTCAATATCCATTTCACACCTTCCGATGACATATCCAGCATTGATTACTAAATACTTCATAACTAAGTGCAACGCATTATCAAGATTTGTAAAACCCCCAACAGTTCGGAATTCAACACAAATTCTATTCCGTTGAGAAATATGCGGCGGTGTGATGAACTTAATCTCTTTTTGAACAATGTCGGTTTCAGCATCTAAAAAAAATCAAAATAAAATTCACAAGTTAGCAAATACTCACCTGACAAGACACCTCGTCTCAACTTCAAAGGACATGGGTCACACCGGTAATCACAAACATTTTCGACAGACGAAGTCATTTGTCACCTGTCACCACGAACAAAAAAAGTATGAATGAACAGAGTTACACCACACCACAATGTAATAATGATGATTTATGACACCATTAATGTGTTAAAAAAAAGAGCCATGAGAGATTCAAATTTAATCCACATACAAATTACACAAAAATAATTTAAAAAATGTGCAACAAATGTGCATCAAATGTGCACAAAAAAACCACAACAAAAAAACATTTAAATTTGGGTTTTTCTCTAACACCCTCCCACTCTCTCGCTCATGACATCACATTTATTGATTTTTGATACTTGTTTACACTTTTTGATTTATTGCTCTAGAAAACCGTATAAAAGCTCATTTTTCAGCGTTCGTTTTCATTTTCCTTTTTTTTCTTTTTCGATATGGACTCTTTCGAATTTGCGTACGCTCACGGAGTCGACCCACTTGATCCACGCCCCAGGGCATTGCTTAGACTTGCCACATTATTCGAAATGGTTACTGTTACCTGCTACAGTTCCGATCGAGATGTTGACATCAAGAATGCTAGAATTTATCCAATGCGCGCTGGTCATGCAAGATTTTTACGCAATGGACGTGCAATTTCAATTGTCAGATACTACAAAGAGAAGTAAGTTCTTAAAATAAACTTGAACTTCTGAATTTACCAATATATTTTCAGATATGATATCAACATCGATCCTGAAGAACCAGTCATCTATAGCCACAAAGAACCGGGAGTCATCCTACCACTCTCACGCGTTAGCATCATCGTCCCCACACTCTAATAAATCAAACTGTGGCACACTTTCTCATTTTACATTTTATCACACATGTTTCATTTTTTTTTTGAATAAATTAGTTATTATTTTTATGTATCCATTCTTCTTAGATTTATTTCATTAGGTGATAATTTTCAGATGTCTAATCATTCAACATTCAAGACTCTCGAGGTTGATTCAAGCTGTCGAGAAGATGCAATCCCAGATGCTCAGAGGCCAAACTATGACGAGACAATTTCCTTGTCACGCAAACGTGTTCAACAACATGTATATTTTGCTGATAATGATACAAGCGAAACATTTGTGTGGAATAAAGACTATGCTAAAAAGTTACGAATAAATACACCTCTGCAAATTGGGAATGTTCAAGAAGATCCAAAGATCGAAAACAACTTGTGTGACAAACTTGAAACATCATATATCGAGTGGTGTAGAGAATTGGAGAAAGGTAAATTTAACAAGTTAATTACTGAATTTAACATGATTTATTAGAAAACTCATCCGAAGAAGCACCTCGCACCTCAACGCCTAAACCCTTTGGAATCGTGAATGACAAACTCGAGGAAATTGTGATCCGCGGCAAATTCATTAACAGTGATGCGTCATTTTATAAGTGGACATCATCTTTAGAAACAGATAAGCCGGTATTTTTCCCCCACCGAAAATAATATCTTTAATTTCAGTTCGAGATCAGTCAATCTCGACAGAATGCATCTATTTCAATCACTACAAAATTATGCAAAATCAATATCGTCAGAATGCAACAATTTAGACCTCACATCGCCATTCGCTTTACGAACTCATTTTTCACCCTCTGAGATTACGGTAGACTCAAATCTTCATGTGCACATTAATCATATTTTACTCCAACTATTCGAAATTCGTGCATCTACCAAAGTCATTAATCATATTTTGTTACACCACACCATACACCCTCCGGATATCACCATAACAGTTGTCATGTTTTTTTTATTACACACCAATAAATTCATTTCATAATTTTCTCTTGATTTTCTACAGTTTAGATTATTTTCAGAAAATGGAATATTTCTTCACACCAACTGGAATCTCGCGAATTTTCCACGGTCAAATTATTGATTACCCACAGGGAACACCTGATTTCTATATCGCTTCAAGACTCATGGTAAGTATTTTTTCAAATGTGTAGCAAATGTGCAACAAATGTGCATCAAATGTGCACAAAAAAAAACTGCAAAAATTTTACGTGAACACAATTTTTTTCACCGGGCCCAACTTTTTGTAGCGAGGGTGTTATTTATTACCCCAATCATAAAAAGAGCCGCCAACATGCGCGAAACTTAGTAACACTTTTCAGGCCGAACAAGCGACGAGATTAGGAGTAAATCTATGGATTCTATATCCAGCCCAAATGCAACAACAACAACAACAGATCCAACAACAGATCCAACAACTACAAAGTGCCTCACAGCAACACGATGATGATGATATCGAAATATGCGGTGGTGTTGTAAACGGATTTGAATACATAGTATGTGTCTTGATTGGGAAAACCTTAGGATGATAAAAAATTTCAGACACAGTACGGTGAAGGTCGAAAAAGAAAATCACAACAAAAAACATCTGAAACTGTCGAGAAATCTCGACGAGTTGATGAGAATCGAGAGTCGGATGTTGTTACAGACATCCCTGAACCGGAACTTGAAACACACAAGATCGAATATGGATTGACACCGTTGTTGACAGGTATGTAATAAATCACCGCTGCTCACTCATGAAAAAAAATTTAGATGCTATGGTGGATAAAGCCAACAAACACCTGAAAATTTTCGGGTCCCCATCATTTACACGTCGGAACATGGAGCGTATGTCGCTTCCGATATTACGGTTAAAATTCGTAGATGTAATGACCGGTGATGTACCGGCATTCGAACTTATCGGTGAAGTTCTGGATATATTCTTAACAGCTATGGTTACCAAAGGAGGCGGTAACATGAAAGATACTGAGATGGCTGTCGGGTTAGTTAAATTGGAAAAATCTGTATACAATTCGAATTTAGATTATACCACCCCGGTTTGAAAGAGAACAATGGGTTATGGCATCGTCGCAAGGGTGAGATGTTAAACGGTCTCGTTCTCCAAAACGAACTTGCCCGAATCATCCAATCAAATGATAATGTTCGATTGGATGACGCATTAGAGTTCGAAGTGCATATATTCAAAGATGCCAACCTAACTGGTGGCTGTGTTTCAATGTGCGAGAAAAACAGTCAAGGAATTCCGAGATTTGACAAGGTGCTTGGCGCTCGGGCTTTTGTTCGCACAGATGGAAAATGTCTCCTAAAAAGCATCATAATGGGTCGTATACATTACGCCTATCACACAGCCGACCCGAATGCCGCAGATATAGATGATCATCGAAAAGCGTGGCGTACTATTATTCGGTGGCAGGTAATTTATTATTGTTTTACTGAATCACTCAATGTTTATTTTCAAGAAAGAACGAATGGATCAGATGGTTCACGGATTCGAGGTGGAAAATGGTTTACCACACGGTAAACAAATACACTCTTTGGAGGATTTGCAAGTTATTGCAAATAACGACACCACTTGGAGATATATGGTATACATTCGACCCCGTACAAGTGATAATAAATTCACTTTATTCAAATCATTCAACGACACAGCTCAAAAAGTTGTCCGAATTGGATTTCGAAATGACCATTTTGATATGATCCGGCTTGACTCAACAGTGGTTGACACTATGTAAATCGTTATTTTTTTATTTCAAATAGAAAATTTTTTAGGCACTGTACAAAATGTGGCGTAAGTCACAATGATCACAACCACAAAAGAAAATGTGCCGCAATTTGCCGAAATTGTGGTCAAACAAATTGTGATGATAATGATACGGTCATCAAATGTGTTGATTGTAAAAAATACTTCAAAAGTCAAAACTGTTATGACACCCACAAACAACGGGTTGGTAAATTCAAAAAGCCATATTGCGATTTATATCATCGGTAAGTATTTTTTCTCGGGTCAAATAATGTACAAATTGTATTTAGTTGCGAGAAATGTGACACGTTGTATCGCTATGATGAAAAGCATGCCCATGTGTGTCATGCCAAGTATTGCGGTAAATGCAAAGGGAGTAGGCTGCCGCAACACAACTGTTGCTTCAATCCCGCATCGGAAAAAGAGAGGGAGAGACAAAGAAAGAAAAATGAAGAGTGGCGAGTTGTTGTATATGATTTTGAAACGATTGTGAAACAACTGGAAAACAATGTGTTAAAAGATGTCGAAAAGCATGAAGTGAACGCTGTATTTTGGGGCTCATTTTGCCACAAATGTGTTGGGGATAACGATGACAAATGTGATATATGTCCACCCGACGATTATATATCATATAAAAATGTGCAACCTGGTAGCACAATCCTCAACCAATTTGCAAAAATGTTAATGGAAACTCCGGAATTCGATAATGCAACAGTTGTTGCACACAATGGCGGCAGGTTGGTTTTTTTTTTCATATTTTGAAAATTATATGGTGAATCTATAGATACGATCATCATTTCGTATTGGCGGAGCTGTACGCTAAACTGTACAATAAAATCGAGTTGACCGCCAAAGGGCGTAACATACTAGGTGCCACAATCACCGGTTCTAATGCCAAATTTGGTGGCAACCGGGTCAATACTCTTCATATGAGAGACTCATACAATCATGTGGCCATGAGTGTTGCGGCAATGCCGAAAGCTTATGGATTGAAGTCATTGGTGAAAGGTGTTTTCCCATATGGTTTCAACATGAAGGAAAATTATGGGAAGAAATTTACAAAACTTCCACCTCTTTCATATTATTGTATTGAAAGTATGTCACCTGCAAAAGCCGACGAAGTTCGGAAGTATCATTCTGAGCATGAGAAAGACGGATTCGACTTCGATGACGCGTTACATTGCTATGGGCGTGATGATGTGCGAGTAACAAAAGCCGCGTTAAAGGCACATGTTCGAGTTAGTTTAGCAACTTATTGTCACAATAATAATCATATTTAGGAAACAATGACACACTTCAAAGGTGTCAACCCGTTGAAAGTCGCAATGACAACAGCTGGATTTGTAAAACATATCCTCCAAAACTACCACATAAAAGAAGGCGATGTCGGATATATTCCCGAAAGAGGCTTTGGCGGTATTAATCAATCTGAAATTGCGTTGAAATGGATATTATGGAAAGAGCGTGAACTCGGCGTGAAGTTGAAACACCAATTGCGAGGTGGTGAGCAGATTATTGATGGAGCAGGCGTAGATGCATATAACCAAAACACCAAAGAAGTTTACCAGGTAATTTATCATTTTTAACTAGCTGTGCGTGATCTCTCGGGATCGATCCGAAACCTTCGGGCTCGGTCCGAGAACCGGGGCCCGAGATTTTCAAACCTGTTTTAACATTGTTTAGTTTCACGGATGTTACTTCCACGGCTGTAAAGATTGTTTCAATCCACACGAGGAAAATCAATTCAATGCACCTGCCACAAATGGCGATATTTTCGATAGAACGGCCCGTCGGACTCAAAAACTTCGTGATCTCGGATTCACCGTTCATGAAATTTGGGAGCATGAGGTTAAATATGAGCTGCAAATCAACAAGGATATGCGAAACTTTTTCGAGAATTGCCGCCATGCGCATCATTTGATGCCTCGAACGGCAATGTTCGGTGGACGGACGCAGCCATTCAAACTGAAGTCTGAGGCTGGTAATGGCAAGAACATCAGATATTTCGACTTCTGCTCTTTGTACCCGTCGGTAAACACACGCGTTGCTTATCCTCGAGGGCAGCCAATTATCTACACTGAAAACTTCCCACCAATCGATGGCAATAAACTACCGTATAGAGGTAAGCTGTTTTTCTTGTTAAATCAAAACAAAGTTCCAACATAGGTGTGTATTTTTGTGATGTACTTCCACCGGTTAACCTGAAAATTCCGGTTCTACCATACAACCACAACCACAAGTTATTATTCCCACTATGCCGCAGCTGTTCTGAGAAATGCAATGTGCGAAGAAGATGCACACATAAAAAAGTTTCGGAACGTGTGATTACTGGTACATTTTATAGTGAAGAATTAAATGCCGCGATAGAAAGAGGTTAGTTTTTCTTCAATTATTGTGAGAAAAAATTCATTTAGGGTACAAAATTTTGCGTTATCATCAAATTTATCGTTGGGATGATTGGGTTGAAGGTGGATATTTCGCCGATTTCATTAAACCAATTCTTGCGCTCAAACATCAAGCTAGTGGTTTTCCTGATAATGTGAAAACGGATGCTGAAAAGGACGCATTTATTGCACTTTTGGAAGCTTCTGATGGTGTAAAACTTAACAAAGATGACATTGTCAAAAATCCATGCAAACGTAGTGTCGCAAAGACGATGATGAATTGCGCTTGGGGTGAGTTGAACATTTTTTTCTTCAAATATATTTTTGTTTTTAGGAAAGTTTTGCGAGAACCCACGCCAAACTGAGTTGAAAATGTTTGAAACATCCGACATTGTTGGTCAACGAAATTTCCGTCAAGAGACCGGTTATAAAATAACAATTCTGAAAGATTTGGATAACAATGTAACATTGATGGGCCGGAAGAAGATTGAGTCGTTTGTCGAAACAAAATCATTTGCAAATATCATAATTGGTATTATAACAACTGCGATGGCCCGATTAGTTCTATTAGAGTCACTTGAAAGAGCTGGTGCCGACAGGCTTTGTTATTGCGGTAAGTTTTTTTGTAAACATCTACAGTAACCCATACTAGAATTTCAGATACGGACAGTGTCATTTTTGAAGAGATGGATGGTGAAGATCTGATGGGTGATCTAATCGGTACTGGTTTGGGAAAGTTGGAAAATGAAGTACCAGATGGTTTCGAAATTAAGAAATTTATTGGTGTTGCACCGAAGACATATGCTTATTTCATAGAAAACGATGCTGGTGAGAGAAAATATGTGGTGAAAGCAAAAGGATTGACAGTTACTGAAACTTCTAAAGCAGATATTAATTTGGATGCTTATGAAAAATTGGTTAGTTTTTATTTGATTTTTAAATTTTTTAAATTTTTAAAATTTTTTAAAGGTTGATGAATATGTGAAAACTGATGATATTACACCACTCGTAACACCACAATTCGGCATGGTGAAAACTCTTTGTGATGGTGTACGATCAAAGGAAATGATGAAAAAGATGAGCCCATCGATGGAAAAGATGCATCTGTTGGCTGATGGGACAACGCGGCCGTTTGGATTTATGGACACACCACTGGCTATTGAGAATGATTACGAGTTTTTCGAAACAAACAACATGTTGCACAACATTCCCAATTTGGATTGTACAACTACTTTTCCACAGAAATAATAATTTATTGCTAATAAAAAATATAGTGTTTAAATTACGGTATCAATCAAAGGGTTACGCATGTGATCAAAAGCGATAATCTGATCAAACTCTGCATAAACAACACAGTAAAGACCACCGGGTGGTACGGGTTTTCTGAAATTTATCCGAATACTAACATTTGTCTGTCGAACCAACTCGAATAGTGATGAGTCTTGAGCAATTGGGCTCAACTCGAATCCGTAGATTGTGTAGCCTTTTTCTTTGAACATTTCCATGTTTATTGAATTACAACTGGTGTTGTTTCGTGCATGACCAAGTGTTTCCTGCATTTGAACGTAGGCCTCGACAAATTTGTTGTTTTCATAATCCAAATTCATCGGTCGTCCGGGTAATGTTATTCCACAATAATCAATATGAACATCGGATACATCATACGGTTTGAAATTGAATGGCGATGCGTGATAGGATCCATTATAGGCAGAACTTGAAACCAACCCAATAAACATTCTCCGTGGCATTTTACTGGTGAATAAAGTGTTTGCTGGAGCGTCGAGACGATTAGGCTCAATATAGAAACTTCGAACTTGACCGCTAATTACAGGGTACTGTAGAACTTGATGCTCTAGAATTGCCTTCTCCATCTCATTTGTGAGACCATCAGTTAAATCAAATTCATTGACAAGTGCGTAAACATCTGTGATATTAAACTTGTATCTAACATCGCTATTTGTCATGTTGTGTGATTCGATAAGAAATTCGCTAGAATTAGGATATGCAGTCAATTTAACGTTACAAGAATTCATCAATACTCTCGGCTGATTCATCAAATCTATTGAAATATTTGCGGCAACTTGTAAATATTTACCACCAGCCACCCATTTGGCACGTGTTTTATAACCGACAGATGTTCTATCATCAATACTCGGCTCATGTGTGTAGCCGCTAGAGGAAAGAGTTGAATTTTTTATTTGGCCACTATGCATCAACGTGTTTTCAAAGTAACTTTTATACGCATAATTGCTAGAATTGTGATAAACTAATTGTGAATTTATGTGTAGAGTAAAATTTTTTACAATAGAATGAGCGATATTATTGATTGGTGCATATGTATGAGCGTTATCATTATCAGGAATAACGTTACCAGAAGAATCAGTGATTTGGACTGTAAACACCAACCACGAACGTTTCAGATTTAGATAGGATCTAGAATTATTTGTGAGTACAAACTCCCAAGGACCGTTTGGTAGAAAAGTGTTTTTCAAATTCACAACGGACCATCTAGAATTTTGAACACATGTTTGGGTACCGGGCATGGTACTGAAATCGAGGTCATTAATAATGACATCGCTTGATTTCGGGTCAATACGACTGATCATTTTCTTACAAAAAGTGTGATCTTTTCACAATTTTTTGAACTGAATGAGGTTTCAACACTGCAACTGCTCCTTTTAAAGGTTTTTTCGCACGCCCCTTTCCGAGACCTGTCAGATTTTTGACAGATTTTCGCACATTTTTCTTTAGAGCAGACTTGACACTTTCACCTTGAGTTATATCGTTGTAAACATTTTTCCCAGTGGTCACCAATTCTTTACCGATGAATGAGTTTAGAAATTGTGGCAACAATTGTAAGGCTGCCGCCAAAATCCCGCCCAAACCGTGGCCCATTTGCCCACCACCGCGTTGATAACGCATGCCCATGAAAGGTCCGTTTCCAGGTACATTTCGTCGTAATAGTTGTCTGTAGTCAATTTTTGAAAGATCAACAGGTACAGGAGCCATTATAAAAGCTACTATTTTTTCAAACTGAAAAAAAATCACCCTATTTATAGGCATGTACTCGCAAGAAATTCACGATTGTCTTCGGAATGATAAGTATTCTGCTACAACATTTATCGGCGTTTTTAGTGCGGATCAAATGATAACGTCGAAACGTAAGCGTTACGGATTGATAGTCAACACGGATCCATCAAATTTAACAGGACGACATTGGCAAAGTATTTTTGTTGAAGATCAAACATGTTACTTTTTCTGCTCACTGGGAGAGAAACCAAACAAACACATACGGACTTATTTGAAGCAATTTCCAAAAGTGGTGTACAACAAACATGCAGAACAGAAAGATGATAGTAAAACATGTGGGGGTTACTGTATTTTCATACAAGCAATGCTATCGAGAGGAATCCAATTTGGAACATTATGTGAGATTTTCAGAAAAATTGGAAATGATGACAACTTCATCAAACAATATATGAAGGATGTGCACAATTATGATTTGAATTAGAGTTGTATCATGGCGGATTCATCTATCCACGAGTCACGATCAGGTGGATACCCCTCCCATCTCACTAAAACCTGATTTTTACCTCTATAAACACGACGATCAACAATCTTCTCAATTCTATAAGTTCCATCCGGATCATATGAACATTTTACCATTTCATGATAATAAAATTTTCCATCAACTTCTTCACCATTTGTGTCTACGAGTAAATAAAAAACCGGATTATGCTTGATAATTTTCTTTATCACGAAAACCTCCTCAGTCCATCCTTGTTCGTAGCCTTTATCGAAATGACCACGTTTTGACGCGATTCTTACATGATCACCAATTTGGAATTTGGATTTTGGTAATTTTCTACCACTATCAACTGTGAAATCACCATTTTCAACATCGATTGGACGTTTTCCAATACTCCGATTAACAGTGCGATTGATACCATCAACAACTTTTGACAGTACATCAATAAATCTATGATTATATTTAGACGTCATATAACGAGCCAGTCGTGTTTTCAGAGTTCTATTTGCACGTTCAACCATAGCACATTTCATTTCACTTTTTGGTGAGAAATGTTTTATATCCATTTCTTGAAATAATTTTTTACAATGTTGATTGTAAAACTCTTTACCGTCATCGGTATAGATGTAGAATGGAGCATTCGGTAGCGGTTTCAGCACATTTGTCAACGCACGACAGACTTCAGGACCACTTTTTGATTTTAACGGTTCCACATAGAACATTCGGGTGTAAACATCTATCATAACAAGTAGAAATTTAACACCATCATTTTTGTTTGCATACTTTGAAACATCAGCCAAATCGGCCTGAAATGCTGTATTCACACCCGAGGCTGTAGTTTTAAGTCTCGAAAATCGATACCTATTCATAACATGTTGAGTATAAGCAGGGATGTCTTCCAGAACTTTTTCAATATCCTGTCTTTTTACGTTTTCATATTTTTTTCTGACAAACTTTAAAATATTGTCTACTGATGAAAATGCACACGGGTTTTTGACGTTTAGAAAAGCGTCTTGAATAAACTTTTCCATTTTTAAATTTAAAAAATGTGAAATTCGTTGATATTTATATTAAAATTTCCATAGTTTACAATATATTCGATTACCCGGTGCGGCACCTTTACCTCTCTGAGTACGTCTAGACCTCGATTCTACATCTTCATCTGAATCAACACCCAAAATGGGTTTTTTCACAGGCCGCTTATCCAAATCATCCACTTCATTTTGGTAACGCATATATCCTTTTACAGTTGGTTTTTTCTTTTTCGATTTCTTATTCAATGTTTCATAGTCATCTGGTTCTTCTTTTTTAATCCTTACAGTAGTTTTTGGTTGCACGCTGAGTGATCTGGGTGTCTTTTTTATTTGTTTTGGATAATCGTCTGGTTCCTCCTTTTTCACCCGTTTATTAATTTTACGAGGTTGCTCATAGTCGTCTGGTTCCTCCTTTTTTACAATCGGTTTGATGTCTTCCTTTTTTGGTTTGATGTCTTCCTTTTTTGGTTTGAGTTTGGGTATTGTATATGGTTTTCTATCTCGAGCTGTGTGTTCTGTTTTTATTTTTGATTTATGATCTGACTTTAGGGGCTCATCTGGTTGAACATGTGGCTCCTCTTTTTTTATTTCCTCATTTTTCATATTTTCTTTATTTTGGATAATGGAAAGCTCCCTTTTAAGAGCTTTTCTAAGTTTTTCCTGAGACATATACTTTTCAAACCCGACTTTTTGGATACGTCTCAACATGTCTTTAATTTCAGTCCGCGTATCACCCGATACAGCATTGTTCACCAGCTCTTTTTTAATAAATTTTTTATAATGCGGCTCATCGTCGTCAGCAGACATGCGCCGCTTTACGACGTTTCTTTGAGTTACCTGGTTGTGTGTTTCAAAATCCATATCTGAAATTTCAGATTGTTCAGGAGATGAATGGGGTGTTCTGAATAGATCATTCGTGTCCCCCAAATCCGAATCCTCATTTTGCTCATTTTTTGGCTCAATTTTAGGTTCAACAGTGTTTGGAGGAAAGTTGGTTAACATATTTTCACGAGCTATTGAAAATATATCAGGATTCACAATGGGAAGCTTCGGTATCTGACGTATACGATACAAAATATCTTGATAAAAACGAGTTTTCGAATTATCATCAAGCTCCGGATCATCCAAAATAGTCTCTAGGAATTTTTTCCCAGAATCAAGTGGTGTCTCGTATGGAATCATACGGTATTTTCGAACTAATTTCATATTAATTTTGTAGCTGCAAGTGCTGGAATTATAAATGCGGCCAACTGTTTTTTAGTTAGTTTATATAGTTTTTTTCGCGCATCTTCAATGTCGCTACATGATGATATATCGAGCACATGTTGTTTCACACCACTCAAACATGATGACTCACTAGCAGACAACGGGATATGAGTGGAATTGAGAAGATTGTATAAAATTTCTACTAGAATTGTGACCTCTTTTTTATTGGCTGTTAATATTTTTTGTTTATTTTTTATCACATTTCTGAGAAAATCAATGTGCACAATTAGACGTTCGGCCATTTTTAGTTTGTTTATTTTTGTCACCTGTCACCACATCCTTTTATAGTGGTACGTAGGCTGTTGGATATGGTTCGGTAATATCAGTTAGAATACGTGCTTTCGGATCTGATAACGGATCATTATTTATCATCAAATAGTTGTACGGTACCGACATTACATTCTCATACACTTCTTGCACGGCCCGCCATCTGTCACCAAATTGTTGAACAAAAAGATTTTTTATTTGTGACGCGTCAGAAAGATTACGTGTCAAAATTAGATATGTACTATTATTTCGAGTTGTTGGAGGTAAGGCAAATGCCGACTGAACGAGATTGAAGATTGCACAATTTAGATGATGTGCGTAAACGCAGAAAATGTCATTCAAAAGATGGAGAGATTTTTTATCACGAGCGAAAAGATTCATGAGATCATCACAAATGACGATATTGTTTTGATGTTTATGATTTTTCAAAAGTTCAACATCGGGTAATCCCTCAATCGCTTGAACTTGTGGTACATGTCTCGGAATTCCAGGCGTGTCAATACCGTAGAACCAGAAAACATTGTCGATAGGAACATTGAAAAATCCCTCTAAATTTTCTATAATTTTTCTCAATAGTGTTGTTTTTCCAGATTGTGTGGCCCCTATTATCGTGGTCTGAGATGGAAACCTAAACTGGAAACCCGGAGTCGTCTTCACCATTATTATTGTTATTGTTATTGTTATTTGTTCTGTTACGTATCGGTTTACCGATTATGATACCAATGACCGTAATCAGGATATTTATAGCAACTGCTAGGGTCATAAAACAAATTTCTGTGTTGACAGGTTGTGGAGGGGTATATGTTGTTAAACATTTACAATCATAAATATTACACAAAATTATGAAAATTAGTGTTGCGGTCAACATTTTGACTATAAAAATGAAGCTTTTTTTCAGTTTTGATGAAAATTAGATTTTTGCACGCCTTTTATGCAAAAAAATGAATGATATTTATATCACTTTACCATCTTCAGTGCCAAACACACAATTTAAAAACACATCCTCACGCTATGTGACAAGATTACCCGAGGTGTTACATCTTGAGCGGGACAAACATGTGGTGGCGGTGACAGATATAATTTACCCATTTTCTTATGTCAATATTAATAGAGATATGTATTACTATATTCATTTCAAGAACGGTAAAAGACCGTTGAAGGTTGGTCTTCCAAAAGCACAGTATGATACTATAGATGATGTTTTGAAGGCATTGAGCGGCTCGGGCCGGAAACGACGAGACATCAAAAGTTCTACCACCACGGATCGACCTGAACTTGCCAAAGTGAAGAGCGGTGAGATCAAACCGGTACAGCCATCAGCTGTTGTAGAAAATAAGGAGAAATCCGTACCGAAAGTGTTGAGTGTTTCAGATTTGTCTGAAGCAGAAAGAAAAGAGTTTTTAGCTAAAGTTAAGAGTGGTGAGATTAAACCTATCCAAAATAAACCTGTAACTGGTGATCCATATTTGCTACCAGATAATGGAAGTATAGACGCTCCTGTAAAAGTTGAACCTAATGCGGGAATAACCAAACCCGATATTACACCCGCGGTTGTAGAAAATAAAGGGAAACCAAAAGTGTCAAATGTGGCTGATTTGTCTGAAGCAGAAAGAAAAGAGTTTTTAGCTAAAGTTAAAAGCGGCGAAATCAAACCGATACAGCCACCAGCTGTTGTAGAAAATAAGGAGAAATCCGCACCGAAAGTGTTGAGTGTTTCAGATTTGTCTGCTGATGAGAAAAAAGAGTTTTTAGCTAAAGTTAAGAGTGGCGACATTAAACCGGTACAGCCATCAGCACCAAAAGTGTCAAATGTGGCTGATTTATCTGAAGCCGAAACATATTCGATCTTGTGTGTTTCAAGTTCCGGTTCAGGGATGTCTGTAACAACATCCGACTCTCGATTCTCATCAACTCGTCGAGATTTCTCGACAGTTTCAGATGTTTTTTGTTGTGATTTTCTTTTTCGACCTTCACCGTACTGTGTCTGAAATTTTTTTATCATCCTAAGGTTTTCCCAATCAAGACACATACTATGTATTCAAATCCGTTTACAACACCACCGCATATTTCGATATCATCATCATCGTGTTGCTGTGAGGCACTTTGTAGTTGTTGGATCTGTTGTTGGATCTGTTGTTGTTGTTGTTGCATTTGGGCTGGATATAGAATCCATAGATTTACTCCTAATCTCGTCGCTTGTTCGGCCTGAAAAGTGTTACTAAGTTTCGCGCATGTTGGCGGCTCTTTTTATGATTGGGGTAATAAATAACACCCTCGCTACAAAAAGTTGGGCCCGGTGAAAAAAATTGTGTTCACGTAAAATTTTTGCAGTTTTTTTTTGTGCACATTTGATGCACATTTGTTGCACATTTGCTACACATTTGAAAAAATACTTACCATGAGTCTTGAAGCGATATAGAAATCAGGTGTTCCCTGTGGGTAATCAATAATTTGACCGTGGAAAATTCGCGAGATTCCAGTTGGTGTGAAGAAATATTCCATTTTCTGAAAATAATCTAAACTGTAGAAAATCAAGAGAAAATTATGAAATGAATTTATTGGTGTGTAATAAAAAAAACATGACAACTGTTATGGTGATATCCGGAGGGTGTATGGTGTGGTGTAACAAAATATGATTAATGACTTTGGTAGATGCACGAATTTCGAATAGTTGGAGTAAAATATGATTAATGTGCACATGAAGATTTGAGTCTACCGTAATCTCAGAGGGTGAAAAATGAGTTCGTAAAGCGAATGGCGATGTGAGGTCTAAATTGTTGCATTCTGACGATATTGATTTTGCATAATTTTGTAGTGATTGAAATAGATGCATTCTGTCGAGATTGACTGATCTCGAACTGAAATTAAAGATATTATTTTCGGTGGGGGAAAAATACCGGCTTATCTGTTTCTAAAGATGATGTCCACTTATAAAATGACGCATCACTGTTAATGAATTTGCCGCGGATCACAATTTCCTCGAGTTTGTCATTCACGATTCCAAAGGGTTTAGGCGTTGAGGTGCGAGGTGCTTCTTCGGATGAGTTTTCTAATAAATCATGTTAAATTCAGTAATTAACTTGTTAAATTTACCTTTCTCCAATTCTCTACACCACTCGATATATGATGTTTCAAGTTTGTCACACAAGTTGTTTTCGATCTTTGGATCTTCTTGAACATTCCCAATTTGCAGAGGTGTATTTATTCGTAACTTTTTAGCATAGTCTTTATTCCACACAAATGTTTCGCTTGTATCATTATCAGCAAAATATACATGTTGTTGAACACGTTTGCGTGACAAGGAAATTGTCTCGTCATAGTTTGGCCTCTGAGCATCTGGGATTGCATCTTCTCGACAGCTTGAATCAACCTCGAGAGTCTTGAATGTTGAATGATTAGACATCTGAAAATTATCACCTAATGAAATAAATCTAAGAAGAATGGATACATAAAAATAATAACTAATTTATTCAAAAAAAAAATGAAACATGTGTGATAAAATGTAAAATGAGAAAGTGTGCCACAGTTTGATTTATTAGAGTGTGGGGACGATGATGCTAACGCGTGAGAGTGGTAGGATGACTCCCGGTTCTTTGTGGCTATAGATGACTGGTTCTTCAGGATCGATGTTGATATCATATCTGAAAATATATTGGTAAATTCAGAAGTTCAAGTTTATTTTAAGAACTTACTTCTCTTTGTAGTATCTGACAATTGAAATTGCACGTCCATTGCGTAAAAATCTTGCATGACCAGCGCGCATTGGATAAATTCTAGCATTCTTGATGTCAACATCTCGATCGGAACTGTAGCAGGTAACAGTAACCATTTCGAATAATGTGGCAAGTCTAAGCAATGCCCTGGGGCGTGGATCAAGTGGGTCGACTCCGTGAGCGTACGCAAATTCGAAAGAGTCCATATCGAAAAAAGAAAAAAAAAAGGAAAATGAAAACGGACGCTGAAAAATGAGCTTTTATACGGTTTTCTAGAGCAATAAATCAAAAAGTGTAAACAAGTATCAAAAATCAATAAATGTGATGTCATGAGCGAGAGAGTAGGAGGGTGTTAGAGAAAAACCCAAATTTAAATGTTTTTTTGTTGTGGTTTTTTGTGCACATTTGATGCACATTTGTTGCACATTTTTTAAATTATTTTTGTGTAATTTGTATGTGGATTAAATTTGAATCTCTCATGGCTCTTTTTTTTAACACATTAATGGTGTCATAAATCATCAGTATTACATTGTGGTGTGGTGTAACTCTGTTCATTCATACTTTTTTTGTTCGTGGTGACAGGTGACAAATGACTTCGTCTGTCGAAAATGTTTGTGATTACCGGTGTGACCCATGTCCTTTGAAGTTGAGACGAGGTGTCTTGTCAGGTGAGTATTTGCTAACTTGTGAATTTTATTTTGATTTTTTTTAGATGCTGAAACCGACATTGTTCAAAAAGAGATTAAGTTCATCACACCGCCGCATATTTCTCAACGGAATAGAATTTGTGTTGAATTCCGAACTGTTGGGGGTTTTACAAATCTTGATAATGCGTTGCACTTAGTTATGAAGTATTTAGTAATCAATGCTGGATATGTCATCGGAAGGTGTGAAATGGATATTGAGTGGGTTTTGAAGTAGATGTATGTGTTTAGACAATACTTTTTTCAGATTGACGTATTCAACGGTCCCTGATATATCATCACCCAATTCCGACAAAGCTGGTCGCAAAAATCGAGGCAGATTCAGTGGTGGTCGAAAAACTGAGAAAGAAGCAACAACTTTTAAACTTGAGATTCACATTGTGAAAACATTTTAACATGTTTCATTATATCTTTTTTTAAATAAATTTATTCTTAGTGTAAAGTGGTGATGTCATGAGCGAGAGAGTAGGAGGGTGTTAGAGAAAAACACAGTTTCAGCCAGTTTCAGACATTTTCAGAATTACAGTACATATGGTTTGTATATTATTGATCACCGTATAAGGACGGTTCGAATGATACCCCATACATGGTAGTTTCAGACATTTTCAAAAGCACAGTTTCAGACATTTTCAGTTTCAGACATTTTCAGACATTTTCAGAATTACAGTAAATATGACCTGTATATTATTGATCACCGTATAAGGACGGTTCGAATGACTACCCATACATGGTAGTTTCAGACATTTTCAAAATTACAGTAACCTACAGTAACCTACAGTAACCTACAGTACACGTGTCACGTCACGTGACCTGTACAGTAATGATCACCGTATAAGGACGGTTCGAATGATACCCCATATATGGACATTCCGCATGAGCAACTTATTCCGCATGGTCCAACTTAATTGCCAAGTTTACCGCAAAAAGGGGCGTGGCCAACCCTCCCAAATCTCGACCTCGAACCAACTTAATCACCTTATCACCAACTTAATCACCAACTTAATTACCTTAATTACCAACTTAATTACCAACTTATTCCGCCTGACCAACTTAATGTGTCGGCACCCTTTGATCTTGTGACAGCTGACATGATTTATTACTGTCGGCGCCTTTCATCTTTTGGATTTACCGCAAAAAGGGGCGTGGCCAACCCTCCCAAATTGTCCTCCCATCCTACTTATACCGTATTCAGAAGGTTGGATCGAAAAAAAAACAAAATGAGTTCAAAACATGACTGAAATGGACCGAGCTCAAAAATCGGATCGGACATAGATGTTCTAATTTACTTATAGGTTCAATCAAAAAATGTTTTGATGGAAATTTTAGCTGAATCAGACTAAAATCGATAAAGTTTCAACAACAAAAAACCGATTTTGTGGTCCGATTCAGACACATTTTTTATTTTTGGGTCCGATTCAGAAGGTTTGATTTAGAATCCACCAAACTTTTGGGCTTCAAAAATTTTTAAAAAATCTTGTGGTACGTCAAATTATCTTTCGTGACCTTTTCTCTAAACCTCTCATTTTGAAATTATATTTCTTATGGCACATTCACGAAAAATGTACGAGAAGATTTGAAAATACACACTGTGATCGGGCCGGGTTCGATTTATTGTCCCTATTTTGTCATAATTTCGATATTTGGGTCCTATTCAGATTTATTTATTTTCGGGCCTTGGCGTAGGCCCGCGCACAAACTTTTTGTTTGTTTTAATCCGAAATTTTTTCAGAAAATTACGAAAAAATCAAATCTCAATTCGTCGAGATGAAAAAAGAGGCCGAGTCTCGTCTGATTTCCCAAAACTTTTCTGAACAATCGATCGAGTTCACATATTATATGCACATGAGATATGAAAAAACTGACTCGGCAATAATGATTTCATCGAATATTGAAGATCTATCAACATTTGATGGTGTTTTCCGGGAGACTTATTTCCGAGAATTCGGATTTGTTCTCGAAAATCGAACAATTATCATTGATGATTTGAGAATTCGAGCCGTCGGAAAATCAGGATGTCATAAGGAGAAAAGTATTAAGAAGGCGAATGGGGAGGCACCGATTCGGGAGACAACATGGGTTCATTTCAAGGAGGGACAACTGGAAACATCGGTATATTTGTTGAATGAAATGCAAGCCGGACATCGGATTGTTGGACCTGCACTTCTTATCGATAACAATAGGTATGTCACAGAAAAATAATCGAAAACCTAGTGGGTTGAGTTTACAGTACAATTGTTATCGAGCCAGCTAGTCGTGTTGAAATCACAGCCGAAGGTAACATTGAAATGATCGTCGAGCGAAACTTCGAACAAGATAAATCGACAAAAGTTGATCCGATTCGCCTCGCCATATTTGCAAATCGTTTCATGTCGATTGCCGAACAAATGGGACGAGTTCTTCAACGAACCGCCATCTCGACCAACATCAAAGAACGACTCGATTTCTCGTGCGCACTTTTCGCTCCCGATGGCGGACTCATCGCCAACGCGCCGCACATTCCAGTTCATCTCGGCGGAATGCAATATACTGTCAAATTTCAAATTGATCATTTGGGATTGGAGAATATTCGAGATGGTGATGTGTTTCTGGCAAATCATCCTTTAGCTGGAGGATGTCATCTTCCCGATTTCACTGTTATTACTCCGGTGTTCTTCAAACAATCCAAAACTCCGGTGTTCTTTGTTGCAAATCGAGGACATCACGCGGATATTGGTGGATTAGTGCCTGGAAGTATGCCACCAAATGCCACACATATTGAACAGGTATCATTGGGCCAGAACAAACACTGCCTTTAGTTTTTCCGAGTGTCGTAAATATGAGCATGCAACTTCTGAGAGCATACGAGACTCAGAGAAAAATGTTACCTTCAAAGGTGATCATTCTTGGGTCACGTTTTTAAATTTGTTTTTCAATGTACACGTGACAAACTCGAGGTTTCTTTTATTTTTTTGGTTTTGTGTTCGATTCAGAGAACTACAGAAAAAATTGGGCCATGTCCGATTTCTTGTACAGGTCCCAGTCAGTGAAAATTCAAACTCCGCGACGTTTCGAAACCGCATGAAATTCCAAGGGAAAAGAGGTTTCTCTGTCTGACGTTTCCAGTGAGATGTCGGTACATACTTTTGTTGAAAATGGGAAAGAAAAACTTTACTTCTTCGACATTCTTCGATTATTTCATGTGGTTTCGAAATGTCCTGGAGCCAAAATTAAGGGATCGAGCACGATTTTCAAGTTTTGAAAACCCGCACGTGATAGTTCTACAATGTTTCTTCACTATATGCGCGAAATTTCCAGGAAGGAGCTGCGTTCATATCGTTCAAGTTAGTCTCCGACGGTGTTTTCCAAGAAGAAGCACTAATCGAAGCGCTCCGCGCACCTGGCAAAGTTGCCGGATGTTCGGCGGCTCGAAACATTCCCGACAATCTTGCCGATTTGAACGCGCAAATTGCGGCCAATCGCAAAGGCATCGCCTTGGTCACCTCGTTGATCGATGAATACTCGCTGGATGTTGTTCATGCCTACATGGCACACATTCAAAACACGGCCGAGTTGGCTGTTCGAGACATGTTGAAACGGGTAGGCGAGAAGGCGTCGAAGTTGGAAGCAAGTGATTTTATGGACGATGGAACGGAGATCAAATTAAGTATTGATATTGATGTCAACGATGTTAGTTTTGATATTTTTCATTTCCAAACAAGCGATTTTGCAGGGAAGTGCGACTTTCGACTTCACCGGAACTGGCGCCGAATCGCTGAGCTCCTGCAACGCCCCTCGTGCCGTCACAATGTCCGCCATCACCTATTGTCTCCGTTGTCTTGTCGCCAAAGACATTCCGCTCAACAACGGATGTCTGGCTCCGATAACAATTCACATTCCACCTGGCACCATCCTATCACCATCTGAAACTGCTCCAGTTGTTGCTGGCAATGTTTTGACAAGTCAACGTCTTTGCGATGTCATATTTCGAGCGTTTGATGTGGTCGCAGCCAGTCAGGGATGTATGAATAATTTGGTTTTTGGTGATGAGAAAGTCGGATATTATGAGACGATTGCCGGTGGAGCTGGTGCTGGTGATGGATTCGAGGGAAGGAGTGGAGTGCATACACATATGACCAATACGAGAATCACTGATCCAGAGATTTTGGAGAGCAGGTTTGTTAGATTGAGCCAACTGATCAGGGCTGTCGTTCAGGGGCCCACCTGGAAAATTTGAGAAAACTAACGGGAAAAATCAATTTTTTTTCACCAGAAGGACATGAGAGGAAGTCGTAATCGGTGAAGAAAACCAATTTTTTTCGAACTGGGCTTCGTTTCCTTTCCAACATTTGGAAAACTCAATTTTCGGGCTCAGAACGACAGCCCTGCAAGAGATGTAGAACTAAGATATACGAACTAGGTGTGAAACTTGAGCCGAGTTTTGTTCGAGGTCCAGAAATACCGCGGCTTGACTCCGGATCGAAAAAAGAAAAAAAACCATCAGGTCCGTAACTTTCGTGCCAGGCTTCAATCTAATCTTTTCGAAACATCTTAAAAACGTGAACTCCTTTTTCACCTTTACATTTTCACGTTTTTATTTTATGGGTCATCATTTTTTTTTGTGAAAAATGTTAACTTTTTTTCTCCACAATGTTTCTTTCTAGAAGATTGTTTTTAGCAAACTTAATGTTGCAGATAGTTCTTGCAGGGCTGTCGTTTTGGGTTTTTTTAGTGCCCACTCTTTCGTGAAACCCATTCAGTATTTGCCGAAATTTGTTCAAAAACACGAAATTTGTATCGGTTTTCTCAACTTTTCGTGATAATCATTTTTTTAAAATCACAGCTGCATGAATTGTAATTAAAAAATCTAAAACTTGACTTTTTGGAAAAAATTAAGACTTTTCAAAAACCTCATTTGTTATTGGGCACTTTTTTGGCAGGTCGGAAGCCCGCTATCATCGGCCGGGCCGAGCTGTTTTCAGAAGGCCACAAAAGGCTCGGCCGAAAACGGTCCTCGACTATTCTCGGAAAAATAGGTACAAAACATTTATTTTCTAAAGAAAAAAACAGAATTGATAAATGAAAAAGCCCGGCACGGCACGTGATTTTCGCTGGATTCTTTCTGGGTCTATTCTGGACGTTTCCGGGAGCGGGATTTCAAAAAAGTAAAATTTTCACCCGAAAAGTACTCCCCACCCACGGAACATCCTCTGAAAGTGTCAGCCAATTCCAAGAATTTTTATTTTTGAGTAAATTTTTGGATTTTTTTCTGGCGTTCCCTGGAGCGGGGAATCCCAAAATCTGAAATTTTGTAGGCAAATTCGGACAGCATACGATTCGCCTCGTTTTTTCGCTCTTTGGCATTTCTTTTCTAGAGAGCCATAGAAGACTAAAATTTCGCGTAAACGTATTCCTACCAAACAAAATAAAGTCTGCACGAATAAAATTATATTATCAAATTGAAAATAAATGGCAAAAATTAAATTAAATTTGAGAGCCGCGAAGAATTTTCGCTGAGAAAATTATGTTTTCAGACGCGTCGCTGTCTTTTTTCTCTGCCGTCTCCTATAAAACTGCACGCAACGCGGCGCGGCGCATGTAAAAACATATTTTCTTATGGGGTTATTCAGAAGAAAAATATTAATGTAAAAAAACAATAAAAAACAAAAATTGGTTATTCACATGATTTGTGTGTAACAGTATGTCGAAAAACCTCGAAAAATGTCGAGAAACCTCGAGAAAAGGGGGGTTTCTCGACATTTTTCGACATCAAGTGAATAACCAATTTGTGTTTTTTTTGTTGTTTTTTAACATTATTTTTTTTCAACTGAATAAGCAAATCTGAATAAGCAAATCCATTAGCAAATCTGGCTGCCGTCTCCCGTTTTCCGATTTACTTTTTGGCATTTATTTTCAATTTGATAATACATTCAAAAAATAAAAAGTGAATTCTAAACTTAAAAATTCAACTTACAACAACAATTTCCATGATATCGTTATTTATACTAATCGGTTGAAGACAATTTTCAAGTACTTCTCCACCAAGCTCAATGTGTTGATACATTGAAGGTACTTTTGTTACATTCTGAATCAATGTTTTCAAGTCATTATACGACACCTGAAAAGATAAAAATAAAATATGTCAATAAGAATAAATTATCAAAGTAAAACCTTATTGCCGACTTGTAGACCTTTGAACAAACGATCGGTGTTTGGTCCTATTAAACGTACGTTGATCATTGTCATGTCTGAAACCAAAGAATTAATTAACAAAGTGAACTACGCGATGGGCAATCACGAAATCAACGTGAGCTAAAGAAGGCAAGGAAGTATTTTTTCTATTCATAAAAGTTTAAGAAATAATGCGACGTTCTCAGAGAAAACGCATCGAGATCGCAGAAAGATCAGGGTGAGATCACAGAAAGTTGAATGCGAGTTCAGCTGGATCTCCAATCGAGATCGCCAAATTGGGGCGAGATCAATGCGAGTTCGCTGTTGATCTCGACAAGAATTGAAGTTGCATATCCTGACATACCTGACCCAAGTGGGGAAAAAGTACGGTGCCATTTTTTCGCATGAATTTTCACAGTGACATTTTTGGGTTTTCACTTTTTTTATTCATTTTTGGGCCATTTTTGCTGTTTTCGTCGCGATTTACAGTGTAACATTTTTTTTTCGTTTCCTACACGGTGACAAATTTTTTTTGAGATTTTTGGTACCCTCTTGAGCCAGGTATGACGGCACTCAATTTTTCACGAAAATTAGGATCCACAACTTGAATCCGACTTACTTTGTTTCTCAACATTCATGTTTTGCATTTGTTCTTCGAGTTGTTCATCATCTGTTTTTCGTGGTTGTGGTTTTGTTGGAATTTTTTCAGGAACTTCAACATTTGGTTGAGAAACTTTCTGATCCTCACTTTCTCGATTTTTCGAGAGTTTTTTATTAATTGTCGAACCTTCCATAAACTAACCTGGGAAAAATTGGAATAAAAACTAATCGACTTTTCGATTTGAAAAATATTAAATTGTGAAAAGTAACAATTTTTGGCAAAGACTAGAATGGAACACCCGAAATATTCATATATTCACAGCGAGAAAAAATATGAGAAAATTATCAAAAATCATTGAAAAAAAAACAGTGTCACCGATTCGATTTTCCGATAAATTATCGATCGATTCAGAAGAAGATGATTGGGTAGATGAACAAGATCGATGAGTTGATAATTCAGTAATTATTGGTTCGAAATATTCACAATTTTCAACATATCCCGGGAAAACAAACATCGAAAAAGTAGGAACGATCTTCGACAGCTATAATTTCGTGAATATTTCCTGTAATTTTATATTATTTCAAATGTTCTTTCCTCAAAAATGTCTTACCTTTAATTGGTTCCAAATGTATAGTATGATCTTGATCATGGCTCGAAATATATCTACATCCTTCAAATGTTGTTAGTACACTATTCGAATTTCTTTCTTTTATTGTATAATGGGACTATTCAGAAGTATTTCTCTCCTTTTCTCCACGTGGAGAAACCCGGAGAAAACCTATCCAGAAACTGGTGGAGAAATTCATATCTGCTCAAATTGGCAAAATTTTTTCTCGAAATTTGTTGGTATATTTCAGATGTTGCTAAATATAGGTTTTGGTACAACTTTTATCGTATGGGACTGTTGCAATTAATTTCTCCACCTAGAATTTCTCCGCTTTTCTCCACGTGGAGAAAAGCGGAGAAATAGTTCTGGATAGCCGCATAAGAGTTTACCTGAAAAATGTTTTTACTTCTAACTTTGTGCAAAAATAGTACTAACCATAACTTTTCCCTGAAATACTTTCATACAAGAAAACATGTTCGAATGATTATGTAATGGAATTTTTTGACCACTTCTCCTGAAAAAAATAAATATTTTTTAATTTCCAATCTCCATCATATTCTAATGGGCTTATTCACAAGAAAAAAAATAATGTAAAAAAACAATAAAAAACACAAACAGTTTATTCACCTAATGTCGAAAAATGTCGAAAAACCCCCCTTTTTTCGAGGTTTCTCGACATTTTTCGACGTTTTTCGACATACTTTTACACACAAATGAGGTGAATAACCAATTTTTGTTTTTTATTGTTTTTTTACATTATTTTTTTTCTTGTGAATATGCCCATAACACACCAAAAACATTGGCTTGCACTTTGTCATCCATATAAACATCGGCATATCGATAAGCATTTGGTCGAAAAAAAAATCGTATTTTGACAAAAAACTTCCTGAAAAATATCGAAATTGTGTTTTTTTTAATTAAAAACTCACTAAAAACGGCCGGATCCATACTATTGATCTCTTTACAAATTTCATCAATGTTCATATTCGATTCGAATATTTTCTGAATTCTATTTACAAATGTTCCTAATTTTTGGGTATTCATCTGAAATTTGTGAACTGAAAAAAAACAATCTCATTTGAAATATAAAATATATCTCGGTGATAACAATTTGAAATTCCAGATTAAGAAGTGAATCAAAAAATGCTATTATTTGAAAACCCGCAAGTTGACAAACTTATAATGCAAAATATCACAAAATCAAAGGCACACACCGGGGGTACTGTAGATGAAAAAGGCACTGAAAGGGTGTAAAACTGAGATTTGGGATCGGGAAATGAAATACTCCAAACTTTTTGTTGACATTCTTCCGCGTTTTTGCAAAAATCGGAAATGTCGAAAAATTTGCGGGTTAATTCGAGATGACATTTGGGATTGTCGAGTGGATAAACTGGAGAATGAATAGTGGCAAGAAGTTGAGGAGAAGAAGGATCAGAAGAGAAAACATCGACTGAATATTCGGATGAACATGATGTTGAAGATGTGTTTGAGATAGAAGATGGAAGTCTGAAAATGAAATAGAAATGGGCGGGGCTAAGGAGTTTGTTATACAAAATGGGAATGTCAAATGTGCGCTTTTTGAAGAAACCCTGCCACTCAAAAACGATTTTTCATGTTCATAAGAATCTTTATATTGAAAATTCGACTTTCGATGTATGTGGCAAGCTTGGTCGGAATCGTGAACATACTTGGGATAGTTGTGGACGGGAGTTCAAAGTTATACCCCCAGATGACCACATCAAAAGTTATACCACTCATTTGGTCATCGGGGTAAAAACGCAGAATAGGGACCCACCTGGTTTTATGTCCCCAACACCAAGTAAAGGTCCCCACTTTTTCATTTTGAGGACCCATTGCATTGAAATGTGGGTCCTCCAAATGATCAAAGGGGACCTTTACTTGGTTGGGTCCCTATTATTGAGTGGGGATTTCAAATGCGCTGTGGGTCCCTCAAATGAGTTGTTTTCTGAAGAAGTGAGTCCTCGATCTGCGGTCATAGGTAAAATCGTAGATTAGGGACCCAGTTGGCTCATTTTGAAGACTCACAAAAAACTGCAAATCAAGGACCCGCCAGCGCAAATTGCATCACCTGCTATTCAACGCAAATCGAGAATACACCAGCGCAGTTTAGGGACCCATCAACACAGTTCAGGGACCCACCAGTGCAGATCAGGGACCCACTAGCGCAGTTCAAGGACCCACGAATACAGTTCGAGGGCCCACTTATCAGCGCAGATCTACGACAAAAAAAACAAAAAAGAAAAGGAGAACTCAGGCATTCGAATACTCTAGAACCTCCCTAAAACGATCACAGAACGTCCCAAGAAAAACGAAAAAGTCAAGAGCTGGCATGAAATTTTCACAGAACGGGTCAAGAGAGAGCGGCAGCGAGATTTTATCCAACTTACTCAGGCATTCGAAAACTCTAGAACCTCCCTACAACGGTCATAGAAAGTCCCCAAAACAGCGAAGAAGTCTAGAGCGGGCATAAAATGTTCACAGAACGGGCCGGAAGAGAGCGGCAGCGAGACTCGACCCGACTTGTTCCTAGAACGTTCTAGGAACACTCTGGAGCAAGCGTCTCTAGGTTCTAGGAACGAACCGTGAATTGTAAATGTGTGTATTTTTATGTCGCGGTGTACACACCTTTTTTGCGTGAACAAAAAATGACGATTTTCATTTCGACTTTTTTCGTTTCTTTCGTTCCGAGTGTTTTCTATGTTTCAGGTAGTAGATTATTGTCAAATCAACAGATATATTTAACAGATAGAGTTGAAGAAGAGAAAAAGTGGATCAAATAATCGACTCTCGCCTTGTGATTATATTATTTCTATGAGTGAGTTAACTCTATTTTTCATTAATATTTCAACTTTTCGAAGTGATTTTCAGCTGAATGAACGCTGCGCTTACGTCAACTTTTCGGATTCTCCTTATTTCTTATCAGCTGTGTGAACAATTTCAAGTAAGTATAAATGACGCAGATATGTTTTCACACCGAGATATCATATTTTTGTTACAGAAATCATCAAAAGTATTCATTATTTGACTTTCAGGAAATCGGCAATATAATATGAGTCTATAAGTTGGGTGTATTTTGACTGAAAAACATGCAACCAAAACGAATACTTATTGGCCTTGAAATGAAAAATGAGTTTGAGAATAATGATTATAAAGGTAATTTATTTTTTATATATTGGTTAACTTATAAACTTGGTTCATTTCAGGATAAAAATGCTCTCGGCATCCAAACGATCGAAGGTCAACAGTCTGAAAGGCGATCGAGTACAACTAATGTTATATGAAGGGAATTGATCGAGAATATTAAGGTATTTTTTTGGGTTAAGAAATATCTTCTGAAGAGTTCATTCGGTTTTTTTTTCTTACGAAAAACGAAAGTTCTAAAAAAGGAGAAATTCCACAGAATACAGTTTAGGAGCGCAAAATTTTTAAAGTACAAAACTTTTCGATATTTTAGTGTGTAAAATCTCAGAGGGCATCTGAAAAAGATTTAACGGTTTCGGCAGTGACTGAGATGGAATAATGCGTTGTCGATATTCGAAAATTTTTTCTAATGTTCTCAGTGTAGACATACCTGGCGTAAAAGTGTGACACTTTTTTTTTGAAATTTTTTGTCACTGTGAAAAAAAAGAAAAATATGAATTTTTCCTCTGAAAATACGAAAAAAATTTCTAATTTTTCTAACGTTCCCCAAAAATGTCACTGTGGAAAAACTTCTAAACTTTTGTCACGGTACAAACTTCTGAACAGTCCCACCAAAGTCGACGGTCGTCTCAATATTTAAGTTTCAGGATAATCAATTTTCTCTAATCTCGTTCAATTCGGTGGAACTACATCATCAATTATCTTCCGAAATCAACTCGCCTGAATGTTCATCCGAATATATCGAACACTTTATAATTTTTCACATTTTTGTTTGAAGAATAAATTTTTTACGACCGTCGAAAACAAGCGAAATGATCCAGAGTTTCCCAAAAACGGAAACAGAATGTTCTGTGAAAGGGGCGAGAATGGCCCCAAAGTGTTCCAAGAATGACCCCAAAGTGTTCCAAGAAAAAATCTAGAGCTGGCTCTAGAGTCTACTTTAGGGACTTTCTATGACCGTTTTAGGGAGGTTCTAGAGTTTTCGAATGCCTGAGTTATTCCTAGAACGTTCTAGCACCACTCTAGAGCAAACGTCTTTATGTTCTAGGAACATACCATGAATTTTGGATTTTTCCCAGAGTGGAAACAGAATTTTCTATGAATGGGGCAAGAACGACCTCAAAAATTCCATGAAAAACACCAAAGTGTTCATAGAAACCATCTAGAGCACGCTCTAGAGTAATTTTAGGGATTTTCTGTGACTATTTTGTGGATGTTCGAGAGTATTCGAATGCCTGAGAAATGACCAAAAACCAAAAATGTTGTGGAATCTAAAAATTGAAAAGTCGCGGTTACAAAAGATCGAAAAATTTCTTACTCATATCATGATAATTTTTCGTTGTTGTATTGTCGAAACGAAAAAATTAAAACCCTGCATTTGAATGTGGCGCCGTTTAGATGACAGTAATCTCAATCCAAACGAGACCTTGTTTGTCAACGTGCGGTCGTGTTGGAAAGAAGCCGACGTTTTTTCTTTTCTTTTTTTTTGTTTTGTTTCAGGTTTTTTTCAAGTTTTACAGGGAGTTTGTGTTTCATGAGAATTCTTTTTATTTTTGTCAAGTTCCAGTTAAATTTTTTCGTTAGAAATCTCATTTCTATTCGGTTTTGTTTTCGATTAACGAGCGAATCTCTTATAAAAATTTTCAGATTCACTCGAACTTAGAAGAGCAGCAATACAATCATCAAAATGTCAAAATCTTCAGGCTGTTATCATTTTTTGTGAGTTTTTCAATGATTTTCAATTAAAAACAAATAACGAGAGTTTTCTAGTGCTTATGGTACCAAAACTTGAAAAAAATGAAAGTGTTTTAATTGTAATTTAAATTAGTCATTGGTGAGTATTGTTATTAATAACTCCTAACGAATTGAAACAAGAAGCATCGCAAAAACATCGTATTTTTTTCAATAATTTTGCATAAGCACTTTGCACATACATTTTTAGTAATTTTATACTCTTTTGTTCCACACAAAATAATTAAACTACAAAAAATGTTTCAACAAAATGTAATGGGCATATTCACAAGAAAAAAAATAATGTAAAAAAACAATAAAAAACAAAAATTGGTTATTCACCTCATTTGTGTGTAAAAGTATGTCGAAAAACGTCGAAAAATGTCGAGAAACCTCGAAAAAAGGGGGGTTTTTCGACATTTTTCGACATTAGGTGAATAAACTGTTTGTGTTTTTTATTGTTTTTTTACATTATTTTTTTTCTTGTGAATAAGCCCATAACGTTTTTTTGTGATTTCTCCTGATACCCCAGCCACAAGTTTGGATAAATGGTGGTGAAACAAGCTGAAAAAATTGTTTTTTTTTTTAACTTTTTTTGACAAACTTTTTTTCAGACTAAAAATTATACCAATCGAAGAGAAGAGAATTTGTAACGACAACAACACTAGATTCGCTCACAACGTTAATGCTACCAATTGTGATGGTCTTTTGAAATCAATTCATTTTCTCAATAAACATTTTGTACTCTTCTTGTTCAACACACTAATATTCACAGTTTAATTTAAATAACGTCCGATTTTTAATCATTTTTTTTTAAATTAAGCCATTTATTAAATTTTTCTCACCTGTTATTTGAAATGAAATTTTTACGTAAAAAAATGTGGCACTGTGGCTCAACAGGTTCGGCGTTTGTTATAAAGTGAGAGGTCGAGGGTTCGATTCCTCACCTATGCAATCTATTTTAATTTTTTTCGACTCAACAAAAACACAAGTTTTCTCTGAAATTTATTTGTGAGTAAAAAAAGTTTTATATAAGCTGTTTCTCACTATTTTCCTACTCTTAATTTTGAAAAAAAAAAACAAAATTCGAACAAAAATGAGGATCACGTGAGCCCGAAAAAAATATTCAAACGTGAACCAAAAAAAAATGATTAAAAATCGGACGTTCTTTAAATGCATGTAATATTCACTAACAGTTTCGAGACAGAAACTCAAGCCGTAAAAGCGCTTTTTTGTATAAAATAAAAATACTAAAATCGAAAATTTTTAAAACTGATGCAACGACTTGAATTATGCGGTAATATTTTCAAAATAAGAAAAAAACATAATTTTCGACCACAATTATTAAAATTTAATTTTGATCTTGATCTTTTTTTGTGGAACCAAAGTTTACTGTGGAATTCGGTTGTCATCCAGGGTTCTAATTTTTTCGTTTCGACAATATGTTTTGATAACTCTAAGTGGGGACATAAAATAGAAAAGGTGGGTTCCTATTCTGTGTTTCACCCGGCCATCAGAAATGGTATAGAGTAATCTAGGTGGTACACAGAAAATTCAAATTTAATAATGTGCGAAAAGGTCAACATATGTTGTTGTTATAGTATAATGGGGTTATTCAGTTAATAAAATGTATGTTAAAATAACAGAAAATAAAGAAAAAAAGTAATGGAGTTGATGTCAAAATATGTCGAAAAATTACAGTACTTTGCCTATTTTTCGACACGCACAAAACCACTCCGTAATCTCCGACGAATGGGACGATGACATCCGTAAATCAAAATTCAACAACTTTCACTCAAAAAACTCAGTGTTTGGTTGTGAAAACAGCTTTTGATTGCAAAAAACAGAAAAAATAAAAAAAAATCGAAGAAACATGTAGTTTATAATGTTTGGGTCTCGCCACGATGAGACATTCCTTATGTTTTCTCTTTACGACGTGCTGTCAAAAAATAGCTGGAATACTGTAATTTTTCGACATATTTTGACATCAGCTGCAGGCTTGGTCGGAAATGACCCTTCGGAATTTTTTTTTTAGAAAAACTAAGTCGGAAATTTTTTTTCGACAGAAATTTTCCGAAAAAATTGGTCGGAAATTTTGTTTCCGAAAATTAATCGGAACAAAAACCGGAAATTCGGAAAATGTAAACTTGAATTTCGAAAATCAGGAGTCACATTTCTTACTCAAAAGAGGCTGATCGACTTGGAAAAGTATGAAAACAGTACATTACGATCAAAAAATTGAAAAATCCGGTCCAAAATCTTACTTTTATAAAGCAAACCAGGTTTTATTTTCCTTAATGGGGTTATTCAGTTGAAAAAAAATAATGTAAAAAAACAATAAAAAACACAAATTGGTTATTCACTTGATGTCGAAAAATGTCGAGAAACCCCCCTTTTCTCGAGGTTTCTCGACATTTTTCGAGGTTTTTCGACATACTTTTACACACAAATCATGTGAATAACCAATTTTTGTTTTTTATTGTTTTTTTACATTATTATTTTTTTTCTGAATAACCCCATAAAAAAAGGTGTTTATTTTTCGGAAATTTTCCGGATTTAAAAGTCGGAAAAAATTTTCCGTATTTGGAAGTCGGAAATTTTCCGAAAATAGTCTGAAAAACCGGAAAAGCGGAAATTCCGATTTCCGATTCCGACCAAGCCTGTTCACTAGTTTTTTACATATATGTGTGAAAATTCATAGACCACGTTTTGAAAAACAGGCTGTTCCACGATATTCGCCGTGGTATGGCGATTCCAAATATAACTTGAATTGAATAATTTTGGTAAACACTATTTATTTCAAGTTTTCTTGGCGTGACCTATACATTTTTTATCGGTATGAATTGTTATGAATACACTTCTAATAAAATCCCTTGTGAAAACAAAGTCACTTACACTGGATGTGTCCAACAATTTTGACACTTCTTGCCTTCTTCAACCAAATATTTTCTCCTTGCAAAGTGAACACTGTGGAACGGGGATATACATTGTGACCACGAATCGAGCCGAGAGGTTTTTGTTTCGATGTTGGTGGATAAATTGCTTCGAATTTCAACAAGTCCTTTTCAAGAACATACAGCGTATGATTTTTGTACTCTGACATTGTGGTCGGCAATGGTCTTTTCACCAAATCTTCTTGCATTTGCATACGTTCGAACTTTTTACGTTCTTCATTTGCCGCAAAAATGGGCAAACTCAATGTCCACATCAGCCATCCAGGATCAGTTCGTCGTCTTCGAAATTCTTGCTTGACACAATCCATAGCATAGCGCTGAGAAATTTCACAAATTCCACGCTCTGAAAAAATGACAAAATAATCTAGAAATAACATATCAGAAGAACAGTAATTCGCAAAACTCGTCAAAAAAGAACTAACTGTTATCAGCAGCGAACACATAAGAAATTGGCAATGAAGCATCTTCGTGGATTTTCGATGGTTCATCAACAAAACATTTCAATGGATCGATACAAATCCATCTTTTCTCTTTTCTGCTCCAAACTTCAACCCAATAAATACGTTTTTCTTTCTTACTAGTTGTCTTTTTTCCTTTTTTGCTCTGATTATTCTCTTCTTTCTTTTCTGACTCATTATTTGGAGGAGTTTTCGATCTTTCTTTAAATGATTCCATTTCTCGTCTCAATTGTTCCTGTTGATCTTTGTCCCATTTTCTCGAAATTACTTGTGCATTCACACAAATTCTCGCAACACATTCCATTCCAACAAGTAGTGCAAAGAGAAGTGTTGCCCGATCCAGATCAGTTTCAAATACTTTGTGATTGACAAGAGCAAAAAGTCTGGATGTTGCTGGGTATCTAGCTTCTTGTCCTTTTATCAATCCTTCATCAATTGATGTTACAGATAGTTGACCGTGAACTGGACGAAACGCATCCGAATACCATTTTACTATTTTAATAAGAATATCAGTTGGAATATCTTCTCCAATATATTTCAAATAACCAGATGGAAGCTGAAATATTGAAGATTGGGGCAGATTTTGATAAATCAACTCACATGGGAAACCATTAACGAAGGAACAAGTGATTCGTCAAGCGACACTCTAACCATAAAATTCAAGTGATTCATATAGCAGAGCAAATGTGTTTTATGAGAATTCTCCCACATATTTCGAATTCTTTTGTTAACTTCTTGGCGAAGATAAACCACCCACCAATCCTTTTCGACACCATCTTCATCAGGTTGCAAATTCACTTCAATATTATCATCAATAATCGGATCAAACTCTTCCATTTCTTCCCATTCATCTTCTGATGAGCTTTCTTTTTCCCCAGTCTCTTCAACTCTTTCTTGTTTCTCGATAGCTTCGATCAACTTTTTTCCTTGATGATAAGCTTTTTTCATCTCCTCGTGAACCTCAAATTATTATTTTCAACAATTTTCACGCGGAAATTATACTCACCTTGTAACACTCATCATAACTGACTTCCTCGAACTTTCCCTTTGCATAGGCCGCCGCAATTACTCGATATTCTTTCATTCTTCTTTCTCCTTTTGCCAATTTTCGATCTTTTTCATATCCAGCCAAGTTCTTTTTCCATGGTTGTTGTGGTTTTGCACGAACTGCCATTCGAAGGCCTGATTTGACATTTTTCGAGTTGGCCGGGTTACCTGTTTTTCTTGCAATTGATGCTTTACGACATTTCGGCCCTGGAAATTTAAATGTTCAGATTAAAAATCTGATTTTCGAACCGTGAAAACCGGTGCCTTACAAGGGAACTTTTTAGTGACCATTTCGAAATTTGATGAAAATTTTACAGCGAGTAGATATGGTCACTGTAAAGTCTGTCGAAAAATTTGGTGTACCCAATGGACCTGTGAGTGGAGTTATGACCATCTGACATCTGAATTTCACCACACAAATTCAATAATTTTGATCTATTATGGGACTATTCAGATCTTTTCTCAGCGTGGAGAAAAGCGAAGAAAACCTATCCAGAAACTAGGCGGAGAAATTCATATCTGCTCAAAATGGCATGGTTTTCTTTTGAATTTTGATTGTATAATTTGGATTTTGTTAAATACAAATATTGTAATAACTTTTATCGTGAGTCATTGGTGCAATTAATTTCTCCGCCTGGAATTTCTCCGCTTTTCTCCACGCTGCGAAAAGCGGAGAAATAGTTCTGAATAGTCCCATTAGACGTTTGTGTGGTGAAATTCGGATTTCAGATGGTCATAACTCCACTCACAGGTCCATTGGGGACACCAAATTTTTTGACAGACCTTACAGTGACCATATCTACTCGCTGTAAATGTTCTATTAATTTTCGAAATGGTGACCAAAAAAGGTTCCCTTGTTAGTTTGAAAACGTATTACATATTTACTCACAATTTACATCTCCTTTATCAACTTCTTTCCCGGTTGGTTTCTTTCTGCTTCTACCATTTCCACTATGATTTTGTCGTGACACATTCTTTTTTCGCTTGTTTTCCTCTTCAACAACAATCTCATCTTCCGAAGTATCTTCACTACCTCCATCATCCGACTCACTACTGCTACTTTTTTCAACAATCGCTTTCTGATTTTTCTTATTTGCCCCTCTTGTTCCATTTCTCGACGTTGCTTTTTGTTCTTCTTCTTTCACTGAGAACGAAAACTCATCTTCATCACTAGAAGATTCGGCATCGGATGATGACGATGACATGTTGATCATTGAATCTTCGACTTCCATAGGTTCTGGGGTATATGAAACACGTCTATTCGTGGTGCTTCTTCGCGGACGACTTGTGGGTCGCACAAAAACATCATCATCTTTTTTGGATCGTGATTCGTGTTGGAGTTTAAGTTCAACTTCAACAGCTGGATCCTCCTCTGCTGAAGTAAAGAACATATTAGTTTGAAAATAATTTTTGAACACCGCGGGGATAAAAAATTATTAGAAGTTGGCGCAAGTTCTCGTCAAGTTGTGTGTCAGAATGCACAGTTGCATTTTATTTGACGCGCACTTCTTTTTATTTTTTATTTTCGAAAAGTTTTTTGTTGTTTTTGAGATGTTTGAAAATCGGACGTTATTTAAATTAAGGTGATTTTACGACCGTTTTCCAATGTTGGAAATACAATTAAAAGGACAACATTCAAATGTAACAACTATATTTTGAAAAAAGAAAGCGAAATATGGCTGGAAAATGAGAATTTTGTCTGGAGAATATTGCGAGTCTCTTTGAACAAATAAACTATTTGCTTCAAAACTTCAAAATCATCTATGAGACTGTGCTCATCGAAAATAGAAGCTCTCCGAACTAAACTATGCTCAACTTCAAGTTGTTTTGCTGAAATTCATAAAATTTTGTTAAAACTGAAATTTGGCTAAATTTAGGAAAAATTTTCAATACATTTATGTGTCAAGTTGAACGCTGTTGTTCATTGTTCTTTTCGTACATTTCTTGTGTAATATAGGGAACCACGATTTTTTAAATTTTGATTTAAGGACGGTCCGCCTCTAAAAAAGACGAAAAAACGAAGATCTAGATCTGTATATTTCACAGAAAAGACACTTTCGAATTTTTTTGACGTGATTTTGCAAAAATGGTTTCAGCCTTGAGTTTCACAACTTTATCCCAGATTCTGAAAAAAGAAACCAAGAACTGGAAAAAAACAACGTGAGTAGGAAAATGATTTTCAGGAACATTATGTTCAGTTTTCACAGCGTCCTGACTTTATAACAACCGTTTCTATTGAGGTCGGGAGAGCTTTGTTAGATGTTTAAATAATTTTTAGATCAAACGTTTTTGGATGTTCAAACGTGCGAGATCACCACTAAACAGATACAAAACACATTTTATTGAAAAAAAAAAGTTAAAAAAAGAGTATTCTCGAGAACCGCTCCATCGATGACATCATATGAGGGTAGAATCGTTGAATCAATGACGGAAGATAGACCAGTAGAAAACACCACTTCATTTGAATGTCCAATCTGGAAGTATCACTACTTGACATTGTTCTAACATTGTTGCAAAATTATCGGATCGCCAAATTTGCATGAAAGAGTGAGTGGTCACGTTTTTATCATTATCAATAGATTCGCGTGAACCATTTTTTTTATCGATTTTCGGAACTTGTCCAAGGAAACTTGAAACACTCCAACAAAATGTTGACAAATTGTCGCCAATGTCAGGATTCTTCTCAAAAAACACAATTTCGTGCCGAAAAAATGGAATTTGTTGGCCATAATCATCCTTTTCAACTATCAATCACATCTGGAACAAATTATTTTACTCAAAAAAAATCTAGAATAATGTGTAAGAACTCACTTTAATACTAAATTTAACTCAACGACCATCTTCAGCAAATTTCG
Source organism: Caenorhabditis sp. 8 KK-2011 (assembly GCA_963572245.1). Taxonomy (NCBI): domain Eukaryota; kingdom Metazoa; phylum Nematoda; class Chromadorea; order Rhabditida; family Rhabditidae; genus Caenorhabditis; species Caenorhabditis sp. 8 KK-2011. The sequence continues at coordinate 3,888,004 of OY751549.1, forward strand.
ACTGACAATGAATGATTATTTTTTCAAGAAATAACACATGTGTCATGACGTCATCACGTTCACGTTTTATTCACAGGCAAATGGGAGCTTGCTGGTAACCAGCTATAGTCGGTAATCCGTTGGTTTTCCAAGCTGGTAACCAGCTATATTATCCAAAATTGAATCGGTAACACGCGCTCTATTGATAATGCCATGATTACTCGTCTCAAAAGTGATTTTCAGAGTATTTTGATATCAGAATCTGATTCTATGTGTCTGAAAAGCCCAAAATTGAAGTTGTTAAATTATCATAGAATCTTGTTCTGAAAATATAAGTTGCTGAAAGTTGAACCTACAGTAACCGCGTGGCACCGATCGATCTTGTTAAAGTATTTCATTCGAACCGCCATAGAAAGCGGAACACAATCATATTTTGTCTCTAATTTTTGATTGAAACGCAGGCGAGAAATATTGAAAAAACACATTTTCACTGTTACTGTATTTAAGGCGCATCGGTGTGATTGTGACGTTTGTCTCGTAACGGAACTTAACTTTTTCGCTAGACCTATTACAGGTATCAAAGACAACGTCTTACCTAGATTAGAACACGCTGAATTCAGCTGTGTTATTGGTTTTTCATGTAATTGAGTCGTTTCTGAGAAAATGGTTGCACCGTTTTCACTCTATAAAACTACATGCCCCTTTAACTCATTTTTTTCGCTGCGTGTTTTCCCAAAAAAAACGTATCATCAAGATTATTATCCAGTTTTCAACCGATATCCCAATATTCAACCAAAATTCTTAATTGACTTTATACTTTTTCAAAAATGAATCCAATCGCAAACAGGAAAATTCACCAATAGAAAATTTAGTGTGGAATAACGTTCAAAAACCGATCGACAAATTTTCCATGATCATTATCATCGAGTCTCAAACTATTCGGTACCAAATCATTGCAAGCTTGTTCAACCTGCAAAAATCGACAATTCTCCTAATTTCTTTCTCTTAATCACCGTGAACATGCCATCAGGTCCTCCCATATCAGTTTGTACCCATCCAGGACAGAATGAAGTGATCAAAATATTAGTCGATCTCATGTCAACAGCAAACGATTTGGCAAACGAGTTCATCGCTGATTTACTCATTCTATAAATGACAAGAGGTCCGTTGAAAGTCCCATCAATTTTCTCAATAGATCCTGCTGTTGATGTTATATTGACAATAGCAGCTCGATCAATCGAAAGTGTTGAACCTTCTCTCAAATTTGCCGCTTTTTGAAGAAGTGGCAAAAACTTTTGAATCATAATAAGTGGCGATGCGGCATTTACATTGTATTGCTCCACTATTGATTTTCTACTGATTTCACTGTTGAAATCATATGGATTGAGAATGCCGGCGTTGTTAACAAGAACAGTTAATCCATCAGATCCAACAATTTTCGAGACCTAAAATGAAAATAAAAAATTATCTCAAAATGTCACAGTAAACTACTTCTTTGAATGCGTTGTCAATTGATTTATCATCAGCAACATCAATTTGAATAATCTGAACTCTTGGATCGGTTATTTTCTTCAGCTCCTGAAAAAAAACAAATATCTGAAACAAGATATTTCCAACTACCTCAGCAGTTTCCGGATTTCTACATCCTGCCAGAATATGTTGAATACTTTTGTATTCAGTCAACTTTCGAACAAATCCTAACCCAATTCCACGATTAGCACCAGTAACCAAAATACTTTTTGGTTCCTTGATCGATTTTTCTGTTCCACCAGACATCTAGAAAAATACTTCTTTATTTTGTGAGAGAAAAAAAGCATGTGAAATTGAGTAGCTATTATTTTTTCATAAAAAGCCAGTGTCCCAAAATTACGGCCAATTTTAAAACTTAAAAATTTATTGTACAAAACCAAAAAAAAAGAAAAACAATGTAAACGAAAAAAAATGAAACATCAATAACCAAATCAATAAATACTACATAACAACAAGGAATAGAAGAATAGAAATGTAACCGTACATGAATTATTAATGAGAATTGGGAAACAGATTTAATAGTAGAACGCCATTTTTCGTATTTGCATCAGGTCATCGATAATGTGATACCTGAAATGGTAATAAAAATAAGTGATGACTTTTTTTTTGGTAGGAAAAAGACATGATGATTCTTATCTTTTGTGTTTTGATTTGATTTTTCGAGAGATTTGTTCATTCGATACTCAAAGAACAAAGTTTTTCTTGTATGATCCGAAAAATTTTTGTAAAAAAATTCAATTTTAGTAATTTCGATTTTCTATTTTTTTCAAAAAAAAAAAGAAAAGAAAAACTAACTTTGTTCCACCTAATCGCCTGGCAACATCCTGTTTATCGACATTCGACAAATGCAAATATTGCTCAACAACATCTCCGTCCACTAGATTTCTCACATTTTCTCCATTTTTCACAGGTTCTGGCGGTTTAGATGATCGAGCACCTTTTGTGTGCAGGCCAGCGACCTGCGGTGCAACACTTCCGATCAAATTTTGAACAAAATGAAGACGTCGATAGGTTTTTTCATTGATCGCTCTGATAAATCCAAAAGATCCATCCAAGCTCGAGAACAAAGTTGTTTGTTTTTGATCAATTTGTTCATTAATCATCGTTGATGGTAGCAATGAAGTGTGTCCTGAAAAATTCTAGCTACAAAATGAAAAAAAAAAAAAACAAATGTTACCTTTAATTCTGAGAAACGCGTTCACATTGGTTCCAATATTCAATGTTGCTCTCAACGTCAACTGATCTCCTCCATTCGAATCTTTCAATTCTGGTGAGTAGCTGAACAAATGGATATTTCCGGCCTCATCCGATAAAACGAATCCAATTTTATTTCCGTCCACAATAAATTGGGCAACCATCGGAGGCTGTGCTGTTTTTCGATCATCTCGAGATGTGACCGACATGGCTTTGTAGTCCTCTTGAAACCTGATCAACGACATACTTTCTTCAATATCACAAGCGAGAGCAATGTTGTGAATCGAGAAGATTTGATTGATATAGTAATGCATATCGAGAAAAGAAAGACCCATCAAATCACCATCTTTATATTGCCACATGAAAATCTGAAAATCCCGGAGTCATGATGTTTGATTTTTTTGTTTTGCTCACCTTCTGCCCCATTCCTGTTACCAACAATCCATTCATCGCACACAATCCTGTCACTGGTCCCTTCTGCTCTGTATCATACAACACTTTGATTTTTCGATTCGAAGTCGGTTGTCCCGGTTCAGGCACAACTTCGATCACTTCGCACAAAATAATGCGTCCACGAACCAGCACTTCTTCACCATAATTGTTAACTGTCGCAATCGCAAGATAAGTTTCCAATCCTGACATTGTCGATTCGGATTTTAGAGCAACGTCTTCACATGCTGTTACTGCTTCCATTTCTTCAAATTTTATATCGGTGTTTGGTACCGCATCCCAATCTTGCGAAGAATACAGCTGTAATGATTATTAATAGTTTTTTTTTTTTAAAATTTCCTTTGTTTACCACATATCTAACTTACATTTAAAGTATACTTTGGCAATGCTGGCAAAACAAAATTCGGATCTTTTTCGTGTATTTCCTCTTGTTTATCGTCATTCATAACAACCCAAATTTTATTACTGGGCACAGGTTCAGAACTAACAACAGCGTATACATCCGGTTTGTTCAAATATCTAACATGATGAATTGTTTTACCAATTTCGATCTTTTTGACTGGATGTGGCATTTCGTAGTCGAAATCTGCATGAAGTTTCGAGATTCGAAGTTCGGACTCATCTTCTGTCAAGTACACGAATCCATGTTTCACATTTTCATTGTTGAACGGTGTGAACGCTCTGAAAAACTCTAACATTTTGTGAAAATTATTTATGGAAACTCACTTGATATGCCCATCAATAGCCATCGGATGAGTTTGAATTCCACCCCAAGAACCATAAAGAATCAAAGTTGGGGCCGCTCCAATCACGAAAATACCATTAGTCTGAATGTGTTCGATATTTAAAAATGAATATTTCCAAGAAACTTACCACAGACGAAATTTTTTCAAAATGATGAATTAGCGAGAACTTCTTGCCATTTTCATGCCCATTTTCAAATGGATTTCGTCGTCCATCTGGTCCAAGATAAGGCAAAGTTCGCAAAAAGACGTTATGTGGCAATTTACGGAAAGAAATGCATAAATGCTCCGAAATAGCGTTCTCATTCACAAACATTTCATACATAATAACTTGCTCATCGACAATTGCCAAAAGGATAGGATGTGATTGATTTATGCCCATACCAACGATTTGAGCTTCAAATACTCGTTCTTCTGGCTTCAACAATTCAGCAGTAGTTTGTTCTTGAGTACTTGCGGCTAGTTGCGCTTTTGCCTTTCTCTCCTTCTCTTCCTCTTCTTGATTGATATCGTTTAATAGTTCAGGAACTTGACCAAACTTTCCAATTTGATAAACAACTTTCAAATCTGGGAGCGAATGAATCACCAGTCTTCCGTTTTCATGAGCAAGGATTAACCAAAATGATACATTCGCTGAAAAATAAATAATGTTTTTCCAAATGAAAATATTACGACTTTTCCAAAAAATTTTACTTTCAGAAAACTTCGTCCAGTTTAAGGCTTTCCGAGTTATTTTTCTCAGCCTGGCTCAAGAAAGTACTAAAAATTCTCAAAAAAAAATTTTCCACTGTGAACGACTACTGAAAAATGAAATAAAATGGCCGAAAAATTTAAGGAAAATTACAGCTTTCAAGTTTTCGTGACGTGACCTACACATTTTTCTTTAAAATTTCACTGTGCATTTTTGACAGAAAATATGTCCCGGTACGTTTTTCTCCCTTTTAGCGCAGGTGTGGATTTCTCACATTCTCAAATTTGTTAAAAACACATACCAGAAGGTCCAGTCGGATCGATGGCATCTGATTGTTCACCTCCTTTACTCGACTGAATCGCATCGTGTCCCAATCTTTTCCGTTTTCTTGATGCAGAATCTTTTTTACTATCATCAACTGAAATATGAATTTTTGAGTTCTCGATAATAATTCCAAATGTCTTACCCTGATCGGTTTTTGAAGTGGATGCAGACGTAGATTCACCGTACAATAAAAAGTCATCATCATCATTCTCTCCATACAAATCAACATCATCGTCAACATTATCTCTTGTTGATTTTTTCAGCTCATCGTCAATTCCATTATTAACAGTTTCGCTCAGTTTCATCATTCCAGAAGCATCACTATAAATCGAGATTGATGTCAAAGTTGTTGTCAGTGTATTGGCGAATGGGGTTGATGATAAGTTGACCTCCTGAGATGAATATTATAACTGTTTCCAAAATCTGGGAAATTATCTGATTTACCTTCAGCTGAACATACGGACTTGTAGCCAATTGATACAACAATAATCTTCCATTTTGTGTTAAAAGCGCTACATATGGATCCACAATAGACGCCATAACAACAGGAAAATTCGAATTAATATGCAATTCTTGTAATTGTTGTCCATCAGCGACTAATGCGATGCACATCGATGTTACTTGAACAGCTAGACCTCCTTGTAATAATTCACCAGCCGCAACTGTCGGCTCACTTGAAACGAAAAGTTGCTCTTCAAGTTCGATCATTTCTTCACCAAGTTCAAGAACGAGTGTTGATCTTAGCCGAGTTACTAACAAATACCGATGCGATTCATCTTCTTTTCTACCGATCGCCCACATTTGTTCAGCGCCAGTCAAAGCACTGCTTGTGATAATGTTTGGACGAACCGATCGCTGAAAAACGCAAAGGCCTCCGTTCTTAGCATGTCCTGTTGCCGCAACAATATCCACAATTGGATCTTTGTGATTTTTCGGCTTCAGATCTTGACTGAACTCAAATGGCTGCCCAAAACACATCGATTTGACTGGACCAACATTCAACAATCGATCTAGTTCTTCAAATTTGTACATTTCTTCGAACTCATAATTCATTTCTTCTTCTTTCTCTTCAGTCAATCCACCACCATACAATTCCAAATCATCTTCATCGACATCGTTGACAACATTTTTGATCGTCGGCTCTTCTTCTCCTTCTGTTTTTCGACGTTTAATCCCATTCCCCACTTGCTTTTGTTGTATACTATATTCGAGAAGCTGCGAATCTCCCAGTCTTGAGCCAACAAATAAATGTCCTGGAGCACACATTGTCAAAGTATAAGCGATAGATGTTTCGTATGATTTCGCGAATTCAAGAGCTTTGACTGTTGTTCCACCAGCAGCAGTTACAAGTTTCAGAATCCACAGTTCTCCTTGTTTCGTTGCGACAGCGATTCGCCCATCTTCCATATAACTTTGAGCAGAACAATCAAGTGTTAACTTGAGGTGTTGCATATCCTGCAGTTTCAATTTTCGAAAACTATCTTGATGATTGTTTTACTTACTTTTAATGGGAATTTGGTAAACGTATCATAACAACTATTCAGCATCATTCCACACGGCGGAACAGCCTGATTCAAATAAACCATTGTATTCATTCCAAAAACCATAGCTCCTCCCAATGGTTTAGGAACAGCTAGAAGAGATGAACAATCCATTGGAAGATTAGATGTCTGCCAAACAACCGCAAATTGTCTATCAACAATATTAACAGATACTCCCATTATACACATGGTATCGTATCTAACACATGCTCGTCCTGGAGTTGTTTGTAAAGGTTCATATAGAAATAGGATTGTCGGTGAATAGTATCCATCAAGAAATACCATATCTTGAACATTATCAAGTCGTTTATCAATTTGTTTTAGAGGAATAATATAACTACTAATTCTTTTAGCAGTTTCGAAAAAAGGCAAAATTGCTATGTGTTTTCCATAAACCAACATTGCTGCACAACGGTTCAAGGGATCGGCCTGCAATGTTTTTTCGTATAAAAAAATTCGAAGACAAAATATACCTTGACGATAGGATCTGGAAAATGTCTATTGAAACCATCTCTGAGATATTCACTTTCGAATGCATGCAATGACATCGTTTGCATGATTCTTTCTTTTTCCTTGATAGAAACGATTGAAAGTTTAGCATGATCAAATGCCATGAGGATGGAATCTTGGCCAGGCAATTCTGAAAAAAAAACCAACGTGACGCTGAAATGTTTGTGATTAAAACTAACGAGGAATTCTTGCAACTGCTACTGATGTGCATTTGTTCAACAATCTACAAGAAAACATGCACTCCAATTTGGTTTTTTGCTTCCATTCATCACCGCCAGGTTCTGGTTCAACTAGTAAATAGGGATTCGTCCGAAAGATGCGCAAATATTTTGCTCCAATCGTCAATAGCTGGCGTCCGGTATTATCACCGGGAAGAAACTTGCCATATGCACTGAAGTTGACGGCTGTCGAATCGTCAGTTTCACGTAGATATGCGTGCATAGTTCGATACTATCAAATTTGAGACGTCTGCAACAAAAAATGTTAAAGGATATATTGAAAAAAAGACCTACGCTGAGACGTCTAGACGCGAAAAAAAAAATAATATTTGAAAATTGTTCGTCATATATGTTGCGTACGTACAATCGGTGTTTGCACACTTTTTTGAAAATTGAAAAAAAAATCTTCAAAAATTTGCAAAAAACACATTTTGCTAAACAAGGTGAACTTTGATGCTTTTTGAAAATAATCTAATGTTTAATTAATCGATTCGTTTTCCAAACTAACCCATACAATGACGTTTTCGTCTCACTCAGTTTGAATATTTTCGTCCAGTTCCAAGATATTTTTTTTAGGTCAGAAAAATGGCACCAAGAACTGTTTTCATCACTGGAGCGAATCGTGGAATTGGTCTTGGTCTGGTTCAGGAGATTCTTAAGATATCGGGAGTTGAAACATTGATTGCTGGGGCACGAAACGTTGACACCGCAAAAGAGCTTCAAGAAATTGCAAAAAATGACAAACGTGTTCAACTTATCTCTGTTGATGTTTCAAATGATGATAGTTTGAAATCGGCCGTCACAAAAGTTGATCAAATTGTTGGCCAAAAAGGTTTAACTTTGCTAATCAATAATGCTGGAGTTATTGAAAGTTATGGTAGTAGTTCTCCAGTCGACCGTAAAACTGTCGTTCGTTGTATTGATGTGAATGCGGTCAGTGCTCTTTTGGCCTCTCAAATGTTTCTTCCACTTTTGCAAAAATCTGCTGTTTTAGTCAATGGAAATGACCTAACCGTTGATCGCGCTGCAATCGTCAACATCGGATCAGATTGCTCGTCTCAAGCTTTGAACCTCCGCGGATCAGGACCCAACAATAATCTGTTGGCCTATAAAATGAGCAAGGTATACAATTCGTAAAAAACTTTTTGAAAAAAAAATCGCCCATTTTCAGGTAGCCATGTTGAGCTTCACTCGCACCTTTGCTGCTGATTTCAAGGCATCAAATATCCCAGTCCTCGTGACCTGCGTTCATCCAGGATGGGTTCAAACTGACATGGGTGGAAAGAATGCCGAAATTTCCGTCAACGAATCTGTCACAAAAATTGTCGGTGGACTCGCAACTCTTAACAACTCTCACAATGGCGGTCTTTTCAATAGAGAATGGGAAGCAATGCCTTTCTAGATGTGAACAATAAGTTTGAACCTGGTGAAATATATGTAATTACATAAAGTATATTGTATGCGATGATGTTATTTAATGTTGCTATAATACACACAAAACACAAACCGATAAAAAGCTGAGTTCTGACCAGGCATGGCCCAGGGCCGGTCCTAGGCGGCCAAAGTTTGCAAAATTGTCGGAATTCTGAACACTTGTACATATTGTGTTTTCATCCTGAAAAAAAAATAAAAAAATTTTTCTTGTATTCTTTCCCATAAAATTACCAGTTCTCAATGTGGACTTGATGTTTGTTTCATTTTTTTCAATCATTTTTTCCAGGGTCATCTTCAAATTGTCATCATTTTCTATACAAACATACTTTTTCATAGAGTTACTTTTTATTTGTGACTTTTCTGTGTATAAAATTGTTTGGAAACTTCATATTCCCGGCCGGCTTTATTTGTATTGAGCTCAAATTTTTTCAGATGTCAAAAAGCATCAGAGAGCCTAAAAGTATTCTGATAACAGGTGCAAATCGAGGAATCGGTTTAGGATTTGTTCAAAAATTTATAGAATTCAAAAATATTCAACATATTTTTGCTGGTTGTCGCGATGCAGACAATGCCAACGTAAGGGAGACAAGAGTACTGTAGATTTCGAAATGTTTGATTTCAGGAGCTCAAAAAAATAAATGACCGAAGAGTTCACATTGTTCAACTTGATGTAACTGATGATGTATCAATTGACAACGCATTCAAAAAGGTTTGTTTTTTTTCCGACGAGAATGATATTTGGGCCCAGTGAAAGCCGAATCACACAAGTCAGGCCTAGTTAAACATTTCATTTATTCAAGTTTGCATTTATCGATCCGAAGATTTGATTTCGTATATTTTTTACTATATTACGTGAATACTATTTCAGGTTTCGGATATTGTTGGATCTGATGGTCTCACAGTACTGATCAACAATGCCGGAATTTGGTCTAAGTACGAATTCACCAGTGAAATTAATAGAAAATCAATAGTGGAGCAATACAATGTAAATGCCGCATCGCCACTTATTATGATTCAAAAGTTTTTGCCACTTCTTCAAAAAGCGGCAAATTTGAGAGAAGGTTCAACACTTTCGATTGATCGAGCTGCTATTGTCAATATAACATCAACAGCAGGATCTATTGAGAAAATTGACGGACATTTCAACGGACCTCTTGTCATTTATAGAATGAGTAAATCAGCGATGAATTCATCCGCCAAATCATTTGCTGTTGACATGAGATCTACTAATATTTTGATTACCTCATTTTGTCCTGGATGGGTACAAACTGATATGGGAGGACCGGATAGCACTTTGACGGTATGTTCATGATGGACAACGGCGCGGCGCCGCAAAAAAAAACAAGCCGCGCCGAGTCGTTTGTGCAGTGAGAAAAAGCGCGGCGTGTGTGTTGAGCGGGCAGGCCCGGCCCGACTTTTAAACGCCTGGTTCGTATATGTAAGTACTAAAATTCAAGATATATTAAAGGCCTGTTTCCGGCCGGGATTCTATCCGGCCTTTAATAAAAAATCCCGGTCAGGGCCCGTCCGGCCCAATAGTGACCAAATCTCACTCTTTCTCCAACTAGAACAGCAACAAAACCTGTTATCCGTTCCGAAACGGCATGATCTATTTCAGAAAACATTGTCCGAGTTCAATTTCTCGGGCTCAATTCAGAAATATACCGACTATGCTCTTTCCGCCGTAGTCAAATTTAATGTTCAGTTCGATTTTCGGATCCGGGTCAAAAACTACTATTGGAACTGATCACATCACATCCTCTGATCAGAATGAATTTTTTATAGGTTGACGAATCTTGCAACGATTTAATTTCTAGTATTTTGCGACTTGATGAGAGTAATCATGGAAAATTTGTCGATCGACTTCTGAACATCATTCCACATTAAACATTGAGTGTTCAAAAAAATGCTGACAATTTATTTCTCTTCGTTGATTATTTTTCTCCATTCACCACTAAATAAATACTCCCACTGCGCAACAACACGTGGTCTTTGATCCATTTTTTGAACAATTGTTTTTTAGTCATCATTTCTCTTCTTCTCGCCTATATAACCTTCATTTTGTAACCATAACAACACATTTTTATTCGGCTAGAAATATTTGTTCCTATAATGGCACCAAGAACTGTTTTCATCACTGGAGCGAATCGTGGAATTGGTCTTGGTCTGGTTCAGGAGATTCTTAAGATATCGGGAGTTGAAACATTGATTGCTGGGGCACGAAACGTTGACACCGCAAAAGAGCTTCAAGAAATTGCAAAAAATGACAAACGTGTTCAACTTATCTCTGTTGATGTTTCAAATGATGATAGTTTGAAATCGGCCGTCACAAAAGTTGATCAAATTGTTGGCCAAAAAGGTTTAACTTTGCTAATCAATAATGCTGGAGTTATTGAAAGTTATGGTAGTAGTTCTCCAGTCGACCGTAAAACTGTCGTTCGTTGTATTGATGTGAATGCGGTCAGTGCTCTTTTAGCTTCTCAAATGTTTCTTCCACTTTTGCAAAAAGCTGCAAATCAGAAAAGTGGAACCGATCTCACTGTCGATCGTGCCGCAATAATCAATATCGGATCAGATTGTGCTTCTCAGGCTTTGAACCTTCGAGGATCAGGACCTGGTAATAACTTGTTGGCTTACAAAATGAGCAAGGTTCGTGTTTCTTCGAAAATTGTTTTATAAATATTTTTTGGTGATATTTCAGGTCGCAATGGTTAGTTTCTCTCGTAGTCTTGCTGCTGATTTCAAGTCATCGAACATATTTGTCCTCGTCACTAATATTCATCCTGGATGGGTTCAAACTGACATGGGTGGAAATAATGCCGAAATAACTGTCGATGAATCTGTCAGTAAAATTGTCAAAGGTTTCGCGAAACTTGACAACTCTCATAATGGAGGACTATTCAACAGAGATTTGGAGACAATGCCCTTCTAAATAAATCTTATTCATTTTTTTTTTTGAAAATAAAAAATTAAGAAATCTCTTCAGGTTCTTCCTCTATTATTTGAACAGTTTCCTGGGGTAATGCAAACTTCACACGATAAACTGCATCTTCTTTTAGCATACTTCGCATTGACATTCTGAACTATTATTTGAGTTTCGAAACAAAAAACAAATTCTTACGATTTTTGTGTATACATTCGATTATCGAATTCAGAATTTTCCATTTCTAGTTTACTATATGCCAAGTGTTTTGTGATAACTTTTCGAAGTGTCGAATCTTTTCTCATTCTTGGTCGACTGAAATTTCTGAAATTTTAAAGAGATTTTGTGTTTCAGGAGACTTTTCCGTGCGAGCGGGATCCCAAGCGGCCCAAAACGACCTGGATCTCATCTTCGGGTTCAGGGCCGGTTGAGCTCGACAATCACGGTCCGGATCGGGTCGGACCGAGCCGACATTTTTTGTTTTGACCGGTGAAAACAAAACAAAAGCCCGACATGGCCCGGGCTGACTTTTGAGCGTCAGTTTCTCATAGTTACGGATAGAACTTTATTGAAAAAGTTATGGGAATCATTTGTACACTTTTGTTTTTCTAGAAGAACATGTGGGTATTGTTCCTCGTATACTTTCGAATAAATATAAGCAACGTTTCCGACGGGACTTTTCTGGAGTAAAAAAACACGGCCTGGGACCGGGTTGTCAGAGTGGGCTTTCGGGCGGCCTGAAACGACATGAATCTCGTCCCTGGGTCTTACCTTTGAAACGTGTTACTAATAATGTGAAATAAATGTGATCTGAATGTGTCGCTCAATATAACCATTAACGGAAAGGGTAGACTATATGACAAACCGAAGAGCATATTCTAAAAATAAAGAATACGTGAAACCCTCCGCGTAATTTTCCTAACCATTTTGTGTTCATCAAACAAATCGGTAAAATCAGATCCATGATAAAAGAAACTGTAGAGTAGATAAATATTAGCAACAGAATGTGATATGATAAATGATAATAATATTGGACGAAGATTTGAGAATAATGGAGTATGTTTAGCCGCATACGGACTGCCTAATTTTGGAAGAATACATCTTTCAGATATTATAAATGTAAGAGTGCAAATTGTTGAAATTGAATAGAATATAGCTGGAGTCATTCGAATCCAATCGGCTTTCAAATGATTGTTTAAAGCAGCTTCGGATTTGTATGTCTCATAAATTACTTTTCGTCGACCCCTAGACAATCATTTGGGAACATGGTTTGATGGTTTGATTAACTTACTGTGCTAAACATTCTCGATAATAAATGTCATATTCGAAAAACAAAGGGACATTCAAAATTGTTCCTATGGGAAATAGACAAAATAATTTCTGCCATACTGTCCATGATAAAGAACTCCAGCGACGACATCTCTTAAAATCAAAAACATATTAAACGAATGTTTTGTGGAACATACCCTGATGCAATTTAATAGAAGTAGAAGACGAAGAGCAAAACAGAGACACAATGTGGAAATTATAAAATGTATGAAGGACAGTAGGATTGGTAGAAGATTGACAGCTATCCAAGTACTTCCTCTTGAAAAATACACTTTTATGTTTAAGTCACAAGTGAGATGGTAGGCCGGAAGCCCGAGAGTCCGGCCCGAAGGCCAGTTCTGTTCTCGGTTCGAGGAACAGACGTTTAGAAGTCGGGCAGGCTTTTTTGACTGGCCCAAAGACAAAATCCGGTTACAATCTCACCTCTGGTAATGACTGAGACCGGCCAGTCAGAGCGGGTTTCTTGCCCAAAATGTCCCGAATCTCACCCTTGGTTTGAATCCACTATTTTCCTAACTTTTCAAACTCACCGTTGATATTTATCAGTCAGAATCTTGAGAGGAAACGGTGTCAAAAAATAAACAAATTGAAACATTCCCATTATCCGAATATATTGAAAACTGCAAAAACAAACATGACCTTACTTTTCTGTACAAAATACCTGGCAGTTTGTAATTTAGGTCTTCCTGAAAACATGACATGCAAACACATATTTGATATCAATCCACCAATTACAAGTGACAAATCGGAAATGATCATCACAAGAGTTGGGTTGTTCTATAAATCTCACATTATGGATAGGAATTCATTTTCAGATTTACCTGAGTTGAGCTTGTGCAATTCGGAATAATTTCACTTGATCTATACATTTGTAAAGAGACAAAAACAACAATAATAGACAATCGATAGTGAGTATTCAAATATGACTGTCGATATTATTGGAGCCAATTCCGAAAAAAAGAAATAGAAAAGTGTGAATGTTTTTGTGAAAATACAATTAAATGACCCGGCGACTCTTCTAGAGTATTCGGTTATTTTGAAAGTATTCGCCATTTTAAGACATATGTGGGGGAAGAAACAGTCTAAAGCAACGTATAGCAAAAACTACAGCACAAAAAAGAGCAGAAAATAAATCATAGAGTTGGATTAATCGCGCAAACGCGCTCTACTGCTTCATTAGAATTTGAAATTTTGATCCAACTTTATTTTTATTTATTGTTCTTTTTTGTCGTCTAACTTTTGTTTCTTATGTTTTTGAACTGTGCTTTGACTCGTATATGTCTTAAAATGATGAATACTTTCGATTTAAACCAATACTCTCGATGTGTCGCCGGGTCATTTAATATAAGGAGGAAACCGACCCGTTCTGGAGTCGTTTGAAAAATGGAGATACTGAATCAGAGATCCTGAATGATCATCACAAAAAGTCTGATAAAATCGGGCCCGACCACTGTAACGTTCATTGAATTGGGCCGGGCCCGATTTTTGAAAACTTTTTTTTGAATCGGGCTCAAAACCAAGTTCGATTGAGCGAGAGAATTTATGGTATCAGACCGGCTGGGATTGAACATTCGTCGTCTGAAAACTTTTTAAGATATTCTGCAAAAAAAATTCTAAAATTAATTTCGGGAAAAAGTGTTGTCCGAAGTTTATGGCTAGTTTTTGTACCAGACAACATTCATCACGTTATTTGTTATCTTACATTTTCACGTGAACCATTTCAAATCAGAACTTCGACTCGCTGCAAGAAGATTTTTTTCTTTTTAAACCAATCAAACATATAAAGAAACGCTGGTTTTTATTAGACGAGCGTTTGTGTCCGAAATACAGTGCAAAACTTTAGTTTTTATATATTTATTAAAATCATCAAAAATAGAAATTTTCAATAAAAAAGACAAAAATGGAAGGAAAAAATAAGCGTGACACAAAAACTGGAAATTAGCGTTTCCGTGAACATCAAAAACCGTTCACACAAAATAAAAATAGGAGAAATTCAAAAATTGTTTCTTTTTTTGAAAAGTTGAGCTATAGGTAATTGAGATGCGCACCTGTTTCAATCAATAATACACCATTCTATGAAAAAATAAAATATTTTCGAATCTGAATTTTTGATTCTTTTTCGGGGAAGTTTGTGGGGACGGGGGGATCAGGCCAATGGGGTCAGGCAAAGGAAAGACTAGGCAAAGAGAGAAAAAAACAACAACGACATACTAAACCTAAAGACGCTAAATATTTTTTGGGGGGGGAAGTTTTGGATAAGAAAAAAGAAGAGGCACTTGGTAGCATGACTTAGAGAAAACATGTTAATATTATAAGGAAACAAGAAAATTAGCACCGTTAGAAAGAGAGAGAGATATTACCCTTTTTAAGGAAAAGGGGATCGCCTTATGCAAATCTTATTCCGGATGTATCCTTCGTTGTTGGGTCCGAAGAATATACCTGTCCACCGGCTCGTAGGCCACCAGCCCCTGAAACACACATGGTTAGAAAGAAAAAAACAAATAAGTAAGAGAAAGCAGGGGGGAAATTTGGGATAGCGATAGAATACCTCTATATGTACAGACAGTGCTTGATACACTATATAATATGGATATAAAATAATAATATAAATATAAATATATAGATATAGATAGCTGTCTATAAATAAACCGGTGGTTCACTATAAAGCTGATATTTTGTTGTTGTTTTAAGATATCTAGCGCGTAATGGTCCTAAAAATAAGGACATGAAAAAATGAATCGAGAAAATGAGAAAATAAATCGAAAAACTCTAATCAGTGGTGGGTGACAAACACGAACTTTTTTGTTGTTCCAATTCTCGTGCGATTTTCAATCGTCGATATGAGGCTCGTAGTCGATCAGCAGTTGATGTTGTTAATGAATTTGGATGTGAATCATCGTTGACTGATTGGAATGCTTTGACAACGCGAATCTGCAAAATGTGGGCGGCGTGAACACACGGGTGCCGTGCTTTGAGACAAAAGAGAGAGAGAGAGAGAGTACAGAGAGAGAGAGAGAAGTTCACGCGGAATCTATTCACGTAATTGCATGTTGGATCAGAATGGATAGCGAAAAATCATTCCATTTAAAATAAGTGCGCACAAAAATTCCGATTTTCAAAATCGAGTTTTGTGATTTTGATCCCAAATTCTCTTATAACCTGGCCAATATACGAAAGTCTGGCTGAAAATCTTCAATTTTTTTGGAAAAATCGGGCCGAATACCATTCTCATTCTATGCCCGGTTCCGTGATAGTAGGCTCTTGGGCCCGGTCCAGAAAAAACCGAAAATCGGGCCATTTTTTGTATGGGACCAATTCAGTAAAAATGTTCGGTGATCAGGGTTTGTTCAGAATTCTCACGTGTTATTCGGCCTGAATTAAACTACGTCTTTCTTATCAGGAAACATAAAATCTTAGTTTCAAAACTCGGATTTGAGGAGTACTGTGAACTTTGAAAAAATTGCAGTTTTGGGCTTTGGAGAAAAAAAAACCGGGAAATATAGGCCCAAGCCCATCTTAAAAATAGAGTCAGACATTTTTCCGGCTCCCGGACATTTCGAAACCGGGCATATCGAAACCGGACATTTCGAAACCGGACATTTCGAAACCGCTTGCTTGAAATTTTTGTAAAAAAAATTGAAAAAAAAATATTTTACGTCACGCCAGGATTTTTAATTTTCATTTTTTTTCATCTTCAAATTTTTATTTTCATTTTTGAATGAAAATTAGAATTAAAATTCCTCCAATTTTTTTAACAAAAAATTCAAGCAAGCGGTTTCGAAATGTCCGGGAGCCATTTTCCGGCCTTGGATATTCGGCACGTTTTTGTTTGATTTTTTGAACCGATCCAATTTTTTTTCAAAAATAAGATTATCTAGCCTTATTTTTCATGACCTAGTCTCTATGAGCTTCTTTTTTTTAAAACAAAATACTATACAATTCTACACAAATTTCTAGGAGCAAAAAAAAGTGTGCTTTACGTGAATAGAAGAGAACCGCGCTACAAACCTCAATGTACAATCTGACGAGAAAAAAAGCGGTCTAATCAACTAAACATACCTGCGTTTGTAACCTTGTCAATCCTAACAACCAAAGCACTTGTCCCGGTCGTTTCTCATCACTTGTCGATGTTCCATCTGGTTTCAATGGCAATGCCGATGTGCTACTAGGCACATCGTATTCGCCGCTCAACAAAATGCTCGTCGGTTGAACATCACCTTTTCCGAATCGGAACGACTTCGGCAAAATCGATGATGGTATACAATTGATGATCTGAATTGGTGAGCATGACTAGATTGACGACTAATAAATCATAGGATTACACACGTACGTGCTACTAATCATAAAACTACGTGATGAATGAATTTAGAGGGTTAAAGGGCGGCGCGAAAAAATGAGCTAACCTGTCCCCAGACGAGTTCTCCAAGACCACACGCTATGCAAACAATCCATTGAGTCTCATCAAGTGGGGCTGTTGAAAACCATTGACCACCAAATTGAACAATAAGAATGTGCGAGATAAGAGTAGTGATCCAAATAACACAGAAAATCGGGTTGGTGAAGATTCCCTGAAACATATTTAACAAGTAGGATTGGCCTCCCAAAAACTATCATGATTTACCTTGAACACATTTCTTTCTCCATGAATTTTTCTGGCATTGATCTCATTGACGAGTGTCATCAAAACGAATGCATTGAACACAATAGTAAAATGTTGACTTGGTGGTGATCCTAATGGCGCATTTCGACCCGATGGTGTATTTGGAATCAATCGATCACCCCAAAACAGAATGGCGAATAGAATGGCGAGTTGATAGATGGCGTGTCCGACAATGTTTTTGACCATTGTTCGTGAAATTAGCGATTTTGTACGACCGTATGGTTTGCGATTGAGCAAGTCTTCGGTTGGCATTTCGGTGGCGAGCGCAAGAGAGGCTAATGTGTCCATGATCAGATTGACCCAGAGCATTTGAACGGCTTTGAGAGGTGAGTCGCTGATTGCGCATGCACCGATGAAGGCAATGGTTACGGCGACGACGTTGACTGTTAGTTGAAATTGCAAGAACTTGGCAATGGAGTCATACACGTTACGTCCCCACATAACAGCCTAAAAGATCAATTTAGGAAAAAACATCAATAACGAAAAGGAATTCTATTCGGGATATTGGTCAAAGGTCGGAATTTTCGAGACGGACTCCCTTAACTCTGATGATGTTTAAACACACCAGGCCAGTGGTGAAATTTGGGCCCTTCCGGTCCGACAGTCTGACCGACTGGGCCCAGGATGGGCTCTTACACTGAAGGTCAAAAAAAAGCCCGACCGGAAACTGGCCTTGATTACATCCGAAAATATATAGAGAAAATCGGACCATGCAAAATTTTTAGCCCGTGCCCGAGTCTGATTCAGTATCTATGTATCCAAAGGCTGTGATTTTTAACTTTGAGAAATTCGAAATTTTCCAAGCTAATCGAGAGTTTACTCACCTTGACAATTGAGGAGAAGTTATCATCAGTCAAAATAATATCAGACGCCTCTTTAGCCACATCAGTTCCAGCAATACCCATGGCAAATCCAACATCAGCCTTTTTCAAAGCCGGTGCATCGTTTGTTCCATCACCAGTGACAGCAACAACTTCGCGACTTTTCGTCGCCTTACTATCAATAATACCCTTGACAAGAACATATTTGTCGCTTGGTTGAGCTCTTGCAAGAACACGAAGTTTTGGCCAAATCATGTCCAATTTTGCTTGATTTACTTTACCATCAGCATCACGTATACGGGCGTTGAAATCTTTTCCTTCTAGTGCCAAAAAGTCACCACCCGGTGCCATAATTCCACATTGTGTAGCAATTGATCGGGCCGTATTGATGTTGTCACCGGTGACCATTCTAACAGTGATACCAGCATTTTGGCACTTTGCAATAGCTGCGGGAACTTCTGGTCGAACCGGATCTTGAATACCCATAACAGCAATCACAGTCATTCCTTCTCGAATTTGTTCTTCATTCTCCCAATCAATTGTTCCACTATATTCCTCTTCATATTCCTCTTTTTTCGATCCTGTTGGTACAAGATCTTTGAATGCAAGTCCGATTGTTCTCAATCCATCAGATGCCATTGGTTCGATCACATTTGATGTCATTGTAGTTGCCTCATTCTTTCCAAATTGTTTAATTTGTCCTCCTTTTCCAAATATATGTGTGCATCGTGTCAAAATAATTTCCGAAGCACCTTTTGCATATACTCGATACTTTCCACTTCCCAAATCTAACACTGTCATCATTGACTTTCTCGATGAATTGAATGTATACACCTTGAACAGATTCTCTTCTGGGAATTGTTTTCTCAAGTCTTCATAACTTCTTCCAGAATCAAGAATAAATCCAAGCAACGAACATTCAGTCTTATTTCCAATTTGTCCTCTTTGTTCTCCGGGATTTTTTGGTGGTACAACCGTTGAACTATAACCACTATTAACAACGATTCCATGTAATAAAAAGTCACGAGTCGATGCATCAAGTGTATCATATTTTGGAACATCTCCCTTGTAGAATGTATCATTAATATATTGTTGAACACAAGTCATTCGATTTGTTGTCAATGTTCCTGTTTTATCAGAACAAATTGATGTAGCATTTCCCATTGTTTCACAAGCATCCAAATGTCGAACAAGATTATTATCCTTCATCATTTTTTTCACCGAATATGTCAGAGCCAATGTGATAGCAAGTGGAAGACCTTCCGGAACAGCAATCACAAGAACAGTCACACCAATAATGATGAAATTAACAAAATGAGAAATATCACTAGCTTGGAATGATGCTCCTTCAATTGCATATTTTGAAATACAATGTCGAATAATGAGAATAAGAACTGTTGCTGCTGCCACAATCGAACCAATATATCCAATTTGGAGGGCCAAATTAGATAGTTTTGTTTGCAAAACAGATTTCGACATTCGGCCAACATCATCTTCTTCAGGAAGAACTGCATTCGTCGCACTCTCAACAGCCTTTCCATTCCCATTTGCAATTCCATTCTCAATCAATGTGCTCTCCTCCTTTTTATTCTCACTCTTCTTCTCTTTTGCTGCACCCAACAAACTCATGATAATACCAGTCTGACTGTTCAAACCGACAGCAGTGACCAGGAATCGTCCGGATCCTTCCATCGCATGAGTGCCCGACAGAAGAACCGGATCGAAATCTTCGGATTTTCGAATCAGATCAGATTCACCGGTCAGCGATGATTCGTCGATTTTCAGATCGTTCGATTGGATGAGAAGACCGTCGGCCGGTAGAAGATCACCGTATTTGACGCGAGCAAGATCACCAACGACGAGCTCGTTGACGACAATGTTCACCTCTTCACCATTTCGAATCACCGAAAACTTGTGCTCAGTTTCGATTTTTGACTGGAGTCCTGCAAACAAATTCGGAATTTCTCAATGAATAGGAAAAAATAGCCAGAAAAAAAGGGTGGATTCTGAATTGGACCTTCTGAATCGGACCAGGTCAAATTTTATTGAACTCGAAAATACCCAAATCTGAACCAGACCAAAACATAAAAAATGTGTCCGAATTGGACCAGAGTCAAGAAAAAAAAATCAACCAAAAAAAAACGGACCGGGTCCGATTTCTTCGCCTTGGTCCAATTCAGACACATTTTTAGGTTTAGGTCCGATTCAGATTGGGTTATTTTCGGATCTGATTTTACCGGACCCGAATCAGAAGGTCCGATTCAGTATTTTCTAGAGAAACGTCAGGGCCAGGCTTGATTTTTATGGCGAGTCCAGAGTCCAGCCCGGCCTTTGAGTTTTGATCCGGGTTCTCGATCATTCCGGCGACCTCATTAAAGCTTTTGAAAGATGATAACAATTAAATGTTCTGCTTTTGGAGTTATTCAGGAAATTATATCCAGAGATATTAGTTTCAAAGTTTTGCTCAACGAATATAGATTTTTTTTCTTCAAGAAAAATTCAGCATAATTAGAGTCATTGGAATAACAACAATCGAACTCGATTTTCAAGAAATGAAGCGGTTGAAACGTATAATGCACTTGGGTTCCTCTAACCTCTAAACTGTTTTTCTTTGGTCCAATCATTCAACGCTGTAACCATAACAACAACCAGTACGGCCACCAGAATTGCCACTCCTTCAATCCATCCAGCCTCTTGTTCTGACGAATCATTACCTACAACAACATCAATTCTACTTTTTTTTGTTCAATGTTGACTCACTTGAATGCTCCTCGGGCGGTTTATAAAACGAAAGACCCAATGAAACAAGTGCGGCGACTAATAAAATGACCAATGTGATATCTTGAAGCGCTTCCCACGCTAACCGGAAAAACGATTTCGATGGCGCCGGCGGTATCTCGTTTTTGCCGAACGCCTCTTGTCGACGTTGTAGTTCGGCGTCGCCCGATGTGAGCCCGTTTATCGGATCTGTTTTGAGTCGTTGACATAGACCTTCGATACCACCATATATTGAATTTATCTGGAAAAAAACACCTCGGCTTCAAATTTCCTTTTTTGCTCAGTTTTCAATTAGATAAGTGGTTGTTTGAAGATTAGAAAAAAAAGTTCAAAAACATTTGCTGAACAACTTGCTGAGATTAACAATGAAGATAATCTATTATTTAACAAAAAACACATAGATGTTAGATATATCAATGATCACGATGACGAATCCCTTTATTGTTGAATGGAAAAGTCTGATTTGTTAGACTCAATTTCACACTTTCTTCAAGTGCGCCCCATTCACTCTCAAATGCCGGATTTTCGGCTAATATCTCAAAACCAAAACCCAATTTTTATTGGCGAAAACTAATAAAATTATTTCGTCGTCCCTCCATCATTATAATGTAGACGAAAACCAGTTTCATTTCTGTATACATATATGTGTCTCTTTTTCTCGTCGGTATACATGTATTCTTTCAAACAAAACAATTAAAATGACAACAAAAATTCTCCCTTTTTTTCTGAACGAAATCAGTTATCAATTGGGTTGAAGGTTGTAACAAAAACCTTAAAGGTTAAATGATGTTTTGTTGATTAGAACAGAACCGAACCGAGAGAAAACGAGAATGACTGGGTGCAAAATATGTCTGTGATTTATCCAAATTTTGACTTCGGAAACTTGAGCTTTGCAAGAAAAACGTCACTTGATCATCTTGTTTACCGTCCCCTGATTTTCGAACTTCCTCATATCAGTGTTAGACGGTCAAAAACAGTCGTAAAACTTAAAAATAGAAAAAAAAACAACACCGAATGAGATTAAGATGTTTTTGTGTGAAGATCAACAAAAAATTGAGCACAAATAATTTGTAACAAAAAATCGCATAGGTCACGCGAATTTCTACAAAATATTTACCCATATTTAATGTTCATATCGCGAGTTCATGATTTCAGCTCACTCAGGAAAACAGTGAGTGAAAACAAGAGAATTAGACAATTGTAGATCAAAACAGAGTTGTTGTTCCTGGCCTTTTTTACGGTTTAAAAATCCGGCTCGATACATTCTTGAAAACTGAATTCTAAAGAACAGGTCGAAAACTTTTCTTTCTTTCAAAAAATCCAGTGATCCTCAAAAAACCCTAATCAGCATCCAGTTATTGAAATATCTCGACATGATAGAAATTGAAAAGACATACAATTTTCAGACCATACAATTTTCCTCACAGGCCCGGCCAATTAATCTAGGCTCCGAACCGGGCCCGCTAAAAAATAATATCTGTCTTTTATTTCCTAGATCGAGGATGAGTGACTATTTTCGACTATTTTCCCATGACCACTTCAAGTTAGCAGTTTTCTTCAAAAATATTTTCAAATAAAATGACCTTACCTTTTCTAACGCTTCTGAACCTCTCAACTCCATTAAAGATCGCAACTCTGCGACCGTACATTCATATTCATTTTGTGGTGGCATCGTCACGCCAAGTCGAAAACTCTGAAAAAAAAACACGAATATTCATTTTGAAGAAATAAAAAAACCGAAATAATCTCTGGTAATCCGCGAAAATCCTAATCAGAACTATGTGTTAACAAAATTCGACAACGAGAACAAACAAAAAAGTATGTGTATTATTTTATTGAATTCAATTGAACAATGAAAAAAAAAAGAACCAGCAAAAGAGAAAGAAAATGAGAATTGATACAAATTGATATATTAGGTCATTGTCTCAATCAATACACATCTCACAATACATATAATTATTGTCATGAAGAACACGAACAAAACGAAAAACTGTTCAATAAATAATTTCCAAAATGGCCACACAAATTTTCAACGGCATTACCAGAAAAAAAGGAACAACAAAAATAATAGTAATCCGGTCTCATCTCTTTTTGATCGACAATTATCTATATATGTTGATTTTTTATATTTGCTACTATTTTTTGAAACGGTATCGTTTTACAGGGTTTTTAAGAGACACTGATTAAAATGGGCGTGGCCTATTGATCGCGCCTTTAAAGACACAATAAAATTCTTGTGTTTAACAGATCTCAACTTTCGATGTGTGAAATCCAAAAATCGAAAAAATACTCCGTAAAATCGAAAAAACAAAAAAAAAAACTATTTTTGAATTCATTCTCAAAAATTTTGAATTCTTCAACTCATGTGCAAAAAAAAAGAAATCTACAGTAATCCCAAAACTATTTTGTGGCCAAAAAATGACTAATTAATGCTCAAAAAAATGTACTAGACTACGAACGGCAGCGAGAAGAGAGGAAAATATGGGAGAGAAAAACAAACTATGTTATTTTTATTTTATTCTCTTTTTTTACTTCCAATTTTTAGTTGTTATCAATCGCCTCTCTAACTGTCGTTTCTACATGTCCTTGGATAGCCAAAACAACGTACAACAACAAAAAGAAAACACCAATGGAAATTAGTAGCAAAAAAAAACATGTCAAAGGAAACGACAAATTTCCGGAAAAGGTGCATCGAAGACACATTTGGCGAGAGGTTCGAAGAGCGAGAGAGTTGAGAGAACGAGACAAAAAAACGAGGAAAATTTTTTGTTTTGGCGCGCTCTCGCACCCATTATCTCATAATCCCCACTTCGCTTGCTTGCTTGCTTCATTTTGGATGGCTGAAAATGTGGAGAAGAAGCGAGAGAGTGAGAGAATTAGAGATGGATGGAGCAAAAAAAAATGAATGAATAAATGAATGTGGGCTAAAAAAAAGAAAGAAGAATTGAAAATGCAAACGACAGAAATTGCAATTTTCGGACGTTTTTTTGGGACCACACTCTCTACATTTTTGATGTTTTACTTTGATGTGATTTTGTCGTCAGGTTCATTTGATATTCATTGCAAATTTGTTGAAATTGACAGACCTCGAAAAGATTCCGAAAAAAGGGAATCATAGTTTCCTTGTCATGACAGAGATTTCACACGTGAAAAAAATTTGGCGTCGAAAAAGAAAATAAAATTTTTGTTTAACACTAATACTGTGTTTCTCTATAAGCAAGGGGTGAGATTTTAGGCCTATGGTCCGAGAGCCCGGACCGGCCTCTTTTGCTTTTCGACCCGTCAAAAAAACCCCGGCCAGGCCTGGGTCCAAATTGGTCCAAACCTCATCCCTGGTTTTTCAAGAATTCAAAAGTTTTCAAAGTTTTAGGCCCAATTCATAGAGACATATTTTGAACCTCCAAAAAAGTGTGAAATCTTCAAGAAACGAAAACAAAAACCGTGTTTTAGTGATCAGACCATTAGAATTGACAATAAGAAGAAAAATGAAAAGTCATAGAAGGTGTGTTCTTTTGTTAAAAGAACATAAATCAAAAACGTTGGAAAAAGAAGTTGAAGATCAAATTATTTCTAACTGTGTTATTGAGGATCTTCGAAATACCAACACTTTTTTATAGAAATTTTCAAAAAAAAAAACGGGTAGATGTGTTTGAACCAGAACTAGGTAATACAAAAAAATAACATCTCAAGCGTTTTTAGTGGGCGGAGCTTGATATAATCCATGTTTGTTTCCGTGAACGAAACTTCTAGATTGTTTTATTTCTTACTTTTTCTGAGAACAAATCAGAAATATTTCACATTCAAATGAGAAGATCATATTTCAAACTCTGTGGCTCAAAAATTACCGTAATCCAATTATCCAAATTTCCTGTAGATCAGCAGGAAAAAAAATAAAATAAAAAGAACGAAAAACTGGTATGATATCAAGAAAAAAGACGAAAAATGTTGGGGAAAAAATGAGTCACCAACAAAACAATTTTTGAGAGTGTTAAAAAATTCTGGTTGTGTACCCGACAAAATGTTTTAATTAATATGTAAAATCGAAATGTTTGCGTCATTGGTACACGATTTTCGACAATGTCGAATTTG
Source organism: Caenorhabditis sp. 8 KK-2011 (assembly GCA_963572245.1). Taxonomy (NCBI): domain Eukaryota; kingdom Metazoa; phylum Nematoda; class Chromadorea; order Rhabditida; family Rhabditidae; genus Caenorhabditis; species Caenorhabditis sp. 8 KK-2011. Next base: position 3,913,218 of record OY751549.1, read on the forward strand.
CATTTTTCGAATGTACAAACTTTTGAAAACTGGAAAATATGAAAGGAAAAACATTTTTTTCCCCAGTCAGAGAAAAAAATAGAAAAATAATTGAAACTGTATATTTTCCCAAGCGTCAAAACAGATTTTAAATCTACAGTAATCTCGAGAAAAAAAACGGCTAAAACTTTTGGGATGTTTGAGAAAGTGAAATTCTCAAACCGATCGAATTACCAAAGGAAGAATGATCGAGCGAGCGGTCCGTCAAAAAAAAAAGAAAAAAAAACTTTCATCTTGTTTTTTCTCGATAACAAGAAGCAAAAAATGGATGGATAGAGCCTGGTTAGTTGCTCATGGAAACGAGCCATCAGCTGAGAGCTAGAAACAAATAGCACTGAAAATCGAGAGAATCAGAGAAGAAGAGCGAATCAATCACAACTGATTAGCTGTGTGTTCAGTTATACATACATGTAAAGAAAACAATTATATTCTCTTTCCGAGCTTATCGCTTTTCGAAAATCTTGATAGAATGAAAATGAAAAAAAATGCGAGGGTGGAGCAGAACCATGAGCAATAATAACAAGAACTTTTTTCTAAAAATTATGAAATATTCCGAGGATTTCTACTGTAGATCAAGGGGATCGTTTTTGTCAGTTTATAATGCAACTTCAATTTTTGAAACCTTTTTTTGACCTAATATTGCCAATCCGAAATGGAAAAGTTTCCATTGGAACTACCGTATAGGATGAAAGATCAAAAACATTTTTATGAGTCTGAAAAATTAATTGAGAAATGGTTTTTTTCATGTTCATAAAAGTCTTAATATTGAAAACTTCAAAGAACTTTTTTTCGATTTTTGAATTTCACCCATCGAAAGTTGAGATTTTGATGAACACGAGAAGTTTATTTCTCTGTGACAGGAACCTTTAGGAGTTTTTTTTTGTGAAAAAAAACTTGAAAATATTATCAAACTTTTCATGATTTCTCTGAAATTCCTTTTGAACTTCAATACTGAAATTGTTTGAAAATTCGAGGCTCACACTTTTTATTTTAATTTAATTTTATTTTCGATGGACATTAAACAATTTCAAGTTTACCTTGCTAATCGAAACGAGTCTGAAATGAAGAAAAAGGACTTAAATTTAAGAATAATGCGAATATATTATCAATCCATCCAGATCATCCAAGGCGAAATTGGCCTACTGTCTAAATCTTTCGTCGAATTTTTGTCTTGGATCGTTTGATCTGCGGTGAGATTGTAGCCCTAAGGCCCGAGAGCTCGGCCCGAAAATCACGGCCGGACAGGGATTTTCTGTTTTTCGGTCGGTCAAAAAAAAGTTTTTTTATGTGAGTACGCGAACTCCGGATATATTTGAGATTCGTTTCGGCTGGGCTTTTTCTGGCGTTCAAGTTAAAAGCGCGACCAGGGCCCGGCCAGTCAGAACGGGCCTCCGGGCGGCCCAAGAGCCCAAATCTCACTCCCCGATTTTAACGTTGGATGATGGGTCGATTATTCTGTGAAAATGTGCTGAATCAGTTTTCAAAAGCTAAAAATTTCAAAGACCAATTTCGAAAAATCGGCAAAAAAAGTTCTGTTCGAATTTTGGCCAAAAGGTCACCTTAATTTCAGGTTCTCTGGCAATTGTTTCAATGTTTCAAAACAGAACAAAAAATGGAATAAAAATATGTTGTGTTTCACAAATTAGCGACAAAAATAATTCGATTAGTAGAAAAACTTGACTGAATAAAAAGTGGTTTTTCGAAATGACTTTTATATACTTTCTTCTCTGTGTTGTTGCCAAATCGTCATGAAAAGAGTACATGGGGCCCCGCCGCAACATTTGCATAATACCACCAGTTTGACGTTGTTTCCATACAATTGTTACGTCATTCCGTCTACAGTATACCCTTTAGGTTTCAATTTCCAAAATACAAACATAGATAGATAGATAGATGTATAAATTTAATGAAATTTTTGGCGCTAGGAAAAAATTGGTTTTCTACGGCAGAAAAAACCGCAAAAATTGGGTGAGGGTCGATCGACCGAAAAAAGGAAAAGAGGAGAAAAATTGGAGGAGAAAAAAAAACGTCTTTGTGTTATTGGAAGTTGGAATGGAACATAATCGCAGGAAACGACGACGAAGAAAAAATGAGCACATAAAAGGTGGAGCTCGTTTTGTAAGGGGAGAATCGAAATACGGTTCGTGTTATATCTTACCCCGAAACAACTAAGAAACCAATCTTGGATTCCCGTAGAAGTTGAAAGTTTCAGGAAATTTCAAATTTTTGAACTTTGTACTCAAATGAAACCACAAGCCTAAAAGTTTTACCAACTATTTGTTGTTGTTGTTGTTGTTTTTTATGAATCTTCAATTCTAACATCATTTTTTATCATGTTTTGATGTTGACAAACATCTGTTAAAAACACAGTAGTAAGAGGAACTGTGTTGCCTACATTTTCAGGTCTCCAATTTTTCAGAAATTTCACATGGACAAATACTGAATCAGACCAAATCCGATTCCATCGGGCCAGAGTCCGGATTTTCAAGATTTTTTGCTAAAAATGACTCAGAACGAAAATCGGACCCGTTACGTTTTTTTCTCAAGGTTAATCGGGCCACGAAATAGTATAGCATTTTTTGTTGAACGTCGATAAGCCAAATAATTTTGGTCCGATTCACCTGGAACCTCAAAAAACGGGCCGGGTTCCATTCTCTTAAAGTCCGTTTCAGTCCAATACAGATAACGTCTCGGACCGTTCGATTGAAAAGTTCTTCGGTTTGATTTTGTGAACCCATTCAGCAAGAATCTTGAAAAAATCAGACCGGCCCAATTCAGATTTCGTTATTTTCGCGTTCGATAGAATCGGACCTAGACCGAGCAGAAATGTACAATATTCTCTGAACTATTCTCTGGACTCTTTCCGATATTTTTTTCTTTTTTCAAACAGATATCAAAAAGAGCTCACTCACCACATTAGACATGGCTCATCTATGAATAATTTCACTTTCATTTGCACAGAAAAAATGATAACATTTTCTCTTCCTTTTTTTTCAGACCAAAAAGATAACATTCAAATGATTCCGGAAATGTGAAAAAGTGCAAATGGAGGGAGATGTGAGACATTTTTGGAGGCTGAAAGATAACGGGAAAAAATATTGAAAGAAACTCTGTTTGAAAAAGAGTACGTGGACTCGAAATGAAATTGGATAATTATTATCAACTTGTAAACAAATAAAAAATAGGAGCCGGTTTGAAGAGACGTCAGTGTCGTTGAACGCGAAGCGTGTCCGCGACGCGGCGCTCATTTCGAAAATACAGAGAGAAAAGTGGAGAGGGAAAAGAAAAAGCGACCGCTCGCAGACACGCAGCGCGGACAACGATGTTCATAAAGCGCGCGGTTTTGTATCACGTCTCTTGGTTTCGATTAACTATATAATTTGTAAATTTTCGATTTTTTCAAAACATCTGATAGACCAAAAAAAGAAGAAAATACGTGACCTTGGATTCAATATGAAGCTAAAAACAACAACAGACACAGAAGAAGAACACACACACAAAACGAAAATGAGACGATCAAAATATAGGCTTCTGTGCCCCCCTTATTTGTCGTTTGGATAATAATGACCTTCATCTCTCTCTGTCTCTCTCGGTGTGCTCATCATCGCCATGGTCAAAACTAGTCAATCTTGTCGTCGACGGAACTCAAAGAAGAAGAAGAAGAAAAAGAAGAAAATGAGGTGTTTTCGGGTTATACACTTTTGATACATACATGAGTTCCGGGAATGAAAAGATGATAATATTACAGGGGACTGTTCGGTGTATGATTTTTTTGGCGGCAAATAAGTTTTTTTTTAAACGGATCGGGTTATTCGAAATATGGCTAGAACGGTTAAAAAACAGGTCCTGGTTTTTTTTTCAAGTTATCAAAGCTGTTCGGGCTACAAAAAAGTAGATTTTTTCTGGGTCCATTTCAAAAAAACAGTGTCCGAAGTATTTTTGAAACAGCAAACTGTTACTGTAAATTTAGTCAAACTGTTCATCTGGTCCGATTCGACTGAAAATTTTTACAAAGAGAAAACTGACCAGGTCCGATTTTCCTGGGTCCGTTTCAGTTTTTCAACGACTCAGATCGTTCAATGAAAAAAACCCTTCTAGCCGGATTTTGTATACCGATTCGGCGAATATCTTGAAAAGGTCCGATTCCGAACCCACCAAAAAAAAACAACTTGCGAAAAACACAACTGTTTTGAGAAAACTTCGCAGTTTTTCGTCAATAACTCTCGAATTTTCGACAATTTTCCAACAACAAAAAAGTGCAATAAAATTATTGAAAATGAGCCAAAATCGAAAAAAACTAAGAAGAAAAAAACAGTGAAAGCAATTTCCGGGCGGTGCCGTGCTATGCCCCACAGAGAAACTTGATCATACTTCCTGAGAGCCCAAAACGAATGAAAACATGGAGCAAAGAAAAATTGGCGGAAATTTCAGTTTCAGCTTGAGCGCATTTTTTGCTCTGGGTTGGAAAAGAAAAAAATATACGGCGACCACTTTTTTTTCTCCTTTGTTCGTATTCTAATGGTGTTATGTGGGTAAGTGTGTGCCCCGAATTGTTCTACTATCTCCAATTATTTGTATCTAGTATGTTTGAAGCAAAAAATGAGGGGAAAAAATGAAAACGGTCGAGAAAAAAGAGCGAAGAAGAAAATGAAACAAGAAAATAATTGGAGTGGAAAAAAAGGAAAAAAAAAAGAAAAAACGAAGAAGAACATGCTAATTAAAATCCTCATGTTGGAAGGAAAATTGCGAAAAGCTCAAATGCAGGTTGTCTACTCGACGTTGCAAAAAAATCTAGCTTTCGAGAACTTTTGAACTCATTAAATTGGGGAAGATTCTGAATCTTAAAGGGTGTACTTGATGTCGAAAAATGAGTTGGATCAACTTGGCCATACTAGGTCTCTAAGTAGGTCCGATAAAAACGGACTTGAATTTTTTGCTGAACTGGACACAAAAAAATTGGATCCAAAATCAGTTTTTGCTAAAACAAACACATAATGCCCGATTGTTTCAAAGCTAAAACTGGATTTCGCCCTGATCGAGTCATTGCAAAAATTTTTATACATATATGCTAAAATTTCGACTTCCGGGTTCTGGAGAGAATAGTTTTGATCCCGATTTATCAAAAGACTCATACCGCGCAACATTGTTATCTACCCTTCTTGATCAAGTTTCTGACACTGCTACAGAAATCGTTCAAGGTTTTGCGAACTATTTTAAGAGAAGTTTTTATTTTCACAGATAACTCTCAAAAACAACGGCTCACCTTGACAACATCTTGTTTTGAATTATACTTACTTATGTTCACAAAATTGAGCCGGAATTTACGCAAAATAGCAGCGTTCTGATTGTTTACAAATTCTCCAGAATTAGAACTGAAAAGTGTATTTACACTCTCTGTCTGTACCTGGCTTTCAGATTACCGATAAACTAAGGACGAGTCCGATTAGAAATCGTCATATTTGTTGTTTTCTCCTTTTTCTTTCTTGATAATAATCTCAAAATGACCAATATGTATGGGAAACATTTTCTTTCTAGTTCACGGCTGTTTTTGAGATAAAAATAAAACATACTTTGGAATTTTTTTCGACTAAAAAATCATCGAGTTTGAGATTCCAAAAAAGACAAATCGGTACCACGCGCTCTATTGATAATATTAAGTGTACTCGGTTCAGAAAAGATTTTCAGTGTATTTTAATATGGAAATCTGATTCTACGTGTCGAAAAAGTCTGAAACTATGAATGTCCCCTTTTTGAAGAATCTTGTTCTAGATATTTTCATTTCTGAAATGTCAATTCGATGATTTTTTAGTTTATTTGAAATGTCAATCCACAGTAACCGTGTGGTAGTGATTGGCGAATGCCTAATAATTACCCAACGACTAACATGGTAATACCGCATTAACTCGATTCAAGTTGTTATCTGATACATAGGGATATTGGATAAATATCCGGAGAAATGTGATCTGGATCTATTTCGTTCCTATCCGTTTCTCAAATTATTTTTCCTGGAGTGATTTGAAAAAACAACCCATTTTTCGAAAAAAAAATCGAATATTCTAACCCTAGCAATGTTTTTTCTACAGAAAACACGGGTAAAAATAAGTATGAACCTGAAAAAACGGTTTCTGGTGTAAAGAAAAACATATATCTCCGAAAAGTGGTTTTCAAAAAATGCCAGTAGGATTATTCTCTTGATATTCATACAGTAATCCTGGGAAATATCATCAACCTACGCCTTAATTAATGATATTTGTTGGAATCAGAAAGCAACGTTATAATCATGCATTTTTTTTTTTCAAAATGCATAACCTTTTCTTAATTTGTGTGTGTTTCGATTTTTCATTCTTTGATGAAATAACATCTGAGTCAAGACTTCTCTTGGAACAAATAAACAACATTTCAATGCGAAAACCACAAAAAAGTTTTTTTTTCTGAAAAAAAAACCATTTGAAAACAAAATCAAAATCAAGTTGGAACGCAATATTTTCACGTGTAAGGTCAAGTGTAAAAATAAAATGCCATTTCAAAACTTTTGGGGCCATTTAGAAATAACTTGAGGGGTGGAGGCGCAACACTGAATCAGGTGTGATCAAAGTCGATCCCAGAAATCGGCCCAAACCACTAAGCTTTTCACTGAATCGGACGCCTATTGAACCTGTTTCGGTTTGAGAGTATTTTTCAGAATCGAGTTCAACATAAACTTTTTTCTGATACAGATCCAGAATGATCATACTATTCATTCGGCAGTGAGGGATACGCGCTCTATCTCACATCCCCCTTTTTTCTATCTTGGTCTGATATTTTATATTTTTATTCATTTCGAAAAGTTTTCATAAAAATTTTTTGGTCTTATTTTTGAAGTTCGATTTGCACTTTGTTTCAAAACCTTCAGAAAGCTACCAAAGGCCATTACTGAATCGGACCTTCTGAATCGGACCAGGTCCGATTTTATCGGACCCGGAAATAACCGAATCTGCATCGGACCCAAACCTTAAAAATGTGTTCGAATCGTTTTTCGGGTCCGATGAAATCGGACCTGGTCCGATTCGAAAGGTCCGATTCAGAAGGTCCGATTCAAAATCTACCGGAATTTTGTGCGCGCATAACATAATTATTATGAACCGTAAAAAAACTTTTTTATCGTAAAAATTCAAAAATTAGTTGTGGAATATGTGGAACACGTCGAAAAACATAATTCAAAATTTGAGACCTAAAATTTTTCTCGATGGCGGAGTGTAAGCGTTTGTAGATAAAACTACACCTTGTCGATAGGAACAGAACATCGGGACACATTTTTGTTGCAATTCAAACAATTTATCATTTAAATAAGGCAAAAAGGTAAGCAAATAGGCGTTGAATGAAATAAATTAGGTAAAAATATGAGAAAAACAAACAAATAAAAATATATCACATTATTAATATCTCGAAAGGGAACCAAAAGCAAATTAAAAAATGCTAAATCGAATCTTTGGTGAATTGTGTTTTTGGAATTGTCATAATAGTAATAATTACATATACATCATACATTGGGACATGTCGCATAAAAACCCGTAGAAAAAGATGGGCGAGAAAAAAAAACAGAACTTATGACACTTGTGGCGGAACATGCCTCGAATTGTTCACCTCATTCTCCAATATACAATTCCAATCATTCGAATCGGATGAGGCTGAAGTTGTTTGTTGGGTTGGCGGAGTTGTGCTGGGCGGTGGCACAAAACATTCGTACGGTGGCGGAGCTTCGTACATTTTTGGCGGGATTTGATCGACGGGACGATAGAGAGCGGCCGGTGAGTCGGCAGGTCGAGACATCACTGAAATCAGATAGTCAAACGGAGAAAATTAGGGAGACTGGATTTGACACGAAAAAATGAACACAAAAAAGTAAAACTTGTTTCTGAAAAAAATACCGATTTTAGGTCTCATTGAGAAACCAGAAATGAGCTTGATTTTGTTTCGAGCCGGGTTTTTTTATATGGTAAATTCTGAATCAGGCCTTCTGAAGCGGAGCAGACCCGATTTCATGGTACCCGAAAATAACCAAATCTGAATTGGACCGACCAAAAAATTTGTCTGAATTGGGCCAGAGTCAAAAAATCGGACCTGAACCGTTTTTGTTCGAGATTCTTGCTGCACACATCTAAATCGGACAAGATGAATTTTTCGATTTAATTTTTTATGGGTTCCCAATTTTTAATAGGTTCGTTTTAGCCGTATTTTGAATAAATTCGAGCGAAAATTCTTCTGGTTCGATTTTGTGACCCGATTCAGCAAAAATCTTGAAAAAAAAACGAACCGGGTTCGATTTTGTTCAGAGATTATGCCACGTGTCGACAAAAAATAGTTCGTTCAGAAAAAATAAAAAAAACTCAAATTAAAGCTGAACGGAACGTGACCTAAGCCCAATTTTTTTCTGTAACTTATGTGTTTCTCTGCGTCTCTCTCACTCTTATCTCTCAACTACCGCAAGCTGATACGACGCGAATGAGGATTTTAGTTTAAAAAATAATCTCGACCCTAAGAGCGGTCATTCAGGTCATTCAAGATAATCATCGAAAGCTTCTGTTACCTTTGACAGAAAGTGTTTCTCAGCGATATGAAAACTGCTTTTTCGAGATCTTTGCGACTCAATATGTTAGCCGATAAATGTTTTCTACAGTACTCACTATGCATGTTTCTATACATCGGACATCCGGGGATCTTCTTACAAATGATAGCCATAAAAATGACACCGAGCGACAAAACAAGAACAGTTCCGAATATAACCAAAGCGAGATATCTGCAAAAATGAAATGTTTATTTATTTGTTTATTGTCGATGACCCCTTTCATTTTCAGTAGAGAGTAAAAAAAGAAAGAATTCACCCCGCCGTTCATAACAGGAAACACAATTTCCGGCTTTTGATGGACTCGAAAATAAGTTATTATTACGACTATTATTATTATTGTTATTATTATTGTCAGTAGTAGAATTACTAGTTTTTTTTTGATTATTATGTTATTGTGCTCTTTTTTGCTGGGCCCTTTATTGTGTTTGGAGAGAAAAACATGTGTGGAGATAATTTTTCGAATGGGCTCATAAAAATCGGAAACTCATCAAGTTGTTTGTTTTTGATGAGATGAGGTTCGTTTTTTTCGAGATTCATCTCATCTGATTTGATCGTCTGGTGATTTAAAAAAAAAGAAAGAATAAAAAACATTTTAATTGAAAGTTGTTCTCATTTTTCGAAAATAATTTATTTCGGCTCCGGGGACATTTCGAAACCTATGTGTCATAAGATAACATCAAAACGGGTCTAGGCTTGTTGGGCCGAAAAAAGGGCCTATTATCCAAACATCAGTCGGTGGCGGTTACTGTAGATTTAAATTTCAGCAACAAATATTTACAGAACAAAACTTTCAGATATTTTGAGAGTTACATTTCTAGACTTTTCAGAGGCGTAGAATCAGATTCTGATACCAAAAATCACTAAAAATCTCTTCTGACCCGAATAAAGATAACATTATCAATAGAGCGCGTGTTATCGATTCGATTTCCGATATAAAAAAACTTGAAAGTTCAAGTTTTGTTCCAGGATTGAAAAAAAAAATTAAAATTTTTGGGGCAATCAAACTCGTGATTTAAGTATAAGGTTAAATTGATATTTTCGGACCAAAATCAGAAACTTCTGACCAGCTTCATTGTCTATTTTCGAAATCCAAACTATTCACTTGAATATATAGATAGATAGATAACTTGTCGATGTGTTTTTTTTTCCCTCCTCCCAATGCAAACATTTTTTGTGTGTTGTCTCTTCGACGTTGACCCCCAATTTAATTAGCACCACCACCAAAATGTGCGTGTGCCTTCTTCTTTTCTCCCTTCTTCTTCTTCTTCTTCTATTTTGTTGAAATTCAATTTTGGTTCGACAAACAAAAAACGGACACAAAAAAGGCAAGGCCGCCTTCCAAAGTTGATGAATTCATCCCGTAATCCCCGAAGGAATTTCATACGTTGGCGTGTTTTCTTTTCGTGTCGTGTTGTTTCAATAAAACAGAAGAAGAAGAAGAACAACGAGAGCAGATAAATTAATTGAATTTTTTGTCGTTCGTTACTGCCTGCTTGTTAAAACTAATTATGAGTCAGTCAGTTCTGGCTGGCTGGGAGGCATATTATGGGCATAATTGAATTTGTGCTCGCAAACGCAGCTAAAAGTGCAACAATAATTTCGAGGTCACAATATTGTGGTGATATCATGTGCAAAAATGAGCCAAACTCAATTTTTCTGACAGATGCATTTTCAAGCAGAATTTTGGAACAAACCCAAAATATGAAATTCCTCAATTTTTTCCAAGTTCTCTCAACATTATCTTCGTAAAGTCATCCATCTCAAACCGAATATAAATCTAGTCAAACACCTGTTTGCACTAAAACAATTTCGTGCACGCATTTTATGTTGTGTTTTAAATTTCACAAAAAAAATATCAAATTTCGTCGTCGCAGTTTTTGTTGTGCCCTGTTTCTCTATGCCCTGCCTGGTTAGCATGACTTATTTTATAATGTTGTCTTTCCAATTATGGAAAAGTGCAAATTGTGGAAAATGACACACTGACAGAGAAGATTAGGGCGATCAGATAACTATTTTTGGTCAAATTTAATCGAGTTCGTAATTGACTAGAGGTCATGACAATCGCGATGTCCAAATTGCAGTTATTCAAGAGCATGAGTTTTCCAATCCTAGGCAAATACTGAATCGGACCAGAACATACATAAAAAAATGAATCTGAATCGGATCAGTGTCAAGAAATCGGACTCGGTCCGGGGTTTCCAAGATTTTCGTGAATCGGACCAGACACACGGTCTGATTTCTTGACACATTTCTAATGTTCGGATCCGATTCAGGTTTGGTTATACTCGGGCCCGAAAAAATCGAACCTGGTCCGATTCAGAACTCACCAAAAAGCTAGCCTGTTTTTTTGCACGAAATAGATAAAAAACCCGGTTTTTTATTCTCGGGCCAAGAATTTGAAATTACCCCTGTCATTTTCCTGTTGAAAAACGTGAAGGGCTTAACGTGACCTAAAATTTTGGAAATCCTAAACATTTCTCGGTTGAAATACGTTGGCAAATCCCGTGTTAACAGACATAGTTTGTTCATTTGAAAGTGTTTGCTTCACCTATTTTTCACACTTCTGATAATATTTTTTCGTTAGTTTTTCCAACAAAAAATTGATTTTCGTCCAAACCCAGAGACTTTCAGGGGTTTTAGAAACTGTTCTGAATTTCGATCCATGAATTCCCACAGTTTTTTTTTTCTGTTCAAAAATTGAATACGAAAAAAGGAAAAAGGGTGAATTTGGTTGTTGTTTTTGTGTTCTGTGGACACAAAAACAACACGACCACAAAAAATAGGCTATTATAGTATTCATGAGTTTTTTGTTTGGTCCGAGGTACCGCTGACCATTTGTATATATACACATACAAATATATATATATATATATATATATATATATATATATATATATTTCGTTACTCAAAATAGAATCAAAAATGAAGTGAACAAAAAGAGTTCAAGATACCTTTTCTCGTCCAGCAAATTTCCGGGTTTTTGCACAATTTCTTAATTGCTCACAAGAAAAAAAAAATACATTTCTTCTTCTGTTTTTCTCCTCTTCTATTCTCGTTTTTCGACCGCCTCAATAGATGACAAAAAAAATAGGGAGGACGACACAAAATGTGCGGAATAATTGAGTTAATAAGTGTGAGAAATTGCTGCTCTCATCAATGTTTAATTTCTAATCCTTTAGTACTACTTTTGACCCCTGGACCTGGAATGCGGTTGCGAAAATTGGAAGGTATAGGAGTTGAGAAAAAACCATATTGTTGATAGTGAACGAGACGCAGAGAAAAAACACTTATAGAAGAGGGAGACAGGTCACGTTTTTATCTATTATTTATTTTTATCATTATTTTTCAAGTTCATGATTCAAGTTCACGCGTGACACCGAGAAAACTCTGCGTCTCTAACTGTTGCAGTGAAAATTGAAAAAAGACAAAATTCAAAGAGACACGTGTCTTTCTCAAAATGTTATGCACCTTTAAACCCCTTACTGTTGTTTCAAGACCTCACATTCAAAATGATTTTTTTTCCTCCCTGTGGTCCCTTTTGTCATGTATAAATCAAAAAAATCACTCCAAATCCTCCGGGACTCTATACACACATGGTGTCGAGAAATTTTCTCGCCCCATGATTTTTTTCGCGCGCACACACACCATTCCCTTGGGGGGTTTGGACAACTGAAAGAAGGAGAAGAAATAGAGATGCGACGAGAAAAAAAATCTGAATTTCCGGATTTTGTTGGCGGGCGGCCGTCGAGGCCAAATTCGATTTCGACTAAAAAGTTTTCTGTGTGTTGTTGAGATGAGGAAGAAGAAGAAGAAGAAAAAGAGAGTGACAAAAAGCAGAAACTTTTCTCAATGAATATGCACGTCAGGACATCAGATTTCACGAATTGTTCAGTTGGGTTGTATGAGAATTTTCTATGGGCACAAGATTTTGTCGTTAGTTTTTTCGGTTATCAAGAGAAAACGAGAAAACAAGAAAGAGGTTACAACTTTTTCGAACTAGTTGTGAGAACAAGCCTGATTTTTCGATCCTGAAATTGTGGGACCCGAAACTTTCGGGCCGATTTTAGTGATCTTTTTTTGGTTCAGAAATTCTCAGGGCCGAAATCAGACTCTATTTCTGAAATATCGTCCCGCAAATTTCGGGGGTTGAAGTTTGGGCATTTTTTCAAGGTCCGGAAATGTTCGTCCCTAAACAGTTGAGGCCGATTTTTGTGATTATTTTTCGGTCTATAAATTTTAGGGGCCAAATATCAGACCTTATTTCTCAAATTTCAAAATATAGCTTCTTAAAATTTAGGACTAAAACGAGTGACTATTTTCTGGCCAACTTTCCATTTTTTGATCTCAAAAACCGTTCGCCTCACAAGGGAACTACATATAGGTGTTAACGGACTTTGAGATGGGATGTATGTGACCCGATAGAGTTTTTCATGCTGAACATCATCCCGTAGCTAACTTTTGCAAAGCTTCAGCCAGAAAGCTGAAAATAACATTTTTGTGATAAATTTGAAAATTTAAAATTCCTCCTAACTTTTTCAAAATTATACATTTACAAGAATAAACTAATGGATCTGATAGGAAATTTAATTCTCTACACGATGGTGATTTTGAAGTTCCGAAAAAATAATGAAAAAGGTGTGTTTTTTCGAAAAAACATGAAAAATCAGAAAACAATCTTCAAAATTTAGTCATTTTCACGTTTTTCAATGCAATTTTTTTTATTCTTCACGTTTTTTTGATCTACCTTTTTTATAAAAAGTTTCGGGCTCATTTTTTCAGCGTTACAACTACAATTTCGAGGTTTTTAAATGCTCCTATCGTTCCTAGCATGCCAAATAACCCTTTAGTAGTCTCTCATCACTAAAATAATTCAAATTGAACAAGATATTTCAATTTTTGTGCTCAAACTTTGAGCTCGATTTTCAGCTTTCTGTGTGGAGCTTTGCAAAAGTTAGCTACGGCATGATGATCAGCATGAAAAACTGTATCGGGTGACATATGTCTCTTGTAAAAACCCGTTAACACCTACTTGTGGTTCCCTTGTCAGAAAAATTTTTTACAACCACTTGATGTATTTTTCCACTTCTTTTCCTTTTTTTCTTCTTTCTCGGCTCTCAAATATTTATGAAAAATTGACCTAGGACAAAAAATAACAGACATACACACACACAGAGCGCAAAAAGGCGAATTCATAAATTTTATATTGCGTGTGCATGACACACGGGTCCCACTATTATTATTCGGAAAGTACTTTATGACAAGGACAGTATATATCCTCTTTTCCCAAAAAAATATGGCAAAAAATCAACTAACTCTTTGAAAAAGTTGCGGAATTCAGCGTCGGCTGCTTCTTTCTTCTGTTTTTCGAAATCTTTTTGTTCGCAACAAAAATAGGTTCGTTCCTTGTTTCCGCTTGCTGATCGAAGTTTTGATAGACAACAATACGTGGCTTTTGGATCGTCTTTGAATGCGGGACATGATTTATTGGCTATTTGAGGACCTGCAACAAAAATTATGATTCGCCGTGGAGCACGTTTGCATCTCTTTCAATAACGTCGTATCGAATTTCACCAAAATAGAGGTGTCGAATTTTCAGGCTTTTAAAATCGACTAATTTTTTTTTGTTGGCTAAATGTGGAAAATTCACATACTTTCAAGGAAGTAGTACTGTAGCTTTTAGTACTGTATTTATTGTAGTACAGGAAATTGAAAAGTCTGAAAATAGATGCGGGTTTTGACGAAAATGTTGATGTTTTCAAAAGAGCAGAAATTCTGAAGTTTGAGATAAATTATCTCAATGTTTTCATGAAAGTGATTTAAACCAAAAAATAAAGTTTGAAAATAAGAGTTTCAGGTCTCCAAACTTTTCGCGATCTTCTCTCTGCGTCTCTTGTTTCTGAATGCTATTTCGTCGATTCAGGCTCCGCCTACAAAAGTGTATCTAATCTCGAAAAATGCGCAAAATATTTTGGTTTTGAATTCACACACGAAACTTCAATTTCTTAGAGACCAGACCTTTTTTCATGATTGCCCTCATTTTTGCAACATTCCCAAAAAACTGCGAAAAATCTCTGCGTTTTTTTTCAGCCTCTCAAACAAAAAACTCATTGCCCTAAGGCTACAATATTCATTCTTTTCTTCTCCTGTTCTTCTCCGCGAGCTAAGAAAAAGTTCATCTAACCTTTTTTCAGCCAACAAAAAAAAATTGTCAGCTGACAGAAAAATCATACCTAGTGATGGGCACTGTTGTTCAGCATGTGAAAATTGGACTAGAAAGAATGTGAAAAATAGAAAAATATTGTGATGGTTTAGTTGGAGACGTATTGATAATCGCATTCTGCAAAACAAAACAAAAATTGGATTGAAAAAAAAACAGTCAAACAATGGATGAGATCGAAATTTTCGAAAAAAATGAAAAAAAAAATAGATTTCGAGTATTTGAGAGGGTTGCCGCCGACGGGCAAATAGATACTATAACATATCGAAGAGACGACAGACACACATTGCATTTCCGCAGCGAGCGAGCGAACAAAAAAGTGGGAGGGGTTCGATTCGACTCCGCCCACTTTTCCCCCCTTCTTTTTTTTTTGTTTAAAAACTGCCTTCTCTCTTACTTTTTGCTACTACTGCTGCTGATGCAGGGCATATGTTTCGGCGTTTCTTCTTGTGTTTTTTTTTTGAGTAGTGTGAGGAGAAAGAGAAGAAGAAGAAGTATGTAAAAATGAAGGAATGAATGACCCTAACAAGTTGATAGGAAGAAAAAACAGAGAGAACGGCTAATTTCAGAGAGAATGGCGGAATAATTGAACTAGTCAAAAACAGAGTTAGACGATTTGTGAGGATTAAACTGACCACATCTCAGGGAAGACATTTGGGCTTTCTTGGGTCGGGCTTGAATATCGGAAGAAGCCCGGCCGGAAACGGGCCTCAAACATATACTGAGGTTTAGTACTTACATATACAAATCAGATTCTCTAGGTAGATTCTGAATCGGACCTTCTGAATCGGACCAGGTCCGATTTTTCGGACCCGAAATCAACCAAATCTGAATCGGACCAAAACATGAAAAATGTGTCTGAATCGGACCAGAGCGAAGAAATCGGACCCGGTCCGTTTTTATCAATATTTTTGCTGAATCGGACCACAAAATCGGACCCGGTCCGTTTTTTTTGTTTGAAATTTCAGCTGAATCAGACTAAAATCGAAAAAAATATCAACCAAAAAAACGGACCTGGTCCGATTTTGTGGTCCGATTAAGAAAAAGTTTTGAAAAAAACGGACCGGGTCCGATTTCTTCGCTCTGGTCCGATTCAGACATATTTTTTAGGTTTGGGTCCGATTCAGATTCGGTTGTTTTCGGGTCCGATAAAATCGGACCTGGTCCGATTCAGAAGGTCCGATTCAGTAATTGCCGATTCTCTAGAAGAGCAAGACTGTGGAAATGGTTCCCACAATTTTTTTCAAAAAATTCTATTCCCGGCTCTGAGAAACTGAATTTCAAAAGTCGGGGCAAAAAAACAAAAAAAAAACCGGCCCGGCCTGTGATTTTCGGGCCTCTTCGCCTCTGCCACAGTTCGAACTTTAGTGGAAGAATGACCACTGAATATTTTCCTGACTTTGATGAACTGTTGGAAGAGGAGTAAATAAACTTGAGAGTATGAAAAAAAAACATCGAAAAACAGACTTGAAATATTTCTGAATTTTGAAGTTTTTTCTTATTCTAATAAGTTAAGCATTACACTTTTGAACAAAGGCAGAGAATGAGTCTTCCACTGTCTTTAATTCACCGGGTCTGCTACGAAAAAATATCAGCGGGTTTCTGGAAAGCCCAAAAACGACAGCCCTGCGAGGCTCACACAAAATGAGTAAAACAGTTTGTAAATTTTCAACAACATAAAAAAGGAAACACCCCATTTAAATCTCTTCCTGAAGTCATCAAAAAATGGGGTCTCAATTTTTCCAACCAAAAAAAATGAAAAAAAAAATTACAATGATCATATCCCCGCCTGACAAACCATTTAACTAGTGTCAAAAAAAAGAGAACATGTGTCAGGTTTTTCAGGTCAGTCAGGTGGTCAAGTTTTACACATTTTCAGGTTGTGAAAACGTTTTCGATCAGAAATAATAATTTCCCTAAAAAATGAGATATGCTTGAGAAATGATGGAAAAGAAAACATGAGAGGAAAAATGTTGATTTTCACGTAAAAAAAATTATGGGAAAAAAATAAATAAATAACAATTTTTTTGAGATCAACAATTTCAGGAAAAATCAACATTCACCATAAAGTGTGTGCAAAAAATTCACGAGATTTTACACTTTATTGCCAATTTTCTGAAATTGATGCAGAATTTGAAATTAATATTATTTCAGGGCTCCAATTTTCCTCGAAAAATAGAAATTCCATATTCTCCCAACTCATAAATTTTTTTAGTCAAAATTAAAAACAATGTCCAACAATTTTTGTAGGAAAAAAAATTGAAAATCTCGAATTTTTTCACTGAAAAGTTTGAGGATTTCTCGAAAAACCTCTCATAAAATTGAAAATAAAATGATTGACAAAGATTGATTTGTTCTTCTACACTCACACACACACACACACACTAAAATTGTCGCGTCATAATAATCTTTTCTTTTTCGTTGTTTTTTCCTCTTTTTTGTTGTTATTTTTTCAAAGAATTCAAGTTGCATGGAATTTTTTCGTGAGAGTGTGTTGACACACACACTTATTAGAAAAAAGAAGAAAATTGGCTAGTTTTATGAGCATAGAAATGGATCTATGATTTCGAAAAACCTTACATGGTAGAGACTCGTTTAGCTTGTTTCTCCAAAAGTTTCGAGACAGGTGAAAATTTTCTAATTTCGAGTCCCAAATTGAAAATTTTTGGAATCCTTGATTTTTTTCAAAACTTAAAATTCTCGGTAATTTTCAGGTCGAGCTCAGTCATTTGAGAAAAAAAAAACAAACATAACAATTAAAATCAGTAGTAAAACTTTAGCCCGGAGCCCGAGAGCACGGGCCGAAAATAACGGGCCGGGCAGGGCAATTTTATTTTTCGGCAGGTCAAAAAAACCCCGGCCAGATTTTGAACGTCTGTTACTCAGAGCCGTAAATGAAATTTTTTTGGAAAAAAAAACTGTGGGAACGATTTCTACACTCTTGCGCTTGTAAAAAAAGTATTAGTTGTATGTAAAAAAAAAACTCCGGATTTAATAAAGGCTCGTTTCCGACCGGCCTTTTCCTGGCCTCTCAGAAAAAAACCTGGCCAAGGCCCGGACGGTCAGAGCGGGCTGCCGGCCAGTCCAAGAGAACTCAAATCTCACTCCTGATTCAAAGTGTCGTGTTTTGAAGGAATTATTTCAAATAGTGAACATTTCTGGAGTTTTTCCACGCTGAAAGCGGAAAAAAATTCCAGAAAAATTGGGGGAGAAATTCATTTCTTCGCGTGGGTTACTGTAAGATGGTCTCGAAACGAGTTGAAGACACCTTGATGGTTTCTTCATGATCATGAAAGATCATAGAAGTTCAAAAAACAAAACATTTTTGTCGTGGGTTACTGTACCACACACAAACGGTGTTTGCGGATGCAGCTCTGGAGAATTAATCACAAAAACATTATTATCTTTTCGAGTTTTGAAACATCGAAAGTTGAAGATTTCGATAACAACGAGAAATTTATTTCTGAAGTGAGTGTCGTTGAAAGGATAAATTCCTAATTTCTCATTTGTGTTCTTTCGGGCCTTGATAAAATCCGGAAAAAAAATTGAGACAATAAATGAAAGTTTCAAACGTTGAACCCGGAGAGAGAAATATGTCTGCCATAGAAATCGGAAACGAAAATTTCGAAAATGTACTAAATAGTGAGCGGTGAAACATGTACCAAAAAACAATTGGCTGAAATTTGTCTGCACGACCAAAAAAAGAGCCTTTTCCGCATGCTCACATGATCATAAATGTCGATTAAATGTGTGTTTTTACGATACACATATCCAACCTATAATTTTGCACAATAACACATTTATGTATATACACATTTAAGTAGCTGTGAATAAAACAATCAAAAATATTCAGTCTGTCTCTTATATATTTATATATTTTTTGCTGTGCCCAAACAGCAGAAGGGTGTGACAAAAATATATGAGGAGAAGAAGAAGAAAAAAAACACAACACAACACAACAAAAATATTATATATAATATAAACATGCTGGAAAGAAGCGGAAAGAAGAGGAAGAATATGTATGTATATACAACCAAAGTTTTCGCCTATTTTCATGCTCTGTTTTTTTTTCGTTGGTGCGTGTTCCAATGAATGTGTGGGCAATTCTTATGAGACTCTTGTGTTTGGGAAGAACAAAAAGTGATGGGTATGAAATATGGAAAAATAGTTCAGATAAAATTCTTTGAGAGCTATGTACATTGTATAGTTGAAATGAGAAAAAAAATGCGTTCAAAAAAATTTTCGGCGCTTCTTTCGGGCTACTCTGGATTGGAAGAACAAAATCACTGTCGCCAACTAACATGCCAGAAAATCCGGGTTCGGGACATTTCGAAACCGCGACAAATACCAACGAAAATGAGGAAGAAACGTTTGTTTTTCTTACTGTATGGCGTATCCAGTGATATGTCGGTACACACATTTGTTGGAATGGGAAAGAAAAACATTATTTTTTTGGATATTCTTCGATATTTTAATGCTAATTTCATGCGGTTTCAAAATGTCCAAAAACTCAGAGTTTACTTTGCAATTACTGTAGTTCAAAACGTTGGCATGAAAAAATAGATTTCAAGAGGGTTTTTGACGCGTTTTCTAGAAAAAGAAGCTTAGATTTTTCAGACTCTCAAATAAGGTTATTTGGAATGATTCACATCGTGTAAAAGCTCAGTAAATGAGTGGGAGAGACGCAGAGAAAAATAATAAATAACCGCAGATTGGGTAAGATTCGGGTCACGTTCTCATTGGATTCCCAAATTGTGATAGCCTGACATACTACTACTACGGTCTGGTTGAAGAAAGTCAGAAAAAAAATCCTATCTACAACTCCAGACGTTCATCATAGAAAAATAAAAGTTTTTTTTTCCACAAAAAAAAATAAAAGTTCCGTGCAATTTTTCGATGGGCGGAGTTAGTTTTTCTTGAAACCACACCTCTTGAGATTACTGTAGTCGGAAATTTTCACAGAAAAAATTAATTCAGATTTTCAATTTTTGTTTACCATTTACTGATAAAAAAATTAAACCTTTGAACACATTTTTTGAGGTGAAAAATCTGAGAAAAATGTATGTACAATTGCCTAATCAAGGACAGAACTTTTCGCGCGTCATAAACTAGTGCACACACTTTTTCTCCGGAAAAGGGACACAATTTTCGAGGTTTTCAATTAATCCTAACTTCAAAAAGTACGTGTGAAGGAATGGGAAAAAGACGACAACAAGGGAAGAAAATAAAATCATAATTGGGGACAAATCTCTCATTTTTCAGATTCAAGTACACGTACATCAAAGCTCACAAGGATATCCGAGAAAAAAAGAAAAGAGACAAGCTCATTGAATCGGAACCTAACCGGTTCAAAAAGGGTCCCATAGCAACGAACGTGGACAAAAAAATAGAGAGAGAGAGAGGGAAGGACAAAGTGTCAATAACGAGATTGAATGATAATTACAAGTTTCGAGCCAAAAAAAAGAGGCGAGATGAGACTGGGGTTGTCATGGAGTTTGACAACTTTTTGGCTTCATTTTCAGTCTTTTGTTTTTCACACTATTCTTCTTCTTCTTTTCTCCAACTAGTATTATGTTCACCAATTTCGAAAATGATGGCTCATTTTCGGAGAATGAAGATTTTCGACGATCGAACCATCGGAGAAGAGATCGCAGTTTGCGATATCTTCGAGCTATGAGTGCCAAGAAAACGAGACAGGTGGGGTACTACATCGAGCACAAAGTTCGGACAGGATTGATATTTGGGCTCTCTTGGGCCGGGCGGAAGTCTGCTTTGAGCGGCCAGGTTTTTTATTGAAAGGCCAGAAAACCCGGCCGGAAATCAGCGGGCTTGCAAAAAGTCCAAAACGGCATTCCTGGGATCGGTTCTGCTTTTCTCATCGGAAATGACCAAATTCAGTGTTTCCCAGAAAAGTAAACTATTAAATCATATTTGAAAAAGGAAAATGTTTGTTTGAAATCAATAATATTCATAGAACCGGTTTATTGGAAAATAGAAATGTGACTTCCCGAAATTGATCACGGAAGAAAAAAACACTAAATACTGTTTCCCATGAGGGTTGCCAGAACCAATATGTCACCAGTTTTTTTGCCGAAATTGACATCAGAGATTCACTTGTAACAGCAAAAGTGAGCTTTTGAGAAATAAATAGCACTTTCAATTTCGAAATAATTCAGATACAGTATACCTTTTCGGAGAACAATAAAAGCTGATCTGTTAATTTTTCTCAAAACGTAAACAACATTTGTTTGTTGAACGTTTTAATTAAACCGAAACATTTTCCAAAGTTTAATCTCGAAGAATGAATAAATAAATAGGAAAAGATCTTCTGATCTTTTCCATGTTTTTATGTTAGAAATGAAACAAAATGTGACACAAGAAATTAAAGTCACATCAAAGAAATGACGGATGACAAAAAAAGAAGGGATGAGATTGAACATTTTGAGAATTCAATTTTCGACAAATTTGATTTCGAAAATCTGAGTTCTCAAAATGTGGAGGATTTGCAAAAAGGTCTAGTACTATTCAACGCGACCGGAATTTGATTTTCGCAGAGAAAAGTTCGAGAAGAAATTTGATTTGACTTCTGAAAAGAAACTGGAAAAATGTTTCGAAAACCTTGTTAGAGGTGAAAAAAGGGCATGAAATCAAGAACTATTTTTCAAAAAAAAAAAAACTAATTTGAAATCCAATCCAATTAGTTTCTTCCACACAATGCAATAGGATGGTGCACTTTTCAAATTATCGGTTCAAAAAATTTACATGTCAATTTCAATACGATTACTCACATTTCAAAGAAGAGGGGAATCTATGGCACTTAGACATGCTCTCATGTTTTTTACAAAAGAAGATCGGTCTAGAAATCTAGAGGGCATTCCTATCATCTGATGAACTTACTACGAGGCCTTACTCAGAAAAGTGAGTGCGCGGTCGCACGCTACCACGCTGCGACCGCGCACAGATCGCGCTGCGACCACGCACTAACCGCGTTGCGACCACGCACAGTTCGCGCACTAATCTCGCGGCGATCACGCACTTCACGCCGCGACCGCGCACTTTCACGCTGCTACCACGCACTAGAGAGTGCGCGAACGCAGCGTGGTAGCGTGCGATCGCGCACTACGCGCACTGATCGCGCACTCGGTCCTATGCGCGCGCAGCGGTCGCGCACTGACTTTCCTGAGTACTGAAAATATCATCAAAAGCTGAGTGTCAAGTTGAGAAGCACCCAAATCATGAGAGAAAAAAAATATTCAACGCGAGCCTGCCAATTCTGAGAAAAAAATCAGGAATTAAACGAGACGCAGATAATAATCGCTATCCGCAGAAAAGTGTAACAAACTGAGGTCACGTTTTCGACCGAACAACAGAAGTCACCGGCACGGCTCTCGGGCCCTCGACCTACAATATCATCATCCCTGATTTGAGGATTTTGCTTTGGCAGTATAGTGTGTCCAGAGGTGTCGTTTGGGCCTCAAAGTTTCAATATTTCAAAATTTGGAAATGAAAGAACAGGTCCAAATCTATCTATCTTCCGCGATACCTACAAATATATAATTTTCAAAAACCGAAACAAATGTATTCTTCGTCCTTGAAAAAATTGAGCGAGCGCTAAAAAAAGCCCAAAACGACAGGGGTGAGTGTTTCCAAACATTCCCGCACATTTTCAAAGGCAAAAAAATCACCAATAAATTACTCTGCAAAAAAAACCGATCCAACATTTTAGCCTGCATCAGTTACACTCCAAATTCCCGAGCCTTCTGCTTCTCGAAATGGTCAGGACAATCAAATCCTCTCTGCTGCAAATTTGCCATCTCGTTGGTCTACAGTTCGACAAAAAACACCCGAAATTCTACGACTTGATGGGAATCGTGTCAAATCAAAATCAACGATACTTCATCTCGATTTGAATAAAGGATCCGAAACTCAAGTGAACACTACACAACATCCGACAGATGAACAACAACAGGGTGTGAAAAGTTTCAGCGATGTTGTTAAAACGGCAATGGTGAGAATGTACAGAAACAAAAAAATCAAAAAAAAAAATGAAAATGAATGTGTGTGTGTGTCTGGCTCATCCATTCTAGGTAGATTATACATGTGCCCGAAGATAATCTCGCTTCATTTTCACGCTATTCATCGAGTAACTATAGTGACAACAAAAACTTATATTTTTTTGCATTTTCTTGACTCCTCGCAAATTGTTGTTGTTTAGTTGTTTCGAAATTGGATGACTGCGATGGAACACGATGAACGGGAAAGTGAACCGGATCGAGAGGCCACTACCACTAATTTTGTCGATCAAAATGAGGAACGAGCAATTCTTGGAAGTGATCATGAGAATTTCACAACACCGCCTACCGGAATGGCCATTTTGAAATCATTGATTTATGATAAACTTGCGTGAGTGTTTCATTTCAAAAAAAAAAAAAAAAAAAAAAACATAGACGTTTTCAGAAAAGGTTATTGGTTCCATATCTCGCCCACTTCGACATTGTACTACTATTGGACAAGTCTGATTGCAACCGGGATATTGTATAATATGTTGGCCATGGTTATTTTCATTTTTGATGATGTGTACACCGGCTATTTTTTTCCGTGGCTCACAATTAATTGTATTTTCGATGCGATTTATATTATCGATATTTTTGTTCAATGTCGAATGAGTGAGTTGTTTTGAGTGGCAATTCAAATTCAGTGAAAACTTCGAATCAAAAACTGTCTAGCCATTTTGAAATTAATAGACACGTAAACGGAAACTCCGTGAAACACTAATGTACACATTCACGAAAATTGGACGAACCCAACGAATCGTTTCAAGAAAAAATACCCCTTTTTCCGAAAAATTTTGACGGAAAACCTTGAATTTCAAAAACAGGTGTGGCATTTTTCTCGCCAAAAGAATCAGATCGATATGGCGAAGTATGAAAACAGTGGTGAATTCTGAACCGAACCAGGTCCGATTATATCGGACACCAAATCTTGATCGGATAAAATATGTGTCTGAACCGGACCAGAGTCAAGAAATCGGACCCGGTCCGTTTTACTTGTTGGTAATTCAGCCGAATCGGACCAGATGAACAATTTGGCTATAAAAAACTGTAACAATTTGATGTTCCACGAAAAATATACTTCTGACATTGCTTTTTTTCCGATTCACGTTAAAAAAAAACGGACTAGGTCCGATTTTTAACTAGGTCCGCTTCAGATCCAGTTTTATGTTCGGGTCCGATTCAGATTGGTTTGTCCTATAAAATCGGACCTGGTCCGATTCAGAAAGTCCGATTGAGTATTTGCCCCAAATTGTACGAAAAACTATTTCCAATACGAATAAAAATTTCTACTCAAAAGTTTCGTTCCAGCATTTAATCACGAAGGAAGTGAAGTTCAGCACACAAAACATCTATTTCAAAACTACGTGCGTACAACTCGAGCTTTACCTGATCTTCTATCAGTTATTCCAATCGATTTTCTACTATTATTCAATCCAACTTTTTCACTAATCAGAACCAGTAAACTATTCAAAGGTATTCCGTTTTTCCAATTCAAAATTGTTCTACTTCTTGTGTTTTTCAGCATACCGTTTGATGGATTTCATCAATTTGACCCAAAAGCGAACAGATTTTCCGCACGCAATGAAAATTGCGTTTCTCTCCACATCGTGCTATATTCTGTTTCATTGGAATGCCTGTGTCTACTTTTTGTTTTCCTTGTTCGAAGGACTTTCTGAAGATGATACCGGTGCTTTTGGCTTCTCGTACTACAAAGTTTTTGATCCGATATTTCCAACATGTGAGGCTTATTTTGACAAAAATTGTTGGTATAATGAGAACGAATCGGCATTGGATCTCGATGATGAACGACCAAAGTACATGGAGAACATGTACAATTACTGGCAAGAGAGGTCAGTGGCACTTATATGAAATATATGAAATTTCGGAGCTCTGATAAACTAACTTTCGAACCCTGGATATTTTCCAAGAATCAAAAAACAATGCCCGGAAGGCGATTCTCCGCGACATTTCGAAACCGCATGAAATTTTTAAAAAATTTCACAGTAATGTTTTTTTGTTGTTTTTCAATAGATGAGTGTTCGGACATGTCGCGACATCTCGCGAGTTTCGGGAGGCAGTATGTTTCCTCTTTACAGGTCATCTTAAAATGTGTCATTCTCTGCGTTTTTATTTGTTTTTTCCTAGTTGCAAAGATAAAAGGCTAGAGAACGAGAGGTCGCGGCGAGATATTTTGATAAACGCTGTGCCGCCATACTTTATAAAGATTCTATCGCGACGAACACTCGCACTCTGCCTTTTTAAAATTTGGCGCCACAGCGTTCATCAAAATATCTCGCCACGACCTCTCGTTCTCTAGCCTTTTATCTTTTCTTCCCAGCGTCTGGCGCGACTTGCAATTTTCTGTTGTTCTAAAGGGTCGTGACATGTCGGCACACACAATTATTGAAAAACAAAAAAAAATACATTTTCGTGAAAAAACTGCGAAATTTTTTGAAAATTTATTACGGTTTCGAAATGTCCCGGAGGCCATTTTAGAACCAGGTCCTCTCTTTCAAAAATGATTTTTTCGGCGTTTCAAATGTTGATTTTCAGACACTACAAGTTGGAAATGGGTAATTTCTCCAAAGAGTATAGCATGTCAATATACTGGTCAGCATTGACAATCACAACTTGTGGTCAACAACCATGGCCATCCACTTCTCCTCAGAACATGTTGGAAGTTGTCGATACTTTGATTGGTGTTCTCGTGTTTGCCACAATTATTGGAAGTAGGTATTGTCAATCCGAAAATTTTAGAATGGAAGAGAAACCCGCTACCGTATAGGATAAATAAAAGAAGGTAGATCAAAAATGAACTTTGTACGCCTGAAAAATACAAACAATTTTAGTATTGAAGTTTGAGAGGAAATTCAGAAGAATCGAAAAATCATGCAAAATTTGAACATTATTTATAATTATTACAAGTTTTTCCAACACCATTTGGCCGGGGTACAACTGTTTTACGAGAGTTAAATTTTCAGACTCAATAAATTATTTTTGATCTTTCACCCTATACGGTAGTTTCGACGACCACAAATTCACTCTTCCAATGGTCAACTTTTTTCGGATTGACAATATTGGCCTACTGACATATTTATGAAAGTAATGTACATCACCGAACAGAGTACTAAACCCTCATAGGGTGCCAGCCGATGGGAAAGAGATCATTTTGTGAAAAAATGTTGAAGCCATATCGATTTGATACATGTCGAGCTATGATGCTACGTTTCAGATCAAGATTTTTGGCTCCTCCGGCATGTTTCAAAACCGGTCATTTCGAAACCGCATGAAATTCCAAAGATGTCTGGTTTCGAAATGTCCGGTTTCGAAACGTCCCGGAGCCAGACTTTTTTGTTACACTATTCAAAATGAATTGAACTCACAACTTTTTTCCCAGGTGTCGGAAACGTTGTGACACAAATGAGTAAAAGCGTAAACACATTTCGGGAAATGATGGATGGTATCAAATTCTACATGAAGTATCGAAATGTCAACATTAATATTCAAGAACGAGTTCTCAATTGTTTCCTATATCTCAATACTCATAATCAATTGTACGATGAGAAGGAGATTCTTGAAGTACTTCCACCTCGTTTTCAATCAAATATTGCTGAAAACCTACACATGGATACATTGGTTCGTGTACAATTGTTCAGCGGTTGTGATATGCGATTCCTTCGTGAAACTGTTCTTTTGGTCAAACAACAAGTCTACTCACCCAATGATTATTTGTGTAGAAAAAACGAGAAGGCAAAGGTTCGCTGCATCTTTTAAATACTTTATTCATACATCCGCCTACTTAGGAAATGTTCATAGTCAAAAAAGGAACTCTGAGTGTGATCGATGATGACACCGGCGCTGAATTAGAACTACTCAAAGAAGGTTCAACATTCGGTGAACTATCAATAGTTCATGTGCGCGGTAATCTACTCGGCGATCGAAGAAGTGTTTCATTGAGATCAGTGGGCTATTCTGATGTTTATGTACTTCATCAGGATGATGTGACGAGAATGTTACAAGAGTATCCGACGGATCGAGACATTTTATTGAAAAATGGTGGGTTGAGAGAAATTTGCGAGGAGGAAAATAGTTTTCACCTACCAGACTTCGAAAAACCAGGCCCGGCTTCTCGGTCTGACAACTAGAGTTGTATTAGTTGAGAGGGGGAGTTCGCTGAATGGGGCGCCACCCTAGAAAAGAGCTCCGCGACATTTCAAAACTAGAAAATGTCACGGTACTTTTCTACCTCTTGTGACAGGTATCCTTTCAAAGGAAACATAATGTATCCGGAAACCCACGAGATGTCGGCACACTCGTTTATTGAAAACACAACGAAAAACTTTTTTTGTTCAGAAAAAACGGTGATTCTTTTAAATTTCATGCGATTTCGAAATGTCGCGGTTTCGAAATATCCCGGAGCCGAAAAAAAGGGGCGGACGGAGACCCACTCAGGACTTGACTACTAAAGTTTACGTCTGGGTCCGAAAAAGACCGAGCTTGTGAAAAATTGAAATGAATCATTTACAGTGAAATCGTTGAGAAACCTTGAACTCTATCCAATTCACTTCCAAACTAAACATTCAAACTAAACAGTCAGGTCACGTCGTTTTTGCTTGCAATAATTGAAATAGAGAGAGACGCAAAGAAAAATACATTCCGAGAGAACTACAACATTGTTCTCACATATGTGCTCTAGTGTTCCACACAAATCCATGGAACAAGCTCTCTTGTTTAATTTCTGAAAATCTTGAAAATTGGATTTATGCAATAGAGTCATTGAAACTTGGTACCGACACAACACGCTTCTCGCACACTGCCATCATTTGTGTGTGTATTGGCCACGCCCACACTGCGTCTCGCTCTATTTCAATGATTGCCACTTCTCTTTTGCTTGAAACGACGTGAGGTTGTCTTGAACAATTCGGTCTTCTCTTCTCTCATCCAAAAAACATTTTTTTAAGCTCGAGAAATGCTTCACTCACGTGGCCTTTTAGAAACTTCCGAATACGGTGAGATGTGTTATGCTGGAGATAGCATTGACGACGATGCTATGATCGATCTTCTATCGGTCGACGAACAACTGGCTCGACTACAAACCATTGTACAAGATCTCGATCAAGAGCTCACACATATGATAACATCCTTCGCGGTAACATTGAAAATGGGTTATTCGGGAAATAAGAATCGATTTTTGCAGCATAGCACTCTGTATTACAAACAACGAGTAACGTCGCTAGAGAACACTTTCAACTATAATCGAAAACGTATTCGAAGGGATTGTATACGTGGATTATTGTGATGTGTTGTTTCGTTTTCAACGTGTTATTGTGCCAAATGAAGTTTGTTTCACGAGAATTCAGGATTTTTGATTTCAAAAACCAAAGTCCAAAATGCGTTGATGTCCACAACACTCAACTTGTACTTTTCTGACGAAGAAAAAACTATTTTCATCAACAAAAAAATTGTATCTGCCACCTTTAAGTTCATTACACAAAAACAAGCCAGTGTGACCGTCAAATATTTAAAGAGTGAGTACGTTGTTATTTTTTTCAATCATGCGACAATTACTGATTTTTTCGATATTAGTATCATTATGTTTCGCAGCAAGTGTGGAGCAAATATTTTATGTAAGTTTTTTTTCTCCCGGAGAATCAGTAGTTGGCTTACTACAAAAAAGAAAAAACGCAGAATCAGGGGTTTCGTTTTTGAGGTTTTTGCTGTTATCTCGTTTTGAAATAAGTTTCTATTTTTTCCACACCCGTATAAAATCATATTATGAAAGAGCAAGAAAAATACTACTCGTTGAAGTATTCATACTTTTCTCAAATCAAAAACTAGGTATTTTTTTTCCTCGAAAAATATCAACGGGATCACGGAAAGCCCAAAAACAAAAGCCCTGCTCTGAAAAGTCCACACCTCCACATTTTTGTGGATCAGTTCAGTATGTCAAATACCCTCTTTTTTTGATAAACGCGCCGGCTTTGTCTCAGACCATCAAAGTACCTCTTTTAGTCCCTATATACATCGGATAAAACTCACTGTCAATTCAAAAATAACATGGTGAATAAAACTAGTTTTTTTCGTTCATCTGTGAGCAAAACCACTTCCGTTACTTTCTGATTTAGACGTCATTTCGATCAATAATCGATTTTGAACTGCTACTGAACGAAACAACTCCATCTATAATGATGTTTTTGTCTTTCTGGGCATTATTTAAAGACACATCTTGTCACTCAGAAATAAAATTTTTCATGTTCATCAAAATCTCAATATTAAACAAATTGTGTGAAATTCAAAAATCGAAAAAAAAAAACTGTTTTTGAATTCTTTCTTCGGAAGATTGGCGTTCCCAAACCCCGTTTGGGTGTGTTTGCGGGTACAGTAACCCCCGACAAAAATGTTTTCTTTCGAACATTTTTGGGTTTTCTGAATCATGAATGTTGAAGTTCTCAATATTAAGATTTTTATGAACATGAAAAAAACCATCTCTGAGTGACAATGAATTGTCAATCCGGTCAGATACCACAAAAAAGTCGATGAAAGATCATGTCAAAATGAGAGAT
Source organism: Caenorhabditis sp. 8 KK-2011 (assembly GCA_963572245.1). NCBI lineage: Eukaryota > Metazoa > Nematoda > Chromadorea > Rhabditida > Rhabditidae > Caenorhabditis > Caenorhabditis sp. 8 KK-2011. Next base: position 3,942,696 of record OY751549.1, read on the forward strand.
TGTCAGACGGTAGATCAATTTCTCATTGGATGATCTGGCTGGATTGACAATATCTTTAATACGCACCTGATTTCCCCATTTTCTCTTCTATGATCGTTAAAAAATGGCTACTAAATTAAAAACGGGACCACGTTCAAATTTTTCATACGTTTTTTTTTCATTTTACAAAATATTTGGGATCGGGCCAAAAACCTTGTTATTTTTTTCAGCGTTTTAAGCGAGCCGAACATCCAAATGCGCCAACAGAAATCATTTTTGACAAAGACGTCAACTCTTATAACGGTAATGTTCGAGATAAAACACATCCACACCACTTCATCGATCCTGATAGGGGCTAATTTTATTCTATTATCACTTCTTTTATAAAACATTAAACTCTGTTAAAGATTCTCTAATTTCTGGATCTGGTGCAACATGACAATCGTTGATAAGGGTGTTGAGCATTGTATGGCACAATTTGCGAACCTGAGATAGAAAATAAATATGGAAAGTTTTGTGACGACTCCCTACCTCATTATCTGAATGATTTATCATTTCTCTCGCTAGGACATGTGTCAAAACTTTCAAATCATTATCATAGAAAAGATTCTCTAGCGCATCTTTTCCCAATTGAATGATCGCTCGGACGTACATCAATCGTTTGACACTACAATTGCGATTGAGCGAAGAAATCATAGTGATTGCATACTTCGAACAAGAGTAAGGATCCTTCACCATTGGCTCGATAAGACAATCAGTTGAAAGATCAGAAATATTTAAAAGATAGAATAAGTTGGAAGTTAGATCGAATACATCATCGCCATGGATGTTCAAGCTGTACAATCTGGAGAAGTATTCAATGTTGAGATAATCGAGATGACTCAGAGGAGGTATCACATCAGTGCTGTAGAGTAACGCTAACACTTTGAGCATTTTCGCATTCTCGTTAGTCGATGTCATAGAAACTAAAACTATTGGCAATTGGGTGTCGCATAAGGCATGAATAACTTTTTCGTTTAAGTAGGTCAACACAGTATGGAATGTTTCGATTATTGATTGGCGAACAGATGTTTCTTGATCCTAGAAAATCAGATTTTTTTTGCAAATTTGAGGTCTCTTAAGCTCAGAAAGGACCCGGGCCTGGTTATATCAGTCGGTCAACATAAAATCTTCCATCAGGGACTTTACTCTTTTCAAAAATAAGAACAACACTATGAAACATTTGCGCGCTGGCGGGAAAATCGTACAATTTTTAGCTGTGAGTACACATCGGTCGCGCTCTTTTGATAATTTTATGTGTACTCGTTTCAGAAGTGATTTTCAGCGTGTTTTAATATTAGAATATGAAAAGTCTAAAAATATACTTGTCACATTTTTGACAAATTTTGTTCTGGATATTTTTGCTCCTGAAATTTCAATCTACAGTAACCGCGTGGTAGCGATTGGTGAATGTTCAATATATTGATTATTTTCTAATGGTCTCATTTTTTCAACTTTATAATAATTTTTCTAACCCATTTCTTTTTCAGAAACATGGAGTTAAACAAAAAAGCTCCCTGTTTTTCTCGCGTTCTCACATCCAACCAAAAAGGGAACCAAGATTTTTCAAACATTTTGACACCCACGATCTTTCAGGCAAGAGTTAATTTTTTTTCCTTTGCCAGAGACACAGGAAAAATTAAATTCACTGTGAAAACTATCAGGTGAGAGCATATCTTGGCCAAAAACGTGGAAATGCTTATTTTCAGAACTTGTGCACCGTGATTTTCACACTAATTATTTGAAAACTTCTGCACTGTCTGAATTACTAAAGGATTTTCGCGTTTTGAAATTTTGCCGTGTGAAATTCAACATTTTATGGGTGAGAGCGTAGAAATTCTAAAATTTAAAAAAAAAAATTTCGCGTCGTTTTTTATTTTAAAATTTAAAAATGCAAACGTTGTAAGTACAGTAATCCAGGCATCACAAAAAATCCAAATTTTATGTTGCGTTTTTTGATGAAAAACGTCGCGGTACTTTCAACGTCTTTCGGCTAGGTCCGCTTGTTTTCTTCAATAACCCACAAATTTTTGTAATTTTTCAAGTCATGTTTTTGGACTATCTTTTTGATTTCTAATTGAAAAAAAAAGACTAACCATTTGCAAAACAGTGATAAGCTGATTCAACCAATCATAATTATCTCCAGATATCACTTTCAGTGGAATACGGGAATCTGTTTTTTTGATAATATCACAGAATAATTCTAGGTTATGACACAGTTCAATATCATTATCATTTGATGAATAACTAAGCTGAAATTTCATTTTTGAAATATCGAAAAAAAAAAGAATGTCACCTCTTGTTTTTCTAACAAAATATCGTACAGCCGTGAACAAATCGAATCTAAAATTTTCCGATCATGGCAATTGTCAATGTCAGGCTCATATGTTTGCGTCGTGTCTTGAATTTCCGGAAACTGTGCGCTTGAACTAAAAAAAATATGCATTGGAAAAGTTCAATAAAATTTTGTTTCTCACCCTAAAAATGGCTCTAGAATCTGTAGAACTGCCTGGAAACTTTGATGACAATCTCCGAGTGATGCATTTGTATTCTCCCTAATTGCGTCTATACATTTTCCAACAACCTTTTTCGAATCTAATTCAATTTTGTACATTTACTAAACTCTGAAAACGATATGATTCATTTGGTAAGAATTTAGTAAAATATAAATATTCACGAAAAGTTAAAACTTTCGAAAATGTTAAAATTACTAACAAACAGTTCAGCTACCGGTTTTTTATAAATAAATTATGAGAGAAGCTGTAAACGGTGTTATTAGAACAGTTATCGACTTGTATAGAGCGCAGTTAGATGGTCCAAAAGGCTAGAAATATCTGCATTTGAATCCTCATCATCATCTTCATCATCATCAGAAAACCCAAAAAAGTCTACAAGTTGTGGTCGTCTTCTGACATGTGGGCTCTCTCCAGGATCGATTGAACCATCAGGAAGTTGATGTTTGTAGAAACATTTGTTTCCGAACGGGCAATTTCCAAGGGATCTAGTTCCCTAAAATGAAAACTATTTCAGTTGAAAATGGAGAAAACACAAATTATATTCAACAAAAGTGTTTGCTGTTAAGATTACGAAATAGTTTAAAAATTGTGTATTTATCGATTTCTTTATAACATGCTAAAATTTTTCAAGAAAATGAATCATTCAATGTGGAGAGGGAAATTTCTAACAAAATGTAAAAACATTGTTTATTTTATACTATGTGAGGATGTTCAGTTGGAAAATGAAAATTTCAAATAAACAAAAGAATAAACTATTCAGCGTACTTCATAAGAATACCTATCACAAGAGGGAACCAAAAAATCTTGAATTTTTTTCACTGTGATTCACAGTCTGTGAAAAATTTGAGAAAACATTTTTCAGTGTGAATGACACCCAAAAACGGGAAAAACACGGAAAAATAAAATCAGAAATTTTTGGATTGAGACTATTTTTAAACTAAAAAAAAAGAACTCACCGTGTAATATTTACAAATTTTCGCCTTCGTATTTTCTTTATACACATTTATTAGAACAGTTTTTTCTTCATCGTCTTCAACCCAAAATACACTTGGTATGACATAATCGCTATGCTGTCGACATTCCGGACAGCTTCGAACAACTTTCGAATCCAAATCAGTGGTTGTGTGTTTAGTTCTCCATTCACGAATACAAGTGAGACAGAAGCAGTGCTTACAGCCGTTCAAAATACCGAATCGCAATTCTTTTTCAAAGATGTCTTCCATGCAAATTCCGCATGTTTTGTCGCGAGATTTCTGCTCAATGAATGCTTGTTCCATGGCTTGTTCGTGACTTTTCAAACATTCCTGTAAAACGCAATCGTTTGATCAAGAAATTCAAAAAACAAAAACAAAATGCACTTACATCTCTATGAAGTTTCTTCTTCTCTTCAGAATAAGCATGCAAACACCACGTGTTACATAAATCGCACAGTTCGCCATGTACAAAAGGACAAGTTTCGCCAACGCTGCATTCCCCAGTTACTTCAAAATATGGACAAAGTGGAAGAGTGGCCAATCGACGAGCTTCCGTTTGCAAATCATCTATTGGCATCACCGCTGACGCGTAATTTGTTACGTTTTTCTTCTTCCAGCTTGGAACAAATTCAGGAGCTTTCACGTTTAGACCAGGTTTTGGTGTAGTGGTGACTAATTGTAATGGTCTTGCCATTCTTACGGAAGATGTTGATGATGATGGTGTTGTATGGTCTGTGTTTCTTATTTTGGTGTGATGAAACTTGCACACATCCCCAAAAGAACATCTGTAAAACGTATTGATTGATGAGATAAATCTCAAAAGTGATATCATTTGAATAGAAAACTCACTTCCCAGCTTGATAAAATTGGCAAACATCTTTTGGAATTGCAGTTTTATCGTGTGAATACCTGGAAACAAAGTTATAATATTTTTTATCATTTTTGCCGCAAACCTGCAGTCGTCACCTCTGCTGCAAGCACCATTCGCAAAATATCTACAAAGACTCTGGGACATCACAATGCAGGTTGGCTGAAAAATGAAAGTTCCAACTCGGTATGATAACAGCTGTACAACTGTTTTTTTTTCGTGAAAAAAATCTAAAAAAAAAATAGGAGGACGGAAATACTAACTTACTTGTCCTACATGTTTGGCGGGAATTCAAATGTTTGTTTTTTTTTTCTTTTTTTCGCTGTTTGTTTTTTTTCGGTTGGATAAGTGAATATTGAATGAAAAGAAGCAGTTTTTGAGTGATATCAGTTGAAAGAAGTAATTTTAGTAAAAAAGATGATATGAAATAGTTTCCGAAGAAATCTCGAATGAGAATTTGAGTTGTTGTAATGGATTTTCGATATGATGTTAATTTTTCTGGTAATAAGTAGAAAAAGAATATGATGAAAATAACCTAGTAATGTCACGAAAGATGACAAAATAAAGGAAACTCTTTCAAAAATTATACATTTGTGTTAGTGAACTCCTGTATTTTACCTATATTTCGAAATAATTCCGTGAAGTTGGATCCTTCCTCACTTTTTGACGCGAGGATGTTTTCTTCAATGTAACAAAGAAAAATTAACCAGCCATTGAAAAATTCCTATGATGAGTTTCGTAGTTTTAAACCAATTCCCATCAAAGGGGGATGGGAGCTCAAAATCTCGAGAGAATGTGAACAGGAAAAATTTCACAACTGTAGATTTTGGGAGAAGACAACGATAGGTTCAAGTTGATGTCAAAGAAGATGGAGTTTATCCGGTAGTCTCAAACTTGGTCCCAATCAGGGCTGGTCGGCATTGAAATTTTGAGAATGCCGACTTTTCTTCGGCATTCATGTCGAAAAATTCACACATCGGTACCAGAGTTGCGCGGAAGTGCTTTTTTGAAATTTCTCATGCCGAGTTTTCTACGGCAGTTTTTCTGACGAGATTTTTTTCCGACTTTTAAAGTCGAAAGATTTTCCAAAAAAAAGTTGGAATTTCCGATCAAGCCTGGTTACAGGTGATTTTCAAAAAATCGGGAATAACTTTGATCCACTGTTTACAATTATCCCGAGTTTGTTAAATAGTATCTCTCAAAAAATTTGCCGCAACGCGCCCGATACTTTGGAAAAGTAGCTATAGCTATTGCTCGCTACTTAAATACCAAAAACATACATTTTCCTCTGAGAATTGGACATTTAAAAACTTTTCTGGGTCCGAGTTTTTTTTTAATGGGCAAAAAAGGACTACGTCTGCAACAGGACCGAAGTTTATGTTAGTTCCGAAAAAATTACTCGGAAAAAAATGGTTCCGGCTTTTATTCCGACTTTATTTTTTGGAAAAACCGGAAATTTCAGAACTTTCAGACTAACCCCAAAATTATGAGAAATAAAAAACATTTGTAAGAGTATTGATTAATTTATTACTTTTTGGTATTCAGTTAGAGAGGATTTGAAATTATAACTTTCTAAATAGGAACTATTGCTCAAAACGAAACAGTAAAGTGAACATCATAGATCCGTTTTTTGTCGTTTTTCCGAAAAATTATCGGAAGTTTCGAAAATAAATTCGGAAATTATTCCGCCAGGAAAAATTTCTGAAAATAGTCGGAAATTTCCGGTTCCGGTTCCGCTCAATCATGGTCTGCAATACTATATTCCACTGTTTAACTTTTCATCGGGCACAGGTCCAAATTATAATCTGTCTGGCTTGGGTGGAACTGAACTGAATTCACTCCCGAAATTTTTTTTGGCAAAAACTCTTCGAAAAAAATTGGGTTGGAAATATCCCGTACCGGTTCCTGGTTGATAATAATTTTCGGCTCATGAACTTCGCCCTGCGCGAAGTTTATGGGTCGGGTCGGGCCGGGCCAGGGTTTTTATTTTTTGCCTAATCGAAAAAGTCTGGTCCGACTTACAATTGTGACTGTAGATTGAGATTTCAGCAGCGAAAATATAAAAAAAAATTCTTCAAAAGTGTGACAAGTAAATTTTCTGACTTTTTAGACACGTAGAATCAGATGCTGACATAAGATACCCAGAAAAATTTTTTTGAACATAGTACATGGATTATCAGGAGTGAGATTCGGTCTCTCTTATGTTAGGCCCGCCGGATGCACGATTATATCGGCTAGCCCTGGCCGGGCTTTTTTTGGCCGATCGGAAAACGGAAAAGCCCGGTCGGTTCGTGATTTTCGGGTCGGGCCTTCAGGATACAATCTCATTCCTGCATGATATTATCATTAGGGCTCGTGGTACCTATCAGAGTTTGCGCATAATTTCGAATTCCGCGCTTTTCGGCACTTTCGACATTCGGGAATTTTTGTTCCCGGCCAAAATATTCCGGAAGTTAATTTTCAGCAAAATAGAAACCGAATTTTGGCTGATCTACATCATATCGAAAATCCATTACAACAACTCAAATTCTCATTCGAGATTTCTTCGGAAACTATTTCATATCAACTTTTTTACTAAAATTACTTCTTTCAACTGATATCACTCAAAAACTGCTTCTTTTCATTCAATATTCACTTATCCAACCGAAAAAAAAACAAACAGCGAAAAAAAGAAAAAAAAACAAACATTTGAATTCCCGCCAAACATGTAGGACAAGTAAGTTAGTATTTCCGTCCTCCTAAAAAAAATGGAAAAATGAGGTACGGTGGCCGCAATTCAATTGTGTGTAAGTGAACGGGCCACATTTAATGCGACGCGCATTTATTTTTATTTTTTTTATTTTTAGCAAAAAAGTTGTTTTCTCTTTTAAACTCAAAATAAACTTCCAGTAATGGCACCAAAAACCGAGAAAGTTAATCTCACAGCTACTGATGTCACACCAGCATCAGGAGCAGAGAAAATCAGTTGGAAGGAGTACAAAAAGATGAAAAGTAAAATAGGAAAGTTTCCCAAAAAGAAGCAACAATTCAAGAGAGCTGAAGGACAATCTGAAGCGAAGTTCACTGGTCTCACACAAGAACAAAAAAAGAGACATGATACTGGAGCAAAAACAATTGATCCGAACGCAATGAGATCGAAATTGCAACAAGAAAAAATGAAGTTAACCAAAGAGAAGTTCGAGAAACGTATTGAATTGACAGCAAAAGCGGAAAAAAGATTAGTTGAAGATGTAAGTTAATAGGAAAAGTTTTGAAATTCAATTTAAATAATTTAGACCGGTTTTCTCGGTGCTGATGATGGTCAAGATGATATGTTAACATACAGTGTTCGTCAAAAGGAGATTGCCGAAAGTGTTGATTTAGCCGCGGCGACAAAGCATTTTGAACTCAAACTTCCTAAATTTGGACCATATCATATAAATTACACTGACAATGGTAGACATCTTGTGATTGGCGGTCGAAAAGGTCATCTCGCCTCAATTGATTGGCAAACTAAGCATCTTCATTGTGAACAAAATGTTATGGAAAAAGTTTCAGACGTCAAGTAAGTTAGAGCATTTGATTATTTCGAATTTCGTTTTTTTTCAGATTCCTTCACACAGAAAACTTTATCGCTGTCGCTCAAAAACATTACACATACGTCTACGATAACCTAGGAACCGAATTGCATTGCCTGAAAAACCTGTATGATTGTGCTCGTCTCGAGTTTTTGCCTCATCATTTCTTGTTGGCCGGTGGTTCGCGGAATTCGTTTCTCACCTATGTTGACGTTTCTGTTGGTAAAGAGGTTATATCATTTGCGACAAAAGGAGGAAGCCTGGATGTGATGTGTAAAAATCCAGCTAATGCAATTATTCATACTGGACATACAAACGGAACCGTTTCACTTTGGTAACTTTTGGGAAATTAGGATGAACTCTAGATTTAAAACAAACAAAAAATCCATAGAAAAGTTATGAGAATTGAATCCATCATCTAAAAATTGAAAAAGAATAGTAAGTACAAAAAAATGAACAAAATTACATGTTTTGTAACTTTCAACTTTCAGTTTTTCCCCAAAAATGTGAGGTCAAAAAGTTAATTTGATCTAAAAAAAATTATGACCCTATTCGTAATCAAAAAAAAAATTGAATTAAAAATTAAATTTGCCAATTTTGTTTTTCTTAAAAAAGGGATGATCTGTTCGAAAAATTCCATTAATTTTCAAAACTTACTAGGTCACCAAATTCGAAAGAACCACTTGTCAAAATTCTAACTCATCTGAGCGGCGTGAAAGGTGTTACCGTAGATGATTCTGGAACCTATATGGCAACAACAGGTCTCGATAGAAAATGTCGTATTTGGGATGTTCGAATGTTCCGACAACTTCATTCTTATTCTCTTCCATTCGGTGTCGCAAATGTGGCTATCTCGCAAAAGTTGCATGTTGCTTGCGCTGTCGGAAATTATGTGCAGGTTTGAAGGATAAACTAATATTTCCGTATGCCAAATAATTTCAGGTTTTCCAAAATATGCACAATGGTAAATGCATCGAACCGTATTTGGTTCACAATTGTGGAGGATTAGTGACCGACTTGAAATTTGTACCATGGGAAGATGTTTTGGGAATTGGACATGCGAATGGTTTCACTAGTATGTTAGTGCCAGGAGCAGGAGATCCGAATGTTGACACGTTGCGATCGAATCCGTATGAAACAAAGAGTCAACGAAAGGAGAGAGAAATCAAACAATTGTTGGATAAATTGCAACCCGAACTTATTACTCTCAATCCAGATGATATTAATAAAGTCAACGAAGGCGAGTTTGTCAATATACGTAATTAGTTTTTGTAGTTATTATAAAAAAGGGTATATTTCTGTAACTAGAGATTTTCTGAGATATTTAGGATCGACTATATTTCAGAATAAATGTAAAAATAGTTGTAAAATTTTTCAAAAAAGTATATAGGTCACGCGGAAAAAAATTCGATTTTTCATTTTTCTGAACATCAATCGCAGTGACAAGTTTTCTTTCAAATTTGTCACAATGTCGTCTAAATAGGTATGATATCAAACTTTTCAAGTTTTGAAATCTAGAAGTCAAATTTATGAAAACAGACAAAATCTGCCAATCTCAAAAGCAAGTTTCAAAAAAATATGGGCACAGTTTACCTTGAAGAAAGTTTATAAAGTTATTCTCGCAACATTAATTTTCCAGGTCTATTGGAATTGGAAGAAGAGGAACGTAAAAAGATTCTCTACATCCGCCCAGTCAAAGTCGAATACACACCTCGACACAAAATGCGAAGTAAAAAATCAGGTTGGCAAATGGAGGCGAGAAAGAATATGGTCAAGAATAAAATTCGAATTGAACAAAACATTGAGAAGCATCAAGTTGAAAAAGAAGTATTTGGTGATGAAGAACGTGAGAAAGAGCCGAAGAAGAAGCACATTTTGGACAGGCTTAAAATGTAGTTGTTCGTTGAGTTTTGGTTGTTGTTTTTTTTTGTTGATTTCGTTGTTTTTTCATAAAATTATGTTTTATTTATCACGCACAAGGTATTTTTAAAAGGTTTTCTTGTTAAAAAAAACCAATTATCAAAGGTACAGACTACACAATCTTATCAATCATAATTTTTGAAGTACCTTTTTGTTGATATGATGCTCACATAAGTCATAATCATGCACCGAAATTTGTTTCTTTTTTTGATTTTACTTGTTTATTTTATTAATTCTGCTATAGTTAACACTAATTATGGATCAATTCAAGGGCTCGAAACACTTCAAAATCACAGAATTCATCATAGTTTTAAGGTACATATTTTTTAAAGAGTTTTGAAAATTACTTTTTTTTTTGAAGAGAATTCCATATGCGAAGGCTCCAGTCGGAAACTTGAGATTCAAAAAGCCAGAATTGCCTGATTTGTGGACAGAAATCAAAGATGGAACAGGTATGTCGGCTGGAATGTTAGCCGGTTTCCACATCAATTTTTGAATATTTTTACACGATAAAATTAACTCACGTGACCTTTTCTCTAATTTTTTGAAATTTAGTTTTTTTTTCTGCTGGGGCAGTTATGGCAAAACAACGGGCCCATTTTCAGGGCCTGGGCGAATAGTTCTAGGCGCGAGCACATTACTGAGAACCCGAACAGTAATCCGAGCCGTATCTGGCCCGCTGCTTTTCATGCCTATCATTTTAAAAAGTTACTGTAGACATTCATATGTGAAAAACACAAACTTTCAGCGTATGGCCCGGCTTGTATGTCAAACTCTACAACTTCGTTAAGTCCTCAAAAATGGATAGATGAAGATTGTCTCCATGTGAACATCTTCGTGTCCGATTATTGTTTGGTGAGTTTGTAGTTTTAAAAGCGCTGAAAACACTGAGGTCTACCCCGGCCCCGGGCATGATACGATACACACACGCTTCTTGCAGAAATCGAAAAACTGTTCAGTTGCTGTCTACATACATGGAGGAGATTTGAACTATGATTCTGCAGTTATGTTCAATGATACTTACATTTTCAATGTGTTCACCTCAAAAGGTACTGTAGATATTTGCCTCATTCCTCCAACTTTTCCAGTTTATAGATGTTATTTTGGTGATTCCCGGATTTCGACTTGGTATATTTTCTCATTTGATGCTCTCCGATCAGAAATTAGTCCCTCACAACATTGCGATTTACGACATTCTAATGTCTTTCGAATTTGTTCAAGCCGAAATCCAACATTTTGGAGGGAACTCAAATAGTGTGACAGCAATGGGTCATTCTTATGGAGGTGTTGTTACATCACATATGGTTTTTTCGACAAAAATCAACCAGGATTTGAGGTCGGTAACTTGATTTTGGCATAAATTTGGTTTATTTTCAGACTATTTCAAAAAGTGATAGCAATGTCTGCTCCAACTGTATTTCTTCCCGTTGAGAGCTCTCAAATTAAATCTGATATTTTTGTCAAAAAATCTGGGGTAAGTTCAACAATAATTGTTACACTTTCAACATGGTATTTTGACCGTTTCGGGCCAAGCGGGTGCCTGGTTATCTGGACCGCAAAAATGTGGGACGCATACACATCTCTGAAAAAAACACTTGAGAAAAGGTCACGAAATTTGTTTTCAAACTTCTGAGATTTTGAAGACCAAAAAATTTTATCGAGTGACCGCATTATGATTTTAAAACATTTTCAGTGTCAACCAAAGAATCGGAAAGTTTCGAATGATGATTCATTTATATTGAAGTGTTTACAAGCAATGAATTCGCAAGATCTCCTAAGGTATACGGTCACCAAAACTGCACTATCGATCAATAATTATTTTCAGAATTCAACGTGAACTCGAAGAAAATGGTGTCATGTTTGAAGGTGTAGTTCAATCTCTACCTCTGTTCCAATCTGGAAGTATCACCGAATTCCATGAAAACCCCAAGAAAATTCCATATCTAACTGGAGTTTTGACACACGAATTGGATAATGATGAAGCAGAATTTTTGGCCGGTCAAATTTTGGGATTCAAAAACGAAGAAGTGGTTCTCAAAAAATATTTGAATGATAAAAAATTCGAAGGAAAGAGTAAGTTTTTTGTTGTTGCTTGGTTAGAGAAATAACATTTTCATTAAGGTTTCAATCACTCGGATGAGACGAATAAAATCTTCATCGACACCCAATTTCGAGCTTTGAAAATTCTGGAAACAGGAGCCCCTGTTTACCTCTACGAATATTCAAATCCAACACATACGCATCATGGAAATGACATGGCCTATTTACTGGGCATTCATCCGTTCAACAAAACAATTGACGAGCAAAAATTATCGGAAGTTTATCCAGAATATTTTATGAATTTTATCAAATCGGGAAAACCAGCGGATAATTGGGAGGTTACTAATGGAACAACTTATTTTGACATTGATTGGAATGAAGACACTGGAAAACGACCTATTATGAGGAACGGGTTCGAAAAACAGGTAATAAGCAGGGGTGAGATTTCAGCTCTGTTGAGCATACTGGAAGCCCGCGCTGACCGATCGGGCTCTCGCCGGACTCTATTTGAAGGTCAGAAAAAGACCTTCCGGAATTTCTTATACATATACTTTTTCAAGAAGAGCAAGACTGTAGAAATGATTCCCCCAATTTTTTTTTTCAAAAAAAATCTATTCCCGGCTCTGAGAAACTGGGGCTTTTTTGACCGACCGAAAAACGAAAAAACACGGCAGTGATTTTCGGGCCTAACTCTCCAGCTTTCGGGTTACAATCTTACCCTGATGTAGTTATTAAAACTACGAATACTTCCGGCCAAAAACAGAAAGACTGTGGTACTTTTAGCCTTTCCAACTTTTATCATTTCCAGATCATGGATTATTGGTTCATTGAAATGCGAAAGTTCGATGAGTTGATGGAAAAAATCAAAAAATCAAAAACTCGCAACACATTCAAATCATTTGACAGTACTCGCCTTCCTCAAATCGACACTAATCTTGTTTTCTGGTTATCAAGTTGTCTCATTTTCCTTGTCGGTATACTTGTTGGAAGATGTTTATGTGCTCCACGACGAAATTTATATGTTCAAATACCGGGAAATGATTATTACGATACTTTGAAAATCTAGACATTCTCACATACTTCTATTTATGTATATTTATGAAAAATGAAGTTTTGTTTTATTTTCAAAAACTGAACTACCACATTCGAGAATCGAAGCGCAACTTTCCAAAATTGCTGATTTCTTGAAAAACAAAAACATATATTTTTCCAAACAATTTCTTCTAGTGACGTTGACAAAAAAACGTGTGCCACGTGTCAGGTGACACTTGTGGCAGTAATCACATTTTCAATAATAATTCAACAATCTCAATTATGTATCCGACCAATCCGGACTGGCCACACTTTCTTTTTTCAAGCCATTTTGCCGTTTTCTTCATCACTTTCATTGTCCTTGATTGCCTTTTGGAGCATCTTCGATATTGTGTTCAGTCATCGCCGTGGCACTACTATCTCATTTATTTCTGTCAAATCATGCTAATTGGAATTATTATTTTTCATGGATGGCGTTCCGAAAGCACACTGGAAAGTGTCACAAACTTTGACGAGTTCAGCGGTTTCGCCAAGTATAAATATATATTACTTGAAATGTTGGATATTGAAATTTTAGTTTTTGAAGAGTTAGATTAATGTTTGATCATGTTCAAACTTTGACATCAATTGGTTTTTGCCGTTTATTTATCTGTGTAATTTTCAACTTCTAGTCCCTATATATGATACATAAATTTTAACAGTTACATAATTATGATTTTTTCCAAGTATCATGCCCATTCTCCGATTGACTCGACTCCTATGTCACAACTTGGCTTCCTCATAATAGCTGTCTCCAGGTATAGAAATGTACAAGTTTCTTTTCTCAACACACGAACATCTTCCAACAAAAATGCCAACAATAAAAATGAGTAAACTTGAAAACCAAACAACAAAATTTGTATCAATGTTTGGTAGTCTTTCTGTATTGGACAACTTGAATTTTGGGCATTTTGATTTTTCAATAAAATTGTCAAAATCGCGCATCTCGATAAACCAGAAGTCGTTGATCTGAAATCTTCAGCTACGTGTGGAAATGAACAGAGGTGAAAACTACAGTATACTTATTGTCAATGTCAATGGCTTATTACCTGTTTTTCGAACCCGTTCCTCATAATAGGTCGTTTTCCAGTGTCTTCATTCCAATCAATGTCAAAATAAGTTGTTCCATTAGTAACCTCCCAATTATCCGCTGGTTTTCCCGATTTGATAAAATTCATAAAATATTCTGGATAAACTTCAGATAATTTTTGCTCGTCAATTGTTTTGTTGAACGGATGAACCCCCATTATATAGAAAAGATCATCAGTATGATGAGAATGTAGAGGGTTCGAATACTGATAAAGATATACCGATGTTCCAGTCTCCAAAACTTTCAAAATTCGATATTTTGTGTCGACAAAGATTTGAATTGTTTTATCCGTGTGATCTAAACGTCTTGAAGTTTGAGATGTAAAAAAAAGAATGGCGTAAGTCTGTTTAGATTATGAGTAGTTTTGGATCAACTAACGGGTCGGGCTGACTTTCAAAAATCCGGCCGAAATTCTCACGAGAGAACTGAGCCCAAAATTCACCAGTCTGGTTGGACTTTTTCAGTTTCCCCTGTTCAAAAATACCCTGCACGCTACGCGTTGCAAGGTCAATTTCCTAGACAAAAATAAAACTTATTCTCGAAAAAACGACAAAAAATTAACTCACTGAACTTTCCCTTTTCGCTCTTAAACTTCTGATAAATTGCTTCCGGATTTTTGAAATCAAACATTTCGCCCACTGATTTTTCGTCGTCAACATTGTCGAATTCCTTTGACACAACTCCCGTCAGATATGGAAGTTTTTTGGGATTTTGATGAAAATCAAAAAGAGTTCCAGTTTGAAACAACGGTAGCTCTTGAAGAACTCCTTCAAATAAGAAATCCGGATCTTCTTCCTCGAGTTCACGTTGAATTCTTAAAATAATAGATATAATTTTTTCCGATAATCTTGAACTACCGTAATAACTCATGGGCCGTCAATGATTGCAAACATTGCATAACATATAAATCTTGATCATATTTTCTTGTTGTGTCACACTGAAAAAAAAAACGGAACTTCCATCAAAACTTATACTGTAAACAAACTCCCGCTCTTCTCACAAATCGTTCGATTCGTTCCGTAAAACTTTGAGGTGAGAAAAATTCGGATGGCGACGACATTGAAACCACCTTTTGGAAAAGTCTGAAACTTTAGGATGTAAACTTCTACAAGTTGGAAAAAAAACCTCAAATCCTGGTTGATTTTTGTCGAAAAAAGCAAATGTGAAGCGATAGTACCTCCATAAGAATGACCCATTAAAGTAACACTATTCGGGTTACCTCCGAAATATGCGATTTCGGAATGAACAAATTCGAGAGCTTTGAGAATGTCATAAATTGCAATGTTGTATGGAGCTACATTTTGATTAGCGAAAATGAGATGGGAGAAAATGCCAAGTCGAAATGCGGGAATCACCAAAATCACGTCTGAGGTTTTGAAAATATTGGACAAATGTTTGAAATCAAATACACGATTTTCATGTATTGAACTTTTCTTCTGAATTTCCGATTCACAATTTTGATAAACTAGTACCTCTAGAAGTGAACGAATTGAAAAGACACGAGTCATTGAACATAACTGCAGAATCGTAATTTATAGCGCCCCCGTGAATATAAACTGCTACAGAACAGTTTTTCGAATCCTGAAAACTAGACCGTTCAAGACATCCGTGCTCTAAAAACTCACTAAACAAAAATCAGAAACGAAAACATTCAAATGCAAACAATCTTCGTCGACCCATTTCGGAACACTTTTCGATGTTGTCGAATTTGACATACACGCTGGACCATATTCTGAAAAAAAAAATTCCCAATTTTTTGAGGTTTGATCTCGATAAAAAACTATACTTATCATTTTTTCGGGCCTTCACTGTGTGGCTGAAATTTAGGGCCTTCAAAATTTTGGAAAATTTTCGTGGTAGATTGAATTAATTTTCGTCTGAATTTCTTATTTTTAAACACATCCACAAAATTGTGTCGAATTTTGAAAAAGTATGCAAAAACATTGAGATTAAAAAATACACACCGTGGCCTTCAAGATAACATCATTTTAAAATAAATACATACCTGTTCCGTTTCTAATTCCGTGCCAAGAATCGGGGGTTTCCGGTTTTTGAAATCTCAAATTTCCGATTGGTGGTTTTGCAAATGGTATTTGCTACAAAATAGATTATTTCAAGTTCTATTTCATAATAAACATTGATGTATACAAACCTTGAAACTATGGTGTAGTTTTCGATTTTGAAACGTTGATTTGCCTTGAACCGAGCCGTAACTGGTATCAATGATCAACGAATTGACAGAAGGGCATAACAACAATAATAATAAAAAATAAAGCATGGTTAGGAGTGCCAACAATAAATAAAATCATTGTTTTTGATAAGAGTTTGTAGGTTGTGTACATTTAGATAGTGACTCAAAAATCAACATTTTTATTGGCACATGGTGACCAAAAAATTTTGCAGTTCAGTTTCGGCGCGAAAAAAATCGAAAAATCTCGGTCCGGTGAAAACAAAATGTTTTTTCTGAACTTAATATTGCACCTGATTCTGTTCAGGCTTTTTGTGGCCTGGACAGATGTCAGAAGTCATTTGGGCGGCCTAAATGTGACCTCTGGTTTTCATGATTACTCGGAAAATTGCCATAATTTGTCTCTCCAAATATACACCTTTATTATGATCAACTTTTAACAAAATTAAATAAATGTTTTCAAGAACAATGACCGTATTATTATCATCACATTTTTCTGGTTCCAATTTTTACAATGCTCAATACCGAGTTGGAGCTTCGTCTGCAAATTAATTAATTTCATTGTTGTATTATTGAATTGATAAGCATACAAACCTGTTGGAAATATGGTAATTTTGTGCGGGTGAACCTGGTTTGGTTGGGTTGTGCTCGAATTGTTGACAGCATCTGGAAAGAGAAAAGTGAGGAGGTTTAATGAAGAAGAAGAAGGAGAGGTGGTGGATAGTTTGAAAAATAATTAACCAGCAGGTCATGCAATATTTCATGGAGGGGAGAATGAATGTGGGTTAGTTTTTCTTTTTTTTTTAAATTTAGATTTGATAATTGCAGAGGGTGTTAGCACAACACTACAGCGTCTGGATATTTTTTTTTCATTTTTCCGGCCCTAAAAGTCAAATTTAGAAAAAAACACATAATCAAAGCCAATCATTATCGATCCCATAATTAATTTTATCCCATTTACATACATGCCAAAGTACCTCCCAACCCGTGTGTGATATGGGTTTCAGGAAAAAATGAACAAATCAAACTGCACGAATAGGCAAAGAGGAGGGTAGAAGAAGTAGTTATCAGGAGGAGAAGAAGAAGTGGAAGAAACTTACATTTTAGGAATCAATAAAAAATCAGATGATACTTCCTGAACATTTGAAATCAGGTCGGTATTTCAATTTGATTTCCAAAAAAAAAGAGAAGTAAAAAGTACAAACCTGATCGAGTCCAAAGATCGACACCATTCGAAGACGCACCATTTGTTGCGGAATGCGTTCGGAATTTTCCGCTGAACATGTTTCACGTAAGAAAAAATTGGGAGAGAAAAACTCACTTCTCATAGAACTGAATATATTGCAGTTCAGATCTGAAAATAAAAGGGATGTGTTCATGAGAATTATCCCAGGAAAGTCAGTGCGCGACCGCTGCGCGCGCGTAGTGCGCGGTCGCACGCTACCACGCTGCGACCGCGCACTCACTAGTGCGTGATAGCAGCGTGAAAGTGCGCGGTCGCAGCGTGAAGTGCGTGATTGCCGCAAGATTAGTGCGCGATCTGTGCGTGGTCGCAAAGCGGTTAGTGCGTGGTCGCAGCGTTATCTGTGGTAGCGTGCGACCGCGCACTCAGTTTTCTGAGATTGTCTCGTAAACTTACTTTGATCGACTTCTCACTCTGTTCAGGCACTTATCAGGCGAGTTTGCTCGTTCGATTCCTCTTTGTTTTTTGTGTCGAGCATTGTGATCTGCCACATTGACTCGTCGAAGATAGGTCTTCTGTTCAGACGGGTCCAATTCACTCAGTTTGTTTTTGTGAGGTGTCATGACAATCTCTTTTTTTGATTTTACCAAGCTGGAAAATAATCTCATTGGAATGTTTTTATTGCGGAAATTCGGTCTACTTTTGTTCTCAAAACTTTAGAAATTTTTCCGGAGAAAAAAATTGTCGGATTCCGTGGTGAGATTTGGGCTCTCTTGCGCCGGCCGGAATCTCGCCCTGGACGGCCAGTCTTTGCTAGGCTTTTTATTGGAAGGCCAGAAAAAATCCTGGCCGGAAACGGGCCTTAAATAAATCCATATACAACTCATACTTTTTCTAGATAAGCAAAAGTGTAGAAATGACAACAACTTTAAAAAATTATATTCCCGGCTTTGAGAAACAGCCGTTTAGAAATCGGGTCGGGCCGGGCTGTCGGGCTACGGGCTGAAATCTCACCCCGGTCGGATTGAAAACGTGAAAAATTTATATTTTTAAAAGAACTTAATATCCGGAACTGAACGTCGGAAATGTTTCGAAAATTGTCGGAAAAGAAAATTGTCCAAATTTAGAAACCAATACTTCACGACCTTTCAGGCAAGAGAAAAAATGGAATCGATGAGAGTTTTCCCCTCGATGGAGGCACAGAGAAACAGAGAAAAATTAACTCACAGTGAAAACTATAAGGTGAGAGCGGCCTTTTTCCATTGGAAACGCCGACAAAAACCACACACAAGTATAGCGCCTGGCGCATACCTTGACTGTTGTCGGTCACTCGACTGAATGACCTCTCGGGAAATTCTCGAAATTTGTCAATTTAGAGAGAGCAAATGCGCTCTAATAATGATCACCTCTGTGCTCTCTCTCACTCTCGTCGATTCCCTTTCGGAAGGTCGTGACTTTTCAATTTTTCTGTTTGAAAGTCTATTTTCCCCCTCCCAACTAACTTTATCTTGCTGGCACTTCCCACCAACGGATGAACAGATCTTTCGGCCGATTCCATCGAATACAACGGCGCGATTTTATCGATTCCCCAAAACTCATCTTTCTTCATCGTCGGCGTTTTCGCCATGTGCTCTTCTATCATCGAATAACCCGTCTGCAAAACCCAAATCTTTAAAGGTACATGATGAACTAGTTGATCAAACGTGCTTCTAAAATACTCACAGAACTATCGTGCTCCCACAAAGTGTCTACTATCGAGAGACCGGTCTAAAAAAAACCAACAACAACTACAACATCAAGAGGATCGGCGGAAAACTTAGGAAGAAGCCATGCTGATTTGGGGGAAAAGAAGCTGATGGGCGATTCAGACAACTCACAATGAGATTCTTATCGATAATGTAGTTACATTCAAGATCATCATCATCTTCACCAAGTGGATTCAAAAGTGCTTCGGCCACTTTCATCCAACCCATATAAACAATAAATTGTACCATAGTGGTAATCGGTAACCACAGGTCAATCTGAATTTTTGTTTCAAATTTTAGTTGATAAATTATTTGGACCTACCCCAGATGGATTTTTGCCTGTCACAATGAATTGTCGACCAATCAAACAAATCATGAAATAGATGCGAACAGCCAGAAAAATGACTTGCGGATAAACAAGAGGCACTGGAACCCAGTCGTATTTCAACAAACTTGCTAGACCGTGACGGAATTTACTGATCTCCTGAACAATTTTTTTTTTTAAATCAGATCTCCACACTTTTTACTTACGTCGACGATCTTGTTCATCAGGTAATAACTTTCAACAGTTCCTTTCCTTTGACATTCGTAGACCAGATTCAAACTCCACTGAATTGATGTCCAGTATCGACTGTATGGATCTTTGATATGATCAAGAATATCCATTTCTTCGTGTGTCATCAATCCCGAAGCTGCCAACGTGTCCATCGTCGGAAATCGCTTTCTCACTTGCATTGATATATCTCGAAGAACAAGAGCTTGCGACAAAACCAAATAACGAACTAGATTACGACGAATCACACGCGTTTCTTCGTCGTTTCCTCGAATATAGGTGGCAAATAATAGAGAGGCGCTGAAAGACAAAAAATAGGTAAATCTTGTAAGGGAGGAGGTTGTCTTACTCATCGATCCATCCGATACCATTTAGAATTGATCCCCATCGAGCGACAACGAATGAAACAAAGAAACCGAGAAGAAATGTGAGAGGAATGTTGGCGTCGAGTTTCTTGTCGAAATATATGACAAGTTGCTCGAACACTCTGCAAAAAAAATGACGTTTTTGAAAAGTTTCGATTTGTTCGGTTTAGAATTATCGGGTCTGCCCCGACCGGTTTTAATATGAATTCGAAGAGCGAACTTTTTCTCAGAATAATTCGCTCGCAGTACTTTATGAAATTTTCTGAATGAGACACAGACAAATCGGTTATTCACGTAACTTTTTTAACTCGTGTTCACGTTTTTCTACCACGTGAAACGTACGTCGAAAAAAAATTGGGAACTCTTTTTTCCTAAATTCCCTCGAGCATTATATAAAATAATGGATTATTGTTTCTTCGAGAATTATTGAGTTGGTGCTCAAAAATTATTTTCATTAGAGCGCTTTTGCTCTTTTTTGAATTTATGGATTTTGAGAATTTTCCGAGAGATCATTCAACCGTGTAACCGACAGCAGCACGCGATACGCGAGGCGCTATACTTTGTGTGTGGTTTATGTCTGCGTTTCCAATGAAAGAAGACCGCTTTCTCCTGATATTTTTTATGTGATGTGCAACATAGAAAAAAATGCAAAAAAGTTGCGAAAAAAACTGTGCAACGTGACCTCATTTTTTTCGAAAAACTTGCAACATTTTCTATTGGAAAAACGTGAAAAATAAATCGAAATGAAAAAAGGTCAAAAATCAATGAAAAGTGTTGCACATTTTTTGAAAAAATTAAGGTCACGTTGCCCAGGTTTTTTGCAAAACTCTCGTCGATTCCATTTTTAATTTTGCCTGAAAGGTCCGACAGGAAAACGCGCGTACTTTTCGCTGCTGAACGAACAGCTGTAGGAGCTGACGAGTATACCATGTTTTATATGCTCTTTCTGTTTTTTCCTCTTTTTTTTTATTGGTTCTCTACTCACGCTTGATGCTCACTCGACAACACATATCGATAAACACAACTGATGAAGAGAAAAGTGAGTGTCCAAACTGATAACTGTCCGAGAACCGCCTGAAAATCCAATCTGTGATTTCTTCCAATTCCATTGTTTTTTTTTGAGCTTTTTTCGCTCAAGTGCACTTCTTAATTATTCATGAAACTTGGGGATACTTATGTATGTAGTCGACCCTCTTCAGAAGAATTTTCAAACATTTTACAGTACCAATTATTTTTTTTTGGTCTTCAAGTTTTCACAGAACGTCTTTTTCAAGGACTATGTTTTTTTTCCGGATTACAAAACAACTCATGGTGAAAAGGAACAAATAACTTTCCAGTGTTGTGTTTTGAGGTTTCTAATTGGCTTTTTGGCCCCGAGGGAAGAAAGGATGTTCAGAGATCAAGTTGCAAGACATTTATTTTTGCTGTCATTTTTTTTTTGAAACTCGGAAGGATAGATCCTTTGCTCACCTTCCAGACACTTCCCCTCCACCTTAATAACAACGTGAAAAAACTCTGAAAATTGGTTTGGGAGACGTCCAAAGTGTACGAAATTGTCATCGCATTTGATTTTTGGCCCTGCAAAAAAAAACAAAGACATTATTCCTTTTTTTTTGTTGAAAATGAAAAAAATTCTGAATTTAATATAAGCGGAAACGAAAAACAAAAAACAACGTGTCATGAATTCAAAGGAATATGAACCCGAAAATCAACAAAACATAGGTATTATGCATACGGAAAACAATATGAATTTGGAGGTTTAGGACCCCAAGAAAAATGAAGAGTGTCTATTTTAGTAGCTAATTATACAAGTTATATTTATAAAAAAAATATATATTTTATGACACCTAGGACCCCTGGATGAAACTCAATAGGAATTTCAAATTTTCGTGAGTAGAGGAACTACCGTATTCTTAGTTTCAGATAATTTAGTATTTGGTTTTTTTAGTAGGAACTATAGAAACACGAAACACATTTATCATGCACTCTAGTGTTTTTTTCGAAAATAAACATTTTGAAAAAATCACAAAAAAATCTCAATCTTATTTATGCTGTCTTTAGCAAAGTTTGTGTTGCACCTCAAAATCACGAGAAAAAAACAAAGAAAACTGCTAAAAAGTTTCGTGAAAAATTCCCGGCAGGTCTGAAAGTTGTTGTGAAATTCGATCTTTAAAAAATGGCTAAATATAATAACTCGTTTCTTTGTGACTGGCGAGAAATTTTTTTTTTTTTTGGAGGGCGGGAAAAATATGAGAGCACAAGGATTTGTGATCATTTGACACCCGTGGCGTGACGAACAAATTCAGTTATATTCTTTTCTTTTTTTTCATTCTATCCAATGAGTGAGTCTCACCCCGGAAATTCTTGAAAGAACTCTTTGAGAATGCGATTAGGCCTAGAAAAAAAAAGTAGAAGATCACTGAAACTTTACAACAAAAAAGGACACAACGACGATAAAACGAAAAGAAAAATGGGCGAGCAGTCGCGTTGGCAAAATATACAGCGGAAACTAGGATTTTGTCATTTTTGGAGAATGTGATTGGATGCCGGAAAGTGTCAGCCGATTTTTGACAGGAACATTTTACATTTTTTTCGGGCCGAGAGGGAGGGAAGGAACGATTAAAGGGACATCGAGGTGAGGGTGAGATAATAGGAGTTTAATTTAAAGAACGTCCGATTTTTAATTCTTTTTTTTTAATCACGTCATTCCTCAAATTTTTTCTTATTTATTACTTTCTTAGAATATTTGAAATGAAATTTTCACGTGAAAAATGTGACACCGTGGCTCAACAGGTTAGGCGTTGTTATAAAGTGAGAGGTCAAGGGTTCGATTCCTCACCTATGCAATTTATTTTAATTTTTTTTCCACTCAACAAAAACACAAGTTTTCTCTGAAATTTATGTTTGAGTAAAAAAATGTTTCGTATAAGCTGTTTCTCACTATTTTCGTACTCTTAACTCTGAAAAAAAACCAAAATTCGAACAAAAATGAGGATAGCGTGAGCTCGAAAAAATATTCAAACGTGAACCAAAAAAAAAAAGAATTAAAAATCGGACGTTCTTTAAATGCGTGTGATAATAGGTTGGAATATGATGTAGAAATTTTGAAAATTCTCAGAAAAGGCTGAAACCCAAAATAATTGTACCCAGTTTCTTCTTTTCAAACACAAAAATTATCAACGACAATAGATTTTGGAAACTATTGTACTCTTTTCAGGAAAATATATTTGTCAAAAGAAGTTTGATAAAACATTCTTTGAACCAGATTACTGTAGTTCACAAAAAGGTCACCAAAAAATAAGAAAATATGAAGCGGAAAAAAACGCAAAATTGTTTACATTATTGAAACAAAGAAAAGGATGTGAAGCGATCAAAAAATAAACTACAGTAAACCTGTGAACATCTCTTCGTACTTGGATGACAGATGATGTTTGCAATATGAACACATCAACAACGAGATTAGATTCGTCAAAAACCTTAGCCAAATTAGCTGTGGAGCTCGACAAAAACTGAATACATAATCTTGAGAAAACAAAACAACAATCCGCATTTTTTCTCCCTTTCTCTTCTCTTTTTTCAAAAGTGTCTTGAGAAAAGTTTTCGTGAATTTTTCATCTGAAAAGACAAAAACTTGAAAATCGCAGCGACGACGGCGGCGGCGGCTAGACAACTCTCCAATACCTAGAACAATATGAGTGTTTGTTTGAGTCGGCCTGGAAAAAGCCTCGATCCTCCTGGTAAATTCAAAACTTAATACTACGTGAGAAGTATGAGCTAAAAATGAAAGGACGAGAAAAAAGTGAGGAGGAAGAAAATGAATTATTAAACTTTATGTTAATTTTATATTTGCAACAAGTTTTTTGAACCCACAAAAAGGTATTCGGTCACGTCATTTTATAATGTGAATTGAGAGAAAAAAACGAGATTTTTGTGGCTGTTTTTGATAGATTGAGCCTGGAAATGAAAACTGAAAAACACAGAAAAACGTGTCTGGAGAAGTTGAAAACAAACGGGCCGTCCTAATCAGATTTGTTTTTTCGTTTTCCGCCTACAGTTCTGTTTCGAGGAGTTTTTTGAGCATTTTGTTGATTTTCAAAAATCCGGAGAAGCGGCGTCCGCAAACACCGTTTGTGTGTGTGTGCAGGTACAGTAACCCACACCAAAAATTGTTCATTTTCTCTTTCAAATATTTTTGATTTTTTGAAATACGAAAATTGAAGTTTTTTAATATTTTTATGAACATGAAACAACCATTTCTGAGTGACAGGGCTGCTTTAAGGGAGATCTCAATAGAAACAAAGAAGAAGCTTTGAACTTGGACGACGGACTTTCTGAAGAAACTTGAGAAAAGTCGCCAGAAAAAAAATGAATGTGAGAAGAATGCTTCTTCTCGAAGTACAACAATGACACGAACTTTTCCTCACAACTTTTTTGTTGCGTAAACATGTTTATTCACCACCAAAACATGGAAGAAAACGAAGGAAAAGCAGAAAAGGAAGCACTTCTGTAATCCTTTTCAGCGAAATTCAATAATCGGGCAAACATAGTTTTTTTCGTGAGAAAAAAACTACAGTAACCTGTTTTCAGGACAAAAACAAAAAAGTGTAAAAATTAATATATTAATAAATAAAAAACGGTATCCTGCCACTCTTATAGAAAATGAAAAAGCAAAGAAAACAATAAAAAATGAATGGACCTGAAAAAGAGAAAAAAAAAGATCTATAAATATTCTCCTATACCCAATAACTTGGTGGTGGAAGACAGAAGAAGAAAAAAAAAACGATAAGTTAGGCACTTTTTCACAGACAAAAAAATTTTTTTCTGTGTTGGTACCACACACAACAAAAAATACGGGAAGAAGAATTTCAAGTCTATTGTTGTCTGAGTTTTCATTCTTCTTCCTCTTCTTCTTCTTCTTCTTCTTCTTCTTCTTCTTCTATTCCAGAAAAAATCCTCTCTCTTTGTGAAAGAAACAAAGTGAATGTATAATTGGGCAAAGTGGTTTCTAACACGTCTTGTTTTCATTTTAAAAAAGAAGAGGAAGTTCGAAATGAGCTGGAAATTTGAGTCGCCCAACACATTGAAACAGAAAAAAATGTGGTTTTGTTTGAATAGATCGAGAAGGTGTGGGAATGAAATGTGACCACTTTTGAGCGCAAGTTTGGTCAAAAATAAAATGGCCTCGTTTTTATTTTTGCGAATTGAGATTAGAACTCGAATAGCAGCTGTTAATCTTACATTAGAGAAAAGAAAGAAATCTGGAAAAAAAAAACAAGATTATTCTTTGGATTTACTTCGCTTTTGGTATACGTGAAATGCGCACGTCATTTCGTTGACGTGTTTTTTTTGAGCGGGGGAGTAGATGGCCGGATTTCTCTGCGTCTCTTCTAGAAAAGTTCATTAAAGGTGGATTATTTAGATTCATACTGGTTCAAAATTTTTTCAATTTTATTTCTCGATAAAAAAGTGCTCGGAAGTTTTTTCACAGTAACCTTTTTCATGATAATATTTTTTCAGTGGCCAAATTTCTAAACGGCTCACTGTACTTTACTTCTTGAAAGTGTTAGAAACCAGAAAAAACTTACAAGTTCGAAGCAAAACAACTACTACAACTGTCAAAAATATAACCAAAAATGCAAAGGAAATTGAACACTTCCTTGTCAAAAAAAAAAAAACAATGAAAATAATAATGTAAAAATAAGTTGTTTTGTCGCAAGAAAATAGTCTAGCTAGAAATAAAAAAAACATGTGAACAGTTGTTTTATCCATGAATTGTTGCCAAATAATTAGAGTTAGTGGTTGAAAGAAAAAGTGACATGTGTTGAACGAAAAATTCGGAATTGGTTGAATTATTGGCAATTGAACATAAAGTTGAGCTATTTTTGAGAGCAAACTCGAAAAAACGAAACTACAGTACTTTTGTTATCAAGTTCTGGATATTAAGTATTCATTTTCCGTTAATACAGGACTTCAAAGACACCTTGTCACTCACAAATAAATTTCTTGTGTTTATCAAAATCTCGATGTTGAAGACTTCAACTTTCGATGTGTGAAATTCAAAAATCGAAGACGTACTTTGTGAGGTCGAAAAAAAAAACAGTTTTTGAATTCATTTTCCGGAAGAGCGGCGTCCGCAAACACCGTTTGTGTGTGTGTGCGGGTACAGTAACCCACGACAAAAAATTTTTGTTGTTTTTTCTTTCAAACATTTTTGGTGTTTTGAACCACATATATCGAAAGTTGAAGTTTTCCGTATTAGGATTTTTATAAAAATGAACAAAAAAACCATTTCTGAGTGACAGGGTGTCTTCAATCTTCTTGATACCACGAGACAAAGAAAGCAGAAGAGTCTTATTAGGATTATGTATTCTGCAAAAAATGGGTGTGTTCTCTTTTTTTTGGAATTCTGAAAAAAAAACAATTATTAGGTTTCCAAGATTTTGAAGCATACAATTCTCTAATCAAACCAATTTTTCCGATTACCGAAGATTGGCGACAAACATTTGGTCCACTGACACAAGTTGTAAAAAAAACTTTATTCAGAGCCATATTTGTGAAACACATTGTAACTGATGATCGAAGATCTGCCAAAACTACGAGAATTGTCACAGATCGATTTGTATGGCTGCGAAAATTTTAAACTTGAATTTTTGTATTGTCAATCCAGCCAGATCATCCAACGAGAAATTGATCTACACAGACAATTTGAGATGGATCCATAAAGTACAACAGTGAAAAATGGATTCGTTATGAATCCAAAAAGTATCCGTTTTTATGATTTTTGAGAATATGGACCCGTTAGTTGGCCTTTTTGGGTCCATTTTTGAGTGTTGTACTTTATGGATCCATGCCAAATTGTCTGTGTACCGTCTGAATCTCTCATTTTGACATGCTCTCTCATCAAGTTTTTGTGGTAGATCACATTTCCCGTTGGATGATCTGACCGGATTGACAATAATTACTGAAAAATATTTATAGCTACTTTTCCACTTTAGTAGTCAACGTTGTATTTTTTGGATAGTTTTCCACAAATTAAAGTTGACATTTGTGATAAATAACTTTCCCTCGTGCGTTTCAATTAGGGTTGCAAATCGGGTGAAAACGGGTGACACGGCACCATTTGAAATACACGTTCGTACACGCACCCGTCGTACACGCACCCGTTCATACACGCACCCGTCGTACAAAAAGAGCGTGTACGAACGGGTGTCACCAAAAAAAGCGCGTGTATAAACGGGTGTGGAGGCGAGTAGACAGGCGGGTGCCGTGTCACACGCGCACCCGATTTGCAACCCTAGTTTCAATTATTGCAAATAACATTAGAATGAAACTTTTGTCCTTCATCCACGTTTATTATCCATTCAAAAAATCTTCGCAAAAAAATACCGACGAGTCAGTGTACAAAACACACACACGCAGACGTTTGTGTTCAAAGGCGCGTCTATTTGTTGAAAAATATTTCGCAACGATGTGTTCTCTCTGAGTTGGCGATGGCTTTCGTCTCTTCATTTTGAATTGTCTCTCATTTTTTACGTGGAATAGTTGTTGGTTTCAGGCATTTCTCAACATTTCTCGAAATGCCACTTCGACTTGATGTAAAAAGAAAGTTGTTGGCGCGGTCTGATCGTGTCAAATGCGTTGATTTGCATCCAACTGAACCATGGTTATTGGCTGCTTTGTATAATGGAAATGTGCATATTTGGAATTATGAAACACAGCAACTTGTCAAATCTTTTGAGGTAAGAGTTTATTCTAATCAAATTTCATCTAAAAATCACAATTCTCAAGGAATTTGTTCTCATCGGAGCAAAGTTAATAAAAATGAAAAAAAAATATAACACAAGAAATTTAAAAGAAAAATATGTCTTTTAAAAGAAAAATATGTAGTCAATTGAAAACAAATTCTTAAAGGTATGTGATGTTCCTGTGAGATCAGCGAAATTCATCGCTCGTAAAAGTTGGATTGTCACCGGTTCGGATGACATGCATGTTCGGATTTTCAATTACAACACATTGGAACGTGTTCATCAATTCGAAGCGCATTCCGATTACCTACGATCAATTGTTGTTCATCCAACACAACCATTTGTTCTCACATCTAGCGATGATATGCTTGTCAAACTGTGGGATTGGGATAACAAATGGGCTATGAAACAATCATTCGAAGGTATTTTTAAGTTTCATTCATCGACCATAAATGAATACATTTTTTTCAGGTCATACTCATTATGTTATGCAAATGGCAATTAATCCAAAAGATAACAATACGTTCGCCACTGCTTCTCTTGATAAAACCGTGAAAGTGTGGCAATTCGGAAGCAATGTACCGAATTTCACTTTGGAAGGCCACGAAAAAGGAGTAAATTGTGTTGATTACTACCATGGTGGAGAAAAACCATATATTATTTCCGGAGCTGATGATCATCTTGTTAAAATTTGGGATTACCAAGTGAGTTGAATGTTTAAAAGTTCTTAGTAATTTTTTTGTGCTCCAGAACAAAACTTGTGTTCAAACGTTGGATGGACACGCTTCGAATGTTTCTAGTGTTTGCTTCCACCCAGAATTGCCTCTTATTATCACCGGTTCGGAAGATTCTACCGTTCGATTGTGGCACGGGAATACTTATAGGTGTGTGCATAAAAATTTCAATTGTTTATTGAAAATAATGTTCAGATTTTCGAATTAAGTAATCAGAATGATCTTTTGTAAAAAGTAGCATTAAAAATTATGAATTTTCCAGATTGGAAACTACTTTGAACTACGGTCTCGAGCGTGTTTGGTATGTTCAAGCTCAAAAAGGTGGAAATACAATTGCTATCGGGTACGACGAGGGTGCTGTAACATTAAAACTTGGCCGAGAAGAACCTGCTGTCAGCATGGATACATCCGGAAAAATTATTTGGGCAAAACATTCAGAAATTCAGCAAGCCAATTTGAAAACATTGACGAGCGAAGAATCGGAAGCCATTCAAGATGGTGAACGTCTTCCATTATCTGTCAAAGACCTTGGATCATCTGAAATCTACCCACAAACATTGACCCACTCTTCAAATGGTCGATTTGTTGTTGCTTGCGGTGATGGTGAATACATTGTGTACACTGCTATGGCGTTGAGAAACAAAGATTTCGGACAAGCCTTGGAATTTGTCTGGGCTGTTGACCCGAATATGTTCGCTGTTCGAGAATCGGCCACCAGTATTAAGATCAAGAAGAACTTCAAGGAGTTCAAATCGATCAGAAGTGATCTTGTCATCGAAGGAATTTGTGGAGGACCACTCTTGGCACTTCGATCCACCAACTCGCTTTGCTTCTTCGATTGGGAAACCGCTCAACTTGTTCGAAGAATTGAAATCACTTCGAAAAATTTGTATTGGAGTGATAACGGTGAAATGGTTGCGATTTGTGGTGATGAATCGTTCTATATTTTGAAATATAATGCAACCGCTGTTGAAAATGCATCGGAAAGTGATATTACTGAAGATGGAATTGAAGATGCGTTCGAAGTTGTTGGAGAACAATCGGAAAGCGTTAGAACTGCATTCTGGATTGGTGATTGTTTCATTTTCACAACGGCTCTCAATCGAATTAACTATTACGTTGGAGGTGAAATTGTTACTATCGCTCATGTTGATCGACCATTGTACTTGGTTAGTTTTTAATGAAAAAAAAAGTTAGGCTAGATTTCTAATTCCTTCAAAAACAAAACACTTATAAAAATTTCATCAATTCAGCTTGGATACATGGCAAAAGAATCTCGCGTGTACGCCGTCGACAAAGATTTGAACGTCATCTCCTACAGACTTCTTCTCTCGGTTCTCGAATATCAAACCGCTGTGATGAGACGCGATTTTGACACCGCTGATAAAGTTTTGGCAACAATTCCAAAAGAACAAAGAACTCGTGTTGCTCATTTCCTCGAAAAACAGGGTTTCAAAAAACAGGCTCTTGCTGTTTCACAAGACCCAGATCACAAGTGAGTTATTTAATTCTAAAGAGAACATAAATTATTTTCAAATTTAATAGGTTCGATTTGGCTATCGGACTCGGTGATCTGAAAGTTGCCTACGATTTGGCTCTACAAAGTGATTCCGAAGAAAAATGGAAGGCGCTGAGTAATGCGGCAACATTGAAATCAGAGTTGTTGTTGGCTGGTGAATGTCTTGGACGAGCTCGTGATTTTGGAGGCCTACTTCTGTTGGCCACGTGCGCTGGATCTTCGCCACTTCTTCAAAAAGTTAGTTATACTTTTTGAAAAGTAATATAAAATTTTTTTTAGTTGGCGAATGATTCTGAAACATCAGAAACGACGAACATCAACTTCTTGAGTAATCTTTTGTTGGGAGACGTTGATAAGTGTTTGGAAGTGTTGATAAACACTGATCGATTGCCAGAAGCTGCGTTCTTCGCAAGAACTCATGTTCCGTCACAAGTTCCACGAGTTTTGGAATTGTGGAAAGCAAAAACATCAAAAGTACATGAGAACTCATCGAAAAGAATTGCTGAGTCACTTGCCGACCCGGTGAAATATGAAAATCTTTTCCCGAAATATGCTGAAAGTTTGAGAGCCGAATCATATGTTCGACAAATTTCGAGACTTCCTGTGCCGGCTTCCGCAAGAGCACCATCGAATGCGTCGAGAAATATCGAACAAGAAATCGAAGAGGCGGTCGCTGCCGGTGTTCTAACATTCACCAATGATGGACACGCTGTTTTGGCAAATGTGCCAGTAGCGGCACCATCTCATTCAAACGAGCTCCATGTGACATCAGCGAAACGTCAACCATCGCCGTCGCCTGTGAGAGAACCATCGCCAATCCCTCCACCAGCTCCAACTCAACAAAATCATGGATTTGATGATGATGATGAGGAGGAAGAGGAAGAAGTAGAAGAAGAGCAACAACACAATGAAGTTCACATTCCACGTGAAGATGACGATGGATTAGTGTTGACCGGAAAACCTGATTTAGTATCTTCTGGGTCGAGCCGTCCTGATGTATTGCCTGAACGAGGATCTGCTGCCCCAGATTTGGTTTCCGACTCAACTGCTCATCAAAGTGGAAGCGCGCCTGAGGTTTGTATCTATCATTTTCTGAAAAAAAATGATTCTAGAGTTCAATTTTTTGTCGGCAAAAACTTTTAATTGAGAGTTCAAGTTAACTTCTACAAAGATCACAAAAGAGGATCTTTTCCCGAAAATTTATCAGAAAAAACGGTAATTCGGAAGTATTGTCAGTACGACAAATTTAGAAAACGATAATAAATATTATTTGAAAAACGTGAAACGTGGCATAGCTACGTACAGTAGAATTTTCTCTGTACACGTGAATTTATCACATTTTATAATGGGAAATTATCATTTTTTATTTTTTCTCATGTTCCTTCAACGAAAATGTACTGTATTTAGCACCGCCCATTTGGTTTTCTTCCGATGGTCTAATTTTTTCAACCCTAAATATCGAAATTCGAAATTCAGGATTGAAATTTTTCCCGTCAAAAGAGGCGACTTATAAATCTTAATTTTTTGCAGGTTGTGAGCGATACGGGTGATGTTCGATGGTCGGACGAAGAAGACTTTGGTGACGCGACCGATGGAAACGACATCAATCTAGACGAGTTGAACCTAGACGATGAAGATTGACTAGTGGTCGATCGATCTGCATAGACTTGTTCTCTTTCTTCGCCTCCCAAGATTTTTATTGTTTTTGTCCAACCTTTCTATTCTTCCACCAACAGCAAGAACAACAACAAAAAGAAATGTGCCTTTAAGAATATTTGTTAGTAGAAAGAAACAAGCAGATTGATCGAAAAATCGATATTTTCATTTGTTATTATCCAAAAAGAACTACTAACCTATTATCTGGTGACGGTGACTCTTTCTTCTAACACATTTTCATATTTGCGCGCGTTCGAGTTTTTTTTTCTAATCGCCTACCATGTGATATTTAATTCATCCCATCCCCCACAATTTCCTGTCAAGTTATACTGGTTTTCTACCCGTATCCAATTTTTGTTTTATAGCATGCCAACGCACATAATTTATTGATTAATTTATTTTTAAAGGTGTTTTCTAGGGGTTACGTTACGTTTTTTTTTTGAAATTCAACATGTGTAAAATAGTTTTATTTATCAAAAAAGCAAAAACATTCGGAATAAATTGCGTTATTATTAATGGTATTTTTTTGGTCACAATGAAATTGATTTTGTTCGAGAAAAAAGATCTTTGACATCAGTATGTTTCAGTTCGAGATGTAGTCATAGCTGTAGTTGTAGTTATAGTAGATTCGGTGCAAGAATCGGGAGAGTTCATAAAATAACTGTAGATATTTTTGAATCTTTGTGTTGGCGTGATTGCAAATGATTTTGAATTCGACGCCGGGTCATTATTGGCGGGTATTCGAGATATTTGAAGAAATTGAGACACGAGAATTGTGGTTGATGCAACATTGTGAAGAATCGAGAAAATGAACGAGACTACGATGACTGTTGAATTGGTTAGAGTGTTGGCTGAAACTGTTGACATGAAAACTACAGTAATCCAAAAAGGACTCAACCTATTCCACTTGTCGAGACAATATGATAAATACAGTAACCCAGAAGGAAAAAATAGATATAACAACAAGTTGAGGCGAGAATGAGAAATGTTAGGAAAAGTTTCATGTTTTTTCGATAAATACATTTGTAGACCCATGGACAATGATGATCGAAATCGTGTACACATCTGTATTTAGTTTTAGAAAAACAAACAGTTTCAGGCCGGCCCGAAAAAAAGGCCAACACTCACCGATCACATATTGAACAATGATGCGAGTTGAGCGGTCGTGGAACCCAACACGTAAAACAGAATCGATCTTTTGAACCCATCTCGATTTTTTGAACAAAATCATCATACGGGTTTTCCGGATAAGCGACAACACCTGGATTCCAGAATACTAGTCTGAAATTGAGGAAAAGAGTGAATTCTCAAGAGGAAAAAAAGAAGGTTGATTACATCCAAAAAACGATTCCCGAAATGATCCACAAGAGAATGGTTGGCACGAGAAAATACCACGGAACAATTCCATTTGTCAAAAATATTCTGAAACAAAAAAAAAGAGAAATATCGGGAAATTTCTTTCCAACTCACAAAATGGCAAACTGAACCAAACCCAAAGTTTGAATGTATGACACTGGAAGAAGCTGCATTTGTTGGATGGATCGTTTTCCATAAATCGCGTAGATGACAAAAACCATGATAGTGAGAGATGAGAGACCGGCGGCGAGATGAACAAAATAGGAAAGCAGAAACGAAAACACTATCGAAAAACCTGCAAAATTATTATGCCCTTTTTCTGAATTTTTGAACAAATTAGCGGGCCGGGCCAGAAAAAAAAATAAATCTGAAAATAACCAACTCTGAATGCGGTCAGGTGTCGTAACTTTTTTACGCACAAAATAATGTTTTCGGTTCAGCAAAAATCTTGAAAAAAATGAATCTGCTCCATCCAGTTTCTCGACTCTAACCCTATTCAATCAGACTTTGATGTTTCCGTCGATTTTTATTTGGTCACTTTGGGCCCAAAATTTTTCCTCCTATTTTTTGGAAAAACAAAAACTCACCAATAATACTTCCCGACAACACCATTTCAGCTCCCCACTTTGAGAACAATCTCATTTTCCAATTTCCAAACCTTCTCAAGCGTGTATACCTCATCAAATTGTGAAGCTCTTTCGCCGATTTTGGCGATGTCATGTCCATTGCAGTTTTGCCCGCCTGATTCTTTTTGTCATCATCAGCTCCGCCGACGAGAAGTTCACTGAAAAATATCGAACAGACAATCAGAGAATAAAACGCAGATAATCAAATTACACAGCTCCAAGATGATTTTGTTTTCGAACAGCAGTATGGAGTGCAGTGTCACCTTTGACATCGTCCGCAAAATTCAAATGGGCTCCGCGATAAACGAAAATTTTGATCGGAAACATTCCATAGCAACTTCGAGCTGCAATCATTAGAGCCGATTGGCCGAGTTTGTCGCGAAGATCTTTGCTTCGATCGCATTTGATGAGAAGGTAGGCGATGATGATCGAGTTGCCGGTTTGAGATGCGACATGAAGTGCTGTTTCGCCGTGAATATTTCGGATTGTACCATCGGCACCGTGCTGGAAAACATACACCTCAACTCGGGTTGGGACAATTACAGAACCGGGCCGATATGATTTCAACGGGACCAGCTTGGTTTTTTGAGATTTTTTCTATATCAGGCTATAAAATTGGGCCAGAAAAACTTTTTGATTGGAACTATCATCAAACGGAGGGACCCGGTTCGACTTTTAAACGTCTTTTTCTCAGAGTCGGTATGAGAATTTTTTGAAAAAGTTGTAGAAACCATTTCCAAACTCTTGCTCTTCTAGAAAAAGTATGATTTGTATATACAAGTAATCGAAAGCCGGATTAATTTAAGGCTCGTTTCCGGCCGAGCTTTTTTTCAGGCCTTCAAGTTCAAAGACCGGCTAAGGCCCTGCCTGTCCAAGAGAGCCCAAAACTTACCCCAAAACGGACCCTGATAGATACTTTTCCGGGTCAAAAAACCCAGTTTTCCGATTTTAAAGCTTGCCCCGTTCGAGTTACATGTTCATCCGCGATTCGAATTAGGTTATTTCCAAGCCTTATTTTTTTATCGAATCTGTTCCAACTTTTTCGTTTGGGTTTTTTTCAGATATTTTTTTTTAGTGATTTGGAAACCACAGAGGGATTCAAGAAAGAATGAAAAGAGTTCCTCCATTACCATAAATTCAGCGATAAACAAAAAGTGCAAGATATTTTTGTTTTCCTCTCAACTTTTTTCTAATTAAACACCTCCTCCCCCTCCCTCTCTCAATACCATCAAAAGTGCAACAACAGCGTCCAAATGTGCAACATGACATGCCCAATGCAATGGTGTCGATTTCAGATTTCCGCCAATCGAATCGATATTCGCGCCACATGCCAACAAATATTCGATGATATCAGTCTTGTTGTTGATCGCCGCCCAATGTAGAAGTGTGCAACCTTCATCATCGAACTGATTCACATTTATATGTGTCATGTTTATCATATATTTTAGCATTTCAACATTTCCCGATTGACATGCTTTGACCGCCTTTTCGATTTTTGTGCCGAGTAAGATTTTGCTGAAAAACATCTTGCTTATTAATTTTCATTATTTTGAAAAACATGAAAATTGAAGCTGTCTCTTGGGATTCTAATAATTAGTCGATTCTTCGAAACTATTCATATTGAACGAGTCGTAAACAAAAATGGATTACTGTAGTTGCCAAAACAACATATTATTCATTTTTTTTTCACCATAAAAAAATTGTAAGTTCGAATGTACTAACTATTCAAAATGTTTTATTGATTGTTTCTTTTTTGTCGAAATACCTTCTTGTCCCTGTCGATTCTTCTGAACATGACGATCCCGACCATGAGTTGGTTGTTTTCTCGGTCTCTTCTTCGATCGTTGACAGACCTCTAGTCTCATACATTTTTCACAAAATACCCCCATTTCCATTTTGAGAAAAAGGATACGTGAATATTTTATAGCACACCACGTTTTTGATTATTTTATTCTTTTTGAAATTTTCTTGTCATTCAAGGATCACAAAATCTAAAATTCATAGAATGCGTGTTGAAATATTTAATTGGAAAAAAAGTGGATTTTTGAAGATTTGCAAAATCGAAAAATTGCTCCCAACTTTTATGGGTAAAAACTGCGAGTGTTGCGGCTGAAGTACTTGCAAAAATGCATTTACGCTCTCAATTTCTGTCTTTTGGTCGTTCTTAAAATTTTTTTATCAGATTATCTCGATTTAATTGTGTTTTTTTTTGTTTCTAGACAGTTTGGTCTTTCAAATTTCATTTTTTTTTTTAATTTTTAAATGGAACAATGTTGAGTTTTATATTTTGTATAAGTTTTGGCGCAAAAACTCTTGAAAAAGGAGCGAGAAATATTCCACATGTTTCAAAAAACAACAAACCATGAAAACATTTGAGCTGTTCAAAATGTTATTTTTTTTTATTTTCGGCCGGTTCTGGATAGAATCTCATATTTAGCTCGATTTCACCGGAATTTTTTGTTTTGTTTTTGAGCCAACTTTTGAACGTCAGTCTCTCACACTGTCAGGGCCAGGAATAGGATTTTTTGAAAAAGTTGTGACAAACATTGCTACACACTTGTTCTTCTAAAAAAGTATAATTATTGGTCTGCAAGTATTAAAACTCCGGAAAATATTGAAGGCCGGAAACGGGCTTGTATAAAAATGCCAGGCCAGTCAGATAGTGCTTCCGGTCGGCTCAAAACGACCGAAATCTCACCCTTGTGTTAAGTTTTTTCCAGAAAAAATCATTGCAAGTTCTCCGCAGGGACTTCAAAGTTTTGAAAGACTAAGAGCAAAAAAAAATGTTTCAAACATCTTGAAAAGTGCTTAACTTTTGTCTCCATTCATTTCTCACTCTCCACGCAACAACAAAAAATTGAATCAGGCTCTCAAAAATAGAAAAAAAACGTCGTCGCAAAAGAAATCGCATTTCAGATCCTTTTTTGTGTGTATTTTTTTCTCGGCTCGTTAGCCGTTTCCCAAAACTGTTCCAGATATTTTCTCTTTTTTTTCTGCGGTGTGTTGTTTTGTGTTTTAGCAGCAAAAAGGTGATTCGATTCTTTCTGGTTGGCAAGTAAAAATAACACGAATATTTGTTTTTTTTCCGTCGCCTGACATGTTTTTGTGAGATGTCAGAATGTGTCCAGAATTTCAAATTTGTTCTACTCGCTTCTTCTAATTTTGACACGGATTACTGTCATTTTCAAACCTACAGTAGTCTTGAGATCAAGAAAATAATTCAATTTTGTTTTCCACCAAATCCAATTTCGCCTTAATTATGTTTGCTTTTTTTCCAGAAATAGTTTCCATTTTTTCTCTCACAAGTTTCTCCGAATTAATCAAAACAAAAAAAAGTGGCCCCGCAGAAACCAGTGAAAATGTTTGTCGCAAATTGAATTTCCGCTTTTCGCGTCGGTGAAACATTTTTTTCGGGAATCTCGCAGAAAGTGGGCGAATCATATGAACATGTATAATAAATCATATAAAATACCTAGGTAACAAAACGAGCTTATTTAATTTTTGTCACTTTTTTTGTTTGATTTTATAGTCGTATATATTATTTATATATTAGTAAAAGCAGCCACTGGTTGTTTTTCCGAGCTTTGGTCGCAATGTGAAATTGTGCAGATCTTTCAAATCATTTTGGTGGGTTACTGTAGTTTGAAATAAAATGATGAAGAACTTTTTGAAACAACAAACTATCTCAAATCGAAAAATTTCAACTACCAGTTTTCTGTTTTTCAAACTTTTTTGATTATGATTTTTTTTTGAAGCTTTTGTCAGGAATTCACATTTCACGAATATTTGTCAGAATTTTCAAAATATAAAAAAAACAGTTATTCCTAATTGATGACAAAACTGTAAATTTTCTAGGCCGGACTAGAACTTTCACTGAAAAAAACTGGTTCCAACATTTTTTAAAATCCTCAACAGATCTCACTTTCTGACTCTATGTGCTCTTTTTCGAAGAATCAACAGTTAGTTCTGAAAAGAATCAATTTTTCGTTTTCTTTTTCTCTCTATGAATAATACGATTTTCAGACAAAATGATTAATTGTCAGTTGCAGACGCCTTTTTTTCTCATTTTTGATTTTCATCGTTTTATGTGGAAAAAAGTGATCGGTGGTCACGAGCTTTTTTCTTTATGATGTCTTTTAGTACAGAAAACAAGAAATAATTTCATTTCGAGGCTATGCTTGATTTTTGCAACTGAAAAATCATAATGAAAAAAAATCGTAACCTAAATATTCTGTTAAATATTTTCCAAAAAATAACGGTTTTGAAATTTTTTCTTCCTGTAAAAAACAAACGTGAAATCAATAATGGACGTGACATTTCGACAGTTGTGAGGTTATAGGTGCCAGAAAACCCGGGCCGAAAACCTCAGACCGGGCCTCTTTGTTTCTCAGACGGTTGAAAACCCCGTCCCTGAGAATCGAGAACCCCCTTTCCCACAGAAACCCGCACATTTTTTAATATTTAATATTCTTTTGTTTTTCATAAAATAATTTTCGAGTTCAATTCTTTTATTTCTCGATTTTTGTTTTCATCAAACGTCCCTCTTTCATTTTTTTTTTCGTTTTTTTTTATTTTTGATGACATTTTTTCACACGGAAGGGAAAACTTTAAAAACTATGGACCGGATAACTATATTTGTTTACTGTTTGATCTTGAAAAATAGGAAGAGTTTTTTCTCGAAGATGAGCATAAAAACAAGGCTTTTAATATTCATACCACAAAAAAAAGCTTCCGGAAATAGGCCATAGCGGGAGAAAAATATTGTGAGCTGAAAAAAAAAAACAATTTCTTTAACATAAAAGAATTTTCTTGGTTCTGAGCATTTATGGATCCGATTTGTTCTCTTATTCAAAGATCAATGATACATTTTCAGTCATAAATGAAGTTTCAAAAAGTTTCTAAACTCTGAAAATCTCTGATTACGCTGATTTTTGATTCACATTTTCAAGTATAATTTGATTCCACTCATTTGTTTTTTCAAGGTTCTTGTTTTTAGTTGTTTTTCCATGTCTAACTTGTCTTCTCAAAACTACGATATCTCAATATTTAATTAAAAAACGAACTTTTTTTTTCATTTCCAAAATTTTTTCTCTTTTTTAGAGGTGTCAAAAAACCTTCTAACATTTTTTAGCACCCAATAAAACCAGCTGATTTTTGTTTTTTTGCAAAAAAGAAAACAAATCGATTAATTATTTTTCTCTAGACCACTTGTCCCACAAAGTCTGAAGTGCCTATACGAATAATTTTCGCTTCTTCTTTATGAACTAATACTTTTTTTTTCGAAAAAATTGAAAATGAAAATTGTGTCTAACTCCGCCCACAAACTGGCCACGCCCATTTGTCGAGTTATTTTCGAGTTGTGTGTAGAAGGGGGGTAATTAGTTCAGATGGAGGTTTGTTTTCTACTAACGAAAATGTGAAAAAGAGAAAATAAGAAATGTTTTTGAGATTTGAATGATAAATATTTTTCGAGCTTGTTTTCTTTTTTTTGTGTTTTTTTGGTGCTTGAGTTTTATGTGCTCAAGTTTCGAGCATTTTTCTGTGCACATTTTTATCAAGTTTTTTTTTTGAAAGAAAGTTCAAAGTTCGGTCACATTTTAAAACGGGTTCTCGACACAATTATTTTTATGAGCCAAGAGCATTTTTTGTTTCTCTTAAAATTTTCTGAAATCTTTTTGAGTAGCTGAAACTTCAGACCTCCAAAATTTGAAAAATTTCGGCCAAGCCCACAGAAATGTGTGGAATCTTGAATAGTTTTTTCTACAAGTCAAATGTGTTCTTGTGCTTTTGCCAATACGAGAAAACTAAGAAAAAATCGTGCGAAATTTGAGATTTTGCTCATCTTTTTCATCATCCTCTCCATCTCATTCAATATTTTTAAAGTTCACACGAATCGGGCCCCTTTTTCACATAGTTCGTTATTTTTTGACCGGTTTCGAAAACTTTGAACATTTATCAAATGGTGTCCGAATGAATTAAAAACATTTGTCTTTACAGTTGAATGCACCTAATTTGTATTGAGTGACTTTTGTTTCATGTTTTATTGTCCAACAAACATTTTTCAACTTTTTTCGGTGTCCATCAAAAATGAATAAACAACAACAACAAATTGTTTTGTTTTGTTTTGCGCAATCTCGATTTCTTCAACGTATCCGATTTCGCCCGTTTTTTCTTTCATTTCTCGCCATTAAAAAATGACATTTTTTTGAGGAGAAACATGTCAGATGAGAGACGTGTCACATCGGCTTCGATTCATGGATCTGTTTCGGTCAAGGTCACGCCATCGGATGAAAAACAGAAACAAGAAGTCCGATCGAAACGATTCAGTTTGGCAAATATTCCGAGACAAGATCGACGTGTCACTATTCGACCTTATGAGAGTTTTCGGTTAGTTTAACCAAGAGAGATTGGTCTCGAAAAAACCAAATCTGGAACTGACCCCAACATCAAAAATGTGACTGAAGAGGGCGAAGAAAGCGGGCCAGTTTTTTCAAGAGTTTTGTTGAATGGCCTTTTATGAGGTTTTTTAGAGGAGGCGCAGAAAATCAAATTTTTGCACTTCGGGGTCACGTCGATTTTGATTTATTTTCCCGTTTTTTGTAAATGGATCACGAAACAAAATGAAACATAATATAAGCGTGACATTTCGAGCTGGAAATTTTTTGTTTTTCTATGTTTCTCTTGATTGGAAAACTCAAATATCGGAAAATTTCCGGTTCCGGTTCCGCCCAAGCCTGGCCCGAGCAACTTGAACCTTCAAAACAAAATGGTCCGGGTCAGAATTCTTGTTCCTGTGTTGTTTCAGTCTTCTTGGAAGTTTTCATCAATGTCAAATTCAAAGTTAATTTCAACGACCTTTTTCCCTCAAATGAGTGTTTTTCATTGGAGAAGATAACACATGACATTATTGTGTAAATGTACTTGAATTGTACCAACAACCTGATCGTACAATTGTTTTCGAACATTTCAGTTGCTATATTTTCAGAGAGCGAAAGGAAGATGTGAAAGATAACATAACATTTGGCTACGCGGCTTTGAGTACTGTTGAGGATGACACTCCGAAAAGTTCAAATTACGAATTGAACAACCAAGAAGATATCGCACAACGAGCTGTTTCACCAAGTCCTTCTGTTTTTTCAATCTACGGAGATGAACCGGGTCCCTCTAGTGTAAGCAACCAACACATCACAGCTATCATAAACTAATACAGATTTGTTCAGATGTGTGAGCAACCTGTTGGTGCTCAAGCTGACGTGTTCATCACTTCACTTGGCGAAAAGAAATTGACACAAATCAAAAAGTTCATCGAAAACACACCGCGCGAAGAAAACATGTATTTTTTGTGGGTGAAAGATTCGACGACATCGAAGATAACTGTGATATCGTTGAAAACGTTGGAGAATCATTTCAAGAATGACAATCGAGTGAGACGGGTGAAATGGCGACATTTGAGTTCGGAAAGAGTTTCGATTTATAGATATAGTTTGCCGGCAATTACTTATGAGGTGAGCACATTTTCGAGATTATAAATGATTGTTTTTTTTTCATTTCTTGATTGATGATCAAAATTTGGCAGTAATTTGAGACTGGATGTTATTGAATTTCCGGATAAAAATAAATAAATAAGTATTTTTTCAACTTTTTTAGAATTAGTCTAGACAGATGTAATCTCATGAGTGTAAAAATGTGAACATTGTTTTATAGGGAGAGTTCGTATCAGGTCTCTTCCGCAAAAAAAAAACTACTTATTCACTTTCTGGTAGACCTCGTAAACTGAATTGTCCAAAAATTTCAAGAAAACGGGGCGGGTCCAATTTATGAACTGAATGTTCTAGTCCGTTGAAACAAATATGCTTCCGGTTCGATTTTTTGGCTCGATTTAGCAAAAACCTCGATGCGATGTGCAACATAGAAAAAAATGCAAAAAAATTGCAACATGTTCTATGACAAAAACGTGAAAAATAAATCGAAATGAAAAAAGGTCAAAAATCAATGAAAAATGTTGCACATTTTTTGGAAAAATTAAGGTCACGTTGCACAGTTTTTTTCTGCAATTTTTTTGCATTTTTTCTACGTTGCACATCTCATGAAAAAAATGTTCTTCGGACCTTCGGTTCAGTAACAACCTCTGAAGAATCCAACAAAAAATTACCAAGATTGGCTTATGAACAGAACACTTGTGCAATTTTTTCCCAGAGCAGCTTTTAGTCTGAGCCACGCATTAAATGTTTTGTGACTTTCAGAAATCCAAATTGTGCCGCGAATGTCTATGCCGTCACAAAAAGTTATGTCTCCTTCTCGTCTGGTTGGCATTCGTCCTATTTTTATGTCTTGTAGTTGTACTCGGA
Source organism: Caenorhabditis sp. 8 KK-2011 (assembly GCA_963572245.1). Lineage (NCBI taxonomy): Eukaryota > Metazoa > Nematoda > Chromadorea > Rhabditida > Rhabditidae > Caenorhabditis > Caenorhabditis sp. 8 KK-2011. The sequence goes on from OY751549.1 coordinate 3,984,768, forward strand.
TCAATCTCACCTGATCATCATCCACATCCATTTGCACATTTCAGTCAAAATCGAAATACGACCACAATCAGTACTTCTCTTGGGTAAATGAATACAACAACAACAACAACAAAAAGAAAACGCGTTCATTCATATAAAATAAATTAATTTTTGCAAAAATTTCCCAAATATTATTATTAGACACCAAAAAGAAGTTAACCTCTTGGGATAGCGGCGACGCCAGTTTTATACAATTTCTCCGGTTCTCCAAGAACTACCCGATCGATAAACTCCTTTCCTTGAATGAAACAATGATCTTGGTTCGACGCCTCATACTTCCATCCACCAAATCGTCCTCTTGAATAAATTGAGTTCTTCTCGAGTTCGGTATGAGCACGAGCAAGTTCTCGATCTCTGTTTGGAGTTGGAATTGGATATCCGTATGGCAAAGTGATTGAGTAGACTGATTCGATAGCCTCTCGGGTGATCATCGACTTGAGAACAAGTCCATCAAGAGTCTTCTTAACCATCTCCTCCTCGGTGATTGGATCATCAATTGGTCGCGCACACTCACACATCACCGACCAATACTTGTCCTCATCCGGTGTCACATCACCATATCTACTGAGAATGGTGACACGGAAGAATGGAACATTACGATCAGGGAAGTACAACCAGGTGAACTTTTCCAAGAACGATGTCATTGGTTTGCGAAGTCCGACTCCGACAACAAACACCTTGTTGTGAACAATATCCAATGGAGCGGTGATACCGGTATTGTTGACGAGTTGATCGATTGGCGAAGTGTTCAACAGAACATCGTATGACACTTTCTCCGGAGTCTCGTTGCCATTCTTAAGCACCTCGACAGTCTTCTCAACATGGTTAACATTGGTGACTTTACGATCGAATTCGAACCATTCTTGTGGCAATTTCTTTGCCATCGATGACCACACATTTCCGGTTCCACCGTGTTTCGGGAATGTGAAATACGAGTTTGGTCCCCATCCAAAATCGGCGGTCGACAACTCTTTCTGATCCATAGCGCACAATTCTTCGAGTTTCTCTTGTGGCAGTTTTGCGACACGGCTTCCAACCCAGTTTGGCGACATTTTCAATGGTTCAACTGTCCAAACCTTCTTGGTGTATGGCTTGAAGAAAGTGTTGAGAATTGTTGGTCCGAAGTGTTGGAGAACCCAGTCTTCGAAATTGTCCGGGCTCGATTCAGTTTGTGGCTGAAATAGGGTTGACTAAGAAAAAAAGGTTCTGGATCAAGGGTCACTTACATTCTCATATCGCTCCTTCAAATCAGCCAAACATCTATTCTTCACCTCATCGGGGAAAAGTGGAACAGCGAATTGAGCTGGATATGGGACGAGATGAATACCATCAGTGTCGTACAAGTAGTTCATATCAACCATACAATTTCTGGCCAACTTGTTCCACTCATCAACAGCCCATTGGGTCGCTTTCTCATAATATGGGAAGTTGTGGTTGAAGGTGATGTGACCACCCATATCCCACAAGAAGCCCTTGTCATCTTTCACGGTGCATGAAAGACCACCAGCATAAGAGTTCTTAAAAATTGTGTTGTTTTTTTTTCGTTGGAAAATAATGATTCGGTGAAACGTACTTGTTCAAGGCACAAGAGCTCGACATTTTTAGCCGCCTCGTTACCCTCGTTTTTCAGCTCATTGAGACGATAAGCTGCACCGATCGCAGTTGGTGCCGCACCGATGCACACTATCTTCATTCTGCAAAGAAAAAAAGTTGAACAAAAACCTCTAGTTGAAAAATGAAAAGGAAAATGAATATGAAAAGAAAAGGGGGGATAAAAGTCGAAGTGATAGGATCTGACCCAGTTCGTTTTCACTTTTCCATAAATCTTTCAATATGAACAATAAAACGGAACAAATCGCATCTTTTATATGAGAGAAGCTATGCAAAAAGTGAAGAAGACGTGGGAGGGAGTGTGCCCTTTCTAGCCAGACAAACATCATGTGCAGGTGCTAGTTGAACAGGTTCCACGCCGAAACCTGGCGGGGCCGGTTTAAGCAAACAAAGAACGAATCTGAAGATTATTCTTCTTTTTTTCTCCTCTCAGTGTACGATGATGATTAGATAAAGATCCAGAACGGACACCTTGTTCTGCATCTCCGAAAATCTCTGATCTCATCTGACTTATGAAACGAAACGATGACGAAAACTGGCACATTTGACACAAAATAGTTTTTATGAAGTTTTTGTCTTCCTTGTTGATGTGATGATCTACAAGATTTTCGAACAGGTTCCTATTGGGATCGATCACTAAAGGAGATAGGGAAGAGGAAAAAAACTCATACCTTGGGATCCATTTTTCTTCATCTGGAATATGTTTTTCGTGTATGAAGTTTCAGACCAGAAATGATTTTTGTTATGCGTTTTTCTCTGAAAAGTTTTGGTGGTTTGGTCCTTTTCAGTACGAGTCTAGCAAAGAATTTTTTTACTGACAAGGGAGGTTCAACTTGTTCCCATCTCAACCTTTGACGTGATTTTTTGTTGACTAAATCGGACACGCTGATCAACGTCCTGCTTTTAACTTTTTCCTTTGAGCACTTTGAGAAAAACTTCATAATTTCAGTGCTTTTAACACACCTAAAATCTCCACAGACAAAAATAGAAAGTTCACGTTTTTTATTAATTCAAAATTTAATCTTTTTTGCAAGGGAAATTTTTCATTGTTCTGAACTTCTCTCTCACAGACTCGAAAGAAAAAGTTATTGACACGTTTTAAATCAGGAGGTTCGGTACGTGTCGGACCGGGCTTTTTCATTTTTCGGTCGCAAAATAACCCGGCCAGGCTCGTCCCGATATTTAAACCTCTGTTTCTCATTGTCAGAGCCGGGGATATACTTTTTTTGTTGTAAAAGTTGTGGAAACCATTACCATTTCTACTTATCTAGGAAAAGTATGTAATTTCCCAGGCCCAAGAGAGCCCAAAAATCCATGCCAGAACCTTATAATTGTTTCTGTTTACTATTAGAAAGTTTTTTTGTGAGCGATGTTGGCTGAAGATCAAAAGTTGTATCTTCTCTTTCATCGGAATAATTTTTATCTTCTTCAAACTGTTTGAAACAATTTCCCATTTCATGTTTATTGATCTCTTATCCCATCAAAACTGACCGATTTTTTCAAAATTTCGAATTTTTCACATGAACTTTTCACGTGAACGTGGATTTATTACTGTAGGTTTCAAATCAGAAGCTGTTGTTTTCCCATTGAATCATCATAATTGTTCGAACAGAAACCATCCAGAACAATTTCTCATCTCGACACGTGGAAAAGTAAATTACTACGTGGGAAAAATGCGGAACTTTTTGCAAAACAAAAACTCGGAAAACTCATTTCTTCACAATAACAAAAACATCTGGTATCCAAATTTAGGGGCTAGTTGCATTGGTGCTTCGTCTGGTGAACATACTTTCCGCTTTTGTTGAGTTCGGGTCGATTTTGTAGTTGAAAATTTCGAATATCTTGGAACGTAACGTTTTGTTGAACATGATATAAACACAAGGAGGAAGTCCTGCAAAAAATATTGATCTGTCAAAAAATCGGGCCGGATTTGATATATATTCTTCTAGAGAATACTGTATGTTCGGTTTTATTTAAGACCCATTTCGAAGAGATTTCTTGTCTGAGAGTACTGTACTTTTGTGTCATTCTTGTGTCTGACCGTTTTTTTTTCGAAAACCCGGTGAAGACCCGATTTTTGATCGATTCTCAGATAGACCGAGTTCCCCGACAGTATTCACTAACCATGATTTCCAATCCAGGCCAACTGAGCGATGGTGTGAAATATCTGGGGCAAAGAGTAGTATTGCATGTAAATATACAAAAAGCAGCCGATAAAATGACATGTGCAAACTATCATGCATTGAAAAGTTGTCTGCAAAACACTCTGATAAGTAAAACTTGCATTTCGATATTGTTACCATCAAATAAATCTTCGAAACATTTCCAAGACTTGTCGAAAGAGAATGATAAATGAGAAAAGAGCAGACTGTTATATAATTGACACCGATGAAAAACATTACGAAAAAATTGTTGAAAATGAAACCATAAACAGTGTAGAGCTCTGCTGGCAAATCGATTGTTGAGTTGGTGTTCGGGTTGAGCAGAAAAGTTGAGATGGTTGGATCGTAGATCAAAGGTTTTGTGAAAAATGTGAAATAAATGAAATAGAATGTTGGAAGAGAGATTATTGTATAAAGTGGCCAGCCGTTGAACAATTTTTTACTGAAAATTTATTTTAATTCAGAGGTCAGGGTCGTGGTCCGGAAGCCCAAATCTTAATTTTCGGAAATATCCGATAGAGTTATTGAATCTCTGTACCGACAATACACGCGTCCCTCACACTGTCCTTATTCGTGTATGTTTGTGTGTTGGCCACGCCCACAGTGAGTCTCGCGTTTAACTTTGTATAGTCAGATAATCTACAAATTGTGAAACAATTCCCATAACTGACCCCAATCTAGGTGCAACAAGTTCACAACTTCGATTAAAAGCCAAAATGAGAACATAGAAGCAGCTCATGTGCCATGTTCCAAAAACAAAACAACCCAAAAGATATGACAGCTCCATGTTATAACATGGATGCAATCCCATTATACTCCAATAACCAGCAAAATCGGCAGCCACAATTAGACTCAAAAAATCGGGAATTCCGAGAAAAAACATGATTCGATAACAACCGTGTTCCCATAAACTCTTGCTTTTCCATATTGTTTTGAGCACCAAAACGTAGAGAAATTGGGTGATCAGACCGATTAGAAGGTAGGTGAGACCGTGTTCGTAGTTTGGTTGCACGCTGATTGATGTGTTTGAGCAGTTGTAAAGAAATGGACTGGAAAGAGAATAAAACTAGCGTTGGAGGGGAGGAATTGATAGTTTGGCCTTTTGAAGTTTTCCTCTCAGTTTTGGATTTCAGAACTTCTAGAATTTTTGGGATAGAAACCGCTTTCTCGCGAGAAGTCTGTGATCATATTTCCGCAGTCCTGCAACAATCCTGCGACCTATTGTTGATTAATTTCCCGGACTCAAACAAAAAACACGGAATTGGATAGATTATTGTATTGAAACTGTCTGATGTGAGACTTTAATCATGTTGCAGAAAACTTTTTTACGTGTCGAGAAGATTTGATTTGTGGTTTGTTTCAGAAAAATTCGGAGAAACATTTATCGGGCCGGTCCCGTAATTTTGTTTGGGTCTGACAATCCCCGGCGAAAAATTACACGATGTTTGATAAAATATGAACTTTCAATTTTTCATTTCACGTGACCTTTTTGTTATTTTCGAAATGAACATTTGTGTTCGATGGAGTGAACTCGGAGTTAGGAAAAGTTAGATTTGAGCCAATGTTTCCAGCCAATGTTTGATTTTCAAAGAGTGTGCCTGGCCTTGTTTTTTGTTACTAGCTCAAACTTTTTCTCCAAAATAATATTACAAGTTCCAATATCTGTGATAACGTTTTCGACAGTTTTTTGCAACTTACTCGAGAAGTGGAGCGCCAAAAAACACGTCGAACAACATGCCTGAAAAAAGTGAAGTTACAACACAGACAAATGTAAAGTCAAATTAATATTCAGTAGAACCAACATAATGTAAATGGACAGTTATTGTTTTATTGAATTGCCCTTCTGAATTTCAAACATCTATTTGAACATAGTACTATTTTTATGGGATATTAGGAAAGTGCCAAGTCTATGAAAAATCAGCAAACGGGCAAACCGCAGAACATGAACACAGGAACACAATTTGTTGTTGATGAAGAATCAAAAACTGATTTCTAATTATTTACCACGTTCGAATCCAGACTATAAATCAAAAAAGCATGGAAAACTTCAACGAGCTCGAGACAAAAAACAAAGATATTTCTTTATTCTTTCAAAATTATAACTGTCCAGTGATTTTCGAGAATCTACCGAACACATCTAAAAATAACACAACAACTCGCGAAAAAACAAACGAACTACAAATGCCTGTTATTAGAAGAAATTGCATGTCGTAATCATCCTAGTTTTTGGTCGACCAAGAAATGATACCGATTCATCTTGTTCGGTTCGTTTTATATAAACATTGTTGTCATATTATTATTCAAATGTGCATTATCAGAAAAGCTATCAGTCATATTTATTTTGTTTGTTAGGCCTAATTAGCGATAAAATGTTTCATGAATAATCTTGAGTTTCAAGCTGAAAAATAACAACAACAACTTAAATTTCAATCATTACAATTTGATAGGAGCTTGAAAAAACTGACATGACTACAGTGAGATTGTAGCCGGGAGCCCGAGAGCCGGCCCGATAATAACGGTGCGGGCCTGTTTTCCGCCAGTCAAAAAAAAACCCGACCCTTTTGAGCGTCAGTTTCTCACACTTGTCAGAGTCGGGAATCTGATATTTTTTTTTTGAAAAAATTGTGGAATTCATTTCTACTTTCAGGGTTTTCTAAAAAAAGTATGATTTGTACATGTAAATATTGTAGACGTGAAAAATTGGCGTCCAAAAGAAAAATTTATTTCAAACGAGGTTTTTTTGGCGGCTGTGTCACTGCGAGACCATCATCTAACAAGGGAACTGTGAAAACTTACTAACGGACTTTGAGATGACACATGTGTCACGCGATAGAGTTTTTCACGCTGATCAAGATCCCGTAGCTAACTTTTGCAAAGCTCCACGCAGAAAGTTCAAAATCGAGCTCAAAGTTTGAGCACAAAAATTGAAATATCTTGTTCAATTTGTATTATTTTAGTGATGAGAAGTTACTAAAGGGTTATTTGGCATGCCAAGAACGATAGGAGCACTTAAAAACCTCGAAATTGTGATTGTTACGCTGAAAAAATGAGCCCGAAACTTTCAATGAAAAAGGTAGATCAAAAAAACGTGAAAAATGAAAAAAATTGCATTGAAAAACGTGAAAATTATTAAATTTTAGAAATTGTTTCTGATTTTTCATGTTTTTTCAGAAAAATACACTTTTTTCAAAACTTTTTAGAAGTTTCAATTAAACCATCGTGTAGAGAATTGAATTTCCTATCAGATCCACTAGTTAATTTTCATGAGTATAAAACTTTGAAAAAGTTAGGATGCATTTAAAAATTTTGGACTGATCACAAAAACGTGATTTTCAGCTTTCTGGCTGGAGCTTTGCAAAAGTTAGCTACGGGATCTTGATCAGCATAAAAAACTCTATTGGTGAGCATATATCTCATTTCAAAGTCCGTTAGTAAGCTATCATAGTTCCCTTGTAAGAAAAATGTGTGTGCCTTTAGTTTATTTATTTTTTATTTCACATGTTTTCTTGTTTGTTCATGCTAAAAAAACAGAAAAATTACAGAAAGTCAAGCCTAGGCTAAATGAAACCCTATGAGGGTGAAAAATAGGAATTTTGAAAATGGGGGAAAGCTGAAAAAATAAATAAATAAACTAAAGGCACACACATTTTTCTCAGATGATGGTCTCGCAGTGACACAGCCGCCAAAAAAACCTCGTTTGAAATAAATTTTTCTTTTGGACGCCACTTTTTTTACGTTTATAATATGATGATCGAACTTGTGAAAACTTATTTTGCGTGGAAATACATTCAGTCATACACGTAGATCAAAAAACTTGCGAAAATCAAAAACAACGAAGAAATTGAGGAACTTTTGACAACTTCGAATCGAATCAAACATCCAGTTGAATTGATCGGCACAGATAAAGTGATCATTTGTTGATAACTCGGAGTAACTCGGATGTTTGTCGAAGAATCAGATGACGTCAAATTGATCAAATTACTTGTAAAAGCCTTAACATCTTGTTGTATTGTCACTTGAACCAATGGACTGATGTTAGCAATATCATAATTGATACCAATTGCAGTATTTGAATCAGGTGCTTGTATCAAATACTTCTGATCGGATTGGTTAATTTGATTCGGGTATGGGTAATTGGCATTCATGATAACTCCTTTTGTTCCAATCGCCATTCTATTATTTAACATGAATTGATCGGTTTTCGAGATTGTGACAATGCCACGAGAAAGAATATAAGTTCGACACTTTCCATAAATTAGCAAAGACTTGTAGTTGTTAGCATTGTCGTTGGTAATGGTGGCAATTCGAAGTGTTTCAATGGGTTTGGTGATGCAACCAGCATACATTGTAAAAGTTCCATTTCCGCGCTGAAAACTCAAAAATCTTTTGAGAAGAAAATTTAAAATTAGGTGAGTAATTTGGAAACCACGAAAAAGTACAGTACTCTAAAAATATAATTTCGAGTGTTGTTGAACTTTTTTTGAAAAAAATAAACAATGAAAAAAAAATTCGCGAATAACCACAACTCGGAAAACTTCTCACAATAAAACAATTGTCATCTCAAAACAGGCAAACACTTAAAATGGGGCCGATTCAGAAGATCCAATTCTCAGAACGAGGACAAACTATACTCCCTCTCACAACTCACAAATTGAAAACTATCAATGATCATCGGTGGAAATGATCCAAGACTATAATCAGTGACATCATGAACCACAGTTAAACCATCAGTAGCTGTCAATGTTTCGGTACGATTTGTGGGATGAGAAATAGCGACCACGTCCTTCTGCCCGAAATCGTATTCCGGTGAAATGATGACCGTGAATCCTGGTACAGGTGACGAATTTGTGTTGACTATTCTGAGGTTGTTTGCATAACAGGTTTGAGATGCGATTAGCACGTCATAAAGTCTAGAAAAATCTACAATTATTGTGAGGTTGACATATGAAAACTCACGATCCTTGAAAAACGTTCGAATCATAAATCAATATATTTTCCATTAATTTTGAAGTGTATTGTAAATCGGTAAACATCGCAACTCGAATCGAAACTGGTTTCGTTGAAGTCGAAGTGACTCTTCTTGAGAACGTCGAGTTACCGAGTAAAGAATTACTATCAATCAAAGAACTGTAAGTGTCTTGAACATCAAAACTTCCGATGTCATTAAAGGGAGGTACTAAAAATAAAAGTCGATTTCAAAATGAATCTAAAAACTAAACTCACAGACTCTACCACCAATCAAAATGGTGAATGTTTCATTGACGCTGGGGTAAGCAATATTAACATCAATTGTGAAGTCTGTCGATGCCAGAGTCCAGAGTTGATCGTTCGATTGGTTTGAGAATCTGAAGTTGTGTTTATAACGGGATATCAAATAATTTCAAAACTACAACTCACTCGTATACTTTTGATCCGAACGGATAATTCTGTCGAATTGCCAACTTGTTAACACCTGTCAAATTCCCTTGAACAAACACATTCATCGATGAATATAACGGAACTATGAACTTCATCGAACATTGCGAAGAAATGTTGTTTGATGACAAAATAACAGGTTCAAAATCGGATGAAATGTTGATAGTTGGAGGGCAATCGGCTCGACATGATTCGACGAGTAAAAATAGAATAAAACAAGAGACAAATAAACTATTCATATTTTGAAATGTGCTAGTTATCAGTGTTCTAAACGCCTTTTTATCACTTGTACCGAAAGATGATTTGAACATTATTATGACGTGTGAAAAAGTGATTAATCGTTCAAACAGCCAAATTGGGCGTGTCGAAAACCGGCATGGTCGGGATCGAAAAATTGAGTTTGCTTCCTACTTTTTGTGGCGCTCGAAGTCAGTGCTCGTATTAGATTGATTCTTGTTTAAAAATCACTCTGGCAGAAAAAAAAAACACCTTCATTTATTAATAACGAGATCATCAAGCAATTTATCATAGGTCATAATATTGAAAACTCGAACCATGTGATAATTCTCACTATGTACACGCAACGCATTTCTAACCGGTGTCAACAATAATATCGTGTTGCCGACAAGATTTCCAGCATCTTCTAAACTAGTCCCAATCTTTTCATAATATTCAAACCAATCTCTCATATATCGATTTCTCGCTTCAAACACTTCAACGCGAGTTTCATCCGATATATCGGCTCCTGAACATTGTTTGGTTTTTTGGCTTTTAGAAACTGAATACCTGTATTGAACACAAGAATGGCGAAAAGTCCCAGGAATTCAATATCGCTCATCATTGCCCATTTCAGCGCTCCTCCCAATTCTTGTAGCACCTCTTTCAGTGGATCATACAAGATATTAATACACGTCTTTTTGTCCCATCCTTGAACTGTGAACACTTCATCATTGAACTGATCACCGTTGTCACTTAGATCTGTATAAGTGCCATCGGGAGCAGTGAGTCGTTGCGTTTCTAGACCATTCAGTTTGACTGATGAATAATATTTTTCGACTACGGCTAGACTCAAAGCACATGATTTGATGAGAGCTTCCTAAAAAAAGTTTCCCAATTCAGAAAAAAAGGGGTTTACCCGTGGTATCCTCCCCTTCTCTCATCCGTCCTCCTCATCATTGTTCAACCTCATCAGTTCCCCGTTTCACCCTACCACTACGCCCACTAAATATAATCAAAGGCACCAATTTCGTATTAAGGCATTATTTTGGTAAGTGAAATCAATTTAGGTAAGGCGATACTTTTAAGGCAACAATCTTGTGGTAAGGCATTCAACAATCACCAATTTTTTTGTGAACTGAAATGAGGTTTGATGAAGATTTGGGATGAGAGACGAGGAGAAGAGCACGGCTCACCCGCGAGATTCGAACGTTTTCGATTTCACTGATATAAGGTTGATTAAACACACGACAAACATCTCACTGGTTACGTCAGGAGATAAGAGATGTGAGTAGATCAAAACTAAACTGTGGGCCTAATTTTAAAAAATTGCATTTTTTTTTGGCTTTTGTTTTCAGATCGAGATTGTAGCCCGAAGGCTCGAGAGGAAAAAACTCTGGCTATTTCTAAGGTCAGTTTAAGGCCGAGCTTTTCCTGGCCTTCAATAAAAAATCACGACCAGGGCCCAAATCTCACCCCTGAACATTTACAAGGGTTATTTTTCATTGTTTAAAACTATTTTGGATTGTATTTTTCCTCACAGACTGGAAGCAAAAAAAAGTTATTGACTGGTTTTTGATCGGAGGTTGGGTTTAGTAACCTTGTCTATTAACACGCTACCCTGAATTATTTTCTAAATAAGGACGTGAACTTCTTCTAAAGATCATGTTTCGTTTTGCAATGTTTTATTATTTATTCAATTTCTCTTAATAAAAATGCAGAATCTCATCAAAATTTTAATATCATTGACCATAATCTCAACTGAAACCAATGCCCAATTATGCCCGAATGTAACAAAAGGATTCAATAACGAGGCGATGAATAATATCGATTGTTCAGAAGGTTGTTTTGTCACCATCGAATTCGATCATCCCATGTGGTATCTTTATGCTGGTTGTTATAACAGTAGTATTCATGATACATCGACAGTATTTGTGACACCGAATCGAAAAGGTGTTATTGAGAGCTTATTTTGGGATGCTTTCTTTAATGATAGGGCCAGTACTATGAAATCGGGACTGAGAAAGATTGTGAGTTTTTGAATGCTGATTTTTTGATGTTTTTTATTGTTGGATACAGTTGAACGACCATGCGAAACATGATCACAACAAGGTGACGAGCACTTTCTTTTATGGACTAACTATTTTGATTTGTTGCTCGGTTTTGTTGGTCATACAGACAAGATATTTTAATAACGGCATTTTTTACTAATATTTTGTTAGAGAGTTTCGGATAAATCTTTTTTTTTTCTTGATTTTCCCGTAAATTGTGTAGCCTGTCAACTGACCTGTGTTTGTAGTTCCATGTCTCGAAAAGGTTTCATTGATTTCATCATTTCAATGTAAATAATCAATTCGAATCGCATTTTGTCTTTATAGTAACGTTCGTCAAATCGAGTTGGACGAGGTTTCTACAAACAATCTCAGTCACCCCCCAGTTTCGAAACCAGAACTCACCATGCCGACTCCACTAAGAATATCATTCAATGATCCGTCACAATAGAACATTTTGCGTCTCTCTTTTGCGTTTTTATAAACATCAAGCAACACTTCGACCATATTCGGCTCATCCTCTTCTCCCACTTCCATATCCGACGATGCACTTCGAATCTGATCTCGCAAGTTTTGCACTCCACTCGGGTTCATTCCCATCTCAAGACATCGTGTGAATCGGCACGCTTTGCAGTTGGATCGATGTCGTCGATCCAGTGGACATTTGGTTTTACTCGACGGATCACGACGACACAGATATTTGCGACGAAGCGCAATGGTGCGACGGAAGAAGGCGGAACATGCGGCACACGCGATACATCCGAAATGAAAACCACTGTCGGGTCTCGCACAAACCACACAATCACCGCTTATTAGCTCCTCTTTTTGTCGTTTTTTGTGCAAGTCTGTCGGCAACAATGGGGATGGCTCGGCTTTCTAGAACACATTATTTGAGGCGATTCTGAATCGGGACGGGTCCGATAAAAGGCGGGCTCGAAAACAACCAAATCTGAAGCGGATCCACACATTAGAAATGTGTCTGAACGAAAAAAAAATCGGACCTGGTCCAGAAAACATCGGAGTCCAAGCTCGGAAAAACGAAAAAATTCATGACAAAATGTCGCGGTTTCGAAACGTCCCGGAGCCGATTTTGTGACCCTATTCAGAAAAAATAATTTACAAAAAAAACGGACCGCGTCCGATTTTTGAGTCTCGGTCCGATTCAGTATTTGCCATTTTCGATGTTTTTGAATTCGGTTTTTTTCGAGCCCGTTTTTTCCGGCATGATTCAGATGGTAATATTCAGAATCTATCAGTTGGAATCGAAGTTTTTCTTCGAAATCCACCCAACTCACCAAACTATTTCCAGAGAAATTGGCCGTTTGATTCAACATCGCAACAACCACAACATTTTCTCATAGGAGCGAAAAAATGTTTGGAAAAATGGCAAACACACAAAAAAAGTGTCGTTCGTCCTCTTGTCGTGTTGTCTGTGTCTTCTTCTTCTTCTCTTTTCAATTTTCTAATAATAATAATAATAATGATATTTTCAGTGTCGCAGTTAGAACAGCCGAACGCAACTGAATTTGTGTGTGTGTGTCCTTTGACACCCCAAATCAAAAACGATATCAAAGGTAGAACCAGGGGGAGACGCAGAGAAAAACGAATGGTCGATTATCATTGTTTCTGGAAGAAGTAGGAGGAGAAGAAAAAGAAAAAATGGATAAAAGTGCAACTTTTTTTGCTGTTCGTTCGACTTGTTTACAAGTTTTAAACATGCCAATCAGACAGGTTGTCAGTTGAATGAAATGAGAAGGTCTAGACTGATTGTTGGTGTTGTTTTCTTGAGATCGGAAAAGAGACATTCATGTGTTATCTGATTAAAAAAAAAGATTTATTTTCAAGTCAGGAAATGATGAGTGTTAACAAAGGTACACAGCAAGTTTTAGGCGTTCGGAATCAGAAAAAAAAAAGTTATTTATTTATTTTAACACACAAAAACCCCCAAATACCTATTCAAACGAACATAACTATTCAAACGAACTAAATTTTTTCAGAGATGATGATGTTCCATTAAACCCCTACGGTACCTGTTTTGTTATTTGGGTCTAATTTTTTTTCGTTACTCGTCTTTCAAGATTTGCCCATTTTGTCATCGGTTCAAGCTTCTCGGTAAACTTTGTAAAGATCACCAAACCCACCGGAACTCTTCCAGCAAAATTCAAGTTTCAAAAAAAATCTCAATTTTTCTTCTTTTCATCTTTCTCATTCATTTTCCTGCTCGATTTTTTGTTGTTCAAATTTATGACACATTATTGCCCTTTTCTTCCGGTTTTCGTTCAAATAAACAAATAACAATTGGCCAGAAATACATATATAAATTTCTTATCAATAAAAATGATTTTATGATTGAAAGTGCAAAATTGAACCAAAGTTTACCATTTCGTCACAAAAACTGCTACCTACAAAAAAGAGGAAGAAAGAGAAAGAATGTTGTCAAGTAATAAATGTTTTATTCCGAATCGTCTCCTGAGTTTTTCTGATCAGACTTGTCCGATTCGCTGTCGAATGCCTTTTTCTTCAATTTTCCGACCCAATCCAATTTTTTGTCCGGTTTGATTCCATTATCTTTGGCGCAAGTTTTGAGGAATGTCAGGATGTAATCATAGTCGGGTGCCGATTCGTGCTCCAAGTTATTGACGTATTGGACCAGTGTGTACATGTTCTTCGGCATTCTCTTGTAGCATTCCGGGTCTGAAAAAAACAAGTATAAGCCGGACTCTCGGGCCTTCGGGATACAATATTGTTTTTTGCCCAAAATCCAGAAAAAAACCATCCCGAAAATGAATTGCGATATTTTGCCCTCATTTTTCCTTTTGCTAAAAGAGACGAGAACTTTCGAAAACTCACACTCATTACTGAAAAACTTTTCCTTTGACTTGAGAATGGCTTTTGGTTCGGCAATTCGTTTCCACGGTAATCCATTGATGTCATCAACCAGATCAAACATCTGAAATTTTAGAAATGAATTTCTCGTGTTCGTGAAAATATTTTTAATTGAAGAATTTAATTTTTGATGTTCTCGGGAGTAAAAATCACAAAATCGCAGCATTTCTGCGCCGCCGAATCTTTGGAAAAAGAAAAATCGCCGCGCGGATCAAAAAGATGCAAAACGCACCATATAAATCCAGCACTCCAAATCGTCTCGTCTTCCCTGCTCAACTTGTTTCATACATGCTCGGGCGGCAAATCGCAAAGTTCCCAAAAATTTGACCTTCTTTCTCGGTGTTTTATGTTTACCGTCGGCGTCGACAAACAGTTTTGCAATACCGAAATCAAGCATATAAACGGTGCTTTCGAACTCGTTCAACCCAACCGCATAATTCGCCGGTTTAATATCCCGATGTAGATAACCAAGAGAATGCAAATCGCGAACAGCGACCACAGTTTGAATGAACACGTTGAAGCATGTGTTTTTGGTGAAATTCGAAACAAGATACTTTTTACGAATATCCTCCAACGACGGTCCGACCAATCCCATCACCACGAATTTACATCGCAATTCCTCGCATTTTCCACGATCGACAAACTCGATAAAGTGCTCAAACTTGGAATCTTTTGCCGATGTCTTCATCATGACAGTAACCTCGATTTTAAGTCGAAGGAATCGTTTTTCACCTTCCTCACTTTCCGTTTTCAACGCGTAACACTTGTCGGCGATTTGTCCTTCTCGGTGAACTTTGTAGACATCACCGAATCCGCCGGAACC
Organism: Caenorhabditis sp. 8 KK-2011; assembly: GCA_963572245.1. Classification (NCBI taxonomy): domain Eukaryota; kingdom Metazoa; phylum Nematoda; class Chromadorea; order Rhabditida; family Rhabditidae; genus Caenorhabditis; species Caenorhabditis sp. 8 KK-2011. Next base: position 3,999,971 of record OY751549.1, read on the forward strand.
CAACAAACATACGACTTTCCAGCCGCCTTTTTGATCGGTTGTTTTGATGATATCACCCGGTGACAACTTCTTACGAGGTCCTTTTTTCGCACGTGAAATGTTGATGCTATAAATTTCTAAATATTTCAGGTCCTCAGACAGCCAAGGTATCTCGACATATGATCATTCTGTCATTTATTAGCGAAACCTGTCCTTTTTTCATCCTCACCAGACCTATTTTATATCATCTATCCCTTTCTTTTCTATTCCTAGCGCGCCCGACATTCCACTTGTTCGGTTACTATCTATGCTATTTGTGTGTGTCGCGTCTAGATTGTGCGCGCCAAGCCATACAATTCAAATTTTCCCGTTTTTTTTTCATCAAACTCACTTAATTTCACCTTCTCCGCTCATTTTGTTATCGGCACTGTTTTTAGTTTCGCCCTCCGCTTGCCCGTTGACCGTTTTTCCGCGCCAATCACAAGCAGAAAGTGCCAATTTCAACGAATTTTGTGCGTCTTGAAGAATCTGGCTCATTTTTGAATAGTCTGGCTCGGCATCGAATTGCATCGCCTGAACCATTTCGACAAGTGGTTTCAGCTCTTTCGGCACAACTTTATACATGACTCCCTCGTTCTCATTCTTCATAAACGATTCCTTTTGCGCAACAATGTTAGTGATGTCAGTGCCCTTTTTCCAAACTATTGTCTCGGGGTCCATTAGCCAGAATGTTGTGTAGAGCCATGATTCCAGGTCGTCTTTGCGTCCCTGATCCTTTTCCAGTTGACTGGCGCGACAACAAAATCGAGAAATACCATAACGTTTCACTTTGATGCGAGCAGTCAACACTTTCTTGTTCGAATCCAAAAATTTGCGATGTGCTCGGAAATCTTGAAGATAAACGTTGCCCTCGTTCTCAGCCAAACCACAATTGAGAGCGCCGGGATGAATGTTTCGATGAATGAATCCGACAGAATGGAAGTCTTTGATAGCCTTTAGGGTTTGGAGAGCAACATTGACACCACAAGCAACTGTTAGAGGCGCATTTGTCACTTTTTTGACTATTTGATCGAGATTGAGACCGAATTGAGAGACAACGATGAACTGCAAAAATTGAGGTACTTTTTGAGAATTGAGGAGCCTCTGGTCTGATAACATTATCAAAATCGGTCCGTGATTTTCGGGCCAGGCTCTCGGTCTTTGAGAAATCTCTGACCTCAAGTTTTTTTGCCGGAATTGTTCCATACTCGACCAACGTCAAAAACGACTTATCCCCGGGCAATTTGGACAATCTCTTCAACAGTGCCGCCTCCTTCTTAATCATTCCCAAATCCAAATTGCCGACCTTCATGCGGCTCTCGTCTTCCTGCTCGACATCTTTCACAATATAAACATCCGATTGTAACGGTCTTGTTGTGTGTGTGATGCATGTCACCACCTTATAGTTGTTGACACCTTCGATTTCTTCTCCTTCCACAAATTTGTGTTTGGCAAAGTTTCGCTCTTTTCGTTTTCGTCCAGACGGTGTTCCCGTTTTGAGTCCTTTTCTATTCGACATGTCGGTTGTCTTCTTTTTTCCCGATCCACCTGTTGTCGAGTCGGCCTTTTTTGTTCCATCAGCATTAGTATTATTCAGCGCTGATCTAGACTTTTTTGGCGTCAACGCTGTCTGAAACAATAATTACAGTAGTAAAGTGGTTAAGGTTACTGTAGTTACCTTGGTTTTATTCTTATTATTATTCTTAGCTTTCTGATCGTTCTTTTTCATTTTTGAGACGATTCACAATAAGTTAGAATGTTAGAAATCTGAAATGATGAGATTTTTCGAGGCTTAACCTCTATTCATTTTATTGGCGTGTGACGTGTATTTCCTCTATTTTTCCGTGTTCATTTTTTTGTACCTGTGTTCTGGTGAAAACTTAAAAAACGAAAGTTTCTTCCAATAAAAATATGTTGTTTGAAGTTTTTCAATGCTGAGCCGAAAAAAATTGGTCCTGGAAAAATTTTTGAAACTTATTTCGAACCGGGGTGATATACAGTTTTTTATTTGGCCAATCTCAATTCCAGGCCCTATAAGAAACTATACAATAACATCCGATTATTTTTGGTTATAGGCTCATCATATCTGAGATTCGGGCCTTGTCAGAATGCGCGTAGGCCTTATAATCAGGGACCCAACAGGTCCGGCTCTGATTATTTCAGTGAGTCTATATCAGAAGTGAAATTGTTGTAGTCCGAAGACCCGAGAACCCGTCCCGAAATTCACGGGCTAAACCTGGATTTTTAGTTTTTTCGGGCGGTTAAAAAAGTTCGACCAGGTCCGGCAAAGTGGTCTTCCGAGAGAACCCAAATATTACCTTTGGTCAATATAAAATAGTCAAAAGCCACATTGTTTGGACCTCATTTTTTTTAATGAATATTGACTTCGGGCCTTGAGAAAAGCTCAAGCCTCATCCCTGGAGTCCGCAAACTTTTCTTGAACATCTCGAACCAAAATATCATTTTATTTGTGATGTTTGGTCTGTCTCACTTTTCCATGACAGTTTCAGATTTGTTTTGTTTTTTTCGAGAACAAATGTTTCCCACAATAAATTTCGTCTATACGTCTCACAATAAAAAATCAACGTTATCATTGTTCACATGTTCGACCTGATGTTTCTGTCTCTATTCATTGCTGTGCTGACTCTATCAAACAAACCTGTTAAATCGGAATGGGATCCAATGAGTTTCAACACAACATTTAAATGTAATCGAACAGAATACTCTTACTACATTTCATTTTTTGATGATCGACATAGATCCTATATTAAATATTTCGTGAATAACTATCGAGATCGAGGTCATGCTGGAAAAACAAACATCATACTCCAAGGCGGATGGAATCCCTCGGATGAATTCAGATACTTCAATCACTATTATAAAATCGCTGCAAAAATATGCAATGACTGTAAAGGATATTACGACGTGTTCACTTTATATTTCAAGCAAAAGTGTGAAACTGGAAAATACTGTAAAGTTAAATTCGAAACCGATCTCAACAAGTATGGGGGTCGTAATCATTATGATCTGGATGTCGAAGTTGAGAATCTCAATGAAGAATGATTTGTTGTTTTGTTGTTGTTTCCTCTCAAATATTCCAATTTGAAAATATTCCAAAAAAAAGTCCTACAAAATATTGAAAAAAAATGTGAACCACGTCAAACCTTCCGACGTGAAGAATTCGCAATTTTTGTTCATTATCTACTCGCTACTTCTAACCAACTCAACATGATCCGATCATTTTTGAGAACATCCAGTGTTTTTCGAATCACTTTTACTAATCGATACTCATCATCCCAATCAACAACATTTGTTTGCGATCATAGAAATCAATCGATAGAGCAATCGGATGGTTCAAGAAGGGTTGCGTTTGCAGACAGACTACCACTTGATGCGTTCATTGAGCAGGACGCAAAAACTGTTTATGAATCGGTTAGTTTTGATGATAAATTTGAAGTTTCCAATATTTTGTATGTTCAGTTGAGAAGAGGGTTTCGAGTCGGAGGCGATAAAATGATGGGTCAACGTATCTGCATAGACGATGAACTTCAATGGAAATGGATGAGCTATGAGGAAGCATTCATCGAAGCAGATCATGTATCACAAGCGTTGCGAAGATTGGGTTTGCCTACTGGAGAAGATGTTCGTATTGGAATCTACTCGAAAAATCGAACTGAATGGATTTTGACAGATATGGCTGCTCATAATTTCAGCAATGTTACTGTACCTTTTTATGACACCATTTCGAATGATGACTTCTTGTATGTTGCGAATCTTACGGAAGTTCCTGCGTTTTTTGTCGACACTCCTGATAAGACTGAAAGTTAGTTTTTGATGACACAAAAAAGCCAATCGAAAAATACCTTCCCCCTCAACAAATACTTCAGGATAATGAACATTTTCCAGAAATTCTCGCTTTTGCCAAAGATATTCCGACTCTCAAAACGATTGTGCAATTTGATGCACTAACACCAGAAGTCGAAGAACTTGCGGCCGCTTGCAACATCAAACTCTTCGACTATGCCAGCTTCGTTGAATGGGGTAAAACCTTCGAGAATCGTTCACCACACATTCCACCGAAACCCGAGAATTTGGCCACAATCTCATTCACATCTGGCACAACTGGAACACCAAAAGGAGTCATGCTAACCCATGCCAACATTTGTTCAACTCTTCACGCCACACGTCATTTCGATTTCATTCGACAAGACTTGACATCGTTGTCATATCTACCATTGGCACATATTTATGAGCGAGTTGTGTCGATAATGATCTTCTATCAGGGCGGAAAGATAGGATTCTTTCGAGGAGATCCTGATCGATTGATGGATGATGCAAAGTCGTTGAAAGTCGACACGTTGTTGACTGTTCCTCGTGTCATTGACAAGGTCTACAAAGGTGTTTTGCGTCGGTTGGCTGATGAACCATTCAAGTTGAAACTAGTCATGGCTGCTGTCGCCTACAAAAATTTTATTTACAAGTGGACGTGAGTAATTAGAGGCAGGGTTGAATGCGGCTCAAAACTATAAACTGATCATCGGACTCGAAAATCGGTCCTGGCTTTTTCGAATTCTTTCCGATCGTTCTCGTAGGAAATTCAGAAACCAGACCAATTTTCCTGAAACAGGCCCAGAAATTTTGCAGTAGGTCAGAATCGGTATCTACCGAGAGAAAAAAAACCCCAACGTCTTATACGGTTAAACATCTATCCGTTTTCCTTTTTTTGCAGAAAAAAAGCAACTCGCGACACTCTGGTCGATAAACTGATCCTTGCCAAAATTCAAGATCTTCTCGGTCCCAATCTCCGACGAGTCATCGTTGGTGCCGCCAAAACCGACGTCGAAGCGCTCTCCTTTTTCCGAGGAGCATTTGGAATTCAAACTTTTGAAGCTTATGGTCAAACCGAAACTTGTGGACCTCTCACATTTCAAATTGAAGGTGATCCGATGATTGGTGGATGTGGGCCACCAATTTCATGTTCAACATTGAAACTGAGAGATGTGCCCGATTTGGACTACTATGTTGATAGAAATGGTGGAGAGATATTGGTGAAAGGATTGAATGTGACTAGTGGATACTTCAAAAATGAGAAGGCTACCAAAGAAGCATATACAGATGATGGATACATGATCACTGGAGATATTGGAAGATGGACATCTGAAGGAACATTGGAAGTGGTTGATCGGGTCAAGAATGTGTTCAAGTTACCGCAAGGAAAGTTTGTTGCGCCAGAGAAAATCGAGTCTCTATTCATGACTTCGAAGTTTGTCAGTCAGGTTTATGTGCATGGAGAGTTGAATAAACCGTGGCTTGTTGCAGTCATCGTTCCAGATGTTTCAGTGAGTCGATAAACAATATTTCTCAGTCTTGTGAGAAATCTCATCAACTTCAGCACATTCAACAATACGCTCAAAAAGAACTTGGACTACCGAATGAAACAATCGAAGAACTTTGCAAAAATCGAAAAATCCATGAGATGGTGTACAAAGACTTGAATTCGATAACTGTACAGAATGGTAGACCGAGATATGAGGGAGTGAAAAATGTGTTTTTGACCCATGAACCCTTCTCAACGGCCAACGGATTAGCTACACCAACATTGAAGAATAAAAGAAATCGATTGGAACAGTATTTCAAAAAAGAGATTGATGAGATGTATACATTTATTGAAGAAATTGAAAAACTCATCTGATCGTTTTTACTTGTTTTCATTTCATAAAGGCTATTTATATTTGATTGTGTTTGTTGATACATGGAAACAGATGCTCTTCTAATCGGTTTTTCGATGGGATTCTTTGTCGATGTTGCTAATCTTCTTCCTCAAATTGTTTGACTTTGTTTACCTTTTTCACCATTTTCTTTTACCTACATTGACGATGTTTACTTGTGAGAAAATCGGACCCGACTCATATTTTCTTTTTTCAAATGGTATTCAAAGTATGACTGAACTGGACCCAGATAAACATCGGGCCTGGTCTCTTTATCTCGAATTGAATAGGGGTATTCAGCTCAAATCTCGATAAAAATGGACCGGGCCCGATTTTTTTAGACTTTCAGATTCGGAATTGGCCACATAATCCAAGTATGCTCGATGTGACTTCAAAACTTGGATCGGAAAATTAATTTAGTTTTTTCAAGAAACTTTTCTTCACTCACAAGTTTGTCTATGGATGATTCTTAAACGAAGTGTCATCTGGTTAGCCAATGTCTTCTTCTCCAGACTTGGTAACATCATGAAACTCGACCCTGAGCCAGGGGTGAAGTTTGACTACATAATTATGCATAATGACTATTTTTTGAAAGTACATCTTTCACCTAAAAATTGTTTTATTTTTTCAAAAATAAAAAACGTGACATTGAGAATGTCAGAAATTTAGGAAATACAAATAATTTCGAAACGTGACCTATATATTGAAATCTTATTTCTTGTCGAATAATCTGTCATTACTGTTTTACACAGAGGTGAGTAAGTGGTGAAATAAGAGTAACCTCTATTGTTGAAAACTACAGTAATATTCAATTTTTGTAGCTTATAAGGCAATGCCAAGCACACGAACGGTTAGTTGAAAGGGTTTCAGATGGAAAAAAAAAGTTTTTTTGTTGTTTCCAGAACAAGCGAAGGAGCAAAGGGGGAGCCGATAGGGAGCCGGAGGAGAAGGTGGCGAAGATGGCGGGCTTGGGCCCAAAGCGGCCGTCCTCTGAAGACTATTCAGAGGCGGTCGCTTCGAAGAGGAGAGATGTAAGTTGATTTTTCGAATATTTGATTGAACCATGTGGATTGCAAAAAATGCAGATGTTTGTTTGGGCCAGGCCGGGTGGAACTTCTTGGAATGGCCGATGTTTAGACCATTTTTTGGTTCACGTTTGATTATTATTCTCAAGCTTACGTTATACTTTTCTGTTAGAGTTTTGTTATTTTCAAAGTACAGAAATAGTGAGGAACACATCTCAGATCACCTTTTTTTGACTATCACATAAATTTCAGAAAACAAAAAACTTGTTTTTGTTGAATAGAAAAAAAATTAAAACATGTTCAAAATTTCTAGAAACCATGGGTTGTATAATTTCTTACCGCGCTTTGACAAAAAGAAGCAGCATCTTATACATGGTATCTTGTGTACCGACATCGCACTGGTTACGAAGCGCGCGATATCTCTCGTTTCAATGGGCGGAGCTAATCATTTTGAAAATTATATGACTTTTTTCTAACCAGTTTGTTTCACTCTTATTTTTCAAACCTTTTCCGACCAGAAACAAAAAAAGGTCATTTTTGAGCCAGAGAAAATTTGAAAAAAAAAAGAGAAAAAAAGGGCGATCTTTCAAAAAAAAAACTTGGCGGGTTTCTCACAGAGTTTCTCACAGAAAAACAAACCAGGAATGTATTTTTCACCGAATTTCACAAGTACCGAAATTGGCCCGCGGCCCAAGCGACAATTCTGCAAAAAGGCCTGAGTTTACGAGTGAAATTCTCCTGAAAATGACGGAATTTTGTGAGTTTTTTCTGATTCAAGTTGAGAAAATCGAGAAAAAACCAGGCCTTTTTTCTGCGCATATTTTTTCCCCAATTTTTTTCGTTTATTTTATAGTATCGAAATTTTGTGTTGTGTTTTTTAACGATAATTTTTCAGGAAGAAGTGAAGGTGTGGCTCAAGGAGGTGTTGGCGCGCGTGGAGGAGCTGGAGAAGATGGAAGTCGGAGGGCCGGCACCCTCGCGGTTGCTGGTTCGACGAAAGGCCACCGATGAATCCACATCGGGTGCGCCTTCGGCGAAGCGGGGGGTTCCGGCGGCGCGGATGTTGATGGTGTTGGAGGAAGAAGAGGAAGAAGAGGAGGAGGAAGAAGAAGGAGCGGAGACGGAGGATGGGGAGGGACGGCCCAAGTACACCGGGCGACTCCCCTCGAAGTTTGATGTACCGGTGCAAAGGCTGGCGGCACCGGTCGAAATGGAACTCTTTCGTGCGCGGAAAGAGTTCCAGAAAACTGTAAATGTGAGTTCATTTTCTTTTTTTCATGGAAATTCCTGAAAAAAAAACCAATTTTTGTTTATTTTTCATAAATGTTTTTCAGGATGCGAGGCTGAAGGCGCAATCGGTGACCATTGTGGAAGAGGAAGAAGAGATTGTGATGGGAGACGAGATGGAAGTGGAGATGGAGGTCACGGTGATGACGACAGCGATTGAGATGGAGGACGAAGCTGAAGAGAGAATGGTCGCCGAAGTGTTCGAGATTGTCGCGCCGGCACCGATGGAGGTGGAATACATGTTCGCCGAAGTCGTGCCGGTAAGACTGGCTGCCGTGCAATACAACATCCCAGTGCCAGTCGAGATGGAGATGATCATCATCGAAGTCGCGGCTGAGCCAGTGCCGGAGCCCGAACACGAGGCTGAAGTCGTCGTTGCCCCGGTTGTGGCAGCACCGGTGGTCGAAGAAGTGATGGATGCTGTCGTTGTGCCAGATGTGGCAGCTCTGGTCATCGACACGCACGCCAACGACGACGAAGCCGATGCCGAAGAAGCCGATAGCGATGTGGAGATCGACGATGAGGACAGCAAGGAGAGATATATGGAGGACCTCAAGAAGAAGATCGATGAAGCATTCGCGCGCATCATCGCCAAGGACAACGCCGGTGGTTGTCTGGACGTCGTTTTAGCTCTCAGACGTCTTCGAACCACTCTGAGACGCTATGCGAAGTCCGGCGCCACCCTGCAACAACTGCGCAACCTTGGCGACAAAATCCGTGGAGCGCGGCGCTGTGCCGGAAGATAGGACAGCGTTTTTTTTTATATTTTTATCATTAAAAAAAGAAAAAAAGAAAAAAAAATAAAAATATAAAAAAGCCAAAAAAAAAATAAAAAAATAAAAAAAAAACAAAAAAAAAATCGAAAAATTTAAAAATAAAAAAAAAAACAGAAAAATTCAAAAACCCAAAAAAATTATATATATTATTTTTATTGTTATATAATTATTGTTTTTTATTTCATATCATTTGTTCTGTTTATTGGTGAGTTTAGTTTCTTTTTTTTCCAGCAACTATTTTTTTTAATTTACAGTTTTTATATTCGATTTGTTTTGTTATCAAAGCCATAATTATTCGGATTTGTCTACTCGATTAACAACAACTGGCTACTAGTTCGACGAACAATTCGCTACTAACAACTCGCTGCTCTCTAATCCGACGACTTGAAGTGATTCTTGCCATTAGCCGACTTGAGTTGAGTTGAAATTGCGGAAAATTCGATGTGTGGCTGGTCAAAATACAGATTGTCTGTGAATTCGAAAGCCATTTTTTTTTGTTTCGAGTGCTACTGGTAAGAATTTCCGGAATGATTAGAAAAAAACAAATAACACAAAAATCATTCGTTGAGAAAAAAAATGACTAACAAGGGAACTTCGCGAGGTCAATCTATTGGAATTTTTTTATATTTTGGTAGGTGATAGATATTGGTGAGAAAAGTGTGTTCCCAAATTTCTAAGTCTCACATCTCGCTAGAAAAAAAGTTACAGTGCTTGAAAGGTATAAACCCATTACAAATGCACACACTGCAACACACATTTGTTTTTTTTTTCAACGTGAAAAAAGATGTTGACTTGTGTGTTTGTTTGTACCACTACCTTCTTGTTTTTATAAAGGGAAATGCACTTTAAAACGCTATAACTTTTTTTCTAGCGAGTTGTGAGACTTAGAAATTTGGGAACACACTTTTCTCACCAATATCTATCACCTACCAAAATATAAAAAAATTCCAATAGATTGACCTCGCGAAGTTCCCTTGTAAGGTTTTTATGTCGTTTTCGTTTGCAATTAAGTATTGAAATAAAGAGAGACGCAGAGATTCCAAGAGATCTACAACATGTTCTCACATATGCGCTCTATTGTTGCACTCAAATCCATGAGACATGCTCCCTTTTTCATTAAAAAAATGATTTTGAATTTTTGATTTATGCAATAGTCTGTACCGACACAACACGCGTCTCGCACACTGCCATCATTTGTGTGTGCATTGGCCACGCCCACATTGCGTCTCGCTCTATTTCAATGATCTTTTGCTTGATAAGACGTGATTTTTTCGTGTTATTTAGTTTTTAGGATTGATTTCTACCTCCTCTTCTTTGATTTCGTTTTGAAAAACCTTTCATTTTTTCAGATTTGTCTCTCGAAGTCGGGTGATGTATTCAATTGTCTACTAGTGATAATTTTCTGGATTTTACTCGAATGACTTGCCACTTTTGATCGTATCGCCACTAGAATTGCCTTGTTCGACTTGTTCGATCCATTGAATTGATGTCTTGCCAATCCAGATACAATCAGATTCCCTCGAAGTATTGTTGTTTTGGAAAAATTGTGATTTGGAATGCAAAGTTTTATTGTTGCTGGTGCTTTAGGTGAGAACTTTCAATGATGATTGGAAAAAAAATAACACAAAACCATTCCAGAAATCATCTGAATTGTGTTTTCCATGTTATTTTATTTTTCAATCTTACTTTCGCTTCAAAAAAAACGTTAATTTTTACAGATTTGGCTTTAAATCTGACATTGTCGTGTCTTCGATTTCTTGAGTTTCGCATGTCTTTTCGATTGACAACTCGACTCGTTGACATTTGATACCATCGCAACCACTAGTGCCGTTATTCTGAAATTGTTCGAAATTGACTACTTGATAAACAACTCGCCAATGTGCCTGTATCGCACTCAGAATCGCATTTTCTCGACTTGCGCGTTGATCAATTTGGATTGATGTTGTTTTGCCAATCCAGCCAGATTCACACGAATCACATCTGTTTTTTGGACAACAAACTGTACCGTTTGGACACTGCCCTTTCCAATATGAGGTGAGGATTCGGAACATTTTGGCCAGTTCGTTTCAAAAATCGTGTTTTTTTTTGCAGATGTATTCGTTGCTTCAATCTGGCAAAGTAGTCTTTGTACTCGGTGTCTTCTTCAGTTACTCCTCAGGTATAATATTTTTAACACTGAAATTCCGTAATTTTATTTTTTGCAGACAGTCACATTAATGTTCGAGTTCTGATGTTTAAAAAAAGTAAAAAAAAAAAGAAAAAAAATAAAATAAAAAAAGAAAATAAAATAAAAATAATAATAATAAAAAAAGAAATAAAAATGAAGAGGGAAATCCCCCAAAATTTCATGCCCAGTGTACAAAAATTTAAGAACTTTTAACGTTTTTTTATCTGTAGGTAAATTTTTTTTTGAAGTACACTGGGGTTTTTTGTATAATTTGTATTTTGTAATTTTGTTGTATTTTGTTGTATTTTTGTCGAAATAATGTTTGGAGCTCGCCGGGAGCAATATCTCTTGATTGAACGGAATCTGTGCAAGTGGCAAACAAATGGGAACATCGACTCATGAGGTGGAAAATCGAACTGGGTTCAATTTCTGGCTTTTTCTCAATCTTCATCGTCGCCCGAATCGATACATTGAAAAGTGGATCATTATTTAGTCATTTTTCAACTCTCGCTGTCAAAAAAAGTGAGTTACTGTTTGATGGAGAGAAAACTGTTCAGAAAACCTTTTTTTTTCAATTTTTTCCCATTTTTCAACATAAATTCAAATGTGTTCGGTGTCAATCCCTGAATGGGGCCCGGTGGTACCGAAAAGTTCCCTGAATAGGGCCCGACATGAAAAAAAGGACCCGGGCCCCATTTTCAAACAAATTTTCCTGAATGGGGCCCAAAAATGGGACACAAATTGAAATCGCGTTTTTGATCCTAATCACCCTGAAGGGCCCGGACCCCATTTTTGAATAGAATTTCCGGAATGGGAGTCAAAAATTTGACAAATACTCAAATCGAGTTTTCTTATCATCCTGAATGATGTCCGGAAAACATGAAATTCTGTTTAAAGATGGGCCCGGGCCCCTTTTTTGTTGGACCCCTTTCACGGTGATAAAGATATAAAGAATTTGCGTCTCATTTTTGGACCCTATTTAGGAAAATTTGTTCGAAAATGGGGCCCGGGGTTGGGGGTTTGAAGCTAGCTTCCGGTCGGGTTTTTTTTTCGGTCTTCAATAAATAAGCTCGGCCGGTCAGAGCTTAAATCTCACCACTGAGGCCTAACAAGACATTTGTGAGATATATTCACGGAACATAAAAATTATTGTCGATGTCCATTTTTCTCAGATCCCATCTTGTTTGACATGGCTGGAATAAAAGTGTCCAAACTCCTCGCTCAATCGATCAACAAGTCGAAGACTGTTTGAATATGTTGTTCAGTTGTCGCCTTTGCTTTTCGATTTGCTGACACTTTGCCCATTTGAGTTTTGAAGTTGTGCACCATCGAAAAGTTGAAATTTTCCGATTTTATTGGATCACCCACTGGATTCACTCGCCGAAACCGAATTCGAATGACTTCCTCGAAGAATCCAACAAAAACAATTGGCCGCAAACATCGCTCCAAAAATGTGATAGTGGAAATCGAAAATTTGTCGGTGAGTACACACGTTTTCAACTAAAATAGCAGAAAATAAAACTTTAATAAATTAACAATATTACAAAAATTGTCATTTTTCAGATCCTTGTTCCACATTTCATCTTGCCCGAACTAAAAAATTGCATTACAAACAAATTGTACCATCTGTCGCTGAAAAGAAATTGGAAGTTTCGCGATTTTTGTCACCCGCATAAGCCAATTGCCGATACCAGCGCGTTGCACAGTTCAATCAATTGCTCGAAAAAATTCCGATGTTTTTCAATTATTTGTTTTAAGAAAAAGGAATTGGATTGGAATGTAAATCCGACTTTTTTTCTGTCGAAAACTATCAAAAAAGTAAGTTTTTAGGAAAGAAAATCCGATGATGTTGATTTTGAGTGAAAAAATCCAAAATTTTCAGGTGCTATTCACATTCTTGCGTCACCCGATGAGCCATAGCTGAAGTCTTCGATGTTCTGACGAACCGTGGATTGGAACTCGCAGCTACTCAATTCACACGGATGTTGAGCACAAGGAACCGCGTCGGAAATGAGGCGGCCACAATTGGTTGAAAAAGAACTTGACATCGCAAATTGAGGCTGGTAAATGTTCGACAAAGCGGTGAAGTGGTTTCTGAAAAGTGATTCCAATCAGTTCAAACAAAGAGAATGGGTGCGCCGACACATCGGTTCATCATACATTGTCCAAGGTGTTGAGATCCTATCGGTAAGTTGTTTTTCTCATCCAAACACAATTCAGTTTTCTTTTTTCAGCTCTACTCGATACCACAATTTTTGAAACGATGACAAATCTGATGTATTTTGTGGCGCATCGAATTTGCAGATGTAAAATTTGTGCGAATGCTGGTGTCTGCCCTCCACTGATTTGTGCTGGAGGATTATCCGTGTTCGGGCCGAAGGTGAGGGTCACTGGAAAAAACAGAGAAAAATCTGAAATTTTGAAAAAAATGAAATGCTCCAACTATTGAAAAAAAACAGAAATTAGAAAATAGAAAATAATAATTTGAAAATGTTAAAATTGACGTGGCCACGTAAATATCATTGTGTGAAAAACGACTTTATGCATTTCAAAAAACAGAAATATTTATTTCGTGTTTTCACATGCTCCTTCATCAAAAAATATGTGAAAAAACTAGTGTGAGTTTCTGAAAAATAAATCCTGGCCTTGCTGGATTTTGTAATGTTAATTTCTCACAAGGGAACTACAAGTAGGTGTTAACGGACTTTAAGAAAAGACATATGTCATCCGATACAGTTTTTCATGCTGATTATCATCCCGTAGCTAACTTTTGCAAAGCTCCACACAAAAAGCTGAAAATCGAGCTCAAAGTTTGAGCACAAAAATTGAAATATCTTGTTCAATTTGTATTATTTTAGGGATGAGAGACTACTAAAGGGTTTTTTGGCATGTCAAGAACGATAGGAGCACTTAAAAACCACGAAATTGTAGTTGTAACTCTGAAAAAATGATCCCGGAACTTTTTATAAAAAAGGTAGATCAAAAAACGTGAGAAACAAAAAAAAATTGCATTGAAAAACGTGAAAATGACTAAATTTTGAAGATTGTTTTCAGATTTTTCATGTTTTCTCGAAAAAACACACCTTTTTCATAATTTTTTCGGAACTTCAAAATGACCACCGTGTAGAGAATTAAATTTCCTATCAGATTCATTAGTTTATTCTTGTAAATGTATAATTTTGAAAAAGTTAGGGGGAAACTAAAAATTTCAAATTTATCACAAAAGTGCGATTTTAAGCTTTCTGGCTGGAGCTTTGCAAAAGTTAGCTACGGGATGATGTTCAGCATGAAAAACTCTATCGGCCCACATACATCCCATCTCAAAGTCCGTTAACACCTATATGTAGTTCCCTTGTCAGAGAATAATTCCTTTTTGTTCAGAAATTGTGGGGCAAAGATACTTTTTGCTTTGGAAAATATTCCGGCCTAAATCTAAAGAGTAATTTTCAAACTCATCAAATTTTAGGTTTTGTTCCTGAGCTGATTCGTCGTTCCTGATTCGATAACGCGATTCGATGATTCGACATTTCTCCTAATTCGACAAGGCCAACAAAATAATCTACACCTACCAAGTATCAGTGACAAAAGGAGTGGAGATTTGAATAATTCTGAAGCTGTTGGTTTGGCAAAAAGATTGGAGCCATTTTGAGAAACGAGTAAGTTTTTCTTTTCAAAAAAAAAGAAAATATATGTTTGACAAAACTGTAACTGTGTTTGAATACTTTTGATAAAAATACTGTAGAAAAATTATTTTTTTTCAGAGAATCTGTTGATGACCAAATACTGATGACCAAGTACGTCATGGCCAAACAAGTTCAACACTCAACACTGCTCCATGATGTCTTTGCTCTTCGTCAACACTTCTTCAAACTAAAAATCGGCAAAAGATTTGGAAGGTGATTCAAATCGAACGTGATTTTGCCGAAACATCGGTTCAATATCAGGTTGGAAATTTATTATAGGGAACATACCGAATCGGGCCCAAAGACCGGATGTTTTTTGAAAATGATGAAAAACTTTTTTTTAGCAAAATCGTCGTGTTGGGCAATTCGATGGTGAGCAGTTTCCGAGTGGTTTCCTTGGCGGTCTTTCGTACAACCTCGCTCCAAACGAAGACGAACAACACAAAAAATGGATCCGGCTCGGAACAACACGACAAGCATTGCCTTGGTCGGAGATGATTTCTCGCAAATGTTATTCCAAAAATGAACCGCTTTGGAAGTTCAATGAACATCGTCTGTAAGTTCATTTAAAAAATATCTTATTTTCGGAGAAAAAATTCGAAAAGAATTCATTCAAGATTTGGGCTCTCTTGGACCGGCCGGAAGCCCGCTCGGACCGGGGCCCACATGCAAAAAAATACAGAAAAAAAGTTGTCCACGTAAAAAGCCTCTCCGCATGCTCTGACATGTTTGTTTGGAATTGCGGCACACCACTTTCTTTATTGGAATGTTCCAGCCACGCCCTTTTCCTCCCTTTTTTTTCCAAAAATACATGGACAATTTTTTCTCATTGTTTTTGTTGATTATTTTGCATGGTGGCGGCTTTTTATTGCAAAGCTAGAAAAAAGACCGGCTGGAAACGGGTAGATTTTGAATCGGACCTTCTGAATCGGACCAGGTCCGATTTTATCGGACCCGAAAATAACCAAATCTGAATCGGACCGGAACATGAAAAATGTGTCTGAATCGGACCAGAGTCAAGAAATCGGACCCGGTCCATTTCATCAAGATTTTTTCTGAATCGGACCACAAAAACGGACCAGGCCCGTTTTTTTTTGTTGTTGAAATTTCATCCGAATCAGACTAAAATCAAAAAAATATCAACAAAAAAAACGGACCTGGTCCGATTTTGTGGTCCGATTCAGAAAAGGGTTTGAAAAAAACGGACCGGGTCCGATTTGTTCGCTCTGGTCCGATTCAGACACATTTTTTAGGTTTGGGTCCGATTCAGAAGGTCCGATTCAGTAATTGCCCTGGAAACGGGCCTTAAATACATCCGAAATTTGGCCAATTACATAATTCTATTCTCGGCAACGGCTCTGAAAGTTTAAAAGGGTGAAGGCTTGTCCGGGCCATACATCAGATGGGGGCCAGACCTCTGGGAGGGGGGTCCCAATCTCGGACAAAATAAAGGGAGAGGACAACTAACTTTGGAGTTTTTGATAAATTAAGAAATAGATTTTGGCCATACTTGGGATAATTATGGACCAGAGTTCAAAGTTAAACCCACTATCAACAAAAAAAACGATCAAAGTGAACGAGACAAGAAGGAAAGTAAGTAAATAATATTGTAAAACTAAGAAGAAGAAGAAGAAGAAGACGTAGAATGAATGGATAAATGATTGAGCACAGGGAGGTGTTGGCTTTAGTGAAAAGGTATACAAGTATGGCTTTCTTCACTATTTTTTCTCAAAACCTAGAGAGATTTAGGGGTACTAACCCAAAATGTCGTCTGGGCATATATCTGATGTATGGTCCAGGCCGTTTTTTTGGACCGGGCTCTTGTGCTTCGGGCTAAAATCTCACCGTTGCCTCGGCCATAACGTGGAATTCTACTTATTTCAGAACACAACAGTTTTCAATATTTTTTGTGTGTAAAATCACATAAAAATTTCCACGTTTTTGTCCGAGGTATGTTCGACATTCTAGAATCTTATTATCTCGCCAAACTTGTGGAATTTCACACAGTTCATTTTAAGAACAATTTTCTACAGTAATCTGAGCAAAGCAAAAAATTTAAAATATTTCATTTTAAAATCCAGATGTTACCCGATGATTTTACGAAATTTTATTTTTTTTTCTAGACTCGGAGCGAATCACAAAAAATGCGAAGCTCTGATCAACAACACAAAATGAACAAGTTAATGTTAGTTTTCAACAAGTTTTTCAAAATTATCACAAAAATATTGTTTTTCAGACTCGAAACAAAGTCAATTATCATTCGGAAACTATTGGTCAATCTATTACTCGAAATTACATTGTGAGTTTTGGGTTCATTTTCAAAAATATAGAATCTGTTTCTTTCAGAAAAAAAAGTTACTTGGAAAAAAACTCAAGAAAAAGAAAAAAGAAAAAAAAAAGAAAAAAAAACTTTTAAACTTTTAAAAAAATTTAAAAAAAAGAGAAAAAAATTAAAAAAAAAGAAAAAAAATTAAAAAAAAAGAAAAAAACTTAAAAAAAGGAAAAAAAAAAGAAAAAAAAAACTAAAAAAAAAAAAAAAAATTGTAAAAATTGTAAAAAAAGAGAAAAAAAAGAGGAAAAAAAATCCCCAACTTTCATCAACCCAGTGTGCAAAATTTCAGTGTTTTAACTTTTGTTTGATAGGTAATTTTTTGTCGCACACTGGGTTTCATTTCATTATTTTTATGTTGTACCTTTTTATATTTTGTTATTTTGTAAAACTTTATTATCTTGTCCAATTTGTCGAGCTTGTGATGTCAAATGGTTGAATTTTTGGTGAGCACAACTTAAATACAGAACGAAGTTTTTATTTTCAACATTTTTGCAGGTTCGCATTTCAATCGCGCAGTTTCATTGCAAGTGGTCGGAGACATCAATCATTTCATCACCAATTATTTCCAACTTGCCGTTCTTCATTTCATTCAAAAAAAAAGTGAGTTTTAACATACTTTTTTTGCAAAAAATATTATTTTTATTTTTCAGGTTTAAACTATCTACAATATATCTGACAATTTGATAAATCCACTGCAAGATCCAAAACTCGACAGAAATCAGAAACAAAAATTGAGAAGACCAAGAAGCACATTGTGTAAGTTGGTTTAGAAAATGCTTTTTCGCATACCTGCCACAAGATGGTACCAAAAAATTTCAAAAAAATTCTGGCTCTGAAAAATCAGAAAAATATTTTTGTCACTCAGAATGACAAAAAACCAAAGTGAAATGGCAAAATCCGTCAAAAATTGTGAGAACATAATTTTTTTTAGTTTTCGTGACGAGTCCCGTCTTGTCTTTGAAACATTTCACGGTACTTTTTTACCTCTTGTGGCGAGTATGCGTTTTTGAAAAAATAATTCTAGCAGAGTTATTTTTAAAATAGAATGTGCACAAAATAACTTTTTTTTGTTTTTCAGGTTCAAACTATCTGCAATATCTGGCAATAATCGTCATTAATCATCACGAACCCGACCAAAACACAGGTTAGTTTCATTGTCAAAAACAACAGAAAAAACCTGAAAAATATCTTTGTTTTTTCTCCAAATCTGACCATACTGTTTTTTTTCAGAAATATCGTCTTGTTGGATAATAAAATGTCGAGGTGTCAAGCAGTTGGCGATGTGCCAGTGGGAACCCCGACAATCAATCACTTTTGTGCAATCTCGCTCAAAATTATGCTGATCCGACAATCAAGGTCAACAAAAAATTGTATTCTACTGAAACAGTGGGGTTGGTCCGAAGAAGTTTCTCGGAAATGACATTTGGAGCAATTGAACACATTTGGAAGTTCGAGAAATATCGTTTGTAAGTTGATTTAAAAGAATTTCAACAAAAAAAAATACTCTAAAAGAAGGTTTATTTTTCACAATTCTTGAATCTTTGGAACTCCACAGTACATTCATAGCTGGCGTAAGGAGGGTTTTTGTACCGTGACAGAAATTAGAACTTTTTTTTTGGTAGATTCTGAATCGGACCTTCTGAATCGGACCAGATCCGATTTTATCGGACCCGAAAATGACCAACTCTGAATCGGACCGGAACATGAAAAATGTGTCTGAATCGGACCAGAGTCAAGAAATCGGACCCGGTCCGTTTTTATCCAGATTTTCGCTGAATCGGACCACAAAATCGGAACAGGATTTTGTGGTAGCAAAGGTTTTGAAAGAAACGGACCGGGTCCGATTTCTTCGCTCTGGTCTGATTCAGACACATTTTTTAGGTTTGGGTCCGATTCAGATTCGGTAATTTTCGGGTCCGATTCAGAAGGTCCAATTCAGTAATTGCCCAGTCTTACGCCAGAAGGCAAAAGTTCGGCTCCCGGATTTTTCGAAACCGCGACATTTCGAAACCCTTTTAAACAAAAATTTCATTCGGTTTCGAAATGTCCGGGAGCCAAAAATTCTATTGTAATCCAGACTAGGGTTGGCAAAACTGGCCTGTTTTTCATGTCCAAACATGAAATAAAGGGGGGGGGGGGGGTAGCACGAATGAGCAAGTTGTGTTTAAAAGAAAGAGCACCTAAAATATAGTATAATGCTCGAGGGAATTTTGGAGAAAAAGTCTAGTATTCGAGAAAAAATGATTCCAAATTTTTTTCATACGTGCTATTATTCCAAATTTTCAAAAATTCCCTTGGGGGTTTGACTATTTTGAGGGTACTGATCATTTTAAAAACAACTTCATTATTCGTCAAATTCCCCCTTTAATCACATTTTTGCCCGGAAACGCGAGAAAAGTGTTTTTTTCAACCCCGGACAGAACGAAACATTTCAATTATTTTGTTTCAAAACTCTATATTTTTCTAGACTCGAAGCAATTCACCAAACTAGTGAGAAGTTCTGATCAATCTTGTCGTCGAACTCGTATACATTTCGAATTTTATTAGATTTTTTATAGTTTGGCGTGTAGAAAATCAAGTAGGTGACTTCAAAAAAAAAAGAAAATAAACCAATTTCTTGTTTTCAGAATCGAACCCAACAAAAAACTCATCGATCGAACTAATTGGAAGAAATCTCTTTCACAAAATATGAACGAGTGTCGTAAAACGAAATTTTTTTTTGGAAGTCAGGAAAAAACGTCGGAATTTCGAATAAATCGGAAAGTCGGAAGTCGGAAGTCGGAATAAGCTTTAATTTTTTCGAAAGTCGGAAGTCGGAATTCCGCGCAACTCTGGAACGAATCACAACGAATTGGCGAGACTTTGAAAAATGTTAGTTTTTTGACTAATTTTCGTAATTATGACTGAGATATTTTTTAGACTCGAAACTAAAGTCTTGTTATTTCTACTCGTAAATCAACACTCAAAAACCACATGTCAGGCATTACTCGAAATAAGAATGTAAGTTTCAGTTTCATTTTCGAAAAGTTCAAACCTGTTTTTTTTTCAGAAATAAGTTACTTGGAAAAAAAAAATAAAAATAAATAAAAAAATAAAGAAAAAAAAACAAAAAATAATAAAAAATTAAAAAGAAAAAGAAAAAAATTAAAAAAAAATTAAAAAAAAGAAAAAAAAAATAGAAAAAACGGAAAAAAGAGGAAAAAAAATCCCCACCTTTCATTAACCCAGTGTGCAAAATTTCGGTGTTTTAACTTTTGTATTATAGGTAATTTTTTGTCGCACACTGGGTTTCATTTCATTATTTTTATGTTGTACCTTTTTATATTTTGTTATTTTGTAAAACTTTATTATCTTGGCCAATTTGTCGAGCTTGCGATGTCAGATGGTTCAAATAGAACATAAACAAAGGTGAGCACAAGTTAATTTCAGAACGAAGTTTTTATTGTCAACATTTTTCCAGGTCCGAAATTCGCATTTCATTCTCTCGATTTCATTGAAACTCATGGGATATTCACATTATTCATTTTGCCTTTCATCACCAATTATTCTCAAAAAAAGTGGGTTTTATCATACTTTTTGACAAAAAAATATTTTTTTTCTATTTTCCAGGTTCAAACTATCTGCAATGTCTGACAATCACACCTCAAAATCATGCATTTCTGGCAAAAACAATGGTTAGTTTTATTGTCAAAAACAACAACAAAAATTGGTTTACGTTTACAGAGTTATTTCCCGGAAAGTTTGGCAAAAATCAACAGCAAATCAACATCTCGACAATCAAACTAATTTCATCATGATCAAGTGAGTTTTCCTTTATTTCGATCACCTGGGTTCAAATTATGGATCTCTGAAATGGGTCCGAGCTGGAAAAAACGGTCTGGGCCCGATTTTGAGAAAACAAACTTCTTTCTACTATTGAATTCTTTCGGGTAGATTCTGTATTGGACCTTCTGAATCGCACCAGGTCCGATGTTATCGGACCCGAAATCAACCAAATCTGAATTGGGCCAAAACGTGTCTGAATCGGACCAGAGTCAATAAAAGTTGTTTCAAATTTCAGCTGAATTAGACTAAAACCGAAAAAGTATCTACCAAAAAAACGGACCTGGTCCGATTCAGCAAAAATCTTGATAAAAACGGACCGGGTCCGATTTCTTCGCCGTGGTCCGATTCAGACATATTTTTCATGTTCTGGACCGATTCAGATTCGGTTATTTTCGGGTCCGATAAAATCGGACCTGTTCCGATTCAGAAGGTATTTGCCATTGATTTTTCCGGAGGCCTGCGGATATTTTTCGAAGAACAAAAGATATCCGCTTTTTTTCTTTTGAGAAATTTAATTTTTCAAAAGCAAACTCGGTTTTTTGCAGTTAGAAAAAAAACATTTTTGTCTTTATTTTTTCATTTTCAATTTTTTCCAGGTTCATAACTATTTCTGGACAGTGCGGTCTTCTTTCTCAAGTGATTCCTCAGTTCTTTTCAATGTTCTTCAGTCCGACAAAAAGTGAGTTTTATCATATTTCTTTTTTGCAAAAAAATAATATTTAACGTTTTCAGATTGAACCAATCTGTCATGTTTTGATCATAAGTTATTTCCGTCAAAAACATAGGTAAATTGCATCACCAAAAGCAACAAAAATATCGGTTTATGTTTATAGCTCGGTTTATTGCTCAAGGTCCAATACTCAACAAAAATAAGAAGCAAAAATTCCAAGAAACTCTGCAACTCCATCTGAATGACGACCAGAGATGAAAAAAAAATCACAAATTCGACAATGTCCATCATGATAAATCATGATAAAGTGAGTGAATTCGAAGGAAACTTCTCATTTTGGCAATTACTGAATCGGACCTTCTGAATCGGACCCGAAAACAATCAAATCTGAATCAGACCCAAACCCAGAAAAATTGTCTGAATCGGACCAGAGCGAAGAAATCGGACCCGGTCCGTTTTTATCAAAACTTTCTGAATCGGACCACAAATATCGCAAACGGAGTTCTTCTCCCAACTGTCCGGTCACACAATTACAGTACACAGTCTACTATAGAACTATTTATTTGTTAGGTACAGCGCAATAGGAGGTATTCTGTTCTTGTTGTTCCTTCCTTCCTTGTTTCCTTTATACCCCCCGTCCGTGCAGGTGATAACATCGCTGACGTGTCGCCTGACGAAGGTCGCGTTGACGCCCTGAAATACTGTCTCGCACTCTGCGACATTCCCCCCACCGGGCAGACGCCGGACAAACAGTTCGCGTTCTATAAATCGCTTTTTATTTGAGAAAAAGGTGGACAGGGTACTTCTTCTTTGGGCGAGCATTCGACGGCGGCATTTGTGGAGACGATGGTGGAGGTGGTGGCGAGCGTTTTCGTTGTTGGTCAATAGTGGTGAGGGCCACTGCGGCGCGCGGCCATCCATCTCGCGCACAGAGCGCGAATGTGGCAGTAACCACAGCGGCGGCAGAGAGGTGCTTGGTATCCCTGCCCGGGGTGGCGCACCGCACACTGTCGGCAGCGGTTCTGCGTGGTGACGATTCGAACCCGGTCGACGAACTGCGGGTGGGTTTGGCACCCTCCGGAGGGGTGCTGCCCCCCACAAAAGAGGCAACGCGGTCCTTGATATCCGCTGTCGTTTTCACAGTTGTCGGTTCCACGTTGGACGTACCCGACGGTTGATGTGTCCGTCGGTTGGTGTACCGGCGGCCCCGCTGAGGTTGGTGGTGGCAACTGGTTCTGCTTCAGACGAGCGACCTCGTTCTGCAGTGCGGTCGTCATGACACGTAGCTCTGCGATTTGGTCGCTCACCAGAGGCGCATCGATATCCTGTCCGAGGAGTTGTTCGGCCAGCTTGTCTATGTCGGCGGAGTCGTCCATTGGCGCGGTGGATTCGGAGAATTCGCTTTGAAGGATTTACTGGTGAGGTGACGGTGGACCGGGTCTTAAGTAGGCTTGCTTATCTGATCTATGTTTCCGAGGTCACGTTTTTAATGACGTACACGTTAGGGTAGGGGTCTTCCTTCCCCCTCCAGGCAGGTTACGTTGGGTTTATTATTTTTTATTTCTTTTTTATATTTATTTTTGTTTTGGTGTGGGCGGTGCGGTCGCGTTCCGGGGGTTTGTTAGTGGGCTGGGAGGAAACGTGGAGTAATGTCTGTTCATAGGGCTACTCGCGGTATTGCGGGTCGGGGTTCCTTGTGGTCCGAGCGGCTCTTTGGCTGTGGGGGCCTGTCCTCGTTTCGTCTTGTTGTGATTCCTGATCCATGCGGGGGGTTAATTCTAGTGGTACCAGGTGATTGATGGTCCGTTTTATCGTTCCTAGTTGGGTTTTAACGGTGGCCGACCGATCAAAGCGAATTCTCCGAATCCACCGCGCCAATGGACGACTCCGCCGACATAGACAAGCTGGCCGAACAACTCCTCGGACAGGATATCGATGCGCCTCTGGTGAGCGACCAAATCGCAGAGCTACGTGTCATGACGACCGCACTGCAGAACGAGGTCGCTCGTCTGAAGCAGAACCAGTTGCCACCACCAACCTCAGCGGGGCCGCCGGTACACCAACCGACGGACACATCAACCGTCGGGTACGTCCAACGTGGAACCGACAACTGTGAAAACGACAGCGGATATCAAGGACCGCGTTGCCTCTTTTGTGGGGGGCAGCACCCCTCCGGAGGGTGCCAAACCCACCCGCAGTTCGTCGACCGGGTTCGAATCGTCACCACGCAGAACCGCTGCCGACAGTGTGCGGTGCGCCACCCCGGGCAGGGATGCCAAGCACCTCTCTGCCGCCGCTGTGGTTACTGCCACATTCGCGCTCTGTGCGCGAGATGGATGGCCGCGCGCCGCAGTGGCCCTCACCACTATTGACCAACAACGAAAACGCTCGCCACCACCTCCACCATCGTCTCCACAAATGCCGCCGTCGAATGCTCGCCCAAAGAAGAAGTACCCTGTCCACCTTTTTCTCAATAAAAAGCGATTTATAGAACGCGAACTGTTTGTCCGGCGTCTGCCCGGTGGGGGGAATGTCGCAGAGTGCGAGACAGTAGGAAACAAGGAAGGAAGGAACAACAAGAACAGAATACCTCCTATTGCGCTGTACCTAACAAATAAATAGTTCTATAGTAGACTGTGTACTGTAATTGTGTGACCGGACAGTTGGGAGAAGAACTCCGTTTGCGATATGATGCATCGGTGGTTCAGTGGTAGAATGCTCGCCTGCCACGCGGGCGGCCCGGGTTCGATTCCCGGTCGATGCACCATATCGCAAACGGAGTTCTTCTCCCAACTGTCCGGTCACACAATTACAGTACACAGTCTACTATAGAACTATTTATTTGTTAGGTACAGCGCAATAGGAGGTATTCTGTTCTTGTTGTTCCTTCCTTCCTTGTTTCCTTTATACCCCCCGTCCGTGCAGGTGATAACATCGCTGACGTGTCGCCTGACGAAGGTCGCGTTGACGCCCTGAAATACTGTCTCGCACTCTGCGACAACAAAATCGAACCAGGTCCGTTTTTTTGGTTGATATTTTTCGATTTTAGTCTGATTCAGCTGAAATTTCAACAAAAAAAAAACGGAGCTGGTCCGATTTTGTGGTCCGATTCAGCAAAAATATTGATAAAAACGGACCGAGTCGGATTTCTTGACTCTGGTCCGATTCAGACACATTTTTCATGTTTTGGTCGGACCTGGTCCGATTCAGATGGTCCGATTCAGAATCTACCTCTCATTTGGCCGAGCTCAGAATATGAAAAACCATATATAAACAAAATGTTTGGAAGAAAAAACAAAATAATTTTTGTCGTGGGTTACTGTAGCCGCAAACACACACAAACGGTGTTTGCGGATGTCAATCTTCCGGTGGATTCTGAATCGGACCTCCAAATTCGGACCAGGTCCGATTAAATCAGACCGAAATTAACCAAATCTGAATATGACCAGTGTCAAAAAATCGGATCCGGTCCGTTTTTGTAAAAAAAATTCTTGATTTTCACAGTATTTGCCAATAAACTTAGTTTTTTTCTCACAAAAATTCATTTTTTTCAGATTCTCAAAAAAATTGTTCAAAACTCGACGGTGTGCACATTGGTTACAACAAATTCCATCCAAAATTTTTTTTCCAATGTAAGTTTTTCGGAAAAATTTGGAATAATAACAAAATTCATTTTTAAGACTCACAAAAAAAAAGGTTATTTCTACTCGAAAATGCACTCGCAATGACAATACTCGGAATTTTACATTGTGAGTTTGAGCCATGATCTTTAACAAACCTGGGGTTTCACACTGGGAATATTGTACCACCAACGCAGGCGGAGCATATCTGTTTTGCAAACACCCATACTTTGTCAAAAATCGTGAAATATCCTAATTTTTGGGAAGTCCTTTGTGGATTTTTCAATCTTGCAGTTCCACGATTCAGACGAGAACACTGGCACCAGGAGTGGTCATACTGAGCCGGCCTTGAGTTCTCATTTTTCTCTTTTTTCATAGAAAAAAAAACAAGTTTGAGTCCACGTTGAGGCCAAGATGATCACTCCTGATTAGTAGATTCTGAATCGGACCAGGTCTAATTTGATAGGACTCGAAAATTACCAAATCTGAATCGGACCAAAACATGAAAATGTGTCTGAATCGGACCAGAGCGAAGAAATCGGACCCGGTCCGTTTTTATCCAGATTTTCGCTGAATCGGACCACAAAATCGAACCAGGTCCGTTTTTTTTTGGTTGAAATTTCAGGCGAATCAGACTAAAATCGAAAAAATATCAACCAAAAAAACGGACCTGGTCCGATTTTGTGGTCCGATTCAGAAAAGGTTCTGAAAAAAACGGACCAGGTCCGATTTCTTCGCTCTGGTCAAATTCTGACACATTTTTTAGGGTTGGGTCCGATTTAGACTTGATTATTTTCGGGTCCGATAAATTCGGACCTGGTTCGATTCAGAAGGTCCGATTCAGTAATTTCCCCCCTGACTGGCACACATTTATTTATTCTGGTCTTTTTGATATTTTGGTCCATACAACAAATTTTGCAACTGTTTTTATTTCAGAAAAAAAAGGTTACCCGCAATTTCGAGAAGTGATTGGGTAACACAACAAGAAACAAATTAAACACCTGAAAAACAAGAAAAATCAAAAAGTAATTGAAAAAAAAGAAGTCAAAAAAAATTAGAAAAAAAAGTCGAAAAAAATTTGAAAAAAATAAAAATAAATGAAAAAAATAGAAAAAAAAATTAAAAAAAAGGAAAGAAAAAGAGGATAAAAATCCCCAAGTTTCATTGAAACCCAGTGTGCAAAATCTTAGAATTTTAATTTTTCGAGAATGTATTGTATGTAGGTAAATTTTTATAGCACACTGGGTTCTATTTCATCATTTGTATGTTGTAATTGTGTATTTTGTCATTTTGTAATTTTGTGAAAAATTGTGATTTCGTTGGCCAGTTTGTCGAGTTTGGGATCGATCTTTATGGTCGGAAGAGTTGTACGGTTGTTATGGTTCGTTGTACAATTTGTCTTTTTAATTTTCAAATCTAGTTCTTTCAGGTTTGACTATGACAACTCTTTGAATTTTGACACGGTTCGATTTGATCAACACCTATTGCCGGAAATTCTCAATCGTGATCTAGTGAGTTAGTTCAAAGACATTCATATATCGCCGAAGAAGGGAAAACGTATCGGGGCATATTCTATTGAAAATGAGATAATTTGAAAAGAACCAACATGATCTTTAATTATTATGTAAGTGACGCCACGAAGACTTTAATGCACGAAAATTTTGGATTTTTTCTTATTTTTTCGTTTTTAAGCGTCATTCAAAGTGGCAAAAATAATTTCCAAAATTTTACACGAATTTTTGTACCCTCTTAGGCTTATTTTGGTCCCTTTCCCGGACCAAAATTTTCATTTTTCCCATCTAATATCGAATGAGGCTTGATGGCCGCCGCCAAATTTCTCTCCCGGGCCAAACCGTCAAACTGATTAGTTTTGTCAAAATTTTGTTGTTATTGTTTTTGGGTCAAGTTCACAACTTTGCAGTATATTCAACCAAATTGCTCGCCCGGTCCGGTTCAGCCAAAATACCAACAAAAAAAACGAGCCGGTTCCGGTTTTTTCTGGGTCCCTTTCAGCAAAAATCTTTAAAATAAACGGACCGGGTCCGACATATTTTTCATGTTCTGGTCCAGTTCAGATTCGGTTGATTTTGGGTCCGATTCAGAATCCACCGAAATATCGATGATCATTTTTTTCTTCAAATTTTGTCGCATATTTCGCCAGTTGAAAATTGAAAACGCTGTCATCACGAAACTTCAACACTCGAATTTTGAAACAACAAACGCTGCAGCAGGCAAAAATTCTTTGGGCAGAAGTTTTAGTCCTGAATCCCTATAGATATCGGATTGGGCAAATTTATTTGAGCCCCATTTTTTAAGGGGATTTTCCTGGCTTTCAAGAAAAAAATCCTCGGTCGGCGCATGATTTTCAACAAACCTCAAACCTGTGGCTTTCGTTTTTCTAAATCTAACAATTTCAGATAAAGTTACCTGGAAATCTGCGAAACGACTAGAGAAATGTAACGAAAAAAGAGAGAAGAAAACAACAAAAAACACCGAAAGAAAAGAGGAAAACCCACAAAAACTTGACACCCCAGTGTGCAGAATCTCAGAATTTTACTTTTTTGTAACACACTGGGTTAGTGTTCAATTTTTGTATTTTTAATTACTGCATTTCGGTGTTTTTGGCTTTGTTGTTATCAATTTTGTCGAGTTCGGGATGGATTCAAGAGGATTCGAGTGGGATTTGGTTTCGAAGCAAAAGAGCTATCCCGTTTTTTTTCTCTTTTTTGTTATTCATTGTATTTCTGTTTGCTATTTTGTCGAAGTTTTGTCAAGTTTGAGATGGAGGTTTCGAAACACTGCACATAGTCAAACCGGCTCGTTTCCGCCTTTTTTGTATTATCTTTGTCGAATATCGTGAATGTGGTTTATTTTTTGAGGTGAGATTTTTCCCTTGTTCCAGTAGGTAAAATAAGAATTTTCAGATCAAAAATCGAAGTTTTATGGCGAACAATTGAAGTGTTGGGCTCAGGCTGGTGGTTTAGGGATGAATGAAATTGAGGAAAAATGAGGCGAAATTGCTGTGAATTCAAGTTGTAAGTGAGTTTTTCTATGAATCACAACTGTCACAAGAAGTACCAAAATTTCTTTTAAAATTTCGTCACTGTCATTGACGACAAAAAAACCTGACCGTGATTTTTTGTCAAAAAAATATGTCACAATACTTTTCCACAGGTGTTGAAAGAAATTCGAAAAATATAGAATTGATAACTTCTTGAAATTATCAAAAAATGTGCAGATTACAGTACTCTCTCCGGGTTAGTATCTCGGAATCCACTTTTTTATGTAGGTGAAAATAGCTTCAAAACTTTTTTGAAGATCTAAAGGCACAGTTATTTGGTGATTTAAATTATTTTTGTTGATTGATCATCAAAGCAACAAGTGCGCCCTTTTCGCATTTGGCTCAATTATATTGATTGTCGAAAACACAATGAGAACCAGGCCGAACCGGTCTCTGATTTTATTTCGTAGGGATAGGGCCATCTCTCATGCGACGCCCAAAACAAAAATTTTTGAGAAAAATCAAAAAAAAATGTTTCGTCCAAAACAAGAAGTTCCAGAACAATTTTAGAAAAATTCAATTTTCTGATTAGAATAACTCCGAAATCGGAAAACGAGTTCATTCTATATTTGAGTTTTTCTAAAATCGTTTTGGAGAAAAATTTCTAGAAAATTTCAGCTTTGGACGTCGCACAATGCAAAATAAAAACAATTTTTTTTTCAAATAAAAAAAACGTGACCTTCTAGACATAACAATTCGAACAATAAATAATTTCCACGTGTCCACGTGACACGTTTCTCATTTTGATTCAATTTGCAGAATTCATTTTAATTTTTTTAATGTGTGACAAAATGTGATGTTGGATTCGGATTCGGAAGTATCTCAACTTGGATCAGTGTGAATTTTTCAAGATGAGTTTTTTTTTTCAATATTCCGGGCACTGTTTTCCCCTCCAAAATCCAGTGAATTGTTGTGTCGAATACCTTTCTGAGTGAGTACCGTCTACCAGAGTCTGAGTCCGGCTTCATTTGGTCGTGAGATCGAGTGAGGATGTTTACATCCTTTTGGAACAGGCCAGAAAGCAATGAAGAAAGGTGTTGATAATAGGGCTTGGCACTTATTCTAAGGATTGCGGAAACTTTTATTTTCATCCATTCTGGGACACTTTTCTCTGATCTTTTGGCAAATCATCAATTTCCAGACCGATTCACCATTTCTCGATCCATCTTGCTCGAACAACGACTTCGAATAATGTGGTAACATCATCTGTTTGGCTTGTTGGGCATTACTGCATTTGGAAAATAATTGGAAACAGGTGAGAATTTTTAAAGAAAAAAGTATTTCAAAAAGCCGAGATTTTGTGGAAAAAGTTCTGAGAGAATGCGGAAGCTATGCCGAAATTTTGCTGGTATTTCGGTAACTTCCGAGAATCTGTAAATTTCTAATGTTCAGAGAATTTATTACGAACTTGAAAATTTTCTGAGATATATTTTGAGAATTGATCATTTTTCAGGCTCGCCGATTCTGTTTCCGATCCAGTCAACTCTCAACTACAACTTTGTTAACCTACACTCAAATTCTCAACATCAAAGCAAACGAAAATTCTCTGAAGCAATCCGAAAATCGTTCGAAATCGGGTAGGTTTTTTGAATTTTTATCAAAAAATCAACTCAAGTACTTACCTTGTAAATTTCGAAATATGGTTAAGTTTCTTGAGAAAAAAAAACCATGGCCTAGGAAAATGGCGGACTAGTTTTCAAACCCAATCAACTTTGTGTATTTCTCTCGGAGAAAAATCTACTTTTTTCTCAAAACAATAGCACAGGATTGTTCAAGGAACATGGCCGAAGTGGTTTTGTCGCGGTCGAGCCTGGCCATATTTCTAAAAATTCAACGAAAGTAATTGAAACAAAAGGACCTTCAAAAAACCTTGAGTAGCAATGATCGAGGGTGTGCCCCCCTGAAATTCAATGGGATCCGGTGCAAAATGTAGTACCCCAATGGGTAAGAAACCTCATACCGGGAATTTGCAAGCAAATTTTTGGTTTTGGAGAAATCGGGGGTCGAATTTTTTCGAAAAAAAAAGTAGGTCAACTTCAAAAAAATCGTATCTCGGTTAATTTTTGAGCAGAATTCTTGAACAAAAAAGCATTATGAAGCTAAATAGTCGTAGTTTTTGGAAAAAAATATCACAAACAAAACAAAAAATTTTTACACTTCCAAAACCGGCATAATCCGAAAAATTGATTTTTTCCGGAGTTTGGATCGGTGTGATGCAATATGGGGGCATAAACGGGACCTATTCCACCCATCTTGTTTAAAATTGGACACTGAAAGCCTGAGAAATATGACCGATCAGGTTATTTGATATTTTTATAAATTGACTACCAATAACAACAGGTTCGGGATGAGTCTAGCTCTGATGTCATGCCTGAAAAAAACACAAATTATTTGAATAATAAAAACGTGACCTTCTAGACAAAACAATTATAAAAATAAATAATTTCCACGTGTCCACGTGACACGTTTCTCATTTTGATTCAATTTGCAGAATTCATTTTAATTTTTTTAATGTGTGACAAAATGTGATGTTGGATTCGGATTCGGAAGTATCTCAACTTGGATCAGTGTGAATTTTTCAAGATGAGTTTTTTTTTTCAATATTCCGGGCACTGTTTTCCCCTCCAAAATCCAGTGAATTGTTGTGTCGAATACCTTTCTGAGTGAGTACCGTCTACCAGAGTCTGAGTCCGGCTTCATTTGGTCGTGAGATCGAGTGAGGATGTTTACATCCTTTTGGAACAGGCCAGAAAGCAATGAAGAAAGGTGTTGATAATAGGGCTTGGCACTTATTCTAAGGATTGCGGAAACTTTTATTTTCATCCATTCTGGGACACTTTTCTCTGATCTTTTGGCAAATCATCAATTTCCAGACCGATTCACCATTTCTCGATCCATCTTGCTCGAACAACGACTTCGAATAATGTGGTAACATCATCTGTTTGGCTTGTTGGGCATTACTGCATTTGGAAAATAATTGGAAACAGGTGAGAATTTTTAAAGAAAAAAGTATTTCAAAAAGCCGAGATTTTGTGGAAAAAGTTCTGAGAGAATGCGGAAGCTATGCCGAAATTTTGCTGGTATTTCGGTAACTTCCGAGAATCTGTAAATTTCTAATGTTCAGAGAATTTATTACGAACTTGAAAATTTTCTGAGATATATGTTGAGAATTTTTTTTTCAGGCTCGCCGATTCTGTTGCCGATCCAGTCAACTCTCAACTACAACTTTGTTAACCTACACTCAAATTCTCAACATCAAAGCAAACGAAAATTCTCTGAAGCAATCCGAAAATCGTTCGAAATCGGGTAGGTTTTTTGACATTTTATCAAGAATCAACTTACTTTGCGACTTTCGAAAAATTGTTCACTTTCTTGAGAAAAAAAACCATGGCCTAGAAATTTGGCGGACTAGTTTTTAGACACGGCTAAACTTTCTGTGTTTCTCTTGGATAAAATCTCTCTTTTTTCCGATTTTTTTTTGCAAAACATTCACATAGACTTGTTCAAAGAATACGGCTGGATCAGGCTTGCGCGGAACCGACGTTGAGTTCAGAAAAAAATTTCGTAAAAAATGGTGCTGACTTTTTTTCCAACTTAATTTTTCGGAAAACCCGGAAATTTCGGAACTTCTCACACTCACACCCATGAAAAAAAAGAAAAATTTTGTCAGAATAGGAAGTAACTTTTCACTTTTTTGATATTCAGTTAGAGGAGATTTGAAATTATAACTTTCTAGGAACTATTCTTGAAAACGACACAGTAAAGTGAACATCATAGATGCGTTTTTTTCCGATTTTTCGGAAAATTTTCGGAACAAATTTGGGAAAAGTTGAAAATAAATTCGGAAATGGTTCCGCTGTAAAAAAGTTCCGAAAATAGTCGGAAATATCGGAACTTCGGAAATTCGCGGTTCTGGTTCCGCTCAAGCCTGGGCCGGATCGATTTTGTGGCGGTGCCAATCACTCATCCAAATCCAGTCATATTTTTTCTCAAAGCCATGGCTGTCGTTTTGGTTGCCCGCAGCCAGCCATCTGATGAGTCGGGTTTGCCCAGTCTACCCGTTTAAAATTTTAATCAACGGGCGTAGCCTGGCCAAGTAAAATATTTAACTGAAATAGATTTCATTTCTTGGCCCAAACATGTCTACATAGTGTAGTTCATAATGGGGCGCTCTGGTAGTGCCCGGTGTTTATTTCATTTTTACCGCGGGCATCAAAAGTTCTTTGGCTTGAGCGGGCGGGGCTCAATCCACCCGGCCCAAAACGACAACCCTGATAAAAATCACCCACACTATACAAATTTTCAGAAAAGTTCACCGTTGATTTAGGGAGAGAAAATTTTTTGTTTGAAAAATTGTGAGAAAAAATAGGAGTTTTTGTACCGTGAACTTGTTTTAAACGATTTAAATGTTTCGTAATTTCATTTTTCTGTTTTCAACTTTAAAAACATGAATTTCACACATTTTGAAAACTGATTTTTATTGAAAATACATTTTTTATTTTTCTAGACTATGGAAAACGATGTTCGGACCATACCTCCGTTTTTCAGGCTCCCGGACATTTCGAAACCCGACATTTCGAAACTGCTTGCTTGAAATTTTTGTAAAAAAAATTGGAAAAAAAATATTTTACTTCACGCCAGAATTTTTAATTTTCATTTTTTTTTCATTTTTGAATGAAAGTTTAAATTAAAATTAGGTATTTATTTTTTCCAATTTTTTAAAACAAAAATTTCAAGCAAGCGGTTTCGAAATGTCGGGTTTCGAAATGTCCGGGAGCCGTTTTTCATGCATTGGGGGTTATCATTTAGTATTTTATTCGCCAATTATTCACATTCAACATGAAATTAATTTCACAGAACGTGATTTTTTTTGAGATATTTGTGGTAAACCTTATTTTTTCCTGGCCAAATCACGCACCCAAAGCTGGCGGTGTTCTATTTCATGGAGTGTATGAATTTAAAAATTATTTTCACGTTGAATGTGAGTAATTGTCAAATAAAATACTGAATGATAACCCATTTTGAGGCATGAAAAGCGTAGTTATGATTGTTACCAAAAATCAGTTTTCAAAATGTGTGAAATTAATGTTTTTAGAGTTTAAAACAGAAAAAAATGAAATACGAAACATTTAAATCGTTCAAAACAAGTTCGCGGCACAAAAACTTTTATTTTTGCTCACAATTCTTCAAACAAAAAACTTTTCTCTCTCTCTGAATCAACGGCGAATTTTTCCGAAAATTTGCTCCTAAACATAATTTTCGATGCTGAATCATGTGTCACCTTGAACCAAAACTTTTTTGAATTTTTTTGTTTTTTGTGATTTTGAGTGTTTGAAAATAGTAATTTCGAGCTTAATTTTTGAGCAAAATTCTCGGTCAAAAAAGCAATTTGAAGCTTAATAGCTGTAGTTTTTGAAAAAAAATATAACATATAAAAGAAGAAAATTTCACTTCCAAAACTGCAAAAGTCCAAAAACCATTTTTTTTTTGAAGTTTGGTTTAGTGTAATGCAATGTCGGGGCACAAACGGGTCCTATTTTATCGTTTTTACGTCAAAAATAGGTCAAATGACATGTTAAAATCTAGGGGGTACCCGCCTCGGGAGAAAATTAGAACCCAACGTTTTCAGTACATGAAAATGTCGAAAAATCCTAATCTTTGGGTTCTAACTTTCTTACGAAGTCGGTTTTGCTTATTCCATTTAGGGGTTTTCCATAGGTGTGTTCTTTTCCACATGGTACCGGTTTTTTAGGGGGTAACATAAAGGCGCTTTCCATGTAAATAATACTTAAAAAGCTCAAAGTAGAAATTTTTCAAACCAAAAAATATCGCGCGAACATGGTCTCGTCACGAACACACACATTATCATTGAAATTTTGTGTGTTCGTGACGAGACCATCACAGCGCGCGAAATTTATTATTTGAAAGTAAAAAAGTTTATTTCGGCGCCAACTTTTTTTGAACGTTCATAATAACTGTATAAATTTTGTGTGTCAAAAAGATGGGTAGATTCTGAATCGGACCAGGCCCGATTTTATCGGACCCGAAAATGACCAAATCTGAATCGAGCAAAAACATGAAAAATGTGTCTGAATCGGACCTGAGTCAAGAAATCGAACCCGGTCCGTTTTTTTTGGTTGAAAATTCAGCTGAATCAGACTGAAATCGAAAAGTATCAACCAAAACAGACCGGGTCCGATTTCTTCGCTCTGGTCCGCGTCTTTTTCTGAATTTTTTGAGACTATGATGTTTTAAAAAAATTGATAACGGTGAATTTAAAATTCATATTAAATTGAAAGAAAATAAAAGATAAAAAACACTCTGAAACCACGTTTATTGCAGATATCAAGTCCGAATGAGAGTTGACAACAATTTTGTATTCCTATTTGCCAGCAACAACAATGAGATCACATGTCAATGGAAAACTGTAAGATGTGAGTTACGGTCAAAACACTTATAATAAAAACAAAACTATTGGCGACTCAAAATAAAATCAAAATAATTTCAAATGTTGGAAGCGGTGCTTTTTTTATCGGATTCTGCACCATTAACAAGGTATATGAACGTGTTCAAAAGTACCGTTCATTTACGGAAGAGAAAAGTTAATTTGTACATTTTTTCATTAACTTAACTTTTTCTCAACAAAATTCTATAAAAATGGTTTTTTTTAATCAAAACTTTTTTTTTACCCAAAACTTATGAGTATCAAAAAATATCATTAGGTTTTGATCGTGACTTAAATAAGGCCAAAGCAGGAGACACCACCTAGGCGCAGAAATGGTCTAGAAAATCCATGATCCGCAGTGCTTCGCACTTGAAGAACGGATCGCCCCTTTACCTTTACCTTTACATGATTATATACTTAATTATTGGCGTAGAATCCGATAAAAAAATATGCCGGTTCATAAAAACACCTCAAAACTTTTTTTTGAATCAGTTGTTGAATTTTTTCGGTTTCTTACATTTCTGGGAGTCTCTGAATGAGGCCCCCTGAATGGGGCCGGGCCCCAAAAATGTGGTCCGAAACAAGTCTCTGAATAGGGCCCGACATAAAAAAGGGCCTATTTTCGAACGAATTTTCCTGAATGAGACTTGAAAATGGGACACAAATTACCATCCAAATTTAATCCTTATCATCCTTAATGGAGACCGACAAAAAGTGAGGTCCGGACACATTTTTTGAACAGAATTTCCTTTTTTTTTGGCCTCAATTCAGGAAAATTTTTGTTCAAAATTGGGTTCAGACCCCTTTTTTCGTTAGACCCCATTCAGGGTGATTAAGGATTTATAAAAATCGATTTTTATTTGTGTCCTATTTTCGGGCCCCATTCAGGAAAATTCGTTGGAAAATGGTACCTGGGTCCTTTTTTTCATGTCAGGCTCTATTCAGGGAACTTTTCGGTACCACCGGGCCCCATTCAGACTTTGCCTAAAATTGTATGTTCAATCTTCAATCGATATGTTTCCAAAAATTTGAGGAAGCTATGAACGATTTTTCTCGGATTTATTAGAAACTTTCGAGAATTTTTGAACTTATCGAGAAAATATCACAACTTCTGAATTTTTCGGAATTTCTCCAAATACCGTGTGAAAAAATACGAACACCCTGGATTTGTGGTGTAACTCTTCTAAAAATGATGAAATCGGTCTGAAAATTTTGTCGACGTGTCTATTAGGTGGGGTTGGGAAAAAAGTTCTTTCGTGTGCCCCAAAACAATTTCCAATCGCCCGAAAACACTTTTTCATTATTTTTTGAAGAATTAGTGCTTTCGGGGAGAGTGTTTCCGGCAAAAACGTGATTCAGAAATGTCCGGACATGAAAAACGGGCCCGTTTTTTCAACTCTACTATTAGGTATTAGTTATTTGGAAGACTGTAAAAATTTTTGAGGGGGATCGGTTGACTTTTCGAATTTTTATTCGATTCTTTGTTGTTTCTCAAAAATCTCGATTTTTGAAAATTCACGTTTCGAGTCAAATAAAAACGCGGAACGCACGCTGTTTTTTTTTAACGTTACACGTTGTCAGACGAGAGAAAAAGACCCAAAGAAATAAACAAATGAAGGAGCATACAAAAGACTTTAGACGCGTGAACATTTTCAAATAAAATGTCAAAAATATGATTAAATGAACAAAATACACGTCCATGGGCGGTTATTTGAAAAAAAAAACGGAAAAAAAACCCAAAAAAACGTTACGAGAAATTTATTTCTGAAAATGTCCACGCGCCTTTTGGCTTTTGTATGCTCCTTTATTTGTTTATTTCTTTGTGTCTCTTTCTCTCGTTGTCACGCGTGAAACAGCGTGAACGTTATCCGATGACCAGAATAAAATTTTTACATGATCTTAAGGGTCTAGTGAAACAATTCCACACTTCAGGTCTCATTTTTGAAAAGCTTATCGCGTATATTCGGCACTATTTCCGAGAGAGCACTTCTTGTAAAGCACATACACAGCCTCTAGGGTCCTAGGCTTCATTAAATTTGACCTCCTAACAAGGGAACTATGTTTGCTTACTAACGGACTTTGGAAAGAGACATATGCCACCCGGTAGAGTTTTTCACGCTGATCATCATCCCGTAGCTAACTTTTGCAAAGCTCCACACAGAAAGCTGAAAATCGAGTTCAAAGTTTGAGCACAAAAATTGAAATATCTGGTTCAATTTGTAGTATTTTAGTGATGAGAGACTACTAAAGGGTTGTTTGGCATGCCAAGAACGATAGGAGCACTCAAAAACCTCGAAATTGTAGTCGTAACTCTGAAAAAATGAGCCCGGAACTTTTAATAAAATTGGTAGATCAAAAAAACGTGAGAAACAAAAAAATTTGCATTGAAAAGCGTGAAAATGACTAAATTTTGAAGATTGTTTTCTGATTTTTCATGTTTTTTCGAAAAATCATACCTTTTTCATTATTTTTTCGGAATTTTAAAATCACCATCGTGTGGAGAATTAAATTTCCTATCAGATCCATTAGTTTATTTTCGTAAATGTATAACTTTGAAAAAGTTAGGATAAATTTTAAAATTTCAAATTTATCACTAAATTGTGATTTTCAGCTTTCTGGCTGGAGCTTTGCAAAAGTTAGCTACGGGATGATGATCAGCATGAAAAACTCTACCAGGGAACATATATCTCATTTCAAAGTCCGTTAGTAAGCTATCATAGTTCCCTTGTAAGTTCTCATTTGGTGCATTGGGCTGTGAGAAACTATTTCAGGGAATATGTTACCTAATAAGAACGTTTCGAACAATAAAAATCTGGATTTTCGGTGTTTTTTCGTTTGACGATTTTTGAACATTCGTGGTTTCTGGTCGTGGTTTCTGGTCGTCATTTCGAAACCGGACTAATCGAAACCGGACATATCGAAACTGGACATTCCGAAACCAGACATTTCGAAACCGGACATTTCGAAACCGCTTGCTTGAAATTTTAGTTTAAAAAATTGGAAAAAAAATATTTACTTCACGCCAGGACTTTTAATTTTAATTTTCATTCAAAAATGAAAATAAAAATTCAAAAATGAAAATTAAAAATCCTGGCATGAAGTGAAATTTTTCTTCCAATTTTTTTAACAAAAATTTCAAGCAAATGTCAGGTTTCGAAACGTCCGGGAGCCGAAATTTTACGACCAGAAACCACGAATGTTCAAAAATCGTCAAACGAAAAAACACCGAAAATACAGATTTATATTGCTCGAAAGGGTCCTATTAGGAAAAATATTTCCTGAAATAGTTTCTCACAGCCCAATGCACCAAATGAAAACTTAGGAGGTCAAATTTAATGAAGCCTAGGACCCTAGAGGCTGTGTATGTGCTTTACAAGAAGTGCTCTCTCGGAAATAGTGCCGAATATACGCGATAAGCTTTTCAAAAATGAGACCTGAAGTGTGGAATTGTTTCACTAGACCCTTAAGATCATGTAAAAATTTTATTCTGGTCATCGGATAACGTTCACGCTGTTTCACGCGTGACAACGAGAGAAAGAGACACAAAGAAATAAACAAATAAAGGAGCATACAAAAGCCAAAAGGCGCGTGGACATTTTCAGAAATAAATTTCTCGTAACGTTTTTTTGGGTTTTTTTCCGTTTTTTTTTTCAAATAACCGCCCATGGACGTGTATTTTGTTCATTTAATCATATTTTTGACATTTTATTTGAAAATGTTCACGCGTCTAAAGTCTTTTGTATGCTCCTTCATTTGTTTATTTCTTTGGGTCTTTTTCTCTCGTCTGACAACGTGTAACGTTAAAAAAAAACAGCGTGCGTTCCGCGTTTTTATTTGACTCGAAACGTGAATTTTCAAAAATCGAGATTTTTGAGAAACAACAAAGAATCGAATAAAAATTCGAAAAGTCAACCGATCCACCTCAAAAAATTATTAGAGTCTTTTTGGCCCAACAGACATGTCTGACAAAATTTTCAGACCGATTGCATCATTTTCAGAAGAGTTACACTACGAACCCAGGATGTTCGTATTTTTTTGCACAGTTCTGTATCGATATTGTTTGAAAAAGTGGTAAATACTGAATTGGATCAAAACCGATTTTACCGGACTTGAAAATGACCAAATCTTAATCAGGCCCGAACATAAAAATTGTGTTTGAATCCGATCCGGTTCGATATTTTTTCATGATTTTTGCTCAACGTGATTCGGAAAAAAAAATAGTATCAAAAAAATAGTATCAGTATTTTGCTGAAACGGACCCATAAAAAATCGGACCTGGTTCGGTTTTTTTGTTAGGAAAACTCTTTCGGGGAAAGTTCGCATGGTTCAATTTTCTTACGTTTAGGCTTAGCCGAGGAGGTAAACTATAGTAGTTTTCGCCTAAATCTGAAAAGGATTTTCAGCTTTGTTAGGTTTTGTTATTTAAAATCTCTTGAAAAATTGAAACTTGTGAAAAAAACATTAAAACTTGTGAAGAAACATTGAAACTTGTGAAAAAACAACATGTGAAAAATTGGCCTTGTGAAAAAACCAAAACCCATGTGAAGAAACAATATGTGAAATGTGCCATGTGAAGTACAATTGACCATATTGAGCCCGATTTAGATTTGTTGATTTTCATGTTCGCTTCTCATCGAACCAGGCCCGACTCAGAATTTATCAATTTTTTTTCTCATTTGTGTCGTTCAGACAAACAACAAACTTTTTTTTCCAATTATATTAGCTATTGAAAATTTATGCTCAAAATTTTTGGTTCGAAAATACAAAAATGGCTCAGGAGTTTTTTCGGCAGCACTTTCGGATAAGTTGACTAATTGTTTCAGTATGTTCTATTCATTGATTGTATGTATATTTTTGTACATTTTGAATAAATTATTGTTTTTGAAAATATATTCTCACGTATCAATCACAATCAAATATAAACAGCATTTATGAAATCAAAACAGGTGAAAACAATCGGATGAGTTTTCAATAGAAAGGAAAATCCTGTGCAAGTGCTCAATTTGTTTTCTGAGCCAGAAGTGATCGTTCAGAAAACGATCACTTTGGTATTCGATAACGGACAGCTTTGGGCAAAACCGACCGTTCGAAATTTTCAGAGCAACAGCTATTAACACCATAACAATGTGTATACATTTCAATTTTTATTCTAAGTTTCAAAGCCCACCGAAGAAATTCGATAAAAATTGAATCGGGCCGAATCGGGCCTGGTCCAATTCAATTCAACAGAAATATGGAGAAAAATTGGGCTGCACCTTGCCCGATTCGGACACATTTTTTTGTTTGAAGAATTGTGAGCAAAAATAGGTGTTTTTGTGCCGTGAACTTGTTTTAAACGATTTCAGTGTCCCGTATTTTGCTTTTTTTCTGTTTTAAACTTTGAAAACATTGATTTCACACATTTTGAAAACTGATTTTTTATTGAAAATACATTTTTATTTTTCTAGACCATGAAAAACGATGTTCTGACCGTAACAATCATAACTCCGCTTTTCATGCCCCAAAATGGGTTATGATTGAGTATTTTATTTGACAATCACTCACATTCAACATTAAATTAATTTTTGAATTCATACACTCAATAAAACATAAGACCGCCAGCTTTGGGTGCATGATTTGGCCAGAAAAAAATGGGGTTTCCCAAAAATATCTCAAAAAAATTTCCGTTCTGTAAAATTAATTTCATGTTGAATGTGAATAATTGGCGAATAAAGTACTCAATCATAAGCCATTTTGGGGCATGAAAAGCGGAGTTATGATTGTTACGATCAGAACATCATTTTCCATGGTCTAGAAAAATAAAAATGTATTTTCAATAAAAAATCAGTTTTCAAAATGTGTGAAATTCATGTTTTTAAAGTTGAAAACAGAAAAATCAAATTACGAGACACGGAAATCGTTCAAAACAAGTTCGCGGCACAAAAACACCTATTTTTGCTCACAATTCTTCAAACTAAAATTTTTTCTCTCCAAATCAACGGTGAACTTTACTGAAAATTTGGTCGTAATCTTAATTTTTGATGTTGAATCCAAAAAAAATACTAGAACTCTAACAGAGACCTGTGTCACCTCTAACCAAAATTTTTTTTTGTTTTTTTTTTGATTTTGAGTGTTTGAACATAGTAACGTCAAAACGGCTATATTTTTCCGTTAAAGACCATTATTTGAGGATCAAAATGTTTTTTTAATCATCAGTTTTACTAAAAAAATAACCGAGATACGATTTTTTGAAAGTGAGGTGAAAAAAATTTCAAAAAAATCTTCTCACCCCTATTTCTCGAGAGCAAAATTGTTTTTGAAATTTCCGCTCGGAGGTTTTTCATACCTCCCATGGTACTAAATTTTCCACATAGTCATAATTTTTTCAGGGGGTAACATTGGGGA
This sequence comes from Caenorhabditis sp. 8 KK-2011, assembly GCA_963572245.1. NCBI lineage: Eukaryota > Metazoa > Nematoda > Chromadorea > Rhabditida > Rhabditidae > Caenorhabditis > Caenorhabditis sp. 8 KK-2011. Next base: position 4,040,972 of record OY751549.1, read on the forward strand.
TCATTCCTTCTAGGTGGGAATGATCGAGGGCGTGTCCCCCTGGAATTTGATGGGACCCGGTGCAAAATGTAATACCTCCATGGGTTAGAAACCCCATAGCGGGAATAAGAAAACTTTTCCCTAGTTTCGAAGAAATCGGGGGTCGAATATGTTTCGAGAAAATAAAAGTTGGTCAGCTTAAAAAAATCGAATCTCGGTTAATTTGTGAGCAAAATTCTTGAACAAAAAAGCAATTTGAAGCTGATTGCTTTTTTGACCGAGAATTTTGCTCAAAAATTAACCGAGATTCGATTTTTTGAAGTTGACCCACTTTTCTTTTCTCGAAAAATTTTCGACCCCCGATTTCTCCGAAACTAGGCAAAAGTTATCTTATTCCCGCTATGGGGTTTCTAACCCATGGAGGTACTACATTTTGCACCGGGTCTCATCAAATTCCAGCGGGACACGCCCTCGATCATTCCTACTCAGACAATCAGACGACACAACTCGCCCAAAACTTTTCACTAGAAAACTTGAGATGCGTAGTACAAAAAATATTAGGTCTTCGATTTGGCGAAATGTTTTTCTACGAAAAACGTAAGGTTCAAATAGTTGAATGAACATACGAATAGGGCCGAATGAAATTTTTCACTCCTGTGATGAGAGAGAGTGTACGAAAAGAGTGGAAATTTTCAAACAGTCATACCTCAACTGTCTGTGAATATTTTTTCAATTTGTAAAAATCATTTCGCCGTTCTTCAAGAGTAGAATAAATAATCAATTGACATCAAAAATGGGGGGAATTTTCATTAAAAAAAGAAGAAAAATCAGATTTTTGTCAAAAAAAAAACTCAAAATTAATAATCACGCATTGAAAAAGTACACGTTTTTATTATTTTTTAAAAATTTGTTTTTTACTTCTTTGGCGGTACCCTTGGAAAAAAAACTCGTATCACCTCATTTTCAAATGATGATAATCCAAGGTCTCGAACAGTTTCAGCACAGTAGTTTGACACAAGTAAAACGAACTAACTACTTGTTTTTTTTTTCGTTTGTTTTCAGTTTTTCTTTTGCAGAAATAATTTATCCAGTTTGAAAACATTTCATAATCAAGGTGATAAGGGTTTTTTTATTTGTGTCCCATTTTTGGGCCACATTCAGGGAAATTAGTTCAAAAATGGGGCCCGGGTCCTTTTTTCATATCGGGCTCTATTCAGGAAACTTTCCGATACCACTGGGCCTTATTCAGAGAATCTCATAACGGTGGGTTAGTTCGTTTTACTTGTGCACAGTGTGTTTGAGTAACTGAATTTTGGGTCTTCGAATTTTTTGAACAATTTTCTTGGTAGATCAAAATAATTTTCGTGACCTTTTCTCTGAATTTCTCATTTTCCAGTCATATTTCTTCGGTTTAGGCTACATCCACAAAACTGTGTCTGATCTAGAAAAATGAGCTTGAGATATTGTCAATCCAGCCAGATCATCCAACGAGAAAATGATCTACCGTCTAAGTCTCTCATTTTAGTACGATCTTTCGTCGACTTTTTGTGGTAGATCACTTTTCCCGTTGGATGATCTGACCGGATTGACAATACAAAAACACACACTGTGCTGTGTGCTGAAACCGTTCGAGGCGCTGGATGAAAACGAGGTGGTACGATTTTTTAAGGTACCGAAAGAGGCAAAAAATGATAAGTTCTATCTTAATGATCCGGGCCTGGACAAAGATTGAGTTTTTGTTAGAGGGTCGGGCTCCCGGGCCGGCCTGGTCGAAAGAACATGTCTGCCCCATCGATTATGAAATATTTTCAAACTAGAAAAATTATTTCTGCAAAAGAAAAACTAAAAACAAAGGAAAAAAAAAACAAGTAGTTAGTTCGTTTTACTTGTGTCAAACTACTGTGCTGAAACTGTTCGAGACCTTGGATTATCATCATTTGAAAATGAGGTGATACGAGTTTTTTTTTCCAAGGGTACCGCCAAAGAAGTAAAAAACAAATTTTTTAAAAATAATAAAAACGTGTACTTTTTCAATGCGTGATTATTAATTTTGAGTTTTTTTTTTGACAAAAATCTGATTTTTCTTCTTTTTTTAATGAAAATTCCCCCCATTTTTGATGTCAATTAATTATTTATTCTACTCTTGAAGAACGGCGAAATGATTTTAACAAATTGAAAAAATGTTCATAGACAGTTGAGACATGACTGTTTCAAAATTTCCACTTTTTTCGTACATTCTCTCTCATCACAGGAGTGAAAAACTTCTTCCGCCCTTTTCGTATGTTCATTCAACTTTTTAAACCTTACGTTTACGTAGAAAAAAATTTTGGTCAAATCGAAGACTTTTGTACTTCGGGTTTTGGCTGTTTATAAATAACGTCTCATTAACTGGGACACTGGAGAAGTTCAAAAAAGTTTTGAAAGTTTCTAAATAATTCCGAGAAAAAAATTGGGCATAGCTTCCGCGTGCTCCGAGAACTTTTTCAAACCTCATTTTTTGTATTAAAAGAATGAAGAAAGTCAATTCAAATATTCTGAACAGATTACTGTAAGAAATACTTTGCGGCGTTAACTTTTTGTGTGTTCGCGACAAGATCTCGCGGGACGTTTAAAGCACCGCTTTCAACATTTGAAATTATTTTGATTTTATTTTGAGTCCCCAATTGTTGTGTTTTTATAATAGTATTTTGTCCGGAACTCACATCTGACAGTTTTCCATTGACGTGTGATCTCATTGTTGTTTTCTTGGCATACAAAATTGTTAGAGACTCTCATTTGCACTTGATACCTGCAACAAACGTAACTCTTGAAGTGTTTCTTTTTTTAATCTTTCAATTTTTTTTCAATTCCACACAGAATTATTATTATTATAGATTTGAAATTCACTGTTACTAAACGTTTTAAAACATCACGGCCTCAGAAACTTTTCAGAAAGGCATGGACAACCATTTTCTAATGTTTTTTGTTGTTCGGATTCACGTTCATTCGGCAAATACTGGAAAGGTGAAACCATAAGGGTGTTCACCCTTATGGAAAGGGGTAAAAGGGTGAAATTCCATAAGGGTGAAAAGGGGGTGAAAAGAGTAATACCATAAGGGTGAAATACTGGAAAGGTGAAATTGGAAATTCGTCCAAAAGGGTGAAACCGAAAAGGGTAAATTTTTTAAAATTTTAAGAGTTACACTGAAAGGGGTAAAATATACAAAAGGGTGAAATCAACCTGAAGTTCATGTTTTTTCGTGAAAATTGGTTTGTTGTGGTTTTTGGATAAGGAGATTACGGTAGTAACGTTATTATTTACGTTAAGAAAGTTCACGTATTTGTGTATTTTTCACGTTTTTTTTTCACGTGAAAAAATGACGGTACTACCGTAATCTCCCTACTCATACATCAGATAGATGCTCAGACATCATTTTGGGTTAGTACCCCTAAATCCCTCTAGGTTTCGATAAAAAAAAGTAGGAAGAGAAAAGTAATGAAGAAAACCATACTTGTATAACTTTTGACTAATAGGAGAGGGAGAGCAAGAAGAAAAAAGAGTTAGAAAAAAAAGCAGCTATATTAGAAAACTGAGAAAAAAGTGAAGAATGAATGAATGATTGAGCATACAGGAAGGCACACAGATTGTCGACTCCGCCCCTTTTTACAACCCACGCCGCATGCCAAAAGGGGCGGAGTCGACAAACAATGTGTCTCCCTGTGCTCAATCATTCATCCATTCATTCTTCGTCTTCTTCTTCTTCTTCTTAGTTTTACAATATAGTATTCTTTCTTTCTTGTATAGTTCACTTTGATCGTTTTTTTTTCTTTTTTTTTTGATAGAGGGTTTAACTTTGAGCTCTGGTCCATAATTATTCCAAGTATGGCCAAGTCAATTTTTTAATTTATCAAAAATTCAAAAATTAGTTGTCCCCTCCATTTATTTTGCCCGAGATTAGGACCCCCTTCCCACAGGTCTGGTCCCCATCTGATGTGTGTCCCTACTCAAAAAAACCCAACAAACTATTCTTTACGAAAATTATGAACTTAATTTTTTTCACGTGAAAAAAAAAACGTGAAAGTGAAAAATACACAAATACGTGAACTTTCTTAACGTAAATAATAACGTTACTACCGTAATCTCCTTATCCAAAAACCACAACAAACCAATTTTCACGAAAAAACATGAACTTCAGGTTGATTTCACCCTTTTGTATATTTTACCCCTTTCAGTGTAACTCTTAAAATTTTAAAAAATTTACCCTTTTCGGTTTCACCCTTTTGGACGAATTTCCAATTTTACCTTTCCAGTATTTCACCCTTATGGTATTACTTTTTTCATCTCTTTTCACCCTTATGGAATTTCACCCTTTTACCCCTTTCCATAAGGGTGAACACCCTTATGGTTTCACCTTTCCAGTATTTGCCCGTTCATTCGGCTCCCGGACATTTCGAAACAGCATAAAATTTTTGTTCAGAAAAATTGGAAAAAGTTGAAAACCACGACATCCTCTTACATGCCCTCAAAATTAGAAAAAATTTTATTTTTGGATGATTATGCTCTTTTTGAAACCATTTTGGGACACTCTCCTAACACCCCTAACACACCTTCAAAATTTGGGAGAATTTTAGAAATTTTCATTTCTGGACGTCTATGATCCTGAAAATACTCAGGAAGTGAAGAGCGCGATTTGAGCGGACCGCTCAAGAGTCGAGACAACCATAAATTTATATGGAAAATTTTGAAAATGAAGATATTTTTTTTCCTTGCATTTCTGCTTGTTCTCGAACCCTGGACCCTTAAAAATTAAAGTGTCTCTAGTTTCTTAACATCTTCAAAATTTATTCATCATGTATTTTTGATCACATACATGGCTCCTTTGTAGAACTTGTTTCATTCTAAAGTCAGCGGCATATATAGTTTCTCAGCGCCCGACACCACACTGGCTAGGCAGCGCGCTATATCTCTCCATGAGAGGGCGGAGCGACCGTGGCGCTAAACTGACCGCGGTCCGCTCAACACGCGCTCAGTTTGAACGACGACCACAAATATTGAGCGGAACCTGAGCGCCACGCTCAAAAATTTGAGCGGAGGTTGAGCGGGGCGCTCAAGCTGAGCGGTCCGCTCAAATCCCGCTCTTCATTTCCTGAGTACCTCTAATTGGAAAATTTTTGAGAAACTTTATTTTTAGCATATTTTTAGCCTAATCACACTGATAACACTATCAGAAACTGAAAATATCAATTTCAAATTCTCTCCTAACACCCCCTTACACACACCTGAAATTTGGAAAAATTTTGAAAACATTCAGCTTTTCACTGTGATAACACTGATAAGTTTATTTATCAAAACTACACAAAAAACTATCAAAAACTACACGGAATGATAGTTGTTCAATTTTTTCCTATTTTTCTAAACAAAAATTTCATGCGGTTTCGAAATGTCCGGGGCCGTTTATTCATACCTCGGGCAAAAACCACGACCTTCCGAAAGGGAATCGATGAGAGTGAGAGAGAGCACAGAGGTGATTATTATTAGAGCGCATTTGCTCTCTCTAAATTGACAAATTTCGAGAATTTCCCGAGAGGTCATTCAGTCGAGTGACCGACAACAGTCAAGGTATGCGCCAGGCGCTATACTTGTGTGTGGTTTTTGTCGGCGTTTCCAATGGAAAAATACCGCTCTCACTTTATAGTTTTCACTGTGAGTTAATTCTTCTCTGTTTCTCTGTGCCTCCATCGACGGGAAAACTCTCATCGATTCCATTTTTTCTCTTGCCTGAAAGGTCGTGAAACGTGGAAATCCTTATTTTCAAAATGACCCTCGTGATTTTGTGAAACGTGGCATGGTCACGTACAGTAGCATTTTCGCTGTACACGTGGATTTTTTAAATTTTAAAATGGGAAATTATCATTTTTTTGTTTTTTCTCATGTTTCAGCGAAAATGTACTGTATTTAGTCCCGCCCATTTGGTTTCCTAGGTCATATAAGGTTTTCTTCCAATGGTCTAATTTTTCAACCCTATAATGCTACATATCAAATTTTAGTTTTGGTGTTGTGTCACGTGGAATTCCACGTTCCCGCCGAGGTATGCGTTCATTTCCATAGAGTATCACGATTTTGTTACAAAAAAAATTTCCTCAAAAAAGCAGTCATGTTTCTCGAGACATGTTACATTCCTAACAGAGTTGCGCGCAAGTGTACTTCCGTGTTTTACGGAAGCCCGCGGAGGTTTATTTCGAAATTTCACTACAGACTTCCAACATCGGAAGAATAACGATTCAGAACTTCCTACTTTCGCGCAACTCTGATTTCTAATTCGTGAATGCAGACTTGTTCAAAGAGCCAACAATTGGCCCCCGAACGCCATAAAAGTAGGCCGGGCTCATGCCCAGCCACATTCCGAAAATCAGAGAATCGGCCTCAAGGTTTTTATGAGGGTCCGTTTTTTCAATGACTTTTGTTAAATTTTTAAGAAATATGGCCGGGCTTGAGCCAGTGACCGGCGCCGCGACAAAATCGAACAAGTCTGTGCGAATGTTTTGAGAAAAAAATTATATTTTTCCGAGAGAAATACACAAAGTTGAGTGGGTTTGAAAACTAGTCCGCCAAATTCCTAGGCCATGATTTTTTTTTCTCAAGAAAGTGAACAATTTTTCGAAGGTCGCAAAAAAAAGTTGATTTTTGATGAAAATTCAAAAAACCTACCCGATTTCGAACGATTTTCAAATTGCTTCAGAGAATTTTCGGTTGTTTTGAAGTTCGAGAATTTGAGTCCAGGTTAACAAAGTTGTAGTTGAGAGTTGACTGGATCGGCAACAGAATCGGGGAACCTGAAAAATAATGAATTCTCAAAATATCCCAGAAGTCAAATTCGTAATAAATTCTCTGAACATTAGAAATTTACAGATTCTCGGAAGTTACCGAAAATCCAGCAAAATTTGGGCATAGCTTCCGCATTCTCCCAGACTTTTTTCACAAAATCTCGGTTTTTTGAAATACTTTTTTTTTGAAATATATTTTTTACCTGTTTCCAAGTATTTTGCAATGCATTCATTCCCAAAAGTGCAAGGCAAGCAAACGAAAAACATTATTCTTCTGTGACATTGACAACGTTTTTTAGAATTGTAAGCTGAAAATCAAAAATATTTGGAAAAACTGAGAAAATTTAAAAGCTTACAATAACAAATTTCCTTTGTCGATTATGTTACCACATTATTCGAAGTCGTTGTTCGAGCAAGATGAATCGAAAGTTGATGAATCGGTCTGGAAAATGATTATTTGTTGAAAGATCAGAGAAAAGTGTCCGAGAATGAATGAAAATAAAAGTTTCCGCAATCCTTAGAACAAGTGCCAAGCCCTATTATCAATACCTTTCTTCATTGCTTTCTGGCCTGTTCCAAAAGGATGTAAACATCCTCACTCGATCTCACGACCAAATGAAGCCGGACTCAGACTCTGGTAGACGGTACTCACTCAGAAAGGTATTCGACACAACAATTCACTGGATTTTGGAGGGGAAAACAGTGCCCGGAATATTGAAAAAAAAACTCATCTTGAAAAATGCACAGATCCAAGTTGAGATACTTCCGAATCCGAAACTAACATCACATTTTGTCACACATTGAAAAAATCATAATGAATTCTGCAAATTGAATCAAAATGAGAAACGTGTCACGTGGACACGTGGAAATTATTTATTTTTATAATTGTTTTTTGTTTAGTCTAGAAGGTCACGTTTTTTTTATTCGAATAATTTGTCTCTTTTTCAGGCATGACATCAGACTCATCCCGAACCTGTTGTTATTGGTAGTCAATTCATAAAAATATCAAATAACCTGATCGGTCATATTTCTCAGGCTTTCAAGGTCCAATTTCGAACAAGATGGGTGAATTAGGTCCCGTTTATGCCCCCATTTTGCATCACACCGATCCAATTCCGGAAAAAATTCAATTTTTCGGATTATGCCGATTTTGGAAGGGTTAATTTTTTGGTTTTTTTTTGTGTTTTTTTTTTCAAAAACTACAACTTTTAAGCTTCAAATGGCTTTTTTGTTCAAGAATTTTGCTCAAAAATCAACCGAGATTCGATGTTTTGAAATTGACCTACTTTTTTTAATCAAAAAATTCGACCCCCGATTTCTCCAAAACCAAAAGTTCGCTTGCAAATTCCCGGTATGAGGTTTCTTACCCACCGGGGTACTACATTTTGCACCGGATCCCATTAAATTTCAGGGGGGACACATCCTCGATCATTGCTACTCAAGGTTTTTTGAAGGTCCTTTTGTTTCAATGACTTTTGTTGAATTTTTAGAAATATGGCCAGGCTCGACCGCGACAAAACCATTTCGGCCATGTTCCTTGAACAAGCCTGTGCGAATGTTTTGAGAAAAAAATTACATTTTTTCCGAGAGAAATACACAAGTTTTTCGTGTCTAAAAACTAGTCCGCCAAATTCCTAGGCCATGGTTTTTTTTGTTGATTTTTTTCTCAAGAAACTTAACCATATTTCGAAATTTACAAGGTAAGTACTTGAGTTGATTTTTTGATAAAAATTCAAAAAACCTACCCGATTTCGAACGATTTTCGGATTGCTTCAGAGAATTTTCGTTTGCTTTTATGTTGAGAATTTGAGTGTAGGTTAACAAAGTTGTAGTTGAGAGTTGACTGGATCGGCAACAGAATCGGCGAGCCTGAAAAAAAATTCTCAACATATATCTCAGAAAATTTTCAAATTCGTAATAAATTCTCTGAACATTAGAAGTTTACAGATTCTCGGAAGTTACCGAAAATCCAGCAAAATTTGGGCTTAGCTTCCGCATTCTCCCAGAACTTTTTCACAAAATCTCGGTTTTTTGAAATACTTTTTTTTTGAAATATATTTTTTACCTGTTTCCAATTATTTTCCAAATGCAGTAATGCCCAACAATGCAAGCCAAACAGATGATATTACCACATTATTCGAAGTCGTTGTTCGAGCAAAATGGATCGAGAAGTTGATGAATCGGTCTGGAAAATGATGCCTTGTGAAAAGATCAGAGAAAAGTGTCCCAGAATGAATGGAAATAAAAGTTTCCGCAATCCTTAGAATAAGTGCCAAGCCCTATTATCAACACCTTTCTTCATTGCTTTCTGGCCTGTTCCAAAAGGATGTAAACATCCTCACTCGATCTCACGACCAAATGAAGCCGGACTCAGACTCTGGTAGACGGTACTCACTCAGAAAGGTATTCGACACAACAATTCACTGGATTTTGGAGGGGAAAACAGTGCCCGGAATATTGAAAAAAAAAACTCATCTTGAAAAATTCACATTGATCCAAGTTGAGATACTTCCGAATCCGAATCCAACATCACATTTTGTCACACATTAAAAAAATTAAAATGAATTCTGCAAATTGAATCAAAATGAGAAACGTGTCACGTGGACACGTGGAAATTATTTATTGTTCGAATTGTTATGTCTAGAAGGTCACGTTTTTATTATTCAAATAATTTGTGTTTTTTTCAGACATGACATTAGAGCTAGACTTATCCCTGCGAATAGGAAAGAACCTCGGGCGAGTTTGGCCCGACCCTCACTTCATTTTCGACGGTGAAAGTAATTGAGCTGAATGCGAAGAGGTCGAACCTGTTGGTAATCAATTGATAAAAATATCATCCAACGTGAAAACAATCTACCAACGAAAATCGAGGAGAGCACGACAGAATACAATTCGTAAAGTTCTAAGTTTTTCGAAAAACCTGACCAGCCCGTGACGGCCCCCGGCGCTCCTACCTTTTTTTGTGCTTACCCTCGCTCCGCCCATATTGCCGGGCCGGGCCAGGCGGGCGCTCTTCGATTTTGCCATAACTTTTTGCTCAATAAAAAAAGGAGAAACTATGTATTACATTTTTTATGAACTGATTGACACCCTAACTCAAAATACTCAATTTTCATTCATTTCTTTTTCTCTGCTCATCTTCCTTCTCAATCTTCTTGAACATCTCCTCAATTTCCTTCTCGAAAAACTTGGCCAAACTCAATCTTTTATTCTTCAAAGTCGGAGTTGTCAACCCGTTCTCCGATGTGAATTGGACCGGTGTCAAGTGAACTGCATAGACTCCCTCGTATTTTGGTCGATCATGAGTCTCGGTGATCAACATGAGTTTGCGTTGAATTGCTTCGATGAGTTGTGGTTCGCGGCAGAGTTGTTCGAATGTTTTGCCGGTTATGTTGAACCGACTGGCTGCGTAAGCAGTCAATTGCTGTAATCAAAATTGTTGGGTCGAAATTCCAACAACAAAGATGTCATGTTCATTTTGCCTAAATTCTCACCGCTTGATCAGGTGATACAACAGCGACAAGCCATGGTTTCATCACATCTCCATGCACATAAACCTGTCCGACAAATCGAGAAGACATGTAAAGCGACTCGATACCTTCCGGAGCGACAAACTTGCCCTGTGGCAACTTGAACACATTTTTCATTCTGTCGATAATCTCCAACGTTCCTTCGGGTGTCCATCTTCCAATATCTCCTGTCTTCATGAACCCGTCTTCAGTGAACGATTCTTTTGTAGCCTTTGGATTCTTGAAATACCCCTGAGTTACGTTGTATCCTTTCACCAATATCTCGCCACCATTCTCATTGACATAATAGTCCAACGATGGGCAATCTCTCAGTTTGATGAGCGAACATGCGATCGGAATGCCAACGTTGCCAACACTGGCATCTCCGCCGATTTGAAGTGAAATCGGACCAGATGTCTCGGTTTGACCGTAGCCCTCAAACACGTTACAACCAAACGCGCCGCGCATGAATTTCAATGTTCGATCTTCGCTTTTTGCCGCGCCGACGGTTATTTGCTTCAAATTTGGGCCGAGAAGATCTTGAATCTTTTTGAGAATGTTCTTATCCACCCAAGTGTCTCTAGTCGGTTTACCACTGAAATGAAAATATTTGTATTGAGATTGAATTGAGAATTAGGCTCGGGCGAAAGACTTTTCAGAACTTGGAACCTCAAATAAACATTAGCAAAATATTCAAGAGAATTTTTCGGTTTTTCCATGTTCAGAACAATGTTCCAGTTCCGCCCAAGCCTGAAATAGAGATCTTACGTAAATCTATAAAGCATCAGTTTGTAGTTGATAGCAGCTTTGAGTATCATTCGATGAATCGGTTTGTTCGCAAGTTCACGCATCACATAAAAAAACAAGAATTATGGTTTTCAAAAATTAAACGGCGGTCTACTTTTATTTTGGTGATCCTATTCAAAAAATTTCCTATTTAAAAAATGCCCCGCTGAAGTTCGGGACGACAACTTTCGCAAGTCTTTTCGGATGTGAAACATAATACACTAGATTTTTTCCAATTTTCAGAAAGTCCAGCAAAACCCGGTCAGACTTTTTTGTCTTCGGGACGTTTCGAAACCGGAAGTGTAGCGATTTCAAAATGTCCGGTTTTGAAACGGCCCGCAGCTGCTTTTTTAAGAGGGCCTAGCAACTAAACTGGGACCAGAAAACTTACTCCTTTGTGGATTTTGTCAATAACTCTTGGAACAGCGGCAAAAGTGTTCACTCCCAATGAACGAGCACTGTCAAGAATCTGATCAGGACTACCGCGGAAGAATCCAATTTTGCTGAAAGTTCATATTTTTTCACAGATCAAACAAAGATCACCAACCCTCCAGTCATCAATATCGAAGTATTACAACATCGTTCATAGATGTGTGCCAGCGGCAAATACGACAAAAATCGTTCACCGACACTCGCATCTCGTTCGAATTCGGTCAACAATGTCGAGACGGAGCACAAATTCAAATGAGTCAACATGACACCTTTCGGTCGTCCCGTCGTTCCAGATGTGAACGAGATTGAAGCGAGTGAATCGGGTTGAGGTGGAACGTGTGCAATGGGTTCGGAGAGATCGGAAAGCGAGGCGAACTCTTCGAAGCCGTAGATGTTGATGTTTTGTGCTTTGGCGAGGTCTCGAAGCGATTGAGTTATTGGTTTGAATTGAACAATGTGTTGAAGAGTCGTTAGTTTTGGCTTTATTTTTATTATCACTGAAAACAAAAAATATTCAAAAATTGAAGGGTATCTTTCACGGCAGAAAAAGTTGAGAACCAATCAATATCGGGCCTATTCTAACCACTAAATGTTTTTTTGCCGAAACAGGAAATAGAATGAACAATGAACTTTTTTCGAACCCCTTTTTTGGGTCTAATTCATTAAGTTTCGAAAAAAAATCAGTCCCGATTTTGTGTTCGGGTCCGAGTAGGCCCGATTCAGTATCGACAGGTTTCTCGAGTTCTTTTTATTTTCGGTAGTAGAACCCACTTTTTTACCAAGAATATTTTATCAACTCACTTTCCGTTTTATCTTCTGTATCGGTGAACACAAGTGGGATCTCTGTCAAATTACTAATATGAATCATGTCATCCACCGTAATTGTATCGTAAAAAGGAACGGTAACATTGCTAAAATTATGAGTTGCCATATCGGCCAACATCCATTCAGTTCGATTCTTCGAGAATATTCCGATTCTAGTCTCGTTTCCAGCCTTCAATCCAACCTTTCTCATCGATTGTGATATCTGATCAGCCTTCTTGATCGCTTCCGAATATGTCATCCATTCCCAATCGAATACACCTTTCTCATTTTCTCGTTCGACTCGTTCTCCCAACATCTTTGCATTTGGTCCAACCGTTTTCATACCATGTCGAATTGTATCGTATGTTGTGTGAATATTCGGAATATATCCTTTGACCAGGTCTCGATCTTTCAACCATGCCGCTTTTCTCGAACCATCCGGTTGGACTATTGTTTGATTTTTGAGATCGCAAATTGGTGTGCGAGTTTTGAGAAAGAACAATGTTCGACGAGACGGATGATGAAGATGATGATGATAATTGAAGAGAATTGGAAAGCGTAGACATTTTGACATCATTCTATTAAGCGAGGACTTTCTACTAATAAGCTTGATTAAAAATGGCAAAAGCGATCGAGTTTCTGAATTATATGTCACGTTTTCTATTTTTCTTTAAAGTCAAAATATAAATATTCTTTTTTTTTAGGTCAACTCACCTCATGAAAAATGGAATAAAAACAAGGGCGTGAAAAAGTAACCAACTGCTTTTACATCAAAAAAGTCACTTTTTGATCAAATTTACAAATTAAGAAAACTATTTAGTAGTGGCGAGAAATGCATGTTTTCAGAATATTTGTTTTTTGTGTACAGTAGTTTTTGTCGGAACTTTGACCATCCAATTAGTTTTCTTAAATCTCAGAAAACGGGTCCGCGATCGTTCGCCACTACGACATTTCGCCACCAGACATTTTGCCACTGACATGAGTGTTTTGTCTCCTGGCCTTTTCACAATAATTTTTGTTAGCCCGGAGCGGCAAATACTGAATTGGACCTTCTGAATTGAACCAGGTCCGATTTTATCGGACCCGAAAATAACCAAATCTAAATCGGACCCAAACCTAAAAAGTGTGTCTGAATCGGACCAGAGCGAAGAAATCGGACCCGGTCCGTTTTTTGGTAGATACTTTTTTGATTTTAGTCTGATTCAGCTGAAATTTTAACCAAAAAAACGGACCGGGTCCGATTTCTTGACTCCGGTACGATTCAGATTTTGTCATTTTCGGGTCCGATTCAGAAGGTCCGATTCAGAATCTACCCAAATTTCATCCCTGTAATCAAGCCAAAAAATCGGACCGGAAACATTTTGACAAGATCATGACTGAAATCCATGAAGCGTGGTCCGTTTTTTTTATCCACAATTTTCAACCGATAAGGACTCCAGAAGAAATTTTTTTTTCAATGTTTTTGACAATTTTCGAATTGAAAGTTCACATATAAAACTCATTTTCCCACTCTTAATCATTGTATGTTAGTTTTTTTTCCGCATTTTTGTATTTATTCATTCACATCATGAATATACTGTTCATTTTCTTCCTTTTTTGCCTATTCACCATTTCCGAATGCAACCAACAACTCATGACAGAACCCGATGAAAAATTGATGGAACAAATCGAAATGTGGCTTCTGAATGCATTGATTTCACAGAACATTTCAAATTTCGGAGACGACCAAGGATTTCTATTGACTCAAGAGTTTAGCACTGAATTGTGAAGATTTTCTCTGTTTATTTACACGATAAAACATCTCAAAATGCAATAAAATAAAGATAATGATAATGTTCAGGATAAATATTTCGGGGAGCGTGAGGAAAAAGAGTGAAAAAGCCTAATGCTTGCTCAAATTTGGTGCTTGACTTGGTACATACATCATCGACAATTTTCGTTCGGCTCCTTCCAAACAAACAGTTCTAACGAGGGCACCAGTCACAGTGTATGGATCACAATTGGATGATGGACGACGATCCTCAAAGTAACCATAACCATCATCATCGGTTGATCGTGGAATACGAATAGATGAGGCACGCGATGCAACACCGTATGAGAATTTGTCAATGCTAGCCGTCTCGTGGAGTCCAGTCAAACGACGTTCGTTGTCTTTTCCTCCGTGTGGGTCATAATATGCAATGTGTTGTGGGTGGACGAGTGAAAGCTTGTTGATAGCAGACATAATCTCACTGCAAAAAGTGACATTTTTTGGAGTTCAACCTTTTCAAGATCAACTAAGCATTTTGTTATCACAATGAGAAATTTGATATCACTATTTTTTTCGGAACTTATCACTGCGCGACAAAAAATTCAATATGTTTTGTTGTTGTTAACCATTTTTTTTTATATTGAAAAAAATAACTCACTCAATTCCACCTGGATTTCTCATCTTTTCAGTCGAGAAATTGGTGTGACATCCAGCTCCATTCCAATCTCCCTTGATTGGTTTGCAATCAAACGAGGCGATCACTCCAAACTCTTCAGCTACACGATGCAACAAATAGCGAGCCACCCACAGTTCGTCTCCCATTGTGATTCCTTCACATGGTCCAACTTGGAATTCCCATTGTCCTGGCATCACTTCGGCGTTGGTTCCCGAAACGTTGATGCCGGCGTAAAGACAGGCACGATAGTGAGCTTCGACAATATCTCTTCCGTACACTTTGTTGGCTCCAACACCACAATAGTAGGGTCCTTGTGGTCCTGGGAAACCGTTCTTTGGCCAACCGAATGGATGCCCATCGATATCGAGCAATGTGTATTCTTGCTCCATGCCGAACCACGGATGTTGATCCGCAACTTTTTCCATCACTTCCTTGCATTTTTGACGGTTGTTGGTGGCTGAAAAACTAGAATTTTATTTCCGCAAAAAAAAATTTAAAAATATATTATTTAATCTAGAGAGAGCTTGTGTGCTCTACCGCAAACGCGCCAATATACAATTTTTAATTTATTTTGTTTTTGTTTTTGTTTTTGTTGTTGAAAACAAAAACTCGTTATCTCCAAATTTGCAACAACATTTTGATTGTTTTCTGTAGTGATAAAAAAAGACGAGAGGTCAGGTGGTATCTTGTTTACTTTTGATAACACAGCCTGACACTTTTATTGTCGTGGGAGAGAGAGAAAGAATCGAAATGTACTTTACTCACCAGTCGCCTTTTTCTTGTTGTCGAACGTCTCGCAAAGAACCAATTTGTTTTTTCCTTGTCGGAATGGATCTGGGTAGATGGCGACTGGCTTGATGTAAACATCCGAGTCGGCACCTTCTGCCTGTCCGGTTGACGAACCATCAAAGTTCCAGATTGGGAGCTCTGAAAAACTCACCGTTGTGAGATGAATACAACGTATTCCTTTCGAAACTCACTTTCTGGGTCAGTTGGCTCAAAATCAAAAGTTCTGGTCTTGGCACGAAGATTTTCACCAGATCCATCAATCCAAATGTATGTAGCTTGATACTTGTTTTTTTGGTCCAAGTTCAAAAACTTTTGAAGAACCTGTTTGTCGGTAGCGAACTGACTACGAAGTGATTGAGCCATACCTAGAAAAAAGAGCATTCTAAGAGCAAAGACTTCAAAGGGACATTACGAAAAGAAGACTAACCATTCGACATAATGATAGTACTCGAATACCAAATATGATATGTGATATCAATAAAACGGGCGGTTTTAAATGGAAGGTGTTCGATAAGAGACAAAAAATAAGACTAGCTTGATAACACGTACATAAAAAAGGGATTATAATCGAGCCAGAAAACGAGGACACAAGCGGTCAGAGTATATGTTATTGAAAATTGGAATGAATGGCGCGAGTAGGTCAAATACTTTTTTTTCGAAAATATCGCAAAAAAATTGAGGTCTGTTGGAGGTGACAACTGGTCAAAAATATCTGAACTTTTCGTAATGATTTATTCGCTTTTTTGCTGCCCCGAGGAGAAGGTCACGTGATTTTCACATATAGGTTTTTTGGACCCAAACAGGATCAGTTTTTTGGGGGATAAAGATGCACTTTTCATGGGGTGACAAGAGACAAAGTGCTGAAAATTTAAAATGTGAAAACCGTTCAATGGGGCGGTATATTTATAGGGAGTAGGAAGAAGGTAAATTAGGCTCCGCCCATTTTTTAATTTTCCCACAAAATTAATTACATTTTTATCGATTTTTGTGACAATCGTGTTATGTTTATGTTGTCCGAGAAAAGTATCTGAAAATGACAGCAATTTTTTCATTATTTTAGTTCTATTTTTCTCCGTGGAAACGTCAAAAACCAAAATCGACGTTTGTTATCTTTCGAGAAGAAAAAAAGTCGAAAAATAAACAAGTTTTTTTGTTTATTTTAAAAATTATTTACAACCAAAACAAAAACGGGGCCGGCCGGCTACTTTTTATTTAGTCACATACTTTGTGTGTTATGATGAGAGGGAAAAACGATAAGGGGTAATGACAAAAAGGATTACACAAAAAAATTGTGAACTTTTTTTGTGATGAAAATGATGAAAAACCCAGGATGAGAAAGGGTCAACACGTGTCAGTTGGAGAGTAGTTTCAAAGTACATACAATTTTTTCTCTGAGATTTCGAATATGTCAGAAACGTTTGAATTGAACCCGTGGAGCCAAAAATAGACTATAAGTTCGAGTTTTATCAGAAACTTTATTAAGATAAAAAAATATGATAAGAAATGTGAAACAAAACTTTGAACAAGGCGTGAGAATGAAGTTGCACACTTCTGCTCGATTTTCCTTGAAGAATTTTCGAAACTAATCAGATTTTTTCGAGTCACATGAAATCACATAAAAGTCCGGATCATCCTTTGTCCAACAGTTTGATTATGTTACTGAAAGATAGAATCATTCCTGAATCTTGAAAATTACATACGGACCCGAATTTTTGGCCTGAATGTCTTCGAGTTTTTCGGGCCTGTTCAACTTTTCAAATATTCTCAAGATATTCTTTAACCTTGTTGTTTTTTACAAGACAAATCAGAACATTGTCTTCAAAAAAAAAAACAAATTTAATCAAAACACAAAATCAGTCAACCGAAAAAACACTATCGTGTCACATTTTGAACCTGTTGATTGATGATACTTATATGGTGCCTAATCAACAACAAACTAATTTCTAGTTTTCGTTTGAAATGAATATCATAAATGTAAATAAAAATATTTTGACTTTTGCCAGATGTGTCTGGAAGCCTGGCAAAAACAACAAAATTCTTGTTTACTTTTAATTTTTCGAGATGCTCGAATGATGATTGATATCTCGGATGTTTTTTCAAGAACACAAAGACATAATCTGGTTTTATCGGTGTTGTATTTGTGTTGTAGTTACTTATCAATTTCGTTCTTTTTCTTCTCACAGTTTTGTCGACATTTTATTTATCATTTTGCCATCCATTTTTGTTACACAAAAATGATCATCGATCAAAATTTGACGATAGGTCGATTTTTTCCGAAACTGTTTACACGTGGATTAGAACATGAAAGTCATTTGTTAGACCAATACGATCATCCAATAAATCTTCTAAAGAACATTCATTTTTTGTGTGACAAAAAAAAGCGAAAATAGGTCCTGGCCGGGTTCGAACCGGCGACCTTCTGCGTGTGAAGCAGACGTGATAACCACTACACCACAGGACCCGTTGATAAAATAATAATCATTTTTATTGATTACTTCGGTGTTCTACACCGAAATATGTTCGTTTGAAGATGTTTGATGGCATCGAACACCGCGTGATACTTTGTGATTTACCAAAATGATCGGAAATCAAAAAGGTAGTAAAAATGATAACAGATTTCATCGAATATGATGAAACCCAAATAAAGGACACATTTTGTTTTTGGTTCGAAAGATCGAAAATTACCAATGATAAAGAGAAAAACACGTGGACAAATCGGGGACAAATATTTGTTGTTATCAAGTATAGACTAGAGGTACTGTACTTTTCCATTGTTCATTCAAATTGCAATAATTCAAACATGCAAACATGCAAAAATCAAGAAAACAGGTTTGTTTATTTACGTGTTATTCAAATTCATCTTCATAGAAGATAATTAATTTATTAAAAAATATTTCATCACGTGACAAACAAAACACAACTTTCTTCTACTCTTCTTTAACATTTTCTAATTGTTTTGGGGTTTCCGATGATCCTTGAAGTTGTTTTCGAAGTTGGCTCACGAGATGACCGAGTTCTTCGATGGCTTTAGCCTGAAATCAGTTCGATCAGAAGGAATACTCGAGTACTATGAGTAAGATCGGAAATCCAAAATTTTGTTTGTTTTTGTTGAGAATCCCGAGAGACTTAAATTTCTAATTGTACGTCCTTTTTTGTTCAGAGAGATGAGATTACTGTAGTTTTGTGAGAGACAACATTTTCATCACAGTATTCTAAATATCGTAGAGAAACGAGTAAAATTGATTTATGGTTTCAAAACCGCTTTTGATCTGAAAATACCGGGCCAGCTCAGACTTATAATTTAGAAAAAACTCAACCTCGATAACTTTTTTTTCAGACCGACTCCTGTGAAACAACCGGATAAAAATCGCCTTCATCCAACACTACCAACTTACCTGCATAATGATATGATTTTTGGCAAGTAGAAGTGTGGCGATTTTCGACAATTTTCGAACAGATCCACCATGTGCATATGGAATTACAGCGCGAAGATCATCCAATGCCTCATTCAAATCGTGCATTCGACATCTGAAAAAATAATTGAAATAGGGCTGAAACACGCTGATTTTCGAAATAAATTAGTCTCAATCCCAATGAACTGAGAAAATTTTATGGGAGGACCAAATCAGAAAGCCAGCCCCGGTTGTTCTACTTCAAACTCTGGAAAATCTCAACTATGGAGAAAATAAGTTCTTGTTTTTACACGGATTTTCGAGGGTGAGATTGTCACCCGAAGGTCCGATTCGAAATTCATGGGCCAGGAAGGGCTTTTTTGAACGCCAACTTCTCAGAGCCGGGAACATAGTTTTTTTGGGAAAAGTTGTGGGAACCATTTCTTGCTCTTCTAGAAAAAGTATGAGTTGTATATGTAAGTTTCCAAACTTTGGATCAATTTGAGGCCTTTTTCCGGCCGGGCTTTTTCCGACCTTCAATTAGAAAGCCCGGCTAAGGCAAACTATTGCATTCGGTCTTGAAGCTAGTCAGTTAGGCAAAAACTGGTCAAGTGTTGGATGACCGTCGCTTTCAATCAGTACCTTATAAGGGAAGCTCAACTTGTCCCAATTTCAACTTTTAGCGATAATCAACAAGTTTACTAAACCGAACCTCCGATCAAAGTTGAGAAAAAACTTCGAGGCTGTGAGAAAAAAATAAAACCCAAAAAAGTTCCAAGTAATGAAAAGTAATTTTCATCGAAAAAAGATGAAATTTTGAATAAATAAAAACGTGAACTTTCTACTTTTGTTTGTGGAGGTTTTAAATGTGACAACGCTACTGAAATGATGAACTTTTTCTTCAAATTATCTTAGAACAAAATTAAGACCAGGGGGTTGATCAGCGTCTCCGTTTCACTCAGCAAAAAATCTCTCCAAAAGTTAGTATCTTACCTTTCTCTCAAATTGATAGACAATCTCACTCCAGGTTCATTGAAACTAGCCATAACTGAAATAAAAACTCAGAAAATGAAGTTTTTCAAACAACAAACTAAATTCCTAACAAGTGACCTACAGTACTCCCACTTCAACAAAAAGTCTCGAGAGATTTATGTTTGAGAAAAATAGAAAATGACAACTTCTCGGTTAAGAAAAAAAAGTGAGTAAGAAAATAGAAATGGAAAAAAATCCAAGAGTTCTCATAAATATTCAACTGAATTATGATGACTATAATAATAGTAATAATAATATTTCCAAACAAATATTATTCATTCCCACTCTTCTCAAAAGCAACAGATGTCCGGTTCCGGAAAGGAAAAAGATTTTATCTATTTTCAAAAGATACTTATTCCCTCAAGAATCCGCGAGAAAATTTAGAGAGGAGGTTGTAGCCCGGAAATTTGAGGGTCCGAGGCTCCGGTCCGTAATAAGAGGCCTGCCTGGCATTCATTATATTTTCCCCCGGACTTGTTTGAAAAGGAGTTGTTTTAAAATGTCAACACAACCGGCCCGAAAAGTGAAGACACATTTCTTGGCCTGATTTGAATCTGCCACGTCTCTGCTGTCTTTTCCAAAATTCCCCCCGTCGTTGTTATACATTTCAACATGGGCATAAATGTGACCCAGAAAGGGACATCAGGTGCGGGCGCATCTGGGCGTCGAATGGGTACCCGGAGCGCATCTGGTGTCTCTAGAATTTTTTTCTTTTTTTTCGAATTTCGAAAAAACACACACACACACACACACACTAACCAACTAACAAATTCACATTCCCAGCTGCTTGCAGATGATGATATGCATGCGAAAGTCTACAGGTGTGACACCTGCGTGGGAAATTTCGAAAATTTGAATTTCACCTTCCTCCTGTGGATACAAAGTCATTGCGCTCTGGTTTTTTGTTCGTTGTTGTGATTTCGACAAAAAATAATGAAAAATGTTTCAGTTTTCTGAGAAAATCAGGTGTGTCTGCGATTTCATCGAATCCGAATTCATTATATTCTCCACTCCAACTGTTGTTGTTTTGCTCCATCATTTTTGCCGGCTGTTATTGAAGAAAGAGAGAGAGCATATGTTAATAGGATCTGGTATGGCTGCTGCTCGCTTCACCCAGGTGTTCACCCCGCAAATGAAACTCGCTTTCAGCCGTCTTATCTCCTCTCCTCGCCGCCATCTGCCTTACTCATTTAATTTCTGCCAGAAGAGCAGACCTACAAATGTCAACCAGCAGAAAAGTTTAAAATTGGCAAGAAAGAACAACAAAAAATTTTGATCTCGGGCGGGCTCGAACCGCCGGCCTTCTGTGTGTTAGACAGATGTGATAACCACTACACCACGAGATCGCACACTTTTCATCTATTTTTTTATCTACAATCAATTGCTAGTGTGCGGAAAAAGGAGGTTAACTTTGTTCACCTGCATCTATTTCATTTCATGAATTCATTCTCTCTCTCTTTTTTTTTTGATTTCCCAGGTGTTTCCAGAAATACACATGTATACACATATGGAGCCTAAAAGAGCTCATCATCATCACAGGTGTTTAAGTCCAGGTGTGCAAAATTGAACAAAAATATGGGGTGTGTGTGTGTTTTATGACTCCTGTGCCACAAAATATAACATTTTGTTGTTTTTTTTTCGGTTCACCATAAAATCCTTTTTTGCGGCGGGTTGCCTAATTACGCAATTTTCGGATTTATAATGAACGAGTAAGGATAATATATCGGAAGGATCAAAAATAACAATTACACGGTATTAGCACCTTTTGTTTAGCAACAAAAAACCAACGACAGATCTTTATCGGAAGCGGCAGTTTCTGAATGGGTTCTCCTGAATGGGTGCGCGCCCATTCAGAATGGGTCAGAATGGGTGCCCAAAATGAGTGCGCGACAAACGACTGAATGGGTGACTAGTAAAATCGGTGCCCATTTTGATTGTCTGAATGGGTGTCCAAATAATGGGTACCCATTTCGGTAGTCTGAATGGGAGCCCAAAAAATTGGTGTCCGTTTTGGGGACAAAAATACAACGCATACCAAACTGCGCATGTAATCGTAAATGCTGCACTATAAATTCTGCACAAAAATTTACAGCATGTTGTTTCGTCGCATGTATTTTTTTTTGTTCACTCATCTAAAACATACATCAAAACTGCAGACGTTCTAAGCCTATGTTTTTAGATATAGTTTGACCTCGCTTAGTTTTTTAGGTAAAAATTATCTGAAACTTTAAAACTTGTCAAAAAAACAATCAAAAAAGATCTCAACACGAATACCCGTTGTTTTTGGATACCTATTCAGACAATTGAAACGAGCACCCATTCAGACTACCGAAATGAGCACCCATTATTTGGGCACCCATTCAGACAATCAAAATGGACACCCATTTTTCTGGGCACCCATTCAGACGTTTGTCGCGCACCCATTTTGGGCACCCATTCAGGAGAACCCATTCAGAATCTACCTATTTTAGTAGTTTTAAGGCCTTCAAAATGTTGTTATTTTTCCCGGCAGGTCAAAGAAAGATACAAAATTACTCAAGCGGTTTTAAGGTCATCGAAGGGTACAGATTTTCAGAAATAAACTGGAAAAGTAAAATTCGTCAGGTTCTGGCCAGATTTCCAAGTCTCTTGATGTCGAAAAAGTTATGTAACTTTTCAAATTTTATAACATTCTCGGGAAAAATAATTGTGCGATTTCTATGATTTTTATGGAGAGAAACTAGGCCAAGCTTTCTAGGTCCCACCGGTCGGCCCGAAACAGCCATCTCTGACACCGGTCAAGATTTAATTTATTCATTTTGTTATTCAAATGTTATCATTGACTTGTTTTCGAAAAACTGAAATTTGACCCATGTTATTTATGTTCCGGGAGATTATACGGATTAAATACATCCACCAGTGAGATCAAAACAAACTCTCGGTTACTGTAGTTTTTGCTTTAGGCTCGGAACTTACAGGCCCGATCGGGCTCGCTCTCAGTGTGTTCTGGGTAGGCACTGAATCGGACCGAGCCGATCAAAAACTCAGGGCGAAACACTGTATCGAGCCTGAAAAAAACAAATCAGACGAATAAACCAAGTTCGGCTTAGAAAATTGGTCAGAACAAATTTTGACAAAAAATTGTCAAACAGAAAAAAAAACTGTAAATATCGGGCCATTCGTTCTGGTTCAAGTTAGTTTTGTTTCTGATTTTAGTGCCCGATTTTTTTTGGAAAACTAAGAAAAAGTGAGGATCCTGTTAAAACCAAACGTGACCCAACAAGTCTACTCAACTTCACTGTGAATTATATTTTTCTCTACGTCTCGTACACTCTCCCAAAAAAAGTTCTTCGAACTTAGCTGATTATTTCAAATAAAATTGATTTTTAGTTATTTTTTATTGCTCATTGTTCTCCCAGAAATCAGATCACTATCTATTTCGATTTAACACCCAAACTAACACCTATTGTTCAATCGGATGACGAATTCCTAAAAGCGAAACACGTGTGTTCTTAGTTCAACCTTGACAATAATATTGTTGCAACAATGTTGAGAATTAGGATAATAAAAAAAGAGAGAAAGAAAGAGTTGATTTACATAATAAAAGAATCGTAAAATTAATCTGATTAAGAGTTGTAAAACAGGCTTTGGTTCGAGTCGAAGGTTGGTCAAATATGTAGGTATGGCGTGATTTTTGTTTTATCTGGATTGTTGACCGAAATAAATGGTTCCAGGCCAAATTTTTGATTGAAATGGAAAGGTTGTGAGAAAAACATAGACGAAATCTGATGATAAAAAAGTCAAAATTGAAAAATTTAATTTTCATTAATAATTATGGGCTGAAAACAAACATACTTCAAGATTTTCGGGCTGGTCCTCCAGAACATATCCAAAAAAGGAAAACATCGAAGTAAAAAGTTACACACTGTGAAACCACGTAACAAAAATTTGCGGATCTGCGGCATTTTCTATGGTTTCTGTAACTTTCGGCAGTAATTTTTTTCAAAGTTTTTTTAACAAACTTTTCTGAAAATTTGTATTTCCTTCTCTGTTGTGAGAAATTGAGCATCTAGTGTCTGACCGAGCTGAAAAAGACGAGCCCGGACTGTAATCTCATTCCTGCCTGCAAGTCATAACGAAAAAAAATGAGGGGTGTATATTTTTTGAAAACGCGGTAAAACTTGATCGGAACAAAAACATGAGGTCTGAAAAGCAGACCTGGCCACTGAAATGACCAAAAAACCGGACCCAATCCCTATTTTGCTGGAACAGGTCTAACAAGTTTTCCTAATGCTTGAATCATATAATCGGGCCAAAAGCTGTTTCGCTGAAACTCGAAAAAAAAAATTCAGACAAAAAAAAAACAAAATCAGACCCGGGTCCATTTTTTTTCTACGAGCCTGAATTATCCACAGTAAAGTAAGTTCTAACTTCTAACCAAAAAGAATTTTCATCCGAACAACGTCGATAAACTGTAGATCTCAAAGAGTACATGTATCGGCTTCCTTTTACTATCCACCTCTTTCCCATTCCCCGTTTCCCATTCCCACACACCTGTGCTTGTTTTGGATAGCAAACAGCCCAAAAATGTGGGCGGAGTCTACGAGCACTCTCTCCCTTCCTCTTTGCCCCGCCCCATCTCATGGTCATTCCAACATTTTGTTGTCTTCTCATCTGTGCATTTTCTAAAAACTTTCTATCAACTCCCCATCATCATCATGAAAAACAGTGCTGTTCGTGCTCCACGTGACGTCATCTCCCACGTTTCACCAAAATCGCGAAAAATTCGCAAATCGTCCGAAGAACGCAAAGAGAAACAAAAGGTGAGTCGTTGCAAAAAACCCTATCTCTCATTCAAAAAAAATTTGCTTCTTTATCAGCGATCTCGTGGTGTAGTGGTTATCACATCTGTCTAACACACAGAAGGCCGGCGGTTCGAGCCCGCCCGAGATCAAAGCTTTTTGATTTTTTTTTTGAAATTATTTAATTTTTTTGCAGATTGAAACCAAACTTCGTGCTTTAATCGGTTCTGGCGACGAATCCACACAACTCGAACTCGTACTTGCCGCAATTCAACACATTCGCGAACTTCAAGCACAGCTCAATGGCAAAGAGAACACTCTTCCGGATGGATTAGAAGAATATTTCGCCTCATGTTCCACATCATCAGCTTCATCAAGAGCTCCAACTCCTTCCTCTTCATAACTTTCGATCTTTCCACATAGTTTTGTTCTGTCTAGTACTTGTTCTATTTTATTTTGTTTTCTCGGGTTGTACATAAATCTTCCAAATCAGCAGGTGTTCAGAAAGTGAAAATTGAGAAAAAGAAAACTTTTTGTTTTCATCGTCCGGGCAGGTGACTCCATCTGTTATTTTTCGCGTTTTTTTTCGCCCCGCGCGCAATATACAAAAACAAAACACATATGCTAACATATCTCTCCATACGGTCACCATATGACAACATTTTTTCACAAAACTTGTTCAAAACATGTGTGTGTGTGCGTTGAAAATCATGCTTCTTTTTTTTCCTCTTCCGAACAAAAAAATTAGAAGCCACAGATATTGACAATGTTCGGCACCAACTGCTCTCCGCAGGTGCCGCACGTCTGCTCCGCCACCCGGTGTCTGTGTCTCGTCTATTCACACACTCTCTCATCATTCCAGATTCATTCGCAGCTGTATGGAGCAGATTGTGGTGGTTGATGATGAAACAAATGTCGTCGTTTTCAAATAAATGAACAAAATTGGGGTGGTACGAGTCGGCGTGAGAAAAAAAACAATAATTTCGCGTGGAAATTTCAGGTGTACATAGGTGCCTGAAGTTTGTAAATGGAAAAAAGGGCAGATGCTTCGGGTTCGCTCTGAATTCGGTGGATGAAAAAGGGAGTTTTTCAGGCTTCCCGCGGTGATTTTTACACCTGGTTGAAGGGATTATTTCAGCTACTTCTTTACGATAGTTGTCAGAAGAGGGGTACTAGAAGTGAGATATATCGAGAACACCTTCTTGATTAGTGTAGACTTGCGCGAGTTTCGCGTTCTTTCAATTTCAAAATGAATAAGACGCAGAGAAAATTCTGTTTCAGAAAACAGTGAGATAGATTCGGGGCACGTTTTTATTTATAATTCATACAATTTCACGTGATACAAAACTCTGATCTCTCTTCTCAAAAATTGTGTTTTTTCCACTGGCTCCTGAAGAACTCATCTGGCTATCTTTTGACGTCGAAATTGGAACTCAGAGGCCTCAGAGTCTGGCCCGAAACTCAGATGGTTCTATGAGAGAGCCTGAGCCAAATCCTATCATTTTCAATGCCACCCTGATTTGTGATTCTCCATACCATATTATTTGCCAACATGCTCCTCCACGAGCTCTCAAAACCACCCATAAAACCCATTTTCAACCCTAACTACTATACACATTTTGCTCTTTCAATATTCCTAATTTTGCGCGGAGAATCCCCTCAGGCTCTCGAAAGAGAGACGCAGACAAGAGCTGTCTCCTTTTCCGGAAGAATTTGCGAACTAAAAATGCACATTTTGAACAGCTGGTAGTCGAAGAAGAAGAAGGCGAAGGGAAAAAAGTGAAATATGGCGAAGATGAACAGCCGGCTGCCGCGGAATTCTCTTTTTTTCAAAATAGTCTTCCCTCATTTTTGTTCCGTCCCCGATACCAACAATAACAACGAAGTCTCAGATAATTAGTGGTACAACAACAAAAACCATCTGTGGATCAAAAGGCAGAACAGGTGTGAATGCAAAAGCTTGCGTAATTCCAACACCAATCTGGCGTTTTGTGCAATCTGCTCTTCCCAAGAAAAAAAAGAAAAATAATGCGTTCTGGTGGAAAATATTCAAGGCATTCTTAGCTCAAAATTTTTTAATCATTTTTTTCTGTTCAAAAATGGGACAGAGACAATTCAAAGTAGCGATTTTCGCGCATTTTTCAATACGGTGTTCAGTTTTTGCAAAAATAGAACATCTCCACGAATTTTGAAATTTGAACTCATAAATCCTTGCACACCGTCAATTTCTCCTAAAATCAACTTGACGAAGGTATCATCATCAATCTGGAAATAATCAACGAAAAAAGTCCTACAGTAATAACGGCGTTTGGCTTCAGACCAACTTTTTTTTCTTCATACACAGTACCAGGAAAATTGCGAGTATCAATTGCTGGAAACAAATGAAAGTATCAGATCCGGGGGAGCACGAGAGCCCGGTCCGAAAATAACGGGTCGGTCCAGGCTTTTTTGTTTCTCGGCCGGTCAAAAAAACCCGGCCCGACTTGTCTGTTTCTCAGAGCCAGGAATATAACTTTTTTGAAAAAGTTTTGGAAATCATTCTTACACTCTTGCTTACCTCTGGATTTATTTAAGACCCGTTTTCAGCCAGGCTTTTTTTCTGGCCTTCCAGTCAAAATCCCCGCCAAGGAGGCACGGCGGGCCCAAGAAAGCCCAAATCTCACACCTGATTCAGATCCTAAAGTCAAAAACTTACAGTAAACTTTGCGAACTTTTCCATCTACAGTAATCCGGAACACAACGACTCCTCTGATTCGTTTCAAACCCTCCAGTTTTATCTTGTCTCGAAATATATCGAAAAGTACAGTACAGCTCAAGTCGTCAGGCATAGTTTTTTTTTTTGATAAGGAAAATATGAAAAACAAAGTTTTGTACTTTTTCCGGATCATTGTAGTCGATGTTATTGTGGAATGTGGAAACAGTTTCGGGCCGGTCTGAAAATGACTGATACTTAAGAGTGTTATATTTCTGGATTCATTTTTATATGAAAAAGGGAAAAAGGCTCGAAAATCACGGCCGGAAAAAAAATGAAAAGTACCGTAACCCAATTTTTCATGTTTCACAGATTAATATTTTTCGCCCCGGCAATGTATCCCTTCAAAATACTGTCTTTGTCCTTTTCGTCACTTTTTTTCGTATATTTTCGTCAAGTAGAAGTATGTGTGTAAACATGTTCAAATATTTGCTTAATTAATAATAGTATACACTCCAAAACCACACCTGCAACAGGTGTCAGTTGTAAAAAGTGTCAAAAAGTTGTGTTGTTTATCCAGTCATCCACTAAACTCTACGTTTCAAGCACATGTAGTATGATTTTTTTCTTCGATGAAAATAAATTGGTTCAAGCTGCTGGCACACACACCTGTGAATCTGCTGCTGTTGTCGTCTTCAGAATCAGGCCCCGTCTGTTTGGCATCTGGTCACCAGAAGGTCTTTGTCGTTTGTACCCTCAAAAATGCTTCGTTTTTTTTTGTTGTTGCCTGTTGGTCTTCTATGAGGGACACTGTAACTTGAACCAACAAAAAGAACTGTAAATATCCCGGTGTTTTACTCCCCTTCAAAATATATTTATACAGTAATTCTATATCCCCCGTTCCTTGTTCCCACCGTAAAACCCATTATATTAGTAATAATAATAGTAACCTTGAAAAATCCGAAAGCCAACCAGAAAAAAAATTACGGTCTTATTCATGTTTTTTAATATGATTAGCCGACAAACGACCGGGCGCCTTTTCATTTCTCGACGTCTCTTCAACTCGCACACTCTATCATCGCGCTGCGCCTATTCAGGTCAATCGCGTCAAACATGTGTAGACTAGGCGACAACAGAGTGTCAGCAGGGGGTATAGCTCAGTGGTAGAGCGCTCCCTTAGCATGGGAGAGGGCTGGGGTTCAATTCCCCATACCTCCAGAATTTTTTTTTGTTAGTTTGTCCTGCTATTATTTTTTTAGTGCACTTCGAAATGAATAGGGGGGGTAAAGTAATCATGGGATTAGTAGAGTCATGTTTGTTATGCAACTTATCCAAATAAAGATCAAATTGCATGCACGTGTGTGTAATTTGGCACCGATAATTGTTGCGTAGAGCGCGTAAGTTTTATTTAATTGCTGCCCACTTTAAAAGTACTGTAAGCAGAAATTGGGGAGAAAAGAGGATTAAACCGGCAATTTTCGAAACATCCCAAATGTTTCAAAAACATCCCTCAAAAAGGAAGAATATCTCAAAAAGTTGTCTATTCAATTTTCATCTTTAGAAATGTTGTTGAATAGCATTTCACTAATGAATAACTTCAAAGCTTTTTTCCCGCTACTTTTCAACAAATGAAACAACCTTGAATAATGTTACTTTTTACGCAACAACTTTGTTGGTGTGTTGTTCATTTTCCCTTTTAGTTTACCGCTTTTTTCTATTCATGAGAATATTTCAGAACTGGATTTCTTATTGGAATCTGTTCAGATTTTGAGACTATTGTGAAACCCTGGTTTTGCTCTCCTATAAAATTTGCTGTTTCAGAAGTTTTTGAGAGTTATGCACTATTTTTGTATCTCAACATTTTCCAAGATTAGACAAACTTTGTTTTGTGTCTACGAAATATTTGAAAATGAAAACTTTCTAAGA
The DNA here is from genome assembly GCA_963572245.1 of Caenorhabditis sp. 8 KK-2011. Lineage (NCBI taxonomy): Eukaryota > Metazoa > Nematoda > Chromadorea > Rhabditida > Rhabditidae > Caenorhabditis > Caenorhabditis sp. 8 KK-2011. The sequence goes on from OY751549.1 coordinate 4,070,324, forward strand.
AAAATTCCCGAAACCATATTCGAACCAACTTATAGATCTAAAATTTAAAGTGAGAGCTCTACCTGAACTCTCAGATAAACAGACAACTCTTCTCACCGTTATCACTTCCTCCCTTCTTTTTCGAGCACGCACAAATCTACCTAATTAGGCGGTTAAGCATGCCTCCAAAACTTCCTCTCGAACATCTGTTCACTTCAATAATATACTCCCAGCGGCACAATTCTTCTTCTTCTTTTTTCTCTTTTTCCTGAATGGATAATTTGGGGGTTTTAGTTGGTCCTGAATACGGATTGGATCGCGACCAAAAAAAAGGGCGTGCGCGACAAAAATTACCGCTTTTAGACCATCAATGATTTCATTGTCGATTTATATAAATAAATCGACATATAATTTGTTGTTGTCGGTATTTCCTCTTTTCACCGTACCCTTTGGTCATAAACGACGATGAAATGCCGTAATAATAATAATAATATAACAACAATGTGAAATGCGGTAACTACCACCTGCTGGGATGGCGAAGAGGAGGGTTCTCTTTTGGGTGGGTGATACACACACCCAAAAGCCGCCAAAATGTTTCATTTATTTATTATTCACACCTGCGTATACATAAAGCGGAAACATGTAAGAAAACGGGGAAACGAGCGGAAAATGAGAAGATGAATAGGAGGTGTGTTGTTCTTGACTAAATAAAGTTCCGAACACACACCTGGTTATGGATACCGATAGGAACGTGTTCCGATTAGATCCAGAGAATTAATCGACTATCGAAAATTATATTTTTTTCTCAAAGAAAGTTTTTGGGTAGATCAAACCGAGAAAATTTCTGCGTCTTGGAAAATGCCTTGAATTTTTCGATTTTCTCGGTTTGATCTACCCAAAATTCGCATAAATCATCATTTTTCGTGACTTTTTTTGAGATAAAATATAATTTTTTTCCTCGGCGCGCATTGGCATTTTTATTGTTTTATTCAATTCTTTTCTTTTTTTTATTGTCATGAATAGGTCCATATATGTTTCGCGGCTCAAATTTTTCATTAGAGTCATTTACCGGTCCAGCCCGTAATGAAGAATATAACTTAGGCCAAGGCTAGAACAAAATTTGGAAGCAAGTTTTTTTGTTTTTTTTTTCTACTACCCTGAGAATTTCGGGCCTGTTCAAACTGTGTCCCAATTGAAACATGTGTGTTTGGTTTAAAATTTCTTTAAAACAATTTTGGAAATGTGAGAATTTCCACGTAAAAACGTCACGACCCAGAACAACAATAAATAATTGAGACCTCTTCAAACTGTGGTTTTATGCAAACAAGTTTTCCCACAAAAAATGTTTGTTTATTTTTTTCGAATTGACATATGATACTGCACAATTATTGATTGATACTCATTCGATTCTATCGTAAAAATTCAAAAAAAAAAAAACAAATCTACAATCTTGATTTTCATAAAAACGGTGGATTATTGGGGAAGAAGGTAGAGATTTACGATTATGCTAATTGTGGGAATTACAAACCTCAAGTATTTGAACACATTTCTCATTCCCAGGTAATCATAATCATTGTCTCTATAATTATTCATTCATTTCCGTCTCTTATCTTCTCCTTCTTCTTCAAACAGCCGTGCACAGGTAACAACAAACCGCCACATATGGTGTCAGTTGACCAATTATCACAATTCCAAATCTGTCGGTATCTACCATTTGAACTGTCAATCAAAAAGATGTCAAATAAATGTGAACTAGGAGGAAACAAATATATTCCATCGCGGCTCGGCCCAACCTGCCGTGTGTTTCAACATCACAGAGTTATCAGATTTTGTCATACATACAAATATAATCCAGAAATTTGTTCTGGATAAGAAAATGGAACTGGCCTAACTTTGAAGACCCCTTTTCACTCAGAAATGGAATTCTCGTGATGGCTTGATATTGAAGACTTCAACTTTCGAAATGTATTCAAAAACAATAAAAGTAATCTGTATGATCGAAAAAAAAACTGTCTCTGAATTCATTCTCATGACGAAAATCTTGTGCAAACAGCGTTTGTGTGTGTGTACTGATACAGTACACCTCGAAAAAATTATTATTATTATATTAATTTTACTTTCAAACGTTTTGTTTCTCGAATCTCAAACATCCAAAATTGAAATTTCAAAAAACAGAGAAATTAATTTCTGAGTGACGAGGTGCCTTTAATTTTTTGCACAAAAATATTAATTGCGGTTTTCTCACCAGCCTGTGAACACGTGATATCTACGATCTATGCACATTAATTAGTGGCAATAAGAATGAGAAATTGAGAAGAGAATAAATTTTGACACCACTGGAAATATTACTGTAATTATTATTTCTTGAATTTCTCATAACCTTCAATGCACATTTGACGCAATATTTAATATTTTCGTTTCAAAACGCGCTACCGTTTATCTAAACTTGCGTAACACCATATTTTACGAGTTTTTCTAATTTTCCCCTACCCTTGTTTGATGTTGCCGCGCGCTCCTAAAAATTACGTAATATTGTTTTTTTTTTGGTTTTTTCTTATCAAGCCCCAAAATACAGTATCCTGCTGTGGCTCGATAAATCATTTCCATTCTCAGAGAAAAGCTATTCCACACCCATCAATTTGGAGTCACCTTCCTAATAACAATAAATATAACAATTGCGCAACAAAAAGTTTTGCCTATTGTTTATAGGGTCAAATAGATAACAATTTATTTTAGGCTCAATAAAAAACGATCCACAAAAGAAAAAATATCTGGAGGTATGGGGAATTGAACCCCAGCCCTCTCCCATGCTAAGGGAGCGCTCTACCACTGAGCTATACCCCCACACGATCAATTATCTCTTAATTATCATGAGATATCTCTCCATTTTTATCAGTGAAACGACAAAACCGGTTGACCGTCTTGTCGCCACCCATTAATTCTTCCCATAAATAGGCCAGTATGCAAATTTTTATGGGAAATCGTTTAGTAGTTCCAATATAACTTCTCATGTACCTTTAAGGTCACACGGATTACTGTAGCCACACTAATTTGTCACCAAAAAAAGAACAAAAAAAACTTTTCATTCTGTTGTGTGTTGGTTGGCTGAATTGATTTATGTGAAGGACAGTTAGACGTGGGAAAACGAGGGTACTGTAGGTGTTTCATTTCGGACAACGTTGTCGTTTTTTTCGAGTTTTCGTTGAAAACTCTGTGTCTCGTACTCTCTAAAAATTGCTCGTCATTGGCTTGATACGATGTTTCAACCTGAGAAAAAAACAGTCGATTCCCCGTTAAGCAGAAAACGACGAATTTCGTGACTTAAGTGCTACGACGAGTGTTTTCGAAACAATGAGCACAAACTTCAACTGGTGCTCCATATGTTTTTTGTTGTTCTGAATTTGCCACATGTTTTTTTTTCAACCCGACGAAACATTTGTCAGACCGCGCCAAATGTCACCCTCCCAACCGACCGAACCAACTGTTCAATTTGTGTTTTTTGGCGCACATTCGAAAAAATATAACTTTTTTTGGGAAGGAACAATGAATGAAATTATTATTATTGTGCAAGCAGGTGTGCCCAGGTGTTCTTTTTGTTGTTGATACCAAATTCCATGAAAAATCATTATGACTTTATAACGACGAAATGAAATGTGGAATTGTTTGAAAATCTCTCCATACTTCTAATTATAATCAAAGTTTTATGAATAAACAAAACTGGAAAAATCTAGACCCGTTAACTGGAAATATCACAAAATGCTGGAGAATTGGAAAACGATGAATTTAGCGCTTCTTCTCGACAGATCGACGTTTCTTACTCGACGATGAAGATGTGTTTGTTCTTCTGATTTTAGCAAAAGCGGGTGGAAGAGCTTCTAATGCTTCTGAAACAATCAAGAATATTATAATGGAAATCAAGAGAAAAAAAACGAACCTTTTGGCAAAGTTCCATTATTAACTCTGGCTTGAACTGTAGCCACCAATTGTTGAATATAGGAGGCTGCATGAAACACAACTTTCGAAGGATCTTCTGATTTTGGAGTCGGTGGCAGCATTTCCGACAACTTTTTCAATTCGGCCCGTTCTTCGGCGTTCAGTCTAGCTTGTGATGTTGGACTACTTCTTTTGCGAATACCCGATGGGCCGGCTTGTCCGATTTTCTTTGGTGCAATCGACATTTTCTGAAAATATAATTTGATATTAGTTCTGATAAAAAAAGAAAAGCTTCACAATAAAAAACAAGTCTGTCAGGTAAAGTAAAAAAGACAAGACAAAATATGGAATGGGGGAAGAATGTGTGTGTGTACGTATGTGTGCGCGCGCAAAGACTCCGCCTCTTTCACATCTGTCAAAAATGGGCGGACTATACAGAAAGGGAAGAGAGACACGACAGAGGCTCTTATCAATTCAAACTCAGAAAGGCACAAGAACAACAAAAACGGAATTTCGAAAAGATTCTTTCGGCCTGCTTAGTATAGTGGTTAGTACTCCACGTTGTGGCCGTGGCGACGCTGGTTCGATTCCAGCAGCAGGCAATGTTTTTTTTTTTTTTTTTGAAAAATAATTTTTACAGTTATGAAAAGTGGATGAATGAATGAAGAAAATATGTGTGAGTGTGTAAGTATTGAAAAGCAGAAGTGTGTTGCACATATGTTTGCCAGTGCTCTTCTTGCAGCCAACTGTTGTTCAATTCAGTAATCGTGTCATATGTGGTGGAAGAATCCTTTGGCCCGTTAGCAACAGACGCACACCACATGCGCGTGAACGAAAAAAAAGTGAAAGAGAACAACTTTTTTCAGATAAGCTATTTGAACAAAAAACATTTGGGGGAAGGAGGAGGATCGATGAGAGATACAGTAAACCAACAGGACCGTTTCGAGCCCGATCGCGGAAATTGTGTGATTCTAAATCAGATCACCTAACCTCCGATAAAATCGGACTGAATCACCGAAATTCTCATTAAATCGGAAACGATGTTTTGAAGTTTTGTTGATCGGGTGGGACTAATTTTAGACAAAACAAACTCCAAGCGGCTCGATGATTTTTTTCTACCCAAAAATCAGATCTTTTAATTTTGAAGGTAAAACTACGAAAAAATCGACGGAGCTTCGATGTTCATTATGAGTCAAGTTCAGAAAACTCTGAAAAAAGTTCGGACCGGGATCGATTATTTTTCTAAGTGTCCGACTTTTGAGCTACAAAATCGCCAGCTCAAGAATCAAAAAAAATCAGACTCAATTTTTCTGCACAAACTTGCCTGATATTTCTATCAGTGATGTGTCGGTTTCGATAAGAGCTCACGTTATTTTCTGGTTTTGTTGTGGCCTAGCCGTATCATCGTGGCATTGTTGAGAGTGAGCAGGACACAAAAAACCATGAGAGCAAAAGTGTCAAACAGACTCAGGTCACGTTTTTTTTTAAGTTTGAATGTTTAAAATTTGGAGAAATTTTCCTTTCTCATTTGACAATTTACCTAATTGGTGCTAAAGTTTCAAATTTCCAAGAAAAAAGACAAAAAAACGCTTATCTAAAATCTGACCTCGGTCTTCTTCTCCTTCACTCTAACCCTCAATTATACGATTTATGTAACTTTTTGGGGTGTCGAGGAGAAGGGAACATCAGGTGGGCTGGGGTGTGGGTGTATCCATCTATATAGATAGAAAGATAATAAAAAGCGAATGATATACGATTCTCCCATGATTCATATCATGGTGTCACCCACTTCATTCAAGTACTCTCAACACCTTGTTCAATTAAAAGTTTGTTAGTCATATGTGTGTGAGTGTGTGTATGAGAGAGCAACGAGCCGACACACATCGTTTATCTACTCACCGACTACATCCCGTGTATTGTTTGGTGTGAAAGTTCTTTTTGGAGGTGGACACCATCCGACAAAATGATGACAAGTATGCAAATACTCGTAGTATTTGGATATGATGGGAAGGTATTGGAGGACGTTCAGGGGCTGATACAAAGTGTGCAACGAGACATTCTGAGCCAGCTCCGGGCACCTTTATCTCCAAGGTTCCAAGGTTCCACAGATAGAATTTCATATCTCTGAAATGACAGATTTCAATTTTTCTTTGTCCAACAAAACGTTGATCCAGCTTGTTTTTGAAATACAAATTTTTATTTTGGAAAGTCTCAGAAAGTTGGAAAGTTTGTTGTCAAAATTTTTGGAATATAGAAAAGTTTTTTTGGCCCAAAAATTCGTATAAATTAATCTAGAGAGACTTTGTTGTTTGATTTTCCAACAAAACATTTTCCGTGTTCCAAAAAAAAAGAGAAAATGAGTTTGTCAAGCAATTTTTGAGAGAGTAGGAGATTTCCGCAAACTACCCGTGTATGAAGTTTTTCTCATTTATGCGCAGCGCGAAATACTCGGAACTCTGAGTTCAAACATAATTTTCCAACAGTTTGTTTTTTCGTTATCTGATGAACAATCTTTTCAACAAAAATCGTCGGGTAAGATCAAAATATCAATTACCAAGTATTAGCACCTATTGTTTGACGACAACAATGATACATTCCCAAAAGCGACAAAAAATATGACACGTGTTTTTGGATTAGAAAATTGGGCGAAAAACCAATCTACAGTACCCCGGAAACACTTATGACGTAACAAAAACATATTATTCACAAATCATGTTCCAGTTCACTGAATTCGAACACGTGTTGACTTCTAATTACCGTACTAATTATGAATTACTGTAGTTGGGTATGACCTTAATTTTCGAGTATCTAGGCACTTCAACAAATATCTATTTTTATATTATTAATACGGAAAAGAGAGCCGTTTGGTAAATATGCATAGGTCTAGAGATTTGTAAATAACGAAAACAAAAAAAACATTTTCTAGATTTATGGGTTACTGTAGATGATTTCCGCCACCCAACCGTACGAAAATTGCGTAACAATAGAGATTTGTGGCCGGAAGTGACGGTCCATTAACGAGAGAAAATATGGGCGAACAATGAAAGTTTTTGAGGTCAATATGTTTTCAAAAAAAAAAAAAGCAATGCCTGCTGCTGGAATCGAACCAGCGTCGCCACGGCCACAACGTGGAGTACTAACCACTATACTAAGCAGGCCGAAAGAAGGCGTTCAAAATTCCGTTTTTCAATGATTATCCGACTTTTTGTTCTCGACAACATACTATTTGCCCATTGGCGTCCAGCCGAGCACACTTCAATAATAGTCATATGTCAAATATCTTTCTCTCTCATTCTCTCAATAGTAATAATAAAAAACACAAATTCATTGACCCCCCGGTGATCATCGTCTCTCACTTATCAACACTATTTCATTGTGTTCCTCAATCAGGTGCCAACCAAAATATGAATTATGTAAGAATGAAGTACACATTGAAATGCGTAAAATATTCGGATTGCGTAATTAATGGTCAAGTGTATGCTAATATGTGGAATGTTGTGATTGATGAGAATTTACATGATTGAGAGACGTATTGTTGTGCAATTGTTACGTTGTTTAGGACTATATTTACATGGATTAGGATCGGCCGGAAGTTGTGCGCATCAACAACTTTCTTTTTCTCTGGATGGTTAAAACAGGGAACTTTCCGAGGGCCAAAAAAAGTCCGGCTGGTCCATGATTTTCAGGCCGAACACTCGGCCTTCTGGCCATCAATCACATCTCGAAAAAAAATTGATTCTGCTCACATAAAATCGGGCCCTCTTCGAGTCCGTTTTCTATCGGGACATGTCCGATGGGCCAGAGTTTTGAAAAATATCATGTTCCTTTAACTGTAGTTGTTGAGATTGTCGAAATTGTCGGATAAAAGGTGTGTCTCGTCTTCGTTGACAAGTTAAGTTTTTGTCGACCAATTCCCACCGCCATAAAATTGGAATGTGATCCACCTGCCTTTTTCGAAAGTTCTCATGACCATGACTGGAGATGGCCAAGAGTCTCCCATGACGAAGAAGAAAAAAAAGAAAAAAGAAAAAGAAGAAGAAGACAAACAGGTGGATACAATTGATACGCTTGGTTAATAGGATGGGAAACACTTTAGGGTCACTGACAATAACAACAACCGAGAAATATCATGATTGGAGGTGGTCAGGGATCACAATGTGTAAATCACAACCAAAATATTTTCGCTCATTTTTCATGATCAGACACACTTCTGTAGCCGGAGTCTAAATCGACAAAAAGCATTCAGGAACAAGAGACGCAGAAAGAATATCACGAAAATTATTGTGATCTACCGTTGAAAATGTTTTAAAACTTTGGAGGCCGGTCATAATAATAATGATGATTTATGAACGTCACGGAAGGTAGACGTGGCAAAAAAGGAGAAAATCATGAAAATCAGGCCCGGCCCGACTTTTGAACGATAGTTTTTTACAGTCTGGATATACCTTTTCCAGGAGTGAGATTGTAACCCGGAGCCCGAGAGCCCCAGGTTTCTGGCCTTCCAATAAAAGCCTGGCCAGGCCCGGCCGGCCGAAGAGAGCCCAAATCTCACCAATAACTAGTGAAAATGGCCAAATTTCAAAACATGAAATGAGAAAACATCTCTTCCCGAGTCCGCGAAAAAAAGATCCGCCCAATAAAACTACAGTAACCATTGTCGGAACTATTTACTACCGCCAAAGTTTTTTTTATTGTTGTTATTCGGAACTAATGACACGTTTCGGTTTTGTGGCTGTCATTAGTTCATTCGCCCTCTGTTCGATGGTTAATTAGAGAGAGGTGTTTGCGCCAAAACATGCATTCATATAACTATAATGATGATGATGATGATGATGAGAGTTTGGGGACTGGTAAGAATAGAATACTCCGACAAAAAACCAGATACTGTAGTTTGTTCAAATATCATCGGCACAATATCAAACACGACAGACAGACAGAAAAAGTATCCAAGTTGCCTTGTATTAGGTCATTGCAATTAGAGAGGATTAACTCGCAGGAACGCGGTCAACTGGCTCACAACAACTTCCGAAAATGTTTGAGATTTTGCCGACTGATGCGAACAACAAACGGAAATGGTAACGAGGCGGAGAAAAGGGGATTAGGCCGAAATTGACCGGAAGAATCGTGCGACTTGTTCTCTCAAAGTGTGAAAAAATACAGTAGGCCAAGATGTATAGGTTTCGTAACTCGGCTGCTGAAAGTCCTAAAGACTGAAAGGACAATAACAGCAGAACGGGTCCAAACGGCGCGGCTCAGCGGGCCTCACGAAGGCCAAAAACGGCAGCTCTGGTGCATCCAGAAGAATCGAAATTATCAGAATGAGACCTCAAAAAATGGGCCAGACCACGATTTTTTGCTCAAAATGACTCCAAAAGAAGTTCAAATATTTTTGCTTTTTTTCTAGCATTTGACTGAAAAGCACAGCTGACCAGAGCGAGTTTCCGGTCGCCCCAAGAGAACTCCGGATATACTCTGGTCTTCAATAAAAAATCCCAGAGCCCGGCCGGCCCAGAGTGGCCCAAATCTCACCATAACCGAAGAAAGATAATTTGAAAATTAAAAATTTAGAGAGGTCACGTTAAATACATATGACTTACCAGTTTTCGAAATTTTGGGGGCCTAAAAATTCTTTCAGCCGGTCGAAAAAAGTACTGAAACTCCTGAGGGTTAAAGACACCCTGTCACTCAGAAATGGTTTTTTGAAGTTTACAAAAATCTGAATATTGAAAACTTCAAATTTCGATGTATGTGGTTCAAAAACCAAAAATGTTTGAATGAAAAAACAAAAGAAGTTTTTGTCGTGGGTTACTGTACCCGCACACACACACAAACGGTGTTTGCGGCCGCCAATCTTCCTGAGAACGAGTTCAAAAACAGTTTTTTCTTTTTTTTTCGACCTCACAAAGTACTTTTTTCCAATTTTGAATTTCACACATCGAAAGTTGGAAACACGAGAAATTAATTTCTGAGTGACCAGGTGTCTTTAAAAAAGGTCAATCTATAACTGTGACAGCTCTGATGTCGGCACAATTTTACTCAAAAAAGCTCAAAACTTATAAACAAACAAAAATCTCAACGCATCTTCCTGTCAAATTAACCGTCTCTGACCTTTCTGTCAAGTGTCTCAACATCTGTCATACCAACCCAAAAAATTATACAACAACAAATAAAAACCGACAGTTCTTTTTTTTGTTTTGTTTTGTTTATATATTTGTGTGTGTGCTCTCCTCATTATTATATTACTAATGAGTCGCACACATACTTGTACTCCTCCTTTTATAAGAAGAACGCAGAGAGAGAGAGAGTCGGAATTCCTTTTGTGAAATTGTATACATATTGCGAGCAGGTGTGTGTAAAGGAGAATAAAAAGAAACAAGAGACCCGAAATTATCTTGAAATATGTTGGGACCAATGTGTTGAACATTTCCTGAAATAGAAGGGGTGTCATTTAGTGTCAGTACTCAGATAATAGCTGTAGAGGTCGCGTCGAGGTCAGTGAAAAACACTACATCCCTGGGAACTCGCATCGAGCTCGAAGAACAAATTTTTAATTTATCATCATCCATTCAAAGGGGGGGGGGGGGTTACCGTTAGCGTCGCGAGGGTGAGGATTGCGTCGATCACTTCTCCGTTCACTGATTGATTGGAGTCGTACTCGATGATTACCCGCACGTTTCGGTTCAATTTTGTGAGCGGATCAGGTCCGACAGCACTGGCCAGTTGAAATTCCAAAAAGAGCCATGGTTCATAATAAGCTGATTTGACAATCTTGGTTTGGTAGTCGAATCGGTCGGTGAGTGAGTTGTTGATAGCAAAGATACCATTGGCCCCATGTTGACTCACCACGCTGATTGTCTCATATGCCATTTCCCGATCATTGTGTTGGAACGCTTTGTCCTAGTGAGCAAACATGTCCTGGGTTCCTTGTGGAGCTATTCTGGACCAGAGTTGGGTGGAGTCCCGACTTCCGACTTCCGGAAAAATAGGTCCATTCCAACTTTCGTCTTCCGACTTCCGCGTTTTCAAAAAACCACTTCCGCCCAACTCTGGTCCCTAGTCCCCCTAAGAGCTCTGGTCCATAAGAGACGAGAACCACTCGCTGCTACCAATAAAATATAAGATGGGATATGGGACCAAGCATGAAGGTTCGGCGCCGCTGAGAGCTTTTGATTACGGTATTTCACACACCGTTACAGGAGCTTTTCTCAGTCGGAACTTCTTCCGCAAATGTTTGCGTAGAAACGAAAAGTATTGTCGGAAAAAAATGTCGTGACCATTTTTTTCGGAACAATTTTTTTTTCAGAAAAAGAAGCCGGAACCACTTTTTTTCGGAACAAAAATCAAGTTCCGAAAATTACGAAGGTTCAGTTCCGCCCAAGCCTGGCCGGAAGGTATAAAAAAGGTCCGGACATCGAAATTCCGCACAACTCTGACTGAAACCCTTGAATACTCCCTCAGTTTTGTCGGTTTCTCATTCAGTTAGTCTCACGCACCAATCGGAACTGTTTTCCAGAAGTCTTGATAGTTTTCTGAAAAGTACAGTAGTTCAACACAAAACAATTCGAAAGTAAGTATGTTATGTTTATTAGTGCCAATGTAACACAGTTATGAACACACTTAAATGATGAGTAAGTGTTTATGAATAATATTATGGTTTGAAGAGAAGGTTAGTGTTATTGTTGATGATTATGGTTATCAATGGGACGTGCATACTCATGAGCACACGTATGTGGGGTCCAGGTTAGAGCTGAGACGTCAGGAATGGCAAACTTTGGAGGAAGTTGAAGGTAGACCTTGTGCCACTCCTTATCTTTACAAACTCTGTCGTAGAGGTTTTGAAAGAACATGGCAAGCGGTTCAGTACTTGGTGAACGATCAATTAGTTTTTGAAAATCAATCAATCGATCAGTTGGCACAATTTGAAAGAGTCTCAAGTCTCTCGCACAATTTGTTATCTTCCAATGAAACTTTTTGTGATATTTGGCTTCGAAATCAGGTAGTGGAGTCCAAATATCGAAGAGTACATATTCGCTAGTTTTATTGAAATTAATTGTAGGAGTCAAAAATGAGGGTGCCACTGGGGGATATCCAGGGGAGATAAGTGGAGGTGGATCGGCATAACCTTGACGATAGGTCATCAGGCTGAGAAGATCTGTTTCGTCGCGTGGAATCTGTAAATTCGTTTTTTTCTTTTAATCGGTCAAATGTCAGATTTTTTCCAGATAAAAATCTTGCTGAGAAGTTTAAAATTGTGATTCGAGTTCAGGACACTCTACAGCAGGCTTGCTCGGATTCGGAAATCGGGATTTCCGGTTTTTCCGACATTTTTCGGAAAAAAAGTTCCGTCTTCCACAATCGGAAGAAAAAATGTCACTTCCGAATTTCCGTTTTTTTCCGATTAGTTTTTGAAACAAAACTTCTGACCACATTTTTGGGAAATTTTCCGAACAATAATTTCCGACCAGGCCTGATCTACAGTATCTCTCTTGATCCTAACTCACAATTTTACAATTTTCGTGATCAAAATAGCGAGAACAATATATTATCCAAAATTCAATCAGATTCTGATATCAAACACTTCTGAAAGCCTCTTCTGAACCGACTTAGGTTAACATTATCAATGGAGCGCGTTTTCTTCTCTCTCTGACTTCATACAAACCAGTAAAAACTTACCATTTCAAAAAACTTGTCCTTGATGATGAATTTCCTAACGTCGGCCATTTTTCACGTGATATTTCTGAAAAAAAACAAAGTTATGAGTTGTCAGGGAAATCTTCCTGGGTATGAGAAAGATTAGAATTCAAAAAAACAGGCAGTACCGTTTTAGTTATCTTCATGTACCACGTTCAAAAATTAGACCTGTCCCGGACGGGACTTTTAAGACCCGAGCAAACCCGTTCGCGACCGGATTTTGAAAATATTCGAAGTTACAAATGGTAATTTTTCTAGAAGAACAAAATTGTTGGAATAATTCCCACAACTTTTCAAATAAATTTCATTCCCTCTGAACCGGGCCTGGCCGGTCTGTTTTTGACCGGCCGAAAAACAAAAAAAGCCCGACTCGATCCGTGATTTTCGGGCTCACTCTTGATCGAAGTAAATCTATTTCACGCGTGAAAATTTCTGCGTCTCGTGTTCTCATGAAAATTACTGTAGAAAACAAATTGATAAAAAAACATATCACGGGGTCAATTTATTTTCCGCACCCAACGTTCGTAGGTCACGCCAATTTCAGCGCCTCAAGTTTTTTTTCGAAACACCAAAGAGACGCTTTCATCGCGGGTGGTCCAATTTTATCGATTTTCAAAGAAAAATGAAACAAGTTGAAAATATTTCTAGAAAACAAAAAATCCAAACGATGATTAACATAGCTGAACAAAAAAAATGAAATGAAAGGAGCACATGTCTGAACTGTGTGTTTCTCTGTTTCTCTACGTCTCCGCGACATCTTCTAGAAACAACAAAAACAACTTTGATGAATCAGAGAAAAGTGCGATTATTTATGACAAGCAAGTTGCTACTGGTAAACTGAGAAGAAGTGGTAAAGTAGATGAATAGGGCCTGAAAAAATAAACAAAAAAAAGATGAAAGTGAAAAGAGGTGTCGAGTGATACCCAAAGACAAAAACATGTGTAGATGGTGGACTCGAACAAAATCAAAACGAGGTCAACATAGTGAGTTCAAAAATGTATATTTTTGAAAAAATCCTCGTGTAACGAGTTAATCCGAGTTCTTTTATCGAAAATGAGAAGAACACAACTTGTTATTTCTTTTGTCAGACTCATATGGACAAAAAAGACATCTGGAACCATTCAAAATATAGAGCGAGAGAATCATCGCTCTAATGATAAATATTTTGTGAGCGATATTTTTCTGAATCAGAAACTGTTATTTATTTGCTGCCAAGAACGCAAGTTATTTGTAAGACACAAGACTTTGTTTTTCGTTTTCCTCCTTTTCACAACATTTCTCGAAGAATGTATGTGCAAAAAAATTGGAAAAGTTGTTTTTGGTTTTCATCCTATACGGTAGTTTAGTAGGTCACAAATTCTCTTTTAAAATTTTCTTAACTTTTGAGATTTTCCAAGTAGTGTCTTGCCAATATCCAAACATACCCTTGTAATTTATAATTTCAAGCGATGGCGTTAGATAAAAAAATACTATAGAAAAACAATTTGCGACACTAAGCGAGTCGCAGTCCCAACCAAAAAGAGCGAAGCCTGAATCGGGTCGAAACTCGAAGAATCGGCTCCAGACATCTAACTCATTTTTTGTTTTATTGGTTATTACTGTGAAGCGGGTATATAGTCTCACATAAAAATCGGACACCGCTGATTTTAGGTCCGGATTATTTTCAAAATCAAGTTCAGCCCGAATTTAGGAAGAGTCGGACTAGATTTAGGAACAGTTTGAAACAGAGAAACTCCTAACAAAACATTTTTCACTGAAGTTTTTATTGCAAAATAAAACAAAAAAAGTCACCGAAATAAAAGTGAAAGACTATACAAAAAGAAATGAAAAGGGTTATAAGAAAGACAAAATTGACGTGAGAATATTCACAATAACATTTCTCGCTCCGCGTGTCTCACAGTTATTATCCAACAGTATTTGGTTCCAGTGACCCGCACAGAAAATTTGTTTAGAACTTATCTCAAATTTTCGACAACTTTCTATCAGTATTCATGCAAAAGACAATATCCGGAAATAAAAATCAATAACAGTTTTTGTAGCACTGTCATCAACGGCCACTTCAAAATTTATTATATTTTGCTCACAGTATAAAAGAGTTGTATTATTTCCAAAGTTCTACTACAAACTATATTCAACAGCTGTTTCAAAAATCAACTTATGAAACTATCGGAAATCCTTGTTCTCTGTGTGCGCCTTTGAACACGATTACTGTACTTTCAGTTAAAAATGTATATTATATAAAACCAAAACGATAAAACGCGCTCTATTGATAATGTTAACTTTAATCAGATCAGAAGTGATTTTTAGCGTATTTTGACATCCGAATCTGATTCAACGTGTCCAAATAGTTCAAAAATAAACTCGTCAAACTGAGAGAAAGTGTTTTTCATTGAAATTCCAAACTACAGTACTTTGAGAATAGGTTATCGGAGTTATTTATGAACAGGAAAATCAAAAACAAACTTATAAGAAATCGAAGTTTTCTGAAAATGAGAAAAAGAAAACTTCGTATCATGTACGAATACATTTTAGACGAGAATTGTAGTCATGAAAACACGTCTAACTTTTTTTGTTCTTGCGTGACAAGTAAAAATAAAAAGAAACTACCTAATCACCTTTTGCCTATTTTTTCTATTTCAGCCGACTTTTGTTCAAAATCAAACCACAAACATCGTGGTCTGAGACAACGAGTTGGTTTCATTAAATACATAACTTTATTCACACGAAGAAGATCACAGAGAAAACTTTTGAACTGGTCAATCAAAGAAAAACACATTCGGTTTAAGGTACATAAATAAGTATCTAGGGGTAAGAAGTATATTCCGAAAAATATATGGCAAGGTACATGCAATAGATAAATTTTCAAAAACAAAAAAAAAACAGTTGGACACGTAAAATGATATCAAACACGAGAGACTTGTTCGGATGTCAAGAAATTGGCCTCCTTGATAGTTCCCATTTTGTTGGGAAGAATTGTTGGTCGAGATTTGGGAGGTAGTCCCATTGATCGCGGTGATGGTAGAGTGGATGAACCATTGTGATGGATCGGAATCGGGCGATGACCCAAAACGAAACCGCGAAGAGTTGAATGGGTGGTATGGGGACTGGCGAGAGAAGTGGCAACTGGTGAAGTCGACAGGACTACTGATGATAGTGAGGGGGAACGCGATCGAGAACGGGGTGACGATTTCGGTGTTGGTTTTTGAGATGGGCTGAAAAATAAAGCATTCAATGCAAACACCTCATAAAATCATCCAGATAACCCCCAACAGGTCTGCGCCGAAAGTAAAGTGAAAACTTTTTTAGGCCTAGGCCCAGGCCCCTCTGGTTGAAAAAAGGACTACTCGTTGGAGCCGAGCCCGGTATTTTTACAAGAATCATTTCAGGGATGAGCGGGAATGTTTCTGAAGTTCACGATGTTCCGAAAATTTTGAATATGCCGACCCGAAGTTTGAAAATCTAAAAAAAAACTTTGTTCGATAAAAAAGTTATCATGATCACGAAACTTTTGAAAAAAAATAGAATACCCACGTTTTTGGTGGTTTAGTATGAGATTATGAACAAATAACTTTTTTGTTAAAGGTGGACTGCGATATATCTGAGAAAGACGGTGTGCAATGTTGCGTCATTTATAGTGTAGTGAAATTCTTCGAAAATGTGTGTACTTTTTTGAATTTATAATGGTTCGATAGAGCGCACATGGTCGTGAAGACGGAAAGGCGGAATTGCTTGTGTTTGTTTTTTTCCTGGCACTGTATCAAATTTTTTTGCGTTTTTTTGGTTTTCGCATCATTTTTCAGGAGTACACAAACTATATTATAGACGAAACACTCAATTATCTCGCAGTCCACCTTTAAAAATCTAAAAGTATGTAATGTTCAGGAAATTGTGGATTCTGAAGCTCGTATTCACCGTAATCTCGTTGAAAATATATTCATATTTGAAAAAAAAGGCCTAATAGCTTACCAATGTGTTGGAATAACCACCGATAAAGAAGTTTTGGGAAAAAGTGCGTCAGCTGGAGATAACAATCCATCCGCATACGAAGCAAAAGTTGGCAATCGAACTTCAGAACCAGAACGAGTCCGTCGAGCGGCAAGTTCTACAAAAAAAGCAATAATTATTTTCAGTTGCAAAATGTGTGACAAACTAAACCTTTTCTCATAGAGACTAATTATAGATAGAAGCAATATTAGGTCAAAAAAAACAACAAGAATAGGGTGCGCAAAAACAACAAACCAATCACAACAACTACAACAACACGTGTATTATATGAGCACATCTAGAAAAAAAACTTGTTTTGCACACGATTTGCAAATTTCAAAAAGAAAAAAAAACTGACCCGATGAATAAAAACTCGTCACCGACGATGTTTCTTCATTCAACTGAACCGGCTCGTTTCGCTGAAGAGTTTCATTCAAATTCGCACGATTTGTCGCCGAAACTCGCGGCATGTTTCGCTGCAGACCGCGCGACGAAAGTGTTCCGGTGGTCGGTGATGATGGTGCACCTGTGACATAGGGTTACAAAAGGAGAAAAAAAGAAGCACGGGAGAAAAAAACGTGTGAGAATGGCGAAAATAAATACCTTTCAGTTTGCTGTTTTGGACAAGTGCCAACATTTTCTGCACAGCTTGCGGCGATTCGACGCCAAACTTCATATTATGGAGTTGTCGGCGATCGGCTGAACTAGAAGACTGTGATGATAGAGAGGAAGGAGTTGGAGAGGGTACACGACGAATATTTGCAGATGTGCCACGAGATGCTAGAAATATGGTGAATGTGTGCATGCTGTGTTCCTTTTTTACTTACTTTGAACTTGTGGATCGATGTCATAACTCAGCGAATCGAGTTCCATCTCATTGTCAACCACATTCAATGTTTCGAGATATGTCTTCACTTTTCGAACCATCAATGATTGTTCGTAGATCTTTTTGCGTGGTTGATTCTGTCTTGCGCTCATTCCTTTTCTCATTGTCGCCACGTTTGAACCTTCGAATGTGTTCATATGAAGTAGTGCATCGATAACAGCACCTCCACTCTGCAAAAAAAAACGGTTTTGAAAATCACTCGGTTAATTCAACGTTTGAATCTAATTTTTGCCGAAATCCACTTTTTTTGTTTTGCCTGTCCCGAAATCATCTAAACCTCAGTCCAAACACTGTGTATGACTTTGAAAATTGTTTGAACTCACCCTTTCGGCCATACTCGCAATTTCATACGGTGCACTGCTCAACTTCATCACACTCCGAATCGATTTGGCGATGAGTCTCAATTTTTCAAAATTGATCAACTTATCCGCATACGTCGCATTTCCTTCGTGCGAAAATGTCAAATCCTTTTTGATGACCGGATAAATTGGAACTACCGGCGGTTCCTGTGACACTTCCATCAAATGTTGCCGATATTTCGACATATTTCTCGACGGATCAACGAGCTGATGTATCTCATCCAACATTCGAATGTACTTGTTGGCCACACGTTCCCATGATGAATGCAGCCTTCTCACTGCCGGCTTATCCAATCCACTCATTATGGCAAACATTGAGTTGAAATTGCGTAAGTCACGACAATAGATGGCTATCTTGATGAACTTTTTGATGAGTTTCGCGCGTTTTTGTACATTTCTCTCCGTGCATACTTCGGTTGCCACCCACCACATTTCTCGATTGAACAACTGTTCAAACTCTTCTAGTCGCGGTGAACCGTAACGTGAGTCCAATTTGAACAGATTATCAATAAATTCGGTTGGTTCGATCGCGGAGAAGACGGCAAAATCTTGTAGGGTCAGTTGAGCCGCAACAACTTGAGCATTCAGGCTCAGCAGTTGCGTTTGCGACTCTTTCAACAACTCCGGCGCTAGTTCATCGGGAACTAAGGGTTCGGATCGGCTATTATTTTTCAAATAGTACCGACTGTTCAACGCGATTCGTTCGGCCAAATTCTCCAACTGCGGCGGAAGTCTTCTCTGTTTAATCACTCCGTCCATGGTCACTGTGCATTCACAAAGTGACCATTCGGGTGATCCTTCAGCAGTCATGTTAAACTCTTGCAGAGCCAACTGAACAACATTTTGTGCAGATGTTTCTTTGTAAACTGGCAGATATTTGAAGGTTTGATCATTTCGATAGATTTTTAGAACATGCTCCGGACATTCACTTCGAACCGGACCGTAGTACTGTGAGATGGATGTTATGTCAGGATTCGATCTGCTCGGTCGAAGATCATTGATTCGAGGAACTTCATCGGTAAAATCTTCCATTTCTTTTCCCGACTTTAGAATTGTCATCAACTTGTCCATCATGCTAGATTTACCAGTTGTTCCATTCGATTTATTAGCTGCAATATTCAAGTTAAAATTGTTTTTGAAAAAATTGTGACTAATTTTCTTATTTAAATTTTCAAAAAATTCTTACGTTTGACCGTTTTATGAACCGGTATAACCATCGGAGTGCTCGCATTTCTTCCCCCATTTTTTATCGATTTATCCACCTTTCCAATTATCTCCTTATATCCCAACACATTGTTCTTCAAAAGCAACGTTATCGATAAACTTCCAGTCAACATTTCTTCCGCTTTCAGTGTCGTCAAATACTTGACCGATTGTTGGTTGATTTCCAACATTTCATCGGCTCGTTTCACACCTTCTCGTGCCGCTGCCGTGTCCGCAAACACTTCGGCAACAAACACCGAATTGCCCTGCTCTTTTCCGCCCACCAATCGCATCATCATTTTGTCGTCTTTTCGACGTGTCAAATGAATCGAACGAGGTTTCGCTTTTACGGAACATGCGATATTGAGAAGTGATAATTGCGAGTGCATTCCATCTCTTTCGAGAGCTCCTTCGAATCTTTCCAACAGATTCCACATTATGTCGTTTGTTTCGAAATCGTTGAAATGATTGTTGACCCAGAGCAGGACTAATCGAGCCACTTTATCGCGATAAACTGCGTCGGCAAACCACAACATTAGTTTTTCGAAAATCACAGTTGGATCACGAATGAAGACCTGAACAATATAGGTTTTGCCTTTTTTTTTCACTTCAATTTTT
Source organism: Caenorhabditis sp. 8 KK-2011 (assembly GCA_963572245.1). Lineage (NCBI taxonomy): Eukaryota > Metazoa > Nematoda > Chromadorea > Rhabditida > Rhabditidae > Caenorhabditis > Caenorhabditis sp. 8 KK-2011. The sequence continues at coordinate 4,089,977 of OY751549.1, forward strand.
TTAGAACAAAAATATATTTTCATTCGATTGAATTCAAATTCCAAACAACTCACTCTATAGGTCAACAAAAAATCATCAACGAAATGCGGATCGACATTATTATCGCGTTCATCAACCAAATGTTGAATCAATTTGTCAGCTTTTCCTTTTATTAGAACCTGTCCCGAATATGTTCCAATTGTTCGTCTCTCCATTTCCGAAACAACTTCGCCCGTCAATCCATCTCGATCTTTTTCTATGTGCTCTCCAATCGTCGACATTATCGAGCAAAAATCATTGTGTTCGACGAGTACGAATTCACAATCATCCACCAGTGTGCGCATTTCACCGATATGAAATTGAGGACTTGGAATGGGTTCGGCTCCGAACGAATCGCCCAATTTGTATTCGACTCGATCACCATTCGGTTTCACCACTTCGACACATCCGTTCACAATTACCGACCACGAGTCCAGTTTTTCATTGTGTCCCAAAACTACAGTACCCGCATCGTTGACAACAGCGAAAACCATTTTCAGACACAGTTGTCGTTTTATGGACATTGGAAGGGCGGCGAATGCGGACATGTGTTGCATAAAGTCGAGAAGAACCGATAAATCTTCGGAATTTCTTTCGGACGGTTCTTTTTCGAGACACTCTCGAACACTGTCTCGCAATTCCATAAATCCGCCACTGCTACTTTCTTGAGACGGCATACTTCCTTCTTCGTCATCCGAATCTCCGCCATCATTTGACGCCGTTTCACCTTCTGTCGTTGTCGAAGAAGCAGTGCTGAAAAATTCGATTTTTTTCAATTCTTAGCAGAGAAAACTACAGTACTTCGTTTTCAAAATATTGGTTACATTTTTTGTTCGAAAATTCACCGTGACATTTTCATGAAAAATGTATAGGTCACGCCACGAAAATTCAAAAACGTTTTTTTTCTAAAGTTTTCAGCTATTTTTCTCTGTTTTTTTTTTGCCAGGTATGGTTATTTTTTAATTACAAAATACAAAACTACAGTAACCTTTACATAAAGATCGAACTTCCGTAGTTTTACGGCCTCAGGCCAAAGCGAATCAGGCCAAAGCGAATTATCTTGTGATTAGATTTACCAATAGTTTTCCAGGATCAAAACTCTATTTTTTTTCAAAACAAAACAAAACCAACCTTCTCCCTCTTAACCGTCGGACCGCTCCTTGTGTTACATTCACTCCACCCAACGAATTCGATTTCTCTCTGCGATGTTTCACGCGTACCAACGTGTCATCATCCGCTGTCATATTTGTTGAACAACCATTCAAATACACCTGACTTCGATGATCATTCGATGTAGTGGGCATATCGACAGGAAAATCAAGAGGATACGTTCGCGGAAGACCGCGAGGTGGTAGAGGAGCAGGCCCTTTCGATGCGGTCGGAGGTAGTCGCAATTGTCTGGGCGGAACTGGCGGTGGTGGCATTGCCAACGAATCGGTGTTCGGTGTCTGAAAGCATACAACTAGAAATGGAAGATAGGCTCTCAGACTAGCAGCTGAAAATGAGAAAACAGCTGCAAAAAGTGCACAAACCGGAACCTCATCTCATCAGATCAAGAGAAAAAAATTTGAAATTCATCGCGAGGACGAAAATGAAAAGTTGCCAATTGTCACGCAACTTCTTTTCCTCTGTGTTGTTTAGAACTTACCGACTTCCTTGTGGCTATCCGATTATCCAGCCCTCTTTGAATTTTCGGCGAATTCGACCCGTTTAGTGCAACGTCCGGATAATCAATCTGCAAAAAAAACTTGGTGTTTTTTTAAAGAATATAAAATGTCAAATAAACAAGTTGACTTTTCTCAAATCAAATTTTATTTCAAAAAGTGACAGGATACATGTTTTGCTGAGTTTTTTTTTGCGACATTGCAAAAAAAAACTTTTGTGTTCGGCTGTTTTTTATTCGAAAAATATTATAGAACATCGTTGTTTTTCGATCTCTGAAGTATTTTTTGTAAGGCGTAGGCTTCTGACTTTTGGGAACATATATTTCTTCAAATGTGTGGTTTCAGTGATTTTCGAAATTTTTTTCGCTGTGAAAAATTTGGGACAATGTTTTTGCGTAATTTATCAAAAAACGAAAAAAATATTCGGTTTACTGAAAAAAATTTTTAGAGAGAAAGCCGAAAATATTCAAACAAAAACATTTTTTTCGCGTCAACCTACCACAATCATCTCGGACTCCTGTAACAGCATACAATCGTGAGTTCGTCGATAATTGAGTCCGTTTCGTTTGCCAAAACTGAAACAAAAAACATGAAAATTTGAGAGAATCAGGGAACGAAATTGGATACAGCCAAAAAAAGGTGTTTGCTTGCTAAATGCACTGGCCAGTTGTGGCGACGGCGGCCCCGGCCAGGAGACAACACATAAACGAAAACAAGCGAAAAGACACTAATGTAAACATTCTGGAGAAGAACATGACTCGCGGGCATCGAGAGAAAGAGTCTCGGCCACAAAAAAAAGAGAACGAAAATAATAATAATGATGGAGGAATGAGTGAGTGAGTGAGCAAGTCAAGTTTAGACTACAATCATATTATCGAAAAACAGAGATGATCAATGTGTTTAGGGAAGAGCCAAAATAACAATGAGCATAGTTAAACAATGAGATTACATGTGTGCGTGTGTGTGCGCGCATGTTAACCGGGAGGTCGTCTTTCAATGAAAAATATGAAAAGCGGAACCAAATCATTTGAAGACACCCTGTCACTCAGAAACAAATTTCTCCTGTTTATCAAAATTTCAATATTAAAGACTTCAACTTTCGATGTGTTAAATTCAAAAATTCGGAAAAAATACTTCTTGAGGTCGAAAAGAAAAGAAAAAAATGTTTTTGAATTTATCAAAGTTCGTCTGAATCGTATGTTGAACATAAAGCTCCATTTAACATAAAATGATCAATTAAAATTATCTGATTGGCTCAAACTCATGTGTGAAGTACTGTAGACCTTTCGAGTGTGACGTTGAGTTTCACAATGATTTATAGTAACTCTAATGGTGTACTATTCACTCAGAAATCGAAAATAGATTTCGAGAAAATATGAAGAAAAACATTGATATCAAAAAACGCGCAGTGAAAAAAAAAGAACTCGGAAATCTGATTAATTAAACAAACAATAAAAATAAACAACTGTTCGCTTCATTGACAACATATCAACTTTTTGAGTTTTCGAAAAAAAAATCTATACATAATCATGTGTATAATACATTTTGAGAACACTCCTCGTTTTCGGCGGAGCCATCTTCCTACACATAAAAGTAGCATTTAAATCATTATTTTTTTGGAATTTCAATTTCAAACGACAAAAAAAAACACATCTAAACAGAAAAACCAGGTTTATTGTTGTTTTTCTACTCGATTCAAATGTCTTTTTTTTTCAAAATGAGAAATTTTCTCGCTATTTTACAGCCACACATTTTATGAGACCCATTAAAAAAGCAAAAAAAAAAGAAAAGAGGAGATATTACTCATTTTAAATGGGTGTCCGAAAACATCTGGTAGATGGTACTAACAAAAAAATGTGTGAAAATTCATAGAAAAAAGTTGAGATCGGTTTCGAATTCGTAATCGATATCTGAGAAAAGGTGAAAAAGATATTATCTTGATCATAATAAATTTTGCATCTATTACGAGAAAAATCAAACAGAGAAGGAGATGCGACTTACGTTTTCGGTGAAATTTTGACACCTTTTTATAGTGGTCGTTGGATTAGAAAGTGTTTTTTTCCAATAAATTCTGGCCCGAGAGTTCACGAAATAAAAACCCACGTTTGTTTTTATTAGTGGACAGTGTGTTCATTATTTATTTTCAAATGTTTGAAACTTACAGCCCCTTGTTAGTTTCAAAATTTTTTCAGCAACAAACAAGCAAGCTCATAAACATAAGACTAGGTCATAAAAATATGAATTTAATGATAGTGATATGGTTTGAAAGGTGGAAAATGAAAGAAAACATTTTTGCGCGCGCGGAAAAGTGAAACATGATAAAACAAAACACTATTCGATACATACTCCCCACATTTTTTCGTCTTGCCAAAAGAAAAAAAAAAGAAACTATGACTAACTCGTCCAACCTATTGTACACAGTTTTTTGAAAAAACTACGGAAAATGAATTTTTTTGGCAAAAAATGAGAAAGGAATCCAATAAAACCAGATTATTCATAATCTTCGAAAACTAGAAATCGAGGAGGATTAGCGCGAAGAAAAAGCTGGCGAAAAATTCAGAAGCGCGTCGCCGAAAATAGAAGGAGAAAAAACAGCGAGAATAAGAAGAAGAAACATACCACGCGTACGGTAGATAAATGTGATTTTCGATGAAAACAGATCCCGACAACAGGATATACCAGCAGGTTGCAATTTGACCGTCGCTGAAAAAATATTGCTTTTTTTTTCAAATATTATATTTCGAGAATTTACACAGTTACATTTGGGGGACTGAAAAAAGAATGTAACCCATAGAAACGTTGTAACAACTAGAAAAATACAACTTTTAAACATATTTCCATGGAAAAATTTTTCTCATGAAACGAATTAGTTTTTCTTATATAAGAATTTTTGAAAATTAAAAGGCTATAATGAAGAAAATGAGAGATGCCCAATAGGTCAGAGACGGAAGAATAACAAACATACCTGGCGTATGATGCAATTTTGTACCGTGACGTTTTTTTTTCAGAAGTTTTTTCACAGTGCCATTTTTTGAAAAGTTAGAAAAATTTGACATTTTTCTCATAAAAATCGTACTTTCAGAGGAAAAATTCATATTTTTTTGTTTTTTCCAGTGACAAAATTGTAGAGTTTTCAGTACCCTCTTGTGACAGATGTGTCCTGAAAAACACGTGCAACATACGATTTCGTCGGACTTTGACGACGTGTTACACGTCACGAGTAACTTTTTTCCTAGGCGTTTCCGAAGGGGATTCAATGAGATTTTTTGCTATAGTTTGCGTGCTTTTTTTTCTGAACACAACTTGCCGATTCGTGCTACCCCCTCCCCCTTTTTTTTTTTGAAAATAAATCCTCACCGGAACAATATAAAATGAGCAGGATGACGTTCATATCTGGCCGAAGCACAAATCGCCTTCAATGGTGCGTTATATAAATTACTGAATGTATCCAACTGTCTCAATTGCTCATAAACATTCCGAATATCCTGAAAATTTTTACTATGTTACTGCCTTCAAAAATTGAGATGTTTGGAATGGTAGGTGTACACGGATAGATAATATTTTCTCCAGCAAAAAAACTAACCTCCGGAGTTCTGACGTGTGGCGGTTTAATGAGTGATTCATAGAAGCGCGCATCGTTTACCGGGTCTTGCCGCGGTTTTCGTTGCTCCATGCGCTGTATAATCTGAAATGAAGAAACGGAAATGAGGAAAACCAACACTTCATGATTGACATATATAGGAACGAGTATTCTGACATAGTTAGAGAGTTATCGGAATAAGAAATCTTTCCTTTTCCTGATTCGTATCAGAGTCAGAATTGAAAGTTGGAAAATATCAAGAAAAAAAGAGACAAAAATAATTTGAGTTTGTCAACAAAAGAAAAAACAGTTTTTAGGTGTAAGAGACAATGTTCATTTAAATCGTAAAATTCAGCGGAGCTCACAACATAAAGTTACACATTGAACCTGATAGCGCAATAGTTTTCAAACTTTTCGTGTGAAAATCTACAGAGAACACTGTCAACATTAGAGTGTTTAACCAGTTTGAGTGAAATTTTCTATCAGTTTTTTTATTATAAAAAATATTTTGGATGATGGTAGAGTTTGAGATTTGCATTATTTTTTTAAATCGGGACCTCGAAAATGCGAAGCTGAAAATTTTTTTGTAACACTCAGAAATGTTCATACTCCAAAATTTACAAATTAAATATGAGTCACGCTTTGAAATTTTGAAAACTGCGCCTGAAGCAAAAAATTAAAACATTTTGTTGTGACCTGAATATGCATTTCTACTTTAGTACACTTGTGCCGAAAAATAAATCATGCGTGAAAAAGTCAATTGATATTGTACGCTCTGTTGGAAAGTGTGAAAAGTTGGGCAAATACTTCAAAAACCTCTAAACCAGCAAAATCAAAAACTCCACGCTTCTCGCAATAATCATGTAAAAGAGTACACAATCGCATAATCTCATCTTCTTATTCGTCTCTTTCTTTTCGTTTTCTCCTTATTCTTCATTCCAACTACTACCAAAATATAGATAGAAAAAGGGCAAAAGTCCCAAGAGGTTTTTCATTTTTGGGTGTAAAGTTTAGAGAACTGGTATAAAGAAAAAAGGAACAAATGAATGAAAGAAGAGGAATGTTGGTGTAAATAAATAAATAAATGAACTAATTAGTAGTTTGTTTATATTTTAGCAACTTTATATATTTATTGTTTGATGGTTGAGAGAAGCAGTAGAAGAGAACTGTCTCAAATGTCATTTTGGGTGATTTTTTTTTCTGAATTTCAGACATATGTTCTTTGAGGAGGTCATCAATTATGTTTGCCTAAATAAATGTGCAAGACACATGTTCCATTCCAAATAAATTGGATTACTCTCCTTTGGAAAGAGATTTTAGAAATTAAAAAAAAACACCTTACAGTTCAAGCATTCAAATACGGAAAAAAAGAAAACACTTCTATTTCACGACAAGAGCTCATCAAAAAAAGAGGACAAAAATCGTCTATTGACAGTAGGAAAGCGCTAAAAAGGCAATACGTAAGTGTGAAGAAGCGCAAAACTGGACAAAGAGAGACTATAAAAAAACATTATTAGGGGAGAAGGAGAAGAATTAAACGGTCTTCGTAAGTATAAGAGTGTGCCTCAGCCGGATTGGGTGAAAAGACATAGAGAGGGTAAGAGACAGAAGAGAAAATGACAAATAACAGATCGATCGATATATATCGGAGAGGAGAAAAGGGAGGAAGAAGAAGAACAAGGTTTTGGGTTTGAAGGAATAAAAAAGAACGAAGAGAAGACAAGTATTATGCAATCATGTTGTTCTATTATTATTTTGTCTTATTATTATTATGACGAGTATAATAGAACAATGTATTCGATTTGCAAATATCGAAAATTCAAAAAAGAAAAAGACATAACAGTTTAGTACCTTTGTATTGGAAAAAAAAAATTTGATATGTAAGAGAAGACGTAACTTGAAAATCACTGAAAAATTCAACAAAAAAAAAGTTTCGTCGTTTTTGACGAACGTCGTTCTCAAGAAAAATGGATTTTATTTGAAGAAAAATGCACTCCTGTAGCGGAACTTCGTGATACATCCCACTAATCTCATCAAAATATGATGATATATTTATTTGTGTAACGACATAAATTTTAAGTACATCAACATGATTTTGAACAACATGAAAATGTTTGATGATTTTGTGTCGGCGCCGATGAGTGGAGGCTCTTGAAACTCAAAAAAAAAACAGGAGAGGTAAATTAAATCAAAATTAGTTTACGATGTGTTTGATCGTCTTTTAAATGAACATGATTTTTGTACTTGGGAAAATTATATTTTGAATTTTATAACACAAAAACGATGGAACTTTTTTTAAATTTTATATGCGATGTGCAAAGTAAGGAAAAATGCAAAAAATCTGCAAAAAATATCGCGCAAAGTAAAAGTGATTTTTCCCGATATTTGAGGAATGGAACATTGTATTCCAAAAATAATTATGGGAAAGTGTGTAAAATTGAAAGAAAGTCATATTCCAACATGCAGATTTTCAAATTTCTTCGGAAAAAATACTGTTTTTTCAATTCCCATTTTTTGCAAATTTTTGCCCGTTTTTTACTTTGCACATCGCAATAATGCCAGTTTCATTTTTTTCAAGATAAGTAACACATTTTAAAACAAAACAACTTACATTTTATTCACTCTTCAAAATTGAGCTCAGCTATAGTTTTTGCAAAGGTGTAAAGTGTATAAACTTGAGAGAAAATCACCTTGTTTTAGGGCGGACAAACGAGAGATTTGACGCTGACAAAAGAGGAATGTTCGCTCTATTGCACCGTTGAAATTTCCCGAAAATAAAAAGTATTCGCCGTGAGACCTGTTTATTTTTCTGAAAATCTCACGTTTCATTTCTATTTTTTTTTCTTTCATTTCTGCGTCTACCTCTCTCATTTGTCCCTCCTATAAGGGGACTAAAACACCGTGAAATAGTGTGTTTACCAACAAAAAAAAACAAAAACGGAGAAAAAAAATAAAACGAAAAATTGGCAAACATCCAAAATCAAGGCGCACTTATTTTTCTGTTTGGGTCTTGTGGCGAGAGAGATATACGGTCGCAGACGAGAGAATGTGTTCATTGAAGGGTTTTTTAGGACGAATTTTCTTTTTTCTTTGTTTTTTACGTGAAAACGCTCGATTTTGATTTTTTGACGTATTTTTTGGCACCCTACTGCTAATTAAGGGCACATTAAAACGTATTTTGAGAAGTATTGAAGCTTTTTGATTTTTTTGACATCTTTTTTACTTTTAAAATTTACTTTTTTTGCAGGACATCGAACCGGGTTACACAAATATGGTTCAAGAACAAATGAAACTTACCGGAACCCTTGAGGGGCACACCGGATGGGTCACTCAAATCGCTACCTTCACCCGTAACGACAAGACCACCGTTCTCTCCTCATCTCGCGGTAAGTCTTACATTTAACAAAATCCTTGAGTAAATGAAAATTCAGACAAGTCTATCCTTGTCTGGGATGTTGACAGCGTTCCATCTGCCGATGGAGGACCAATCGGTCGCCCAGTCAGAGCCCTTACCGGACACAACCACTTCGTCTCCGACGTTGTTATCTCATCTGACGGACAATTCGCTCTCTCCGGATCATGGGACAAAACTCTCCGTCTCTGGGATTTGAACCAGTAAGTGTTTTAGCGAAGTCCGTTCATTGTGCGATTAAATGGGGTGGGGATATGACGAATCGGAAAGTAGTTATTAAATGAAAAATCACTGAAAATATAGTGAAACTCTCATTGGACCGTCCTTCGGAAAAGCCTAGGAAAATTTATTTCAGTTTGTAATAACATTTTTCACGTCCACAAGGCTAACAATTGATTAAAAATATTTTTTCTAAATATACTTGCATTTCTAAAAAGCAGTTTCTTTTAAAACACAAATTCTAAATTTCAACATTATTGTTTTCTAGAGGTGTTTCCACCCGTCAATTCATCTCGCACACCAAGGACGTTCTCTCAGTCGCTTTCTCTGCTGATAACAGACAAATCGTCTCTGGATCTCGCGATAAGTCCATCAAATTGTGGAACACCCTTGCTCAATGCAAGTACACCATCACTGTAAGTACCCGTCGATAAAATATTTATATAAAACAATTTTTAGGATGACTGCCACACTGATTGGGTTTCGACCGTCCGATTCTCGCCATCCAACCGTGACCCAGTGATCGTTTCAGCTGGATGGGATAAGGTTGTCAAAGTCTGGAATCTCGGAAACTGCCGTCTGAAGACCAACCACATCGGACACACCGGATATGTCAACACCGTCACTGTTTCACCAGATGGTTCTCTCTGTGCTTCAGGAGGCAAAGACGGACAAGCTATGCTCTGGGACCTCAACGAGGGCAAGCACTTGTACACCCTCTCAGGAAACGACGTCATCAACGCCATGTCATTCTCACCAAACAGATACTGGCTCTGCGCTGCCGTCGGATCTTCCATCAAGATCTGGGATTTGGAAGACAAGAAAGAAATCGACGAGCTCCGACCAGAAATCGCAGGAAAAGGAGCAGGACCACAATGTATCTCATTGGCCTGGTCTCAAGACGGACAAACTTTGTTCGCTGGATACACCGATAACGTCATCAGAGTCTGGCAAGTATCTGTTCGCGCTTCAAACTAAATCTGTTATTTTTGTTATTGCGATCAATAAATATGTTGATATAAGGCATTCTGTATTTTCTGTCACATAAATTATTAAACAGTTAATTAGAATATCTGTCAAATTCAAAGACACGGTAAACAAATCCAGCTTTAGGAAGAAGATGGACAGACCCGAAATGTTAGGAATTGCTGTTCGAGTTTGTGCTGCTGCGGCTATGTCATATTTCACCGTTCGCTATTTGGTGAAACACCTTGATCCGAATCATTCGGCCAATGAAGCGAATGAAAAGAAAGTCAAACAACTGTTCCAAGAACTTGGAATTTCAAATGAGGTTCAACTCAATGAACATGAGTTAAGAATAGCCACACAGTTTGTTGGAGGAGAAGATGTCGGAGCCGATTGGGATGATATAGGTGACTGGGGAAAATCCAGCCAGATCATCTAACGCGAGTTGGATCCACTCATACCTGACCTAAGAGGGGAAAAAGTACCGTGACATTTTTTTGGTCAAAGATTCCAGAAAAAAATTATAAGTCACGCCACGAAAATTAAAAAACTACGTTTTTTCTCTTAAATTTTGAAGAATTTCAAGCTATTATTTCTGTTATTTGATCGTTATTAACAATGAAAAAAATATTTGTCCGAAATTTTCACAGTGACAAAATTTTTAAGAAATTTTGGTACCCTATTAGGTATGGATCCACTGGTTAAATATCTTATTTTTACCTCGGACAAAAACGTTAAAGTCCTTATTCTCATGCGTAATTTTCAACAGAAAAAAACATTGAAAAATTGACGAGGTGTGCCTGATCCAGACATATTCCTTGGGCCGGCCGTAGGCTTTATGAGTGCGCCAGGCGTCACACAAAATATTGTTGAAAACCTGTGTCAAAGCGTGTGGTATTCAAAAAAAAGCCAATTCAGGACCATTTCTGTGATAGGTTACGAAGCAATATAATTTTAAAAAGAGAAATTTAGATGGAAGGGCTTGAAAGTTGATTTTAGCTAACAAGGGAACTTCGCGAGGTCAATCTATTGGAATTTTTTTATATTTTGGTAGGTGATAGATATTGGTGAGAAAAGTGTGTTCCCAAATTTCTAAGTCTCACAACTCGCTAGAAAAAAAGTTACAGCGCTTGAAAGGTATAAACCCATTACAAATAAACACTACCGCCACACACATTGGTTTTTTTTCAACGTGAAAAAAGATGGTCACTTGTGTGTTTGTTTGTACCACTACGCTGTTGTTTTTATAAAGGGAAATGCACTTTAAAACACTATAACTTTTTTTCTAGCGAGTTGTGAGACCTAGAAATTTGGGAATACACTTTTCTCACCAATATCTATCACCCACCAAAATATAAAAAAATTCCAATAGATTGACCTCGCGAAGTTCCCTTGTAAACACGACAAAATATTTTCACAATTTCGAAGACCAAAAAATTTAACTCAAATACCCACTACGTTCACATTATTTCCTGGAAGTAAACATTAAAAAAAAAAAAAACTCTGTGAAAATCTGGAAAAAAATGTTGATGCAAAAACAGATCGCGTTTGGCGACAATTGTTTTGGTCGGGAACTCAAAAATCTTTTTAAAAAATGCGACAAAAAAAAAACTGGGACCTTTTTTTGAGGATGCCTGAATTTTATTCTGATCCCCAATAAAAAACAAAAAAAAATGATTTAAAATTTTTTTTCTTCCAGGTGGATGTGAAGAACTCGTTGCGGAGTTGAAAGATCGTATAATTCTACCTCTTCAATTTGCTGCCGAATCATCCAGTAATCTTCTCTCACCTCCGCGTGGTATTTTGTTGTATGGGCCACCTGGTTGCGGAAAAACGTTATTGGCTAAAGCTGTTGCACGAGCTGCCGGGTGCAGGTGAAAAAATAGTGACAATTTCAACAAATATACAACTTCCAATTTTCCAGGTTCATAAATCTTCAAGTATCAAATCTGACCGATAAGTGGTACGGAGAATCACAAAAGTTGGCTGCTGCTGTATTTTCTGTTGCTCAAAAGTTCCAGCCGACAATCATTTTCATTGACGAAATAGGTAATATCTTTAACACTTTTTTTGTGAAACTTTTGATACCTTTTTTTCTCAAATCACCATCAAGGGGGGTATAGGAAAAAATGAAGTTGTTTTCAAAATAATCACCACCTTCGATATAGTTAAACCCATACTTAGGCTACCCCGGCCAATTGACCATAGGGGGTGTAACTTTTAACTTCTTCGTACAGGGAGAGGGGTTATAACTTTGAAACAAATTCCACCTCGAAATTTTGTTGGGACAAAACTTTTCTAAAAAAACGTGCAAAAAAATATTTTTTCGAGGATAGAGAGGGGAGGGGGTATAACTTTTGAAGGAAGGGGGCCTCGTTAGGGTCTATAACTTCAAGCTCCTGTCCACAGCTATCCCAAGTATGGTTAAACCCCCAAGGGAATTTTTACCGAAGCGCGAAAAGCCTGAAATATTCAAAATTTGGTGACCATGTATAGCTGTTCGTTGAAATTTGGAATAATAGTACGTATTGGGACTATTCAGATTTTTTTTCCGCAGGGAGAATAAGTAGAAAACCTATCCAGACACTAGGCGAAGAAATTCATTTCTGTTTTCATTGGCAAGATTTTCCCTTGAAATTCGTATAGTTTGGATCTTGCTAAATATAGGTTGTTTTTGAAATATAGGTTTAATCCGGGTTCCTCAAGACATACTATGTATGTTCATTATTTTCACAATATTTCAGACTCTTTCCTACGCGATCGTCAATCATTCGATCATGAAGCGACGGCAATGATGAAAGCTCAATTCATGACCCTCTGGGATGGATTTGCCAGTACGGGTGATCAAATTATTGTTATGGGCGCAACAAATCGCCCACGCGACGTGGATGCCGCAATTTTGAGAAGAATGACAGCTCGCTTCCAAGTTCCAGTTCCAAATAAGAACCAAAGAGAGAAAATTCTGGAAGTTATTTTGAAAAATGAGCAAATAAAAAGAGAGGTCGATTTGGCTAAAATTGCTGCCGTTTCGGATGGATTGTCAGGATCCGATTTGAAAGAAGTGGGTTTTCGAAAGTACTTTTTAGAAAAGGAAAAGCCATAATTCTAGTCCTAGGCCGTTTGTGTGTACGAGTAATTTCAAAAAAAAAAAAGATCCAGATAATCCCTCTCATGTACCCACCATATGGAAGCGAAATTGAAAACGAACAAGAATTAGAGAACATTTTAAATTTATAAAATTTGGGAAACGGTTAACACAGAAAATTCGCCTTCAGAATATTCTTAGCGCGCGTAAGAGTTTGACAATATTTTTGTCACTAAAAAAGTTAAATAAAAATTTAGTCTGTGAAAATATGTTAGGTATGATACAAAATGTTTTGTTTCCATTAAAAATCTTCTTCAGCGTGTGAAATGTTTACTGTGATGACAAAAAACAAGAAAAAAGAGCTTTGGAAGTCATATTTTTCAAGTTTTCGTGGAGTGAGTTTTATTCTGAAAATATCACCGTAAATAAAAAAATAATCGAATTTATTGTTTTTTTTTCTCGTGGTAACCCAAAAGATTGGTTATCATTATCAAATATTCCTATCCATTCCATTTCTTATCACTATTACAGGTGTGTCGTCTCGCTCTCCTATCACGTGCCAAAAAAACGGTGGCCGATGGCGGTTCCATCGACAAACTTCAACCATTGGAACAATGCGATTTCGATACAGCTGTACATAAATATATTCGAGCTGCGAATTTGTTAATCGAAGAGGGATTAGATTAACTATATCGAAGAATTTTGAATTTTTTTTGGTTTCTAGAAATCATCTTCCTCATTTCGGGTATTGTGATTGTTCCCTGTAGTCTGACCTTCTAATAGAGCCCTCTCCCCTTCTCTAATCATGTATTCTTTAATCATAAACTTTATTTTAATATAGCACGTCGTTTTTTTTTTCCAAGCGCCGCCCATTTTGCTGCCTATTTCTCTGCGTTTCTTATCTCTGCAGTAGTCCTTCGGCCCTTCACAATTTATTTATTTTTCTTCTAGGGTTTTGTTTTGGTTTTTTGTTCCGTCGAAAAAAACTGCTCTTTTTTCCAGGAAAATGCTTTCTCGACTTGCAAAATCGAATATTGTTCAACAAGGTAAATTTGATATATTTGAAAAAAAAAAACAAAATTAGTTTTTGTTTTTCTTTCGCATTTTCTTATCAATTTGATAGTGGAACTGTTTTTACGGTAAAGAAGAACACCAACCGGTACATTTTTGCAGGTCGTGGATTGGCCCAAATTGCGAATGCTGAACCATCTGGTCCGAGTATCAAAACGGCTATTCCTGGACCAAAATCATTGGAATTGAAAGCACATATGGATCCTGTACATGTAAGAATTACCGAAAGTATTGGGTTAACTTTTATGAGTTCAAATTATGAGCTGAAAGAGATTGTAATCTGGAAATTTTCGAAACTTCATTCAAAAGTTTTTTGAATTTTGTGAAAATTTTCAGCAAGTGTAAAAACACTAGAAACATGGGGAAAATCATAAGTAATTAATTCACTTTTCATAACAATTTCAAAACTAACTGCTAACTGAAAAGACCAAATAGAAGAAATTGTGGAAATTGTTACAGTAACCGAATCTCGTCAAAATGGGAAATTAATTATTTGAAAGACCAAAAATCGACACAGAAAATACAGTACTCCAAGAGTGTGAAAAATCTCGTATCTCTCTGAAAACATGATTTTCGTGGCCCGTGTTTCTGAAACGTGTCATAAATTTCACGTTCAATTTTACTTTGTTTGTTGTAAAACCACGTGAACATGTTGAAAGAAGCAGAAGCTCAAAAAATCGAGAACATCTGCCCCAATTTTTTACACAGCAGCTGACCTTTACACTAAACAATCTGTTAGAGTGTGTGTACAACAGATACAAATAATTATTGCACAATTTTGGGAAATTTTCGGAAATTGGCCAGAAAATTTAGGAATAAATTCGAGTTTTAAAAAAGTTGTTTTGGGAAATATTTAGCAGGATTATTTATTTATGAGTGTTTGGTCATAAACATTTTTGACTGCTTTCATTTTTGTTAACGTTCTGAAAAAAGCTGAAATTGGACTGAAAGGATATTTAAGATTCAATTTTTGTTGAAAAGCAATTTTTTTCAAAAACAGACAAACTTCTTAGCACAAAATCTTGGTTCCAAAAATACAGCCTTCAATTACCGGGGAAAACAATTTTTTTGGCATAGCTGACCGAATCTGAATCGGAACAAGACATCAAAAATGTGACTGAATAGAGTCATAGTTGAAAAATGGAAAAGGTTTAAGCTCATCCGGAAAGTTTCAATGGGTTGCAACTTTTTTCCTATTTTTTGATTTTTGGGTCCGATTCGGTTCAACATTAAATTGCATCTGTCAAAAAATGACGATACACAAAATACGATAGTATGAATTATTTTCAGCAAACAACATCAGTGCGATTTTTCGTCGACTACGAGAAATCATTCGGTAACTACGTGGTCGATGCAGACGGCAATCAACTTCTCGATGTCTACACACAAATCTCATCACTTCCACTCGGTTACAATCATCCCGATTTAGTCGAAGTCGCCTCAACTCCGAAACTAATTGTGAGCATATTATCTCTTTCCCCCTCTACTCAATTTGCTTGCAGACTTCTCTCGTCTCACGTCCTGCTCTCGGCTCTTTCCCACGAACCGATTACGGCAAAGGTGTTGAGCACTCATTGACCTCAATTGCTCCAAAAGGTCTTCACGCTGTTCAAACAATGCTTTGCGGTACATCGGCCAATGAGAACGCGATCAAGACGGCGTTCATCTGGTATCAAGCACAGCGACGAGGCGGAAAAGGACCCGATGCCGAAGCATTGGAATCGTGTATGAATCAGCAAAAACCGGGAACACCGAATTTGTCGGTGATGGGATTCCAGGGAGCATTCCATGGCCGGTCACTTTGTATGTTGTCGGTGACAAGAAGTAAGGCGATTCACAAGGTGAGCACAAAAACAGGAGTGAGATTGTGCCCCGAGAACAGAATTTTTGTTTGCTGACTGGTCAAAAAACACGACCAGGCCTGGCCCGACTTTTGAACGCCGGGAGTATATATATTATTGTTATTTCAAACGGATTATTATTTCAAGCAGGGATGTCATTTGGGCCGCCCGTGGGCTTCCCGTAGCCCGTCTAAAACGGGCTGGACCGGCCCAGGCACGCGTGGGAAAATTTCGTTCACGGGCCGGGTCGGCCCGGCCCGGCCCGCGGGCTTTTCAGTAGAAAATCAGTTTTTGAGAAAACTTTTCATTTTTCGTTGTTTGGTCAGTTTTGCCAAGTAGCATGGACACATTTCGTAGTTCAATATATAAAAATAACCACGGAATGATTCAAATGACACTAATTCATGTTTCATACCAGAAAACATGAAAAAATGTGCTTTTAAAAAAATTTCAAGTATTTAATGAAATGATCAGCCTTAGTTGGTTTTTATGAGTGTAAAACGTGAAATTATTGTGGTTAGCAAATATCTTTTTTTCTTTTTTCACTTTACATTTCGAATTTCATTTAAAAAAACTCTTTTTGGTTGTTTCTGATGAAAAATAGGTAAAAAAGTATTCATGTCACATATTTTCGAAATCTTACGTTTCTAAAACTTATCCAGATTAAATTCAAGTAGAAAAAAAACGAAACAAAAATTTTTGATGCCGACGAGAATCGAACTCTCGACCTTTCGATTTGAACACGGCGGGCCTCGAAAAGCCCGCAGACCGGCCCGGGCTTTATTCGGCCCGTCAAAGAAAAAGCCCGTTTAGGCCCAAGCCCGTTTAAGTCCGCTGAAACACGGGCTGCCCGTTGTGGCCCGGCCCAAAATGACATCCCTGATTTCAAGAGAAAAACATGGCCACCAAAATTTGCTTTCAGAGAAACCTTCAATTATGATCTGACCCCAGAATCTGAGCTCTTAAAAATTACAATAAAATTAGCCCCGAAAATTTTCAGACTCCTCAAAAATTCCCATTTTTCAGGTCGACATTCCTGCTTTGGATTGGCCCATTGCCAAATTCCCACGCTACAAATATCCGCTCGACAAAAACGTCGAATACAACAATGCGCAAGACAAGGAATGTCTTCAAGACGTCGAAGAAAAAATCGCCGAATGGAAACGACGCGATCAAGACGTGGCCGCGTTGATTGTCGAACCGATTCAAGCGGAAGGCGGCGATCACTACGGATCGCCTCAATTCTTCCAAGGACTTCGCGATATCACCAAGAAGAACGGAGTTGTGTTCATCGTTGATGAGGTTCAAACTGGTGGAGGTGGAACTGGTGACATCTGGGCGCATGATCATTGGAATTTGTCGACTCCACCAGATATTGTGACGTTTTCGAAGAAATTGTTAACCGGCGGATACTTCTATTCGGAACATTTGCGTGTTAAAGAGGTATTTTTTGATTTAGCTAAAACTTGTCAATTTCAAACCTATTTTGTTGCGCGCAAGATGACGGTAATACTTACGAAAACTATGAAACGGCGTGAACTGAAAAATTTTCCCGTTTGATTTTTTTGATTTGGAGCCGGCCCGGATTTCTCAGAAAAGTCAGGGAGAGCCCAACTTTTCTGAGAAAGCGTCGGAATTTCGAAAAAGCAAAAATATGAGTTACTTTTGATTCTTGAAATTCAAATTTATGTTTTCTGATTTTTTTTTCGAAAATAATGCAAATTTTCTAGGCCTACCGTATCTACAACACATGGTGCGGTGATCCGACAAAACTTCTTCTCCTCGACAAAGCCATCGAAGTGATCAAACGTGATCGTCTCATTGAAAAGTCGAAATTGATCGGAGTTGAATTCCAAAAAAATCTGGCTCAACTCCAATCAACATATAGCTCAAAATTGGATCAAGCTCGTGGTCGCGGAACATTTGCTGCTATCGATTTTCCGAGCGCAGCGCTCCGCGACAAACTCGTCGAAACTGCCATTTCGAACGGACTTCATTGCGGAGGTTGCGGTGATCGTTCACTTCGATTCCGTCCATCGTTGGTTTATGAAAAACGACATCTTGAAAAAACTTTTGATCTTCTCGACAAATCTCTTCAACAAATTTAAAAACTACTTTTCAATATTTATTTTTTCTAAATACTTGAATGATGAATTTTTTGAGTTTCAATATCATCATTATTATTGTTGTACCCATAATTAGATTAGACACGTGTTCCACCGACCAAAACACTAACCATTCGATAGATTAAATCGATTTGAACCTGAAAAAATCACACACATTCTTGTCGACTGAATCAACGTCTTACCTTATTCGAGAATATTCCACACTGAATCATCGAATAAGCTGACAATACTTGAACAATATCAACACATCCAGTTGTTTCCAATTGGCATGCCAATGTTGTCAAAGCACAAATCATCACCGGAAAATTGAGATCATTTGGAGAGATGAGAAGAAGTGGTGAGGTATGAGATGAAGTTCGCAATTTTTGAATATTCTCGATTTCCATCCAAATATCGGCTTCAAGTCTGTCTTGTGACATGTTGATTATTTTGATGCTCATTTTTGAATCAGATGAATTCTGAATCTCAACGAAGTCGTGAGTATGTTTCAGAGACATCGAATCGACTTTCTCCAAATTTTGCCAATATTTCGAACAATCACCGATCAGAACAACTGTTTGAATGTTCTTTTTCCAACACAATCTCCAAATTTCTTCATTTTCACTTGGCCATTTGCCAACAATAAACTCATCATTTCGATGAAAACCGGGAAGAGAAACAAAGTTTTCGTCGATTTGGCAAGGGGGAGCATGTCGACACTCGCAAATGTCCTACAAATAAACATGCTTTTTCATAAACAAGTGTTTGAAAAAACTAATAAACAATTTTTGAATGATCTCTCGCAAAAACAAACTCTAACATAGTTTGTATTTTGTATCTTTGCACATTCAAAAAAAGATCGCCCACCGTTTTGTGGATGCGGCATGATTCGAAAAAATAAAAACATAGCACATTTTCTATCTATAGCTTCGCGATCTATAAAAATGTTCGAAAAAAAGATACCAACCTCATACTGTAACTGCATCCTCGTTTTTCCATTCTTGACATTCTCCTCGGATAAATAATGCAAATATCTCATGAATAGATCGGAATGAACTCTGGTTATTCCATGTCGAATCAATTGTCGAATAGCTTCATGACAGAATATGAATTGTTCCAAAGTTTGTACCAAATGATCTCGTTGTCTTCTCATATGATACAAATGTCCGATGACATTCAATCTTCGAAAATTGATCAAATGTCGTCGCATACTGTCCACCAAAATATACGAACCACTTCTCCCAACACCGGCACTACAATGAACAATCTGCGGACCTGTTGATGGAATATCTGATGTGTAGTGGATGAAGTTGAGAAGTGGCATAACAGAACTCGGAACTCCGTGATCTGGCCAACTCATAAAATGCAATTGATGCACTTTTCTCTCAACAATTGGCAAACTTCCAATCAATTTCAGATCTAGAACTCGATGTGTGAAATGTGAATTGATGGATTCGGAAAGGAGTGTAACTTGATGACATCCATATGTTTGTGGTGAATCGATCGATGTTGGCCAGTACTGATCACATTTTCTCTGGAATTGTTTTCTTTCTTTTTTTTTCGAATTTTTGTTCAATAAGCCAACCTTTCCCTCCTCAATCATATTGGTAATGCAAACAATCACATTGCTTCTCTCCTGCCAAACCATACTCCAAAAATCGGAAAACGTTGAGGGTAGAGGGGCCTGAGTGGCAATGTAGGCATTTCGTTCTTCGCATGACTGGAACATTATTTTTGGTGAAATCTGATTTCAGACTGGCCCATTTTGCATCTTTCAATTCAGCCATGAAAAAGTGGGTTAAGTGGTTTTCAGTTATTTCGAGCCGGCCCGGAACCTTATAGTACAATCTCATTCTTGACCTGTTCAAACTCACATCAATATAATTGGCATTAATATAATCAGATCCATTTGGCGAGTTCAAACGTATCCTTGTAGCTTCATTAGCCCCTATATTATTATATCGATTTTTCGTCGAATTTTCCAAATTTGAAGACGAACTCGAGTCCGTCGAATCGTGTTCAATATTCTCGATTTGCTCAAACTGTGCTCGAAATTTTGCGTCAAAATCTCTTTTCAAATCCTCCACGTATCCATAAAATAATTCGACCGGGATATCTTCATGGCCATTTGAATCTGAATTTGCTTTTCTCATTTTAATATTTTTGTGATTGAAGTTACCATAAACTAGAGGGCTGATCTCTTCCAAATATACACATTTTTCCTTCTTTTTCTTCAATAAATGTTTGAAATTCATTGATCCTCGAGCAAAATGAGCAATTAGAATGCAGATGAACATGAAAAGAATCACCGAAAAGATCACGATTACAATTGAAACAAGTTTTGGAGCTTCGGCTGTTTGGGTCAGTTTCGAACACTTTTCACCAATTGAGCATAGCGATGATTGGAATGTACACTTTTCTGAAAAATATAAAAAATCCAGAAATAGTTCTAAAACTTCGAGTGATGGTTCCATTTTGGAAAAAAAAACTAACCTTTGAGAATAATTCGATGACTCTCCGACCATTTACCAATAAGCATTGTCGAATTGTCGAGTTTGCTTCGATCCAGAACACACACCTCCACCGAATACTCATCATGAAGTGACAAGTTGGGAATTTCGATAAACTTCTGCGTTGTATTGAATTGTAGTGTTGTTGTCAAATTGGAAATCTTGATGGTATAAATCGGGATACTTTCTCTCGCCTCATAATTCCATGCCATTTTGACACCATGTCCACAATCATACATTACATCTTTCATCACAATCATTCCAGGTTGATCGATATCCGTTCGAAGTAGACTATCGGCACTTGGTCGACCTTCTCCTTTCTCAGTTGATGCTGATACTCGAACACGGTATAATGTGTTGGGGTCGAGACCGACGAGACGATATTTGAACTTTTTTGATGGCGGACTGTTACGATTCATGTTCAGATTCTCCATTTTCCATTGGCTATCTGATTCACTCTGAAACACATCTCAATGCATTTTTTGTTTTTGTTTTTTTTTGCCCTCACCTTATAATAGAGTTGATACTTGTCGATGAGTCTCGTAACATTTGGAGGTGGCGCATCCCATAATACAGTAATATCCGGTTTTCCAACAACCCCAATAGTTGTGATTGTTGTCGGTGACCAATTTGGAATATTGGGTTCAGTTTGGAACATTGATGTGACCGCGGGACTTGTGCCAAATCCATTGTCCGCTTCGACAGATATCACATATCTCGTCTCAGCGTGTAGACCACAAATCGCCAAAGGGGTTGATGTCGGCTTGTCGAATCTGCAAAACACGATTTTCAAAAAATGTTTAGTTCCTCAAAAATCTTCAGATATTCAACATACATCAATTTTCTGGGCGTTGTCTCATTGACAGCCTGAGTTTGCACGAGATACTTTTCCAATTCTCCTGTCATTTCTTCAGGTGGCCGAATTGATACTTCGACACAATTCGAAGAAATATTCCGGATTTTCTCGATTTGCGGTCCAACTTCCGGTGCTTCTCCCAATGTTCGAAACGTTGTCTCTGGTCCGAATTCGCTGAAACCGGCCGAATTCTCGGCTTGAACTGCAAACGCGTAAAGAGTATACGGAAACAGATTGTCGACAATTACGGTAGTTGCATTCGATGGAGCCGGAAGCATGAATCTTCAAAAAATTATTGAATAAAAGTTGAACTACAAAAAAACAACTATACTTTGAATTATTGTTGATAGTTCTGACAGAAATCAGAAATCGTAGAATTGGCCGATGTGCTCGAGCTGCGTTATGAGTCCAGACAAGTGTTATCGATCGATTTGAGACGGATTTGATTTCCGGGGAAGATGGTGCAACTGGTCGAACTGCAACAAAGGAAATAAGAAGTTTTGCTTTTCTATCCTCAACTGTTTTGAACTCTTGGTTTCGAAACAATTACGTTTTTTCAAAAGTTTATTGGATCATTTTTGAGAATTTTTTTTTCTTTAGCTGTTAGTTCACGTATGTCACGTGAAATTCTTTGCGTCCCAACATTCAGAGTGGTCTGGAATAGACCATAAAAAACCAGACCCAGGCCCGATTTTCTAATTCTGACCTCATTCAGACACATGTTTCATGTTTGGTCAGATATAGTACTAAAGTTTCTTCGAGCTATGTTGCTGTTGTTAACCCTATGATTTTTCCTCGCTAAATTCCTCATGGTGAACCAAAAAAAAGGAGAAAGAACCGCCTCCCAAATTCTTTTCGTGTCTTGTGCCATCAATCAAAACTCTTCGCATCAGATAAGTGTGAAGGCAAAGAGTTTCGCAAGACGTGTGCATGTGTTTGTGTGTCCCCGACTCATTAGTATGCCGATTGGCATCTTTATGACCAGTAGCCGGTGACCACCAAATATCCCTCGAGACATCCATAATATTTTCACCTGCATCCAATCTCAGACCTTACGTAATTAATTAATTTCTCAAAGTGTTGTGCACCTGTCAATTGAGTGTTCACACACAACTTCATTTAGTTTTGTTCAACCGAAAAGTAGTCGAGAAAAAGGAAGGAGAGGATAATTGTTGTGCTCTTCTTGCGCACATCATTGAAAATTAATTGCGCATCGACACGCTAACGACAATTTATAGTAACAAAAAAAAGAAGAAAAAAGTAAAGAGAGTGAAAGAAAAAAGTAGTAGTTGTTTAATATTTAATACGTTTTTTGTTGAGATAAATGAGCGCAGAAATAAGATATAAAATTTGCCAACAAAAACACTTTTCCCCAACCTATGAACCCCCACCGAACTTACCCATAACTGCCAACTCTTGTGATGCTGTACTGGACGAAGTCGAAAATAGTGGATCGGTCTCGATGCGACATCGATATGTTCCCGAATCTTCGGGTGTCAACGGAGAAACTCGAAGCGAATAGAAGGGGGGAATGAGTTGGAAACGAGCATCGGCTACCCACCATTGACGAGATGAATCCGACATTACATCCTGAAAATGAAATATTTAGTCAGGACGGGTTCAATGATAAGGGGACCCTAAAATAACGGGATGTGAAACTGGCCCAAACCTAAAAAACTGTTCTAAATCGGGCTAGAGCTCAAAAATCAAACTCGGCCCGTTTTTCTCAAAATTGTTCGCTGAATCGGGTCTCAAAATCGCTTCGAACTTTTATGGTATGTTTTCAGGCCCGGGCAATATTTTTTCTCGCAGAATTTTTTTATTGACTCTCTTGATTTTTTAGGGTCAGTTTATTTTTTTCAATCTAGAGCGGTCTCAAAGGTCCGGGAACTAAGGCTGCAGTTCTTTGCTAATAATGAAAAGTGTGCCAAAAATAAATCCCGAACCATTTTGGTCTCTATTATCTTTCTTTCTTTCTTTCTTCCCATCGATCCAATTAGTATGCAATTGACACATTCCTCCTTCAGTCTATTATTATTATTATTGTTACATTATTATTTTTAGTCAATGCAGATGTCTTCTTTCTTCTCATGAACTCCTCTTGAAACATCCCCCAAAAAATCTCAAGTGCTCCATCCCAAAACTCCTTTTCTCTCTCTTTTTTGGGTTTTGTTTGGGTAACACCTAATTATTTATTCACAAATGTGTGCAAACACGACGACGACAAATTACGTAACACGTTTCCGTTAAACGGATTAGACTACGGAAATACACCTGGTCAATGTCACAGTAATCTCGATTTTTTCTGTTTTTGGATACTGTAGTTATTTTTTCGTGTGTGTGTGTGTCTGAATTGGATCTTGAAGACATTTCCGTCGATTAGGAAAGGGAGCATGACTAGAGGGCAATCAGGGGAGGAAATTGTATTTTTGAAGAGGAGACGGACAAAAATATGCTTTTTTCGAGGGGAGTTAAAATGAAACACGGATCAAAACATGGACAACAAAACAATTCCAAGTGAGATATCGCGTGTTTGAACAAAAAACGAAATGTAACTGAAACTCAATACTGGCACGTGCAAGTTCACGTGAATTAGAAATATCGAAAACAGTTATTTGAGATATCGTGACAAGTCTCAATCAAAAGACTTGTTTATCACTTTGCCGAATTTTATTCTGGTCCATATTGTCACCGGAAAAAGTTTAGTTCCTAATCGTTAAAGTTGTTTCCTAATTTGTGTCATCGTTCGAATTTCATTCATTCAAGCGATTTCCGTTCGTCCATTTTCTCCCTCACCATTTTTCACAACAATTGACTCATTAGAAGAGTGAGAGAGAGAGACAAAAAGTGCAAATAGAGTCAACACTTGAACCCTTTTTACAGGTGTATTTTAAACGGTTATTCGATAGGATTGTCATTGAAATATGATCTGTCAATTCATTATTTTTCTTTTCTTCTTTTGTTTTTATTTGGGAGAAACTGCTTGAGAGTTGCACAGAAACAATGAAAAATGTGGTAAGAATTATGCATGAAAGGTTAGAGCTTGAAAATATAGAACTGTTTTCAAATTTGTCAATTCTCAGTTGATGGCAAAAGTGAGAGCGGAGACTCGACAACCTGGCCCGAAAACCTCAGGCCGGACTGATTAACTTACGGTTCATTGGGATACGCTCGGTGTAGTTCAGCCAGATTTTGAAGTGTTACTTTCTCAGGAGCGAGAATAGTCGGTCTGGGCCCGAAAGGTCCAAAACCAAATCTTCTATCTGATTTTGGCTAAAATGAAGCAATGCAAACTTTCTTAGTTCATTCAGAAGAAATCAATCCCAAAATTTTCCTATGAGCCAAATTTAAAAAAGATGTTAGGCCTCCAAAAATTACAAATTTTGAATTCTTTCTCTGATTTTCTCATTCTCACGTTATATTTTTCGGTTCCGGCCACAACCACAGAATCTGATTTTTCGTGTCAAGGCCCGTTTCAGACCTTGACACGAAACTGGCCTTTTTCTGGCCTTCATCAAAAAAGGGGGCCCAGATGATCAGAGCCTTTCTCAGGCTGGACATGATGACCCCCAACCTCACCCCTGATGTTTCTAAAAACAAAGCTGAAGTTGAACAATTATTTGGATACATTTTATTCGGAAATTCTGAACAACACTAACCGCTCGGCCCATTCTTGACTTTTTCGACTACTTATTAAACCATATGGTACCACCTTATAATGATGTATATATGTGTATATATATATTTAGACACTTATGTGTCCAAATGATGGTATAATTAGATTTGGTAGCAGACCTGCTGGACGCAGTAAAGTGAGAAGAAATGAGATTACCCTGAATGAATGACCAACGGCGGGTTTGTTTTTCCTCTGGGAACGTACACGTTCCTTTCTAGTTTTCTCCTGTTTTTTCACCGACAAAAAAACCTCATAAAGAAGGCAAACGATGATGATGATTCTTCAAAAAAAAAGGGGGAGGGGGGGGGGGCTCAACTTTTCACTTTTTCCCCTTTTCCTCCTTTTCTGTGTATACAGAAAAAAAACAACAAAGAAGCGATTTGTGTTCGGTTGAAATCAAATTTAAACCTAGCTATCCAAATGAATAGGGACTAGAGTAGAAGCTTTTTTTTCAGCGCAAAACAATTTTTTTTCCTTTTTCTTTTCGTTGGATGAGGAGTAAAAAAGAACGAACCTGTTGATAGGTGGCAACAAGTGAATCATCCTGAAACCAATCCAATCTTCGAACCAATCTCGGTGTTTCGAAATCCGGTGCCATATGTGTTCTGAAACCAATCATTGTTTTCCATTTATTCTGTTGTGTGTCTCCTATTTCAGGTCATTTTTCCACGTGACCAGTTTTTCATAAATATATATATAATCCGCATAATTTTCTTGTTTTTCATTTCTCGTGCAAATAGTAGTAGTAGTAGTACTAGAAAAGAGCATATTTCCGCTCGTTTGAGCACCGATTCTAAAGTCATATGAATATGAACACACGCAATATTTATGGCGAAAAAGTGCATAAATTAAACGGAGCAAATCTTTTTTTTTCCTCGTCCTCTAGACAGGTAAACTTTTCAATAGAAAACATATGAATAGAACCTATTGAGAATGGGGACAAGAAAAACAACAATTTTTGAGAGGTTACGAGACACAGAGCATTCTACCAAAACTGGTGTTGTCGATTTGAGGAAAAAAACATGAGTTGCGCAGAAAATTCCCGAACTTCAACAGTTTTTCCAAACATGAAAAATGGGCCAACCTGATAAAACTTTCAGCCGGTGGACATCTCAACACAGCATGCGTTGAATTAAGGGCCATTATTGACAAGACCCTTGATATTTGCAAAATCAAATAGACGAGTAGAAACAACTTCATCTTTACGATATCATTCGAAAAATTTCTGGAATGCAAAAAAAAATGGTTGAGTTCGTTTTTGAAAATGAGAAAAAAAGGGGCGTGGCCTGGATCTCAAAAGGGCATTAAATTGAGAGATCGAGAGACGGAAAAGAAAGAAAGAGAGAGAGAGGAGGTAAATAAATAATGAGGGGGGGGGGGGGGATAAACGACGAAGAAAAAGTTTCGGAAAAAAAAAGAAGTTATGTGAGAAGAACATGTGGTGTGATAATAATTTATAATATCACCTTGGAGTTGTATTGTAGATTTTTAGTTTTTTTGTAGTTGTGTTTCATCGGGGAAATATTCAGAGAAATCTCGTATATGTCACAAAAAATCTTCAGAATTTTTATTGGCATCACATTAGGATAATTTCTGAGAACATTATTGACAGAAAAAAACAATGAATAAATTGGGGAATTTGAAAATTTCAGAAAATGGGGCCGGCCCGAAATACAAAATGAATTAACTGAGAATAGGTTTATTTTAAAATCAAAGAAAAAAAAATTATTTTTTTTTTCTCTCAATAGGTGTTAATCCAAGATTCCGACTAAACCAAAAAAATAAACACAAAACCAAACAAAACAAAACAAAAATATGAGTTGAGAAGAAAAAAAGAAGAAATGTCGAGTAATTCCATGTTATTAACAACTAGTACAAATAATTATGGTCACTGATTTTCAAGAAAATGAAAAAGAAGCACAAAATGTTCGGACGGAGATAAGACTAAAGATACCTTTTTTCCTCGTCTTTCTTCTCCATTTTTTTTCAACACAAATATATTTTTTCCCGAGCTAGTATCATCTAATAGTAGTGTTCATGTATGCGTAAAAAAACACATCGAATTGAATATTCTAGTAATTTTCATTTTCATTTGTCGTGCACCATTCATTCATTCATTAAACATATTATTATTATGTTAATAATAACAGGGTACTGTACTTGTCGCCTTTTTTGAAGAAAAAAATCTCTTCTTCCAGAAAAATCTTGACTATACTGGATAAACATGGCTGGAAAAAAAAACTGCAAAAAAATTTGCCCACAAAAAATCTCGAAAAAAGAAAGGATAATAGAATTTTTGGCGGCTCACATTCATTCGACTCCGCCCACTTTTTTTCTTTCTTCTGATGGACATTTGCAATTTGCATATATTTTGCGTATATAACAATGAGATTATAGGGCGAAGTTATGAAAAAAATAAGAAAAAGAAATTGTAGTTACGTCGAAGAAATTTGTGGGTGGAAAACATGTAAATATCTCAAACACAAGATCACACGAGGAAACAGTGGGCAAAAAATGCAAATTGAGCGATTGAGCAGATGGTGGGATGATAAATCGAAAAAGTTTATTGCTTTGTGAACATCTTATGTAATATTTATTCAATAAGAGCTGTCATGGAAAATAAAAAATAAATAAATGTAAAACAGACCTGCAAAATAAATGGTTCGCTGCAAGAATCGATAGAAGACGATTGTGCGCCTTTAGAGTACTGTCTGCATTTTTTTCTTATTTTTTATTTCGAAATTTCGAAAGAATTTCGCGAAACTGATTTGTCTGTGCAAGATCGGAATTTCTACTGCAAGCGGAAACGAAGACTATCAAATTACGGACAAAGAAGGTATTTTTTTTAATGTATACTTCTATTCCAACAAAATGTAGAAGAAAATCAGGACTTACATTTTTTCAAGACAGAAACAATGTCATATTGCGTGATAGACATCACTTTCGTAATTTGAGATTTCTCATGAAAAATAAAACGTAACTGAAACGTTTTAAAAAAACTGTTACATTTGTATGCATCAACTTTTCTGTGAAATTATTTAAAAGTAAATTATAAGTTTTTCTCGATATTTTCTATCTATGAGTTTTGTTTCCATGGAGGTGTTATTTTCTCCAATTATAATAGAAAAGTGAAAATCCTTTGAGATTAGCTTTGTTCAATTTTTGAATAAATACAATACATTGTCGATACCAGGGTTCCGAATTCTGCGATACAGACGATTCAGTACTGTTAGAAAACTGAATGATTCATATCGATGAGCTAATACGTCACAATACATCATGATTGATACAGTATCGGAACGATTCAGTACGATACAGCCTTATTTACCGCATTGTATCGTATGATACAATACGATACATCGAGATGTAAATATCGCATTGTATCATATGATACAGTCTGAAAGATCAATATTTCACCAATTTTTGGGTCCCGATGAAAACCTTCCATGAAATTTTTTCTAAAGAAACAATCGAAAATAAAGAAAAAAAGTGTGCGTCTCTGTTGCACACACTTCCACCGCCTCTACTAGTGTGCGGTGTTGTTTTTGTACGCGATGAAAATTTTTCATTGTGTTTGTATTTTTTGGCTTGGGCGGAACCTACCGTTCAGAATTTTCGCAACCGAAGTTTAGTCCCGAAAATAATTTTCGGAAAAAAGTGGTTGCGAATTTTTTTCCGAAAAAATTATTTGCATACATAATATCGGCCGCTTTTAGATGCGGGGGGTCACTAACTTTTGCAGAACGATTTCCGGAAATTTCGGTATTTTTTCGGGGTCACTAACTTTTAAACGAAAAAAATTGATTTTTTTTTCAGTATTTTTCGCATTTTTTTTCTGAATAGTTCGAATTTCTTTGAGAAATTCTAGAATTTCACAAGTTTTTCAAATTGAAATGCGAAAAAATTTTGTATGAGGCATGTAGGGTCACTAACTTTCGAACATTTTCTCCTGAAATTTTCAAAATTTTCGGTAGGGTCACTAACCTTCCAGAAATAGTAATGCGCCCTTTCATGATGTATGATTATTTGGAGAAAATTTCTTTCACGTATACAACGATTTAATACATGCATCGTACTGAATCGTATGGTATATGTATCGATATACATAGAGTATCGCATTGTATCATATGATACAGTATGATACATCGAGATGTATCGTACTGTATCATATGATTCATCAACGATACATCGAGATGTATCATACTGTATCATATGATACAATGCGGTAAATAAGGCCTTATAAGGCTGTATCGTACTGAATCGTTCCGATACATTCTGATACCGAAATTAGCGAGATTCATCAATCGTGAATCATATGATGCGTATCATTCTCGGAACCCTGGTCGATACTGTTGTCTCGAAAAAAAAACAAAGCAATCACTTTTCTTCAAAATTAACAAATAGTGAACGAAGTTAAGATCTTCGATTTTGTCATTATACATACCTGCTTTTTCTAAAAATTGTCCTCAAAACAATCCAAAAGTTTTATCAAAATTTTCCAAAGTTCACCTATTTTTTTACCTCAATTTTTCAAGCTTCCCTTCAAATCTCCACCAATTTCACGCGGTTCTGACCACCTCAAAAAGTTACCGGCAAATTGTAAGAGTTTTAAGCCGCAACAGTTGTAGGTCCTTTGCTTCATTTTTCTCACCCGCAAATCTGCGGCACGCATAAGAACTTGCGACTGATTTTTCGAGACGTTTTCTCCGAATAAGTCGGTTTTGGGCTTTCAGGAGCCCGCTGATATTTTTCGAGCAACAAAAAACACCTCGTTTTTACGTTGAGAAAGTATAAATACTTCAACTAGTACTATTTTTTCTGTTCTTTCAAATCCAAATGTGAAAAAGTGTAAAACTGACTCTAAAACAAGATAACATAAAAACAAGCCCAAGCGGCCCGGCTTGTCGGGCTGCAAAAATTTCTGATTTTCAAACTCATATCCGGATCAGACCAATTTTTTAAAACCGATTTTTCCGCAATTTTACTCCGATCCAATAATGTCAACTTTTGTAAACATTCATTCAAAGTTCTTCCAAAAAAACTACGAAAAATCAGATATGTTCATTAGAGCGCATTTTCCTCATTCACACTAGTCGAATAAAAAACATTTTCGCTTTCAAGTTAATTTTTTTTCCTCAAAATCTGATTTCAAATTAAGATGGGTGACGAACCTGTGGATCAATCACATATTCCACAAGAATCTGATGATGAGAAACTTCGAAAACAAAAAACGATAAACATTGAAGGACTTAGGCATCCTGGTGGTTGGATGACAAATTCGCAGGTTTGTATTCAATTTTCATTGTTTTATTTTCGATATATGAAAAAATAATTTTGCAGATTCAAAGGATTCTGAAAAGATGCGAGAAGTTTTCGTCGAATTTTTCTAGGCCGTCAAATACCAGTGAAAAGCATATAAAGACGGGAAGCTTGAATATTGAATTCTCGACGGTTGAAGTAGCTCGTGACCATTTTGTAATCCTACAGAATCTCATTGTAGATGGCAATAAAACAACTGTAAATGTTGATCCGGTTTTCTGTGAGTTTTATCATTTTTTAAAAAGGGAAAATCCAATTCTAAAGTTTATGTCGTTCTCAACATCTAGCCATACCTCGGCAGAAATCGTGAAACATCCCGATTTTCAAAATGTGCTCTGTAATTTTCCACACAAAACTGACAGAGAATGTTTGTGCTGTCTGAATTATTGTATAAAATTCCGAGTTTTCGAAATGTGCTACGGGAAATTCCACAATTCTGCCGAGGTATGAATTCAGTATTGAATTTGAAAAAAATTGAATATCGATTCGAAATCAAACATATTTAACGTTTGACTGTTAGTTTTCGAAACGAGCGAAACAATTAACCTGTTCGTGGACAACATGTAGAATACGACCCCACCGTATTTCATGACCCCCCAGCGAATTACACGACCCCATAAATGTATTTCGAGACCCCATTTCCATTAGGGTGGGGTTTTGAAATACATGGGGGTCTTGATGTAAAGTGGGGTCATGAAATACTTGGTGGGGTCATGAAATACATTGATGGGGTCGTAAAGTAACTGGCTTACAAGGGTGTGGGGTCGTGTTCTACATTACCCGGACAAGATGTAGAACACGACCCCACGTGAAGTATTTCAACACCCCACAATAGAAGTGTATTTAATGACCCCTACAAATGTAGAACACGACCCCAACAATGTAGAAGACGACCCCAAAAGTGTAGAACACGACCCCAAAAATGTAGAACATGACCCCAACAATTTTGGGGTCTTGAAATACATGGTATGGGGTCGTGTAATACACTTCTATCGCGGGGTCTTCTGATACGTTTTGTGGGGTCGTGTTGTACGTTTTGCCCGCGCCTCTCCTTATGTCAAAATTCTAAAACAGCCCAGTTTTTTTTCAGTTGAAGCGGCTTCCATCATCCCAACTAGTAGCTATTTCACTCCGTCTGAAGATGAAAAAACGCGAGCATGTACTATTTATGCGCTATATTTGCCAAAAAGCGCCGATAAGCAGCTGCTAGAATGTATCATTGGCGCAGATATTATAAAATTTTATCGCTTTCTACCTTTACCCAACAACGAGGGTCTTGTTCAAGCAGAGGTTTGTGTGTTTTTTTCTTCATTGAAACAATGATGAGAGTATTCAGATTCTTGTGATTGATGAAGAAACAGCGACAAGTCTTCCGGCTGATGTGGAAGATTTTCCAATCGATGACGGTGAACAGAGTACTATTGTGAAGTGAGTTGATATATTTTGTTTTGTCAAAACACTATGATAAAATCTGTTTCAGATTAGTAAATACTGATGATTATGTGAGTCTTGTCAAAGTTGAAACTGCTGCAAAACCATTTGTCATTGCGGGTAATAATGGGAAAGAAAATCAGAAAACGGCAAATGAACAATTAGAAAATGGTGAAATCGAAGATAAAGAGAATGTAGATGGAATGGGAGAAGATGAAAAAGAGAAAGAAGTAGAAGACGAAGCAATTGAGAATAAACCACATGAAATCGCTCCTGGATTGGCTCCTGAAATTGATGAGGACGAGGTGCTGAACAAAATGGTCAAGGTGAGGTTTTCAATCTGTAGAAGTTTTGCTACCCCAAAAAATCGAGAGATTTTCATACGGTAACGTATTATTGATACAAAATTTCTCACTATCTAATTTCACTCTTCCAACAGTCAAAAAAGTTAAGCGACATTTCGAAAACAGGATATTTTGAAACTGGACGAAGAATATCCAAGAAATATAGTTTTTTTTTCCTTTCAACAAATGTGTGTAGCGACATTATCAGAAAAAAATGGCGATCAATGACACATTCAAATCGGTTTTTTTTTCTAGACACAAACTTTCACAATTACGGATTAATCTTTTTTTGCAGCACATCGACGACGAACGGATAAACTTTGCAGAAATCAACGAAAAAGAGGAACTATACGCTCTCGCTGATGTTGTCTCCGAACAATACGGTGGACTACCTGATTCTCTTCTCAAGCCAATACTTTTATCAGCTCTTCAACTATTTTTGAACAAAACAGAAATGCATTGGATGCGCGAGCACATTGAGGGACTCATCAAGTAAGATTTCGAATGATACTTATATAAAAATCGACATTTCAGACTTTGGAAAAATGAAGTAATGTCTGAAAATTTGTTCGATCGGCCGAGTATCGTTCGAATGGAAACTATTGATTACAAACCAATTGCTGAAGAAGTGAAAAAACCGAAAAAAGGAGCTGTGAAACGAGCAAAAGCTGCGCAGAGTCTGATGGGAGTTGGCGCCTTTTTGCAACAGAATAGATCAAAATTGATTGTGGAACACGGCGAGTTTGAAATGGAAGAGGATGACGATGGAAATGTATTGTTGGGAGGAGAGGCGTTGAGTTTCGAATCGTGGGCTCAGTGAGTTTTTTTTTATTTCTAAAACATACTGTAGTTATAACATGATCAGATCATCAGAAAAATAAAATTAATTTTTTAAATAAATGACATTTTTTGTCGAAAGGAACTATGAGGAAAAAAATGCTGAATTACAGAAAAACAAAAACGAAAGCAAGTGGAGTTGTTCGTGCAAACGATGATGGCACGAAAAAGATAGGAAATGGAGGTCTAACTAAAAAGCAAATGCGGCAGGCAAGGGCTGTTGAAGGCATGTCAAATGAAGAATATAAAAATTGGAGGTAAGACAAGAGGAGAGTGCTGAAAATACCGATAATTTTTTGTTTAAAGAAAAAAGAAACAAGTTGCTCGTAGGTCTGATATTAAAGAAAGAATAATGAAAAGAGGAGCACATGTTGATGAAAATGTAGATGAAGAAGAAAATGGAACAGACGCAAATACGCAAGAACCTGAAGCGAAAAAATCGAAAGATTTGGATGAAGGAGAAATCGATTCAGAAGAAGAGAAAAAGAAGAAAAAAGTGAATCAGAAGACTAAAAGGAAACATGAATCGGGAAGTTCGTCATCGTCTTCGTCTTCTTCGGATTCGCAATCATCTAGTTCGTCTTCGGAAGATGGTGAGGCTGGAACTTCGGATGCTCGACAGAGAAGAAGAAATAGAAGAAGGAAGGATCGAAAAGCTGTAAGTCACTGGATCAAACTGGATTAAGGAGAAGAACTGCGAAAACAATTTCTGCTCGGGAGGAATCATATCTCGGCCAAAACGTGGATCTACATGGAGCACAACTTGCACAAATTGTGGAAGTCCACGGGCCTTTCGAAACCGCATGAAATTTCAACGAAAAGATGAAGAAACTTTTGTTTGTCTTACTGTTTTCGATATTTTCGTGCTACTTTCATGCGGTTACGAAATGTCACGAAGCCGATTTTCACGATTGTTTTTCTCCAAATTTCATAGTTTGAAAATTCATTTAGGCGGGTGATTGCAGTTTTTCAAACCTACAATTCCTCTCTGAATGTTTTTTTCCTCGTTACATACTAATTTCATTTTCAGCCCCGAAGTGTCGGAATACAACCTAAAATATCACCAATGTTCAAAGAAATGTTTGAGAATCGAAAGGCAATTATCAACAACATGTCGCTTGCCCATAAAATTGCCGTTTCCAATGTTCTCAATCAGGTATGTTCTTGTTTTTTTTCATTGTGCTTGTCAGGTCTTTTCGGGAGGCCAGGTAAAACTAAATATCAGGAATGATTTCTGAAAAAAAAGCGGAAATGAAATTTCAGGATTATTTTTGAAATAATCCTGAAATTTTTAGGTCAAAATCAAATTAAAAAAAAAAAAAATTAAAATTACTGACGTGGTGACCTGTTTGTTCAGTTGTCGATCTGCAGTTTACTGGTTTTCTCAAGATTGGTAATTTTTATACCTGGTAGGCTGTCGCAATAATTCATTTCACTGCCCCCAGGCTTGGTCGGAAATTACCCTTCGGAAATGTTTCTTTACCGAAAAAAATTTTCTCTCAAAAATTAATCGAAAAAACGGGAATTCAGAAAAAAATCGGGAATTCGGAAAAAAAAATTGAATTTCGAAAATCGGGAGTCACATTTTTTATGGTCTAGAAATGCCCATTTTTGAGTAGCAGGTTCGATCCAATCGGAAACGCAAACAAAAGTTCGCGAATTTTTTCCATCCGAGTTACCGCTTTTGTAGTTTTCCAACAAATCTAAAACAATAGTTGTCTTCGTCCGATTTTTTGCGAGTAAATTGTGTTGTCAAAAGTATATAACTATCTTTCCTTTTTTGATATCCTGTTACGCAAAACATCATATGACGTAATAGTAGGATGCGTTCGCTGAGGGCCCTTCATCATCAAAATTGCGCAATTCTCACATTCAAAACGACCTCTCCCCCCAATAATTTTGTCCCCGAACAGAGTATTTCTCGTGAAAGTGGTTATCTCTTCCGGTGAGGTTCTAGTAAACACATGAACGAATAGCGAAAAACGATAATCCTCTTTGAAACCATGGAGACGACCTAGCGGTTCACTGGCACAGATTCAAAACAACACATAATTAATTGGCACCCACCTCATGAATATAGAAAAAGTGAGAGAGAGAGAGAGAAGAAGAGGGGCCCCTAATTATTTTTTTTTTGAATTTTTCTGTCTGTCTGCCCAATACGGATGAGCTGGTAGATATTGCGCAATTTTTGGGAAAAAGGAGGGTTTTGAATATTCAGAATTACTGGTATTCCCAAAAGAGAGGTTGAGTAAAGATGTTTATCGTTAAGATTTATGTCCCAATTTCTATATGACACTTATTCATTTTTAGAACACACATAAAATAGAAAAGATAGACAACTTTCTCAGAATGATTGCGATAAGGTTCTTGCGGTTCCGAACAGAGTTGAACGGAGTTCTGACTTCCAGATTCCTGAAAATGTGTTATTCCAAAATTAATTTTTTTTTAGTTTTTTGGCTGACTGAGAAAATTTGAAAATGAGAACCTAAGTTCATTCCACCTTCTCTGGTTTCGGACCCGGCATCTGTGTTCAAGATTTCGAAAAGTTGCTGGACATTTTGAGCCCGAAATTTTTTTCGGCCAGGCTTTTCGGACTGGTTTTTAAAAACTTAGTTCAGAGTGGGTCGAGCGAATAAAATTAGTTGCTCCTTCGGCCCGATTTTTCAGAAAAAAAAAGTATGAAATAAAAGCTTCATCAATTTTTAAAAATGAGTCTATAATAAAATCTTAGATGAATATGTGAGTTTTTTCAACACCTGTCTTGAGTATTTCAGTAGGACAACTTTTTTCAAATTAAAGTTCAATCACCACACATTTCTTGTCGAATTCTACAGAGTTGTAACATCAGAAAGTATCAGGTAAACAACAAAGTAATAGTCGGGCCCGCATTTTTCGGCACGATGTGCTGTTTTTTTACAGAATTAAAAAAATATAAATTTTCTGTACAAACTCTACATTTCAGATTCGTCAAAGTAACGCACCAATTTCGCATGACCAGGCTACAAAAATGATGAATGCGATGTTCAACGGAGGTCTCAAATAATTAATCACACCCCTTCCATTCATATCTTTTCTTGTTAGTGGTATCATTTTCACCCAAATTTGTTGTCCTTTTGCAAATATGTTTTCTCTGTGAGTGAATATTTATTATTATTATACACAAACAAAAAAGTACAGACAAAAAAAAAAGAATTATTATTATACACATGGAGCAGTCGTCTCTTGATTGATTCCGTATTTTCGGATCGTAAACGACGAGAATACGAGGCCAACAGCACTGGCGATCGGATCGAAAATCGCATGAATCAACCAATTCCAAATTTTGGCCAACGCATTACCAGGAATTGACAAAAGTTTGGCGGTTGGTACCAAGATGAACACGTTGAGAACCGAGATCAACGCGAAGAAAACGGCGAAAAGAAGCGTGAACGGAAGTGCGATCAGCGAGAGCAAACGATAGACGAACAAACGGGTCCACGTGAAAACGCGAGCGTTGAGTCGCCACACAAAGTCCCACGAGTGTTGCGAATCGGCCTCGCCGAAAATGTCTTCGAATGCGAACTGGATGTGTTGATTGATGGCGTTGGTGTCCCGATTCACCAAATCGATGCCGATCGAAATGTTTTCGTCCTAAACATTGCGTTCCATTTTTTCTCGAAGGTTTCCTAGAAACTTACAATTTGCTCTTTTTCGCCCTTGTTACAGTTGCGTTTCCACCATGGAGTCTTTTTCGGCTTCTCGACTTCACCGGCCTCAACGTCTCCTTCGGTGGCTTGACCTTCTGGTTCTTCAGTTTCAGCAGCCTTCTTTTTCTGAAAACATCGAAATTTGAAATCAAAACTTAAGGGTTAGTCACTTACCCCCCAGGAGAACCAATTCTTCTTTGGTTTCGGCTCTTCTGGCACAACAGGTGCCTCAGTTTCCACATTCTCTGCCGCAGTCTCGCCTTCCTTCAATGGAACTTGTTCTTCGGTTTTTGTGTCTTCAGCACTCATGATTGTCGAGATCTAGAAAAAAGACAGAAATAACAAAAAACTGGTAAAAGTAGGGTTGAGCAAACAAGGATGAAAACAAAAGAATAGTGGTGGTGGTCTCCCTCTCTGGCAGGTCACCAAACAAGCCACGCCCCCTTTTGGTGGATTATAATTGGTGCTGGCTGTGTGCCAAGTGACGCCTACTCTCAAACAACGCTCGCTCGTTGAGCGTCTGGCGAAGAGATTTTTTTGGATGGATTATGGGATGTTTACACATGTTGGGAAGAGGGAACTGTAAAAAAAGATGGCAAATATTTAGCAGGGCCATCATTTATGGGGTTCATAAAGCACTCGGGGTACTGTAGTTTTGAAATGATTTCCAAAAAAAATGAAGCTCTTCAGAAACTGTTCGAAATCGCTTTCCAGCTATTATTCAAAATTCAATCGGTGCCACGCGGTAGTTTCCAATACAAAACGTTCCCACACTATTTAACATAGGAGTGGTTATGAACTTTTTAGGGATTTAGAATCTGATATCAACTGAATTTATGAGCGGAGAAATTTTGACATTATTTTTTTTGGACAACAGCTAGGAATTTTTCATGAGGATCCGTTTCGAAAAATGAGCCAACGTTTTTCGAGCACATAAATCTTGACGGTCTACTAAATATAATATTAATCAAACCTTAGCATATCTCGTTTTACAATCAAGCAAACATCTGTTGTCGTCATAATAATCGTCACTTGCGCACCTAATTACAGTACCATTTCCCGCCGTGATAAACGCTTTTTTTTGGGAAGAAACAAAGAAGGTTGCGACAAAGTAAATACATTAGACACCTGTTCATATATGTGCAAAAAC
Organism: Caenorhabditis sp. 8 KK-2011; assembly: GCA_963572245.1. NCBI lineage: Eukaryota > Metazoa > Nematoda > Chromadorea > Rhabditida > Rhabditidae > Caenorhabditis > Caenorhabditis sp. 8 KK-2011. Next base: position 4,127,747 of record OY751549.1, read on the forward strand.
ATTGTATATAATTAGAAGGATGCTGTTAAATGTTCGAAGAACAATATTTGGCGAAAAACTTTGATTGTCTTTGAGAACGAAGCTTCAGTTTTTGCTGATTTCGAAGTTCGCGCTCTTTTTTCTCGTTCTCGTCTTCGTCAGAATAACATCCAACCTGAAAAAATTTACTGTATTCATAAAAAAGTACAGTGGCAATTTTTTTCAAGAAAAAAAATATAGGGCACTCCAGGAAAACTTAAAACTATGATTTCCTTTCAAAAATTTCTGAAACTTTCAGTCATTTTGTTTTTTCTCATTTATTTGATTGTCATTCACAGTGACAAAAATAATTTCCAAAAAACAGGAGTGCGATTAAAGCTCGGGCTCTTTTTTTTTGTTTTTCGGACTTCAATCAAAAAGCCCGGCCGCTCAGAGCATTGTGACAAAAGTTTGGGTTTTTCTCCGCGCGGAGAAAATAACTGAATTGTCCAATCGAAAGGAGTACTGTATACTTGTTAAATTTTCTGAAAAAGTTTACCGAAATATCAGAAAGATCAGTCATGGATCCCGTTTCAATACGCTCATCATCATTCGTATATCTGGTTATGGCGAACTCTGCATACTTGACTTTTTTGTTGTTTTCATTTCTCTGAAAGCATTCAGTTTGAGAATAGAAAAAGTTAAATCTCACCTCATTCTGAGATCTTTCTTCTTGTTGATCATTTTCACCGGACTGAACTTCTTTTTGTTGATTCTGCACCGCTTTTTTGGAGAACGATTCGTTTTTCCACGGCGCATCAGCATTGTATTGATCAAACATATTTTCAACGTAACTTGGAACATTAGAACCTTTTCTAAAGACTTCAGACTTTGGCACCGCTTTTGTATAATGCCGATTCGTTGTACTTGTTCGATAGTATATTGGCATTTTCCTGTTCATAGCAAAAAATAAACCATGACGTAAAGTTACCAAATACGATTGTGAGTATTTCAACTCTAATTTTAAAAATATTCAACATTCAAGAATTCAATATATTATTTACAACAAGGCTATTTGCAAAATTATCAAAATGACAAAAAACGGAATATTTAGCGAAATTGGAAGGCTATTAGAGGATGGATACCTACTTTGTACATTACCAGGATAGTGTGATGAGCGATCTTTTTCTTCAAACACCTTTGTTGTTGTAGTGACCGGTTCAGGAGTTGTAGTTGTGGTTGTTGTTGTTGACGATGGTTTATTCGTGGATTTCTGAAATGGAATGGAATTTTCAGTTTAAAAATATCTACAAACGTGCTCGGTCAAAACGTGGAAATTTTTATTTTCAGATCGTTATCATCCAACGGGAAAATTATCTACCGTCTGAATCTCTCATTTGCATGTTCTTTTGTCGACTTTTTGTGGTAGATCACTTTTCCCGTTGAATAATCTGACCGGATAGACACTATCTGTGATTTTCCACAAAAAAATATTGTGACGTTTGAATTACTGTACGAATTGTGCTCTGTGGAACTCCACGTTCTGGTCAATAACTCCTCTTCAGCATACCACGGCCAAAACCGCGGAAATCCTTATTTTCAGAATTCCACGTTTTCACTGAGGTATGCTCTTCTAACATTTTTCCTATTATATTTCATGGCACGACCTGACCGGAAAAACCTATGAGCCTTTAAAATGCATTGAATTTTAATAGAAAAATTCCATTTTATTTGTGCTATTCAGTCTGATTTTTAAAAATTATCATGAATAGGTCCATAACAGGGTTCCGAGAATGATACGCATCATATGATTCACGATTGATAAATCTCGCTAATTTCGGTATCAGAATGTATCGGAACGATTCAGTACGATACAGCCTTATTTACCGCATTGTATCATATGATACAATACGATACATCGAGATGTATCGCATTGTATCATATGATACAGTATGATACATCTCGATGTATCGTTGATGAATCATATGATACAGTACGATACATTTCGATGTATCATACTGTATCATATGATACAATGCGATACTCTATGTATATCGATACATATACCATACGATTCAGTACGATGCATGTATTAAATCGACGATTCGCTCATCTAATACATGAATCAGGCTCATCACTCAAAAGTATCGAGAGAGAGTACACTTAAATGTTTTTTTTTATAAGAAATGAGTTTGTGGGGTTTTCTAATATGTGGAACACGTCAGAGAGGTTAGTTGTATACTTGAAAGAAATTTTCTCCAAATAATTTTTTCGGAAAAAAATTCGCAACCACTTTTTTCCGAAAATTATTTTCGGGACTAAACTTCGGTTGCGAAAATTCTGAACGGTAGATTCCGCCCAAGCCTGACACACAGGCCAATTCGAGGCCACCCCTTTTTGTTTGTGGGTCGACTCCAACCCGGGCTGGCCGGGACGAAAAAACATGACTGCCACGGTCTGCCAAAAAACACAAACACAATGAAAAATTTTCATCGCGTACAAAAACAACACCGCACACTAGTAGAGGCGGTGGAAGTGTGTGCAACAGAGACGCACACTTTTTTTCTTTATTTTCTTTAGAAAAAATTTCATGGAAGGTTTTCATCGGGACCCAAAAATCGGTGAAATATTGATCTTTCAGACCCGATGTTTTTAGGACGAAGGTTCCGAATTCAGCGATACAGACGATTCAGTACTGTTAGAAAACTGAATGATTCATATCGATGAGCTAATGCGTCACAATACATCATGATTGATACAGTATCGGAACGATTCAGTACGATACAGCCTTATTTACCGCATTGTATCATATGATACAATACGATACATCGAGATGTATCGTACTGTATCATATGATTCCTCAACGATACATCGAGATGCATCATAGTTTTCTAACAGTACTGAATCGTCTGTATCGCTGAATTCGGAACCCTGGTCCATAACATACTTTTTTTGTAGAAACATTATAATTCTTCATAATTCAGTTGTGAATAATATTTTTCGACTAACCTTTGCAGCCTTTTCGACGTTTTTCAATTTTGGAGTAATGTTTTCATCCACGAGTTTTGTTTTTTCGACTACATTCCCAACAGTTTTGGGACCATTCATTGTCGTGTCCTTTTTGACAACATTTGTAAACGTTTTGAATTTACAGTCATCTGGGATCACCCAATTTATAATTTTATCGAATCCATCTACTTGCGAATTCTTCTTATCGAAACTAGCAAAAATTTTGTTGAGCAGATTGTCGTTGTCAACTGAACACTTTGTCACCATGTTTTTCTTGTAACACTGAACAAGACACATTGACGATTTGCACATGTTTTCAGAGGATAGAAGAACGTCTCCTTGATTCTTCGAAGCCTTATCTAGGAAGTCTGCTTGAACAGAACAATCCCGTTCGCATTCCTCTTGTAAGTCAAGAGTTGAGTTTTGTAAACAATTGAATTGAGAGGCAAAACCTGAAACATACAGAACTGAATTTATTTTTATTGATGGAACTTAAATACCTTCTAGGTTGGTCGAGCACATCATATTTAATGTTCCATTCATTGTATCCACCAATGATCCAGAACAGGCCGACTTTTTCAAACATTGAGCTGATTCGATGAATTTTCTGAAATTTTGTTCGTTATTTTTGATTTCAATTTGAAGTTTCTTACTCGCAAATTCTGTCAGGTTGAGTCAAGAAAGTGTTATAATCACCGACACAGTTGATAAAACAGGGAGGAAGATCAAACGCTGATAAGAGCCCGGTTAAATTTACAGATTTTTGTCCATGAAATGCCCCTAGAATGTTAGTCAGTAAGCTTGGCGAAAAAATTTGTTCTTCGGATGCAATTGTTGAAGCAGGCAATAAGATTAGTACAGTTAGATGAATGAATCGCATTCTGAAAATTGGCTTTTTGTAATTTTGTTGACAAATGTGAGGCGGAAGAAACTTTTTTGAAACAATCAATTGAGAAAAGTCATGGGCTTATTCACAAGAAAAAAAATAATGTAAAAAAACAATAAAAAACACAAACAGTTTATTCACCTAATGTCGAAAAATGTCGAAAAACCCCCCTTTTTCGAGGTTTCTCGACATTTTTCGACGTTTTTCGACATACTTTTACACACAAATGAGGTGAATAACCAATTTTTGTTTTTTATTGTTTTTTTACATTATTTTTTTTTTTGTGAATATGCCCATCAAAGTCAACGGAAAGTCTTATTTAAGACGGGTGATAGACATGAGTTAGATTCTGTCTTTTTTCAAGCCCGGAATGTTTTTATCAAGGCCATAGATTTCTATAGAAGTCGACTTCTATAGATTCTACAACTCTCTAAACCACAACATGTTTTAGGCTTCATTTTTTTCTCATGGCCTTTTATACAAAACCACAGTGTGTGTATTTTTGTATCTCAAAGTTCTCGCACATTTTACTAGATCAGAGTCAGTCTGTATGACCTTATACACGTTACAGTGTAGCGTGTACGAACGGGTGTCTCGAAAAAAAGAGCGTGTACGAACGGGTGTCTCACAAAAAGAGCGTGTACGAACGGGTGTCACCAAAAAAAGCGCGTGTATAAACGGGTGTGGGGGCGAGTAGACAGGCGGGTGCCGTGTCACACGCGCACCCGATTTGCAACCCTAGATCAGACAATGTTTTGTGGAAACCGAAGAAATATAACTTGAAAATGAGAAATTCAGAGAAAAGGTCACGAAACATATTTTGACCTACCAGGATTTTTTAAATTTTGGATACCTAAACATTTAGCTACTCAAATACACTGAAATTTCTGGCTTCTGGGCTTGAAAAGAAGCCAAAAACAATTTTTGTGCAATTTCACGTTATGGTGTTTACACATTTGTACCGTACTCTTGTTTTTGATCGTCGGCTTGAGTGTATTTGGTGTATTTTTTACACACATGTTTGCCGACTACAGTACTCTATTCGAATTTCAGTTTCTAGAATTTTTGAAACAAATGCTCTCCAAAACTTTAGTGTTGGTAAACTGATTGAAAATGAATCAATGAATCAAATTCGAACATTAATCATTCAGATTGAAATTTTTGTGTTCAATATATCTCTTTTCTGGGTGTAAATACTACGATTAAATAAAGTTGAAACGTATTATTTAATTTTATCAGACTAAAATACTTTTTGTTTTAAATACATTTCAACTTTTTGCAGATGTTTAAAAGTAGAACATGATGTCAACATTTCTTATCATGTGAATTTAATTCTTAAATAAATCTCTTAATCCTTTCAAAGTCTGATATCGATAGAGTCATGTTCCACAATGAAAACCTTCATTTCAAAATTTGTGCTCCCTCTAGTATAAAATCCATCTCGCTGCGAGACGCACACTAAAACACATTCGACTCGCTGCAACCGTTTTTCTCTCGTCATACTCCCTCCTTGAATCGATGAATCGTCTGCGTCTCTTATTTACAGCTGTTCGAACACATATTTCGAACATTTTCATTTATTTTCTTGGTTGCTTTGTCGATACTTATTATAGTTTGTTACTTGTTTGAAAATAGTCATTGTTTTTTATCGCCTTATATAGTTTATTGACAAGTATGAACATAAGCTAGGTGTAATTACGAAAATAGTTTTTCTCCCTGTTAAATCAATATGAACTTCTTGTTTGTTGACATCTCGCACTTTCCTTATTATGAAATATTTATCATCATTTTTGCAGATCATCAGGGAAAATCTACATTTGAAAACCATATTTGTAAATACGTAGTGTTTTTGTTTATAAAATGAAAATCGAAGATGACTTATCGGCGAGTACTAGCTCGTATGCGGATATGGTTAGTTTCAAGTGAAAGTTTCACAAATTGAATTAAAATTGTATTCCAGCCGCCTGCGAGTGCAAAACTCTTAAAAAACATCAAAGAAGCTAAGACCACTGAAGAATTCATCACAGAAATCAATAAAGGAAGAGATGTTCATTCGGTTATGGGAAAAACCGAATTATGTCGATGGGTGGATGTATTGAATAGATGTGATGAAATATTAGAATCAGCGATTTTTCGAACCGAAAAAGGAGGATTGAGCTGTGACAATGATTCAAAAATAAAAAAACATGCCATCTCAGTACTTCGCTTTACAATTCTTCTCTTCGAATGCACATCGTCCAGAAGAGTTTATCGCAGTATGGATGTAAGTTTTTTCTTTCTCAAAATTACCAAAGTTAATTCCGATTCCTTCAGCGTATTCTCGTCCTTCTGGAAAGTACTGACATGGATATGTTGGCAGAAGTTTTGCGTCTTCTGCAAACCATGGGAAAACGTTCGAAATATTTAACACAACGTCTTCCAAGTTCTGATCAAGTTACACTTGTTCATCATTTGACAGCAATCGCACAGTGTTGGGGCGGAAAATTGAGGAATGTAAAAATGTCGGAATGTATGAAGAAACAACCACAACTTCCAACGTTTTTCCCATTCACCTACACTGATAGCAAACAAAGAAGTGTGACTATCGAAAAACCACAGGTCTGTTTCTCGACACGCTACTGTTTTGGAGAGGATTTTTTAAAATTTCTCAACCAGTTATAAAGACCTTTCCAAACAACACAAAATCTGGTTTATACGTAAAATTTCGTTTCAATAAACGCCTCCTTCAAATTTCTGGTGTGAGGTTTTCAGAATGATTTTCACGACATGATACATTTAAAACGTGATATTTCTTAGTTAGCATACATCGGCGAAAAGGAGAATTCCACGGAGCATAATTTCAAAAGACAAAATGTATACAGTAATTCGGTCATCACAAAAATTTTCAAGATTTTTTTGTGTGAAAAAACACAGGGACATTCTGAAAATAAGGATTTCCCCATTTTGGGCGAGGTATAAGTTTATAGACGCATTTAAAGAACGTCCGATTTTTAAAATAATTTTTTTGGTTCACGTCTGAATATTTTTCTAGCTCACGTTGTTCTCATTTTTGTATGAATTTCGTTATTTTTAAAGCTAAGAATACAAAAATAGTGTAAAAGTAAGAGAAGATAAAAATAGCGTAGGTAAGAAATCGAACCCTCGATCTTCCGTTCTGAAACAAACGTTGTAATACCACATTTTTTACGTGAAAATTTTATTTCAAATATTCTATGAAAAAAATAAGTGAGAAAAATTCAAGAAATGACGTGATTAAAAAAAGAAGGATTAAAAATCGGACGTTTTTCAAATTTTACTCATGGTCTTATTCACAAGAAAAAAGTGGTGTAAAAAACAAAAACAAAAATAGGTTATTCACCTAATTTGGGTGTAAAAATATGTCGAAAAATGTCGAGAAACCTCGTAAAAATGGTGGTTTCTCGACATTAGGTGAATAAACTATTTGTGTTTTTTAAATTATTTTTTTTTCTTGTGAATAAGCCCATTAGGTTTATAAATCGTTCTATTTTTGCTTCATCCATTTTCAAAAAATGAGAAATTTATTCAAAACGTTGGATGCCGATTTCAACCTTCTAATGATGCCCAACAATACAAAAAAATACAACAACAAAAAAAGTGCCGGTTTTACAATTAGTAATTTTTCAGAAAGGAGAATGCGTCGCTCAATTGGTGGAAAAATACAAAAACGAGTTGAATCCAAATTCATCACCGGATTCTTCATCTCCAACACCATTCTCGAAAGAAGACATGTATTATCTGCTTTCTCGCCTTCGTATGTTGAATGGCTTCGATTCTTGGATGCATAGGTATAAGTGTCTTGTCGTACGACTTCTCTCCGTCTCCACATTGATTTACTGCAAATGCCGAACCGATGAGAATCCAGTCGGTGCTCTTTTATACAATGGATTCGTTGGCGAACTCGTTTCTTTGTTGAAAACCGAAAAAGAAAGTGACAGCGAAAAAGATTTTTCGATTCTCGATCGAATTCACACCGAGGCGTTGTCAACACTTTGCAGTATTGTGAACTATGAAAAAGAGCCAAAAATTCCGCAAATTTTGGAAGCATTGTCGGCCGGTTCGTACCATGGATTCCTTAGTGTTTTGACGCGACAAATTGTGGACGAATTGAAGAATGGAAATTTGAATATGCCTGGAAAACCATCGATCGGATTGGCCACTGCTCTCTTCTCTTTCATTTACCATTTAGCAAGTGTTGAACCAGGTGGTGAAACATTGGTTGGAAGTGGTTTGACGCAGACATTGTTGAGTGTTATCGATTTTCATGATTTGCCGCTCGAATTGATCACTTTTGGAACAAGATGTGCAAGAATCATCGATTTGTTCACCACAATCGATGTGACTGCATTCAAAACTCACAAAGGAATGGAAATTTGTGTGAATCGAATTGTTCATGAAATCGAAGAGTGTCGAAAAGAACAGCCATTCATGATTGACACTTCCTATGATATTCCGTTCGAAGAGAATCCAGTTCCAGTTGTCGACAATGATGTTACAATGGAACTTGCTGAAGGTAATGAGTCAACGAGTTCAACAACACCAACTGCTGCACCACCAACACCGACAACTATCAAAAACGAAGCTGGCGAATGTATTCTGGGAGGTCCTTGGATAAAATCGCCAAATACTGGTTTGACATGTCATCAACAGAGAAGTGGATTGATCAAAGGGCTTCTAACTTTTGTGAAAAGAGTTATCCAAGATCCACAATTCAACGATGTTATCCGCCATATCATGGATAGTGGTTTGCCAACTGCGTTGACTCATATTCTATCGAATTCCGAGTACTATTCACCGTCATTGTTCCATCAATCAGCTCAATTGATCACCAACTACATTTATCAGAATCCGGATGAGCTATCAGTTTTGCAAAGAAGACATGTACCTTTTGTGCTGTTTCAAAGCTTGTTGAGAAAAGAGGTGGGATGTGTTATAAGAATTTGTTTATCCAAAATGTTTTATTTTTCAGCTACCAAACAGTCGTGATGTGATACAAAACATTGGAACTGTTTTCACTGCGCTGTGTTTGAACCAACGAGGATTGAATCAATTCAAATCGTATGAACCGTTCGATCAAATTTTCAGAATTTTGCTCAGTGTCAAGTTTTTGGTCTCAATGAAAAAAAAGAGAAATGATATGAATGAAGTTGTTCGAAGTTTGGGCATAGCGCTGGACGATTTGTTACGTCATCATACAGAATTGAAACAATCGATGATCAAATCAGTTCTAAAAGTTCTTGACAAATTGATCAATTGCGGTCAGAATCCACCACCAAACACTGAAATTGTTATGGCGTTGGCGAAGAATTTGACAAAGAGTATGCTGTTGAACAACACTCTTCCACAGTCTCCACCTCAACCTATTCAACAAGTTGAACAAGTAGTTGAAGAAGTTGTTGTTGTTGAACAATCGATAAATGAAGAAATCGTCGATGAGACAATGGAAGAGGAGTACGAAAATGACGATGAGGAATCAGATGTTGATGAGGAAGCAGAAATGTCGATGGATGAGATGAGCGGAGAAGGAATTGGTGAGTTTACAATTTTAACCGTACTGGGGATAAGTGTTGACAAAAGCTCAAAATTTTACCCCCTAGGTCCACCCTCTATCAAGAGTTACACGAACTTAAAAAATGACTGAAAAGCATGGAAAAGGGGCTAATTTGATTTATTATCTGGAATCGAAGACAACCGTATCATTCGATGATGTGTGCAAAGACGAAACGGAAGCAACAAGAAAAAAAATGATAAAAACGAACGAGACAAGAAAGAAAGAAAAACCCAATATTAAAAAATGAGCAAAAGGAAAAGAATGAATGAACACCGCGCGGTATACAAGAGACTGTCGACCCCGCCCATTTTTCTAACCCACGTCGCGTAAAAAAGGGGGCGGAGTCGACAGTCAATGTGCCTTCCTGTACTCATTCACTCTTCACCTTTTCCTCAGTTTTCTAATGTTGTTTTCTTTATTTATTGCTTCGTTCGTTTTGATTATTGTTCTTGTTTTTTTCTGTTTCGTCCTTGCAGTCATCATCGAATGGTACAGTTGTTCTCAATTTCAGATCATAAATCATATTGGCCCCTTTTCAGCCTTTTGAAGAGTATCATCATCAGAGTTATCGCCCTTTCCCATAAGGCCACTAACTTTTTTTGAGAAAATTTTGAAACAGTTTTTGGAATTTTTTTATTTCCCAATTGATTTTCCTTTTCAAAATACAAACATTTCAGTTGCGAAAAATGGAGAAAGTAGTTCATGTGCATCGTCTTCTCAAGTGAACATTGTTGTAAACGAATGTGATACTGGTCTCGATATGACATGCGACGATGGAACTGGTAAACGACTTCTTCCGTTGGGAGATTATATGAATATTTCGGCCACGGTAAGATTTGTGAAAATATTCTAATAAATCATTGTTTCTTTCAGATATTCGAGTCATTCATGACGCAAAGTTCGAATGTTCAAATGGTTGATGATTTTGTGGAACAGGGTGGAATTAAGAAAATGTTAACATTGTGCCAATTGCCTTGTTTGAACAACGATATCACACAAAGCCATTTCTCGACATCGCTTGGTAATATTGTCAAATTCATCGTCTTCCAACGAAACAGTGATTGTTCGCCGCGATTGATGTCATCTGTTATGACAGTTTTTTTGGATACAATCAAACCACTTTTTGATGTGACAAGCTCTTTTCCAGTTTTGAATCAAGGTTTGTGAATTTAGTTCGTTTGGTTCATTGGTGTGTGTTTCTAGCCGAATCATCCAAACCGCCTGCGTCAATGATGATGATGATTGGTGAAAAACTGATAAACGAAACGCTTGTCAATCTCAATAACATTCTTCCCGTCCTTGTCATGATCAGTAAAGGACCTATCAATTCACAAATGCAGACTGAGATGCGCCATCGTGTTTTTGAAACTTGGAAAACACCGGAAGGTATCAAATTGTATGGTCTACTCAGGAAATTGTCGAGAATGTTGGTTTGGGAATCGGCTCTCATTCGATCACTCAAACCGTCGATTCGAACATGTGCGACACAAACGGATGCTGGAGAGCTCAAAGAAGAGTAAGTTCTCATAAATTTTTAGAAATAACTAGAAAATCTCTTTCGTGTCTGACAAAAACCGGATAAAAGTTTTCTTTACCGGGCTATTCATACAACTATTTTTTCTCTGTAGAAATCAAGATTTTGCTGCACTCGATGACGAAGTTTGTGTTGAACGTGTTGAGAGAAAAGAGCCACTCGAAAAACAATGGGCAACCTATGGAGTTTCGCAAGAAGAGTACAACTTCTGGATTTCCAACAAGCCTATGGCTGATTTGGTACAAAAGTCAAATAGATCCATTTCCGAAATGTTGAGCCTCGTTGGAAGATCTATCAATGCAGTTTCTAGTGGTGGTCGGAGACAAAGAAGACCGATTGAAAATGGAACAGCATTACCACAATGTGCAGCGTAGGTTGTACAGAAAGTTCTAGAAAAAAACATTGATTTTTCAGACAATGTGCGACTATGATCTTCAGTGCTATTTACAAAGATTTGAAATGGAATCCATTGACTGCACACAATTCTCCAATGGGATATGCAAGATACGCCGAACTTCTTTCACAAATGTCGACCACTCTATTCGATGATCATTCAAGAGTCAGCAATGCTGGTATCATACAACAGTTTTATATAAGTGGATGTCACAAAGCGTTCTTCGAATTGTTGGTCGACAACTTGGCTCCGTCGTTGGAAGGATATTCGAAAAATGGATTGAGCGAAGTACTCGTTGAATGGTGTCGTCTAGCTGGAAAGTTGGCGGATCGGAACAATATGACATCAAGTGATAGTGGATCCGCGAGAACACAACGTTTCGGGCAATCGTCTGACTTTGATGTTAACAAGTATTTGAAACTTGTCTGTCGGGTTGGTCGTTTCCAAACCTCGAAAATGTGCTAGTTTTTCATTACAGGACTTGTTCAATGCATTCACATGCTTGTTCGAAAGATTGTCGCTGTGTGAACATAGCGATCTCGCTTCCTATCAGGATCTTTGTGGTAGCGCATTTCTAGTTTTCAACGAGGTTCGTGTTTTTCTTAATACACAATCTGAAAGAATATTTTTGAAGGTGGCTAGAAATTTGGCAGAAGATAGTAAGACTGATGGTGATAAGACTCCAGAACCGAGCAACGAATGGGCCGCTAGACCTATTCAGCCAGCTATTCCGGCCGAAGTGGTTGAAAGAGATGAAGAACCAATTCGGGCATTAATGGAACTGGGATTCGGAAGAGAAACGGTTATTCGAGCGATCGATGCGACTCGAAGTCTTGAGGAGGCCGCCAATTTCCTCTTACGCATCAATAATGCTGTTGCAGCAGCGGGAAATAACGCCGAAGCTCGCGAATTGAACGACGCATTGATTGGCGGCCTCGACGATGAGGTCGATGCATACATCGCCCAATTACAAGCAGGAGGTGTGCTGCGAGACTGGAATTCTGGTATCGGTGATCGAGCTCATCGCGTGATGCACGAACACGACGTGATGCACGAAGTTCTTCGTCGTCTTAATCCTGGAGCTGAAGCGGCGGCCGATCGATCCGCTGGACCGTCCAATACTGGTGAATCGTCAGGTGCTGTTCCACGCGTTTCGGGCACTCCGCCACCATCAACAACAACTGACGGAAAAGAAGAAGTCGAAAAAGATCTTGATGACATCGCACTTCCACTCATTCCACCGTTGAGAGAATTGAAAATCGAACAAGATATTTCTTTACAATCAGCATGTATGCAATTGATACCACTTGTCAAACGAGTGATGCATGTCAGTGCGGACCTCGTGTTTTCTTGTTGCGATTTGGTTATCTCGATCTTGCCAGCTGTACCAGAAGAGTGGAAGAAGGATGCGATCATCACCAAGATACTCGTTGATGAAGTTATCGTGATGGCTGAAGAAATTTTGGCTTGTCAAGACTCTACCGTTTTGTCGTCAGCAGTTATGGAAACGTGTAAAGTGTTGGCCAATCGAATGCATTTTGCTTGTCTTATTTTCGACAGAATTGCCGAAGAGTACATTGATGTTGCCAAAGAGAAAAAGCTCGTTTCAACTCTTCTCACACTTGTTGGATTCTGCGAACAACGGTTTTTGACGGTACCGAGTCTTCAGATTTTGTGAGTCTTTCTTTCTCATTGTTCATTTTTGAAGTATTACTTTTCAGAGTTCTTTCTCGTGTTATTCTTTGGATAGATCTTTATGACAAGAATCATCGTGCGATTTCCCGTCGCAAGTTTTTGGAAGCAGTCTCGAAAAATCTTGTGTTCTACTATCAACTTGATGAAAATGGCGATGTCAGTATGAGAAGAAAGGAACGGAAATGGGTAGAGTACGATGAGGCCTCACAAAAACTACTCAACGAGGCTTTCTTCAATGGAGTGAAAAGTTTCAAGTGTACGATAAAACGGAATGGGTAGGTCATTCAGCTTTTGATCGCGAAATTGTTGAGTATTTTCAGCCGCCAGCAAACTCGAAAAGTGGAAATTGATCTGGTTGAAATGTATCAGTCTGAGAATGGAACTCCAAGCCGAGAAAATATTCGAATGGAACTTCCCAAAACCGCAGAAATCAATATTGAAGCATTGGAAGAGTCGGAAAGACAGTTGACTTGGTCGAACGAAGAAAATCAGAGACTACTTGTTCTCACGATCCAATTGCTTCAGAAAGAAGATGTGCATCAGTTGTGTGCTCAATCTTTGCTCAGTTTTGCAGCGCGACTCACTCGAAATCCGGAAAATGCTGCCAAGTTTTTGGAAGCTGGTGGAATTGATAGCGCGATTCGTTTGAGATGCCCACCGATGCCACAAGCCGCTGGACTAGTTTCGATAATCGTTCGGAATTGTATTGATGATGTTGAAATGTTGAAACAAGTGTTCGAGAAAACAATCAGATCGGTCGCCTCGCCAAAATCAAAGAACATTATCGAGTATTTGAATACGACAACGCCCAAGCCGAAAGATTGGTATGATACACTGAATCAATTGACTTCATTGTCTAGCAGGTATGCAGTTTTTATTCCCTCTAAAGGCAAATCATTCTGTAATTGTTTTTTTTTTTTCAGAAATCCAGCGATCTTCATATCGGTGATGGAAAAAGCCACAACATTATCTAACAACAATATCAGCGTTGTTCCGAAAGAACCTGTAAAAGACAGCAAAGATAAACCGTCGACTTCGTCGTCCAAAACGCCAGTAGAACCACCTCAAAACAATTTGCGAGCCCAAAAAGTCATTGAAATGTTGTTGAACGAAGTGTTGAATGGAGAATTCACAATGCCGAATAGTCGAATGTTGTCAAGAGATAAAGTTTTACTTCTCATTGCGGAATTGATTAAATCTTATCCATCGATCGCTATAATTGTCACGGAAACACAGAACAACGGAAAAAGTGTATTGCTTCAACTTTTGGAGAAGTATATCGCAGCATCGTTGGAGAAACTGGATGTCGCGTCGGCATTGAAAACTCTTATTTCGGTCATTTCGGCAGCTCCGAATGCTCTCAAAGCCCAAGAGTTGTTGGTTCAAGACATCAAAGGAGCATTACAATCGTTCTGTGAACGAATTGTCAAAGAGAAAAAAGAAGAAGTTGGAGCAAGTGGTGATCATACAGAAGATAACATGTCGAAGAGTATCAGCGAATTGTGCGGCCTAGTAACAACGATGTGTTTATGCACTCACGGAGATCATCGGTTCAGAGAACGAGGAAGTTTTGCTTCGAACAATGTTGTGAAATTGTTCCACAAAAAGAAGATTTGTAACGAACTCACAAAAGCCATCACGTGTTTGCAAGTTTCGACGAAAGTGAGTTTTTCTAACTATCAGATTCCGTTGATTATATAACTTTTTTTAATTTCAGGAGTCAATCGATACGATCAATCACATTTTGAAAACTCTTGAAGTTCTCATGGAAGCTGCCATTATTCCAACATCGTCTAATTCATCAACTAGTGCTGTTCTTGGTTCGGCCAATGGTGCAAGAACTGTTGGAAGAATCGAGGTTGGTGTCTCAACAAGTCGTGACGAAGGTCAAAATCAACACGACGCGGTTCTAGAAGAACTTGAGAGAAACGTCGCTGCTGCTGCTGCGGTTGTTGCCGCTGCCGGAGGCGAGGATGAAGAAGACGACGACGAGGAGGAGGGTCGTCCGAGATTTGATCTAGATGACGACGACGAAGAAGATTTGCCACTCGATTGGCGAGGACTTGTCCGTGAAATGCGTGAAGCCGGTGGTGCGAATCAAGAAGACGAAGGTCGACTTTTCCGACGATTCAACGAGAATAATGTTGTCTGGGAAGAGCCAAGAGACGACGAGGAAGGATCAGAAGTTTCAGATCATGTTTCGGAAAGTGTTAGTGAGTACTCTGACGCGGAAGGAGAAAACGCGGCTGCTGCGCCGGAAGAAAATGGCGCGCAAAACGCAGATGAAGCTGTTGGTGAAGGGAATGTCGACGGTGCTGAAATGATGGAAAGAGCAGAGGAAGGTGATGAACAAAGAGATATTCACAATGTTGAAGACAACGAGATGGATGAGACACAAAATAATGGAGAAGAAGAAGAAGAGGAGGAGGATGACGATGATGATGAAGACGACGATGATGATGATGATGACGAGGATGATGATGATGAAGATGAAAGAGATGATGAGGATAGAGAGGTTGAAGACACAATGCAAAATGCAGGAGAACAAGGAGCAAATCGACTGGAAGAGGAAAGTATTGAAGATGATGATGATCGGGACGGTTTCGGAAGTTTCCCCAACTACAATCGAATGGTAAATTTATTTTATAATTCAAAATTAAGATAAGTTGACATTTTTTAGGAAGAAATGTTGTTGTTCAGCCGTGGAAACATGAGCTTTGCCGAAATGTTGAGAAACGATGACTGGGAAATGTTGTAAGTTATTAAATTTAAATTTTAAAACAATTTACTGTTTGGTATAATAAGTTCAAAAACTCTATAAAAATTCACTTTGGTGAAAGCTAATTTCCAAATTGTTTCAGCGGT
Source organism: Caenorhabditis sp. 8 KK-2011 (assembly GCA_963572245.1). Classification (NCBI taxonomy): domain Eukaryota; kingdom Metazoa; phylum Nematoda; class Chromadorea; order Rhabditida; family Rhabditidae; genus Caenorhabditis; species Caenorhabditis sp. 8 KK-2011. The sequence continues at coordinate 4,143,657 of OY751549.1, forward strand.
TATCGCGATCGTCGTCCACAACACAACCATCATCATCGACGAACAGGGGATGTTCAACACCCACTTCTATCTCGCCCATCTCAAGATGAAACAGTCAGAGGTTCGTACTTTGAAACTAGATAATTCATCAAACAAATCAAAAATTTCAGGAGTTCGCGAACTTCAAACACTGCAGGCAAGCGGAAATCTTTCCCTTAATCCGTTCAACAATCTTTATCGACAAAATGCGATTCGAAGAATTCCAATGAGAGAAGGACGTTCGGCACAAGATGCAATGTTAGAGTCTATGAGAAATGGTGCCAATCAGCGGCCTGTTACTTTCGGTCTAAATTTCACAAGTCGTCAAAATTCGACCAATCAACATTCGTTTATTGATCGAATTTTCGAGTTGAGCGGGCCGGGATTGCCAAGAGGTATTCGACCGTTTGGAGAAACGGTAAGTGTTGGGAAAATTAATAAACATTATTTCAATGTTTCAGCAATACTTGGATGAAGACAGAAATCGTCAAAATCGAACAGGAATGGTGTTTGATTGTGCTGAACGTCTCGAAACGTATATTTCGATCATGGAACCGATTTCAGTCCGATATGTGTATGCGATTGTCAACTCGCAAATTTCGCGAATTATGAGAGAGAAAGAGGAAAAAGAAATTGAAATCAAAAATAAAGAGAAGAAGAAGGAAGTGAAAAGAATCACACCGCCACTGCCGGAAGCATTGCGAACTGAAGAAGTTGTTGTAGCGACACCGGCGACGACATCCACCACTGTTACTGTGTCAGAGACAAATGCTCCGAATGCTTCAAGAAGTTCGGGAGAAGAAACAGCAACAACACAATCGAATGAATCGGCAACGACTGCGACAGATGTTCAATCAAATGTTGTAGAACAGGAGGAGGCTATAGATGCGATTGTTGATGAAAATCCATTCACGCAAGCACAACAAGACGTAGTTCAACCGATGGAAGTCGATAGTTCAGGTAAAATATTCAGTTTTTAAAATATCTCATCAAATTTTTTCTCCACTTGTAGCTGATCAACAACAAAGTACACCACCACAACCAGAGGACACTGTTGATGTTGTCACAACACCTCCATCAGATGAATCAACTCTCGCTGGTGACAATGCGATTCCAACAGCGAATGAAGAAACATCGACTTCGCCACCAGCACCGCCTCGTGCTCAGCTGCCAGAAGAATATCGCGCTATTTTGGGTGATATCGAGATTCCTGATGGAGTTGATCCAGCGTTTTTAGCAGCGTTGCCTGAAGATATGAGACAAGAAGTAATTCGCGATTATCAACGACAACAACGAGCTGAACGAGCTGCTAGACCTGTTCTTGCTGAACAGCCAGCAGCAGCAGCTGCTGCTGTTGCTGCAGTCGCAGCACCGACTGGACCACAAGTTGAAGGACAATCTGCCGCGCCTGAAGTCACTGCTGCTCCAGCTGCACCAGCAGCTGTACCTCTCGTCGAACCGATCAATCAAGAGTTTTTGAATGCGTTGCCACCAGAGTTGCAAGAAGAAGTTCTCGCCGAACACGAGAGAGCTGTCAGAGAAGCTGAAGAGGCGTTGAGACGAGCAAATGCGCCGCCGGCACCGGTTCCCGAAATGGACGGAGCGGCTGTCATTGCGTCGCTTCCGGCAAATGAACGTGCACAAGTTTTGGCTGAAATGGATGAAACCGAATTGGCTGGATTACCGCAGAATATGCAAGACGAAGCGAGACGTGCAAGACAACAAAACTCAGATCCGAACGTTTTCCGATATCAACGAATGATGTTCAGAAGACATCGTCATCCAAGACTCCATGGAAACGTGCCACAAGGCGGCCCTTCGATTGGACAATATGCGGGAAGCGCACATCAGGCGAGTATGACATCATCACAAGTTATGGACAAGGATGCGATCATGACTCTTTGTATGTTGTATTTGGTCGATTCGAGATTGTCTTACACAAGACTGCAAAAAGTACTCCGAAATGTTTGTGTCAACTCGAGTTCTTGCGATTTCGTGATTTGGTGTTTGTTGGCGTTGTTGGACAAGGCAACCGAATCGAACGCGGATGAAGAAGAAATTGTATCGAATATGCCGTCTTGGTTGGAATCGATAACGGTCAGCGGTGTTGGGCATAACGAGCAAGCCGTCAGAGTCTCCGAAAACTGCACCAAAGTCTCAATTCACTCAATGATTTCCATCACACTCTGCCGCAATATTCTCGACCTTCTTGCAATCATCGCCAAAGCCTATCCTGGAAACTTCTTACCAGTTATTCTTCGCAGTGGAACCAAAAACTCGGATCCTTCAAAGGTTTATCCGAGTTTCGATAGTTTCTGGTCAATGCTTCAGAAGTCAGCTGGAAAAAAAGAATGGGCGATCAATGGAGAACAGACACTCGAAAATTCTGCAATTGCCAAGTTGTTGAATTATTTGGAGAGACCAACTATTTCCAAAAATGGATTGTTGCACGATCGTGTTCTGAAAGTGGCTAGTGTTGTGAGTTTTTTTTGTTTTGAATTTTTTGAAACACAACTTTTAAGATCTTCCAAACTTTGCCGAATGACTCAATGGAGAAGTTGTTGATTAAGAACGAGGATATTCCTATCAAAAACAATTTGAATTCAGTCATTGAAATTGTGACAAAGGGAGTTTGCTCTCCAGATGGTTTGAGCGATGGATTGTAAGTGTATCAACCTTCATTCTGAGAAATAATTACAAATTATTTTCAGAACTCTTCTCGCTGAATCGATGAGATCGTTCACTGAAGCCACTTCGCCTTTCATCTACGAACAATTATTCTTGGCTGTATCTCAACTTGGCGCCGAACTTCTTCCTCAAATCAATCGGTTGAATGAAGAACTCACCGAAGCTCAAAAACCGGATAACAATGAACCATCATCATCGGCTGCACCATCAACATCTGAACCACAACCATCGACATCGAAAACGAGTCAGTTGGTAGTTGATACAAGCGGATTTGGAAGAATCGCTCATGGAAGATTTGATGGTGAACACGTAGTTATTGATGGTGAACAAAACACGAGGCTCATGATGAGTTCATGTAAAGAGTTACAATTGCCGGCCGTCACTGCTTTGACCGACAAAGCGGGAGCACAATATTCATTGCTGAGCTCGTTGCAAACATTGGTGAAAGTCAGAAATCATATGAAACAGATTCGCGAAGATAAGAAGAAAAAATTGAAAGAGGCTGAGGAAAAAGAGAAGGCAGCTGCGGAGGCAACAAATGCGGAAGAAAAGAAATCTGAAGAAGGAACATCGGTTCAACCAGAAACAGAAGTCAAAAAAGACGTTGTAGAAGAAGAAGTCGAAGTTGATGAACCAAGAGTGTCTGAGAAGTTGGAATCACTCAACCCACTTTGGGAGTCGTTGTCCGAATGTTTGATGAAACTAGGAAAGGCGTCGGATCCACATGCCGTTTTAGCACTTCAACCGGCTGCCGAATCATTCTTCTTGGTCTATGCGTCCGAGACTCGTAAACCCACAGAAGATGCGGCTGTTGTGAAGAGAAAAGAAAGTGAAGTTGGAGAGTCGTCGAAACATGAAGAAATGGATTCCGATACGGTCAAACTTGTCGAATTCGCAGGTAAGTGTTGAGGGTAAATCAGTCGTTCTCGTAAAAGTTAGCCTATCATTTTCTCATCAGGAATTTAATATTTTTCAAGAAAAACATCGACAAGTTCTCAATCAAGCTCTTCGACAGAACAATGCTGTTTTGTCGGCTGGTGGACCATTTGCAATTTTGACACAGTTCCCGAAATTGTTGGATTTCGATGTTAAACGAAAGTATTTCAGAAAAGAGTTGAACAAAGCTGAGCCAGTGTAAGAAAACAGTTCAAAAAAGTTGTTCCCATGATTCGAATTTTCAGATATCGCCGAAATGATGTTTCTGTTCAAGTAAATCGATCGAGAGTGTTCTCGGATTCATTCCGTGAACTATTCCGTCTTCGACCTGCTGAATGGAAGAATCGTTTCTATATCATTTTCCAAGGTGAAGAAGGTCAGGATGCTGGTGGACTGTTGAGAGAGTGGTTCGCTGTTATTACCAGAGAAATCTTCAATCCAAACTATGCCTTGTTCATCACAGCACCAGGAGATATGGTTACCTACATGATTAACAAAGCATCGTACATCAATCCAGAACATTTGGACTATTTCAAAGTGAGTTGCAAAAAGTTTTAAAATTATTCAGCTTAACTAAAAAAATTTTTAGTTCGTTGGTCGTTTGATCGCAAAATCTGTTTATGATCACAAGTATTTGGACTGTTATTTCACTCGTGCATTCTACAAACATATTCTCAACCTCCCAGTTCGTTATCAAGATTTGGAAAGTGAAGACCCAGCATTCTTCAAATCGCTTGATTTCTTACTTCAAAACCCAATCGACGATCTTGGGTTGGATTTGACATTTTCAACAGAAGTCGAAGAATTCGGTGTTCGTTCAGTCCGAGATCTCAAACCAAATGGACGACAGATCGAGGTGAATGATGCGAACAAAGATGAATACGTGAAATTGGTGTGTCAAATGAAAATGACCGGTTCGATTCGTAAACAATTGGATGCATTCCTCCAAGGATTCTACGAAATCATCCCGAAAGATTTAATTTCAATGTTCAACGAACAAGAGTTAGAACTTTTGATTTCTGGTTTGCCAACTGTTGATATTGACGATTTGGCCGCGAACACGGAGTATAAAGGATATCAGAAAAGTAGTGTTCAAGTTCAATGGTTCTGGAGAGCATTGAGATCGTTTGAAAAAGAGGACAAAGCCAAATTTCTACAATTTGTCACCGGAACCTCCAAGGTTAGTTTTTGCTGTGAATGCCTCATATTTAAAACACAATCGAGTATTTGTTTAGGTCCCACTCCAAGGATTCGCAACTCTCGAAGGAATGAATGGAACCCAGAAGTTCAGCTTACACATGGATTGTCGCGGAGGAGATCGACTTCCAGCGGCTCATACATGGTTAGTTTATTTTCCAAATTATCTGGAAAACCTTGACGTTCGAGCCGGAATCGAAACAAATCTGATAATTTCAGCTTTAACCAATTGGATCTTCCACAATATGAAAGCTACGAAAAACTTCGAGACAATCTTCTTTTGGCAATTCGTGAATGTACAGAAGGGTTCGGATTCGCCTAAACTTGTATGTAATATTTCCTTTTTTATTTTTAATTTTCAATACAAAATTTCATTGTTTAATTTTTCTTTGATGATACGCGGTTTTTTGCACTTTATTCTCCTCTTTTTCAGCCTTCGCTTTTCCCAGAAATTGAGCTTTTAAACCGGTTTCTTCTAGATTTCCTTTTTGTTGTATTTTTATTCTCATTTTATAATATTATTGTGTAATTGTCTGGAATGAAAATTAATTATTCATTTACTTTCACAAGGAAACTGTGATAGCTTGCCAGGCCGCGGTCTTGATGTAGTATTCTTCGATTTCGCGAAAGCGTCTGATCGGGTTCCATTTCGGTGTTAACGAAAAATTCTTGTAACTGGTTCAAAACTTTCCTGTCAGACTTTCTCAACAAGAACCAAATTTACAATTTGAAAATTCCTGGTAGATGCTCGATTTGTAACTGGGTCTGGGTGACACGTGGATATTTTCAAACTTGAATAACTCCGTTCGTTTTGAAAATAGAGTCAATCGGTTAGCACCATTCGATTCAGCGAATTTTTCTGAACAAGATCCAAATTTACAATTTGAAAATTCCTGGTAGATGCTCGATTTGTAACTGGGTCTGGGTGACACGTGGATATTTTCAAACTTGAATAACTCCGTTCGTTTTGAAAATAGAGTCAATCGGTTAGCACCATTCGATTCAGCGAATTTTTCTGAACAAGATCCAAATTTACAATTTGAAAATTCCTGGTAGATGCGCGATTTGTAACTGGGTCTGGGTGACACGTGGATATTTTCAAACTTGAATAACTCCGTTCGTTTTGAAAATAGAGTCAATCGGTTAGCACCATTCGATTCAGCGAATTTTTCTGAACAAGATCCAAATTTACAATTTGAAAATTCCTGGTAGATGCGCGATTTGTAACTGGGTCTGGGTGACACGTGGATATTTTCAAACTTGAATAACTCCGTTCGTTTTGAAAATAGAGTCAATCGGTTAGCACCATTCGATTCAGCGAATTTTTCTGAACAAGAACCAAATTTACAATTTGAAAATTCCTGGTAGATGCTCGATTTGTAACTGGGTCTGGGTGACACGTGGATATTTTCAAACTTGAATAACTCCGTTCGTTTTGAAAATAGAGTCAATCGGTTAGCACCATTCGATTCAGCGAATTTTTCTGAACAAGATCCAAATTTACAATTTGAAAATTCCTGGTAGATGCGCGATTTGTAACTGGGTCTGGGTGACACGTGGATATTTTCAAACTTGAATAACTCCGTTCGTTTTGAAAATAGAGTCAATCGGTTAGCACCATTCGATTCAGCGAATTTTTCTGAACAAGATCCAAATTTACAATTTGAAAATTCCTGGTAGATGCGCGATTTGTAACTGGGTCTGGGTGACACGTGGATATTTTCAAACTTGAATAACTCCGTTCGTTTTGAAAATAGAGTCAATCGGTTAGCACCATTCGATTCAGCGAATTTTTCTGAACAAGATCCAAATTTACAATTTGAAAATTCCTGGTAGATGCGCGATTTGTAACTGGGTCTGGGTGACACGTGGATATTTTCAAACTTGAATAACTCCGTTCGTTTTGAAAATAGAGTCAATCGGTTAGCACCATTCGATTCAGCGAATTTTTCTGAACAAGAACCAAATTTACAATTTGAAAATTCCTGGTAGATGCTCGATTTGTAACTGGGTCTGGGTGACACGTGGATATTTTCAAACTTGAATAACTCCGTTCGTTTTGAAAATAGAGTCAATCGGTTAGCACCATTCGATTCAGCGAATTTTTCTGAACAAGATCCAAATTTACAATTTGAAAATTCCTGGTAGATGCGCGATTTGTAACTGGGTCTGGGTGACACGTGGATATTTTCAAACTTGAATAACTCCGTTCGTTTTGAAAATAGAGTCAATCGGTTAGCACCATTCGATTCAGCGAATTTTTCTGAACAAGATCCAAATTTACAATTTGAAAATTCCTGGTAGATGCGCGATTTGTAACTGGGTCTGAGTGACACGTGGATATTTTCAAACTTGAATAACTCCGTTCGTTTTGAAAATAGAGTCAATCGGTTAGCACCATTCGATTCAGCGAATTTTTCTGAACAAGATCCAAATTTACAATTTGAAAATTCCTGGTAGATGCGCGATTTGTAACTGGGTCTGGGTGACACGTGGATATTTTCAAACTTGAATAACTCCGTTCGTTTTGAAAATAGAGTCAATCGGTTAGCACCATTCGATTCAGCGAATTTTTCTGAACAAGATCCAAATTTACAATTTGAAAATTCCTGGTAGATGCGCGATTTGTAACTGGGTCTGGGTGACACGTGGATATTTTCAAACTTGAATAACTCCGTTCGTTTTGAAAATAGAGTCAATCGGTTAGCACCATTCGATTCAGCGAATTTTTCTGAACAAGATCCAAATTTACAATTTGAAAATTCCTGGTAGATGCGCGATTTGTAACTGGGTCTGGGTGACACGTGGATATTTTCAAACTTGAATAACTCCGTTCGTTTTGAAAATAGAGTCAATCGGTTAGCACCATTCGATTCAGCGAATTTTTCTGAACAAGATCCAAATTTACAATTTGAAAATTCCTGGTAGATGCGCGATTTGTAACTGGGTCTGAGTGACACGTGGATATTTTCAAACTTGAATAACTCCGTTCGTTTTGAAAATAGAGTCAATCGGTTAGCACCATTCGATTCAGCGAATTTTTCTGAACAAGATCCAAATTTACAATTTGAAAATTCCTGGTAGATGCGCGATTTGTAACTGGGTCTGAGTGACACGTGGATATTTTCAAACTTGAATAACTCCGTTCGTTTTGAAAATAGAGTCAATCGGTTAGCACCATTCGATTCAGCGAATTTTTCTGAACAAGATCCAAATTTACAATTTGAAAATTCCTGGTAGATGCGCGATTTGTAACTGGGTCTGAGTGACACGTGGATATTTTCAAACTTGAATAACTCCGTTCGTTTTGAAAATAGAGTCAATCGGTTAGCACCATTCGATTCAGCGAATTTTTCTGAACAAGATCCAAATTTACAATTTGAAAATTCCTGGTAGATGCGCGATTTGTAACTGGGTCTGAGTGACACGTGGATATTTTCAAACTTGAATAACTCCGTTCGTTTTGAAAATAGAGTCAATCGGTTAGCACCATTCGATTCAGCGAATTTTTCTGAACAAGATCCAAATTTACAATTTGAAAATTCCTGGTAGATGCGCGATTTGTAACTGGGTCTGGGTGACACGTGGATATTTTCAAACTTGAATAACTCCGTTCGTTTTGAAAATAGAGTCAATCGGTTAGCACCATTCGATTCAGCGAATTTTTCTGAACAAGATCCAAATTTACAATTTGAAAATTCCTGGTAGATGCGCGATTTGTAACTGGGTCTGGGTGACACGTGGATATTTTCAAACTTGAATAACTCCGTTCGTTTTGAAAATAGAGTCAATCGGTTAGCACCATTCGATTCAGCGAATTTTTCTGAACAAGATCCAAATTTACAATTTGAAAATTCCTGGTAGATGCGCGATTTGTAACTGGGTCTGGGTGACACGTGGATATTTTCAAACTTGAATAACTCCGTTCGTTTTGAAAATAGAGTCAATCGGTTAGCACCATTCGATTCAGCGAATTTTTCTGAACAAGATCCAAATTTACAATTTGAAAATTCCTGGTAGATGCGCGATTTGTAACTGGGTCTGAGTGACACGTGGATATTTTCAAACTTGAATAACTCCGTTCGTTTTGAAAATAGAGTCAATCGGTTAGCACCATTCGATTCAGCGAATTTTTCTGAACAAGATCCAAATTTACAATTTGAAAATTCCTGGTAGATGCGCGATTTGTAACTGGGTCTGGGTGACACGTGGATATTTTCAAACTTGAATAACTCCGTTCGTTTTGAAAATAGAGTCAATCGGTTAGCACCATTCGATTCAGCGAATTTTTCTGAACAAGATCCAAATTTACAATTTGAAAATTCCTGGTAGATGCGCGATTTGTAACTGGGTCTGGGTGACACGTGGATATTTTCAAACTTGAATAACTCCGTTCGTTTTGAAAATAGAGTCAATCGGTTAGCACCATTCGATTCAGCGAATTTTTCTGAACAAGATCCAAATTTACAATTTGAAAATTCCTGGTAGATGCGCGATTTGTAACTGGGTCTGGGTGACACGTGGATATTTTCAAACTTGAATAACTCCGTTCGTTTTGAAAATAGAGTCAATCGGTTAGCACCATTCGATTCAGCGAATTTTTCTGAACAAGATCCAAATTTACAATTTGAAAATTCCTGGTAGATGCGCGATTTGTAACTGGGTCTGGGTGACACGTGGATATTTTCAAACTTGAATAACTCCGTTCGTTTTGAAAATAGAGTCAATCGGTTAGCACCATTCGATTCAGCGAATTTTTCTGAACAAGATCCAAATTTACAATTTGAAAATTCCTGGTAGATGCGCGATTTGTAACTGGGTCTGAGTGACACGTGGATATTTTCAAACTTGAATAACTCCGTTCGTTTTGAAAATAGAGTCAATCGGTTAGCACCATTCGATTCAGCGAATTTTTCTGAACAAGATCCAAATTTACAATTTGAAAATTCCTGGTAGATGCGCGATTTGTAACTGGGTCTGGGTGACACGTGGATATTTTCAAACTTGAATAACTCCGTTCGTTTTGAAAATAGAGTCAATCGGTTAGCACCATTCGATTCAGCGAATTTTTCTGAACAAGATCCAAATTTACAATTTGAAAATTCCTGGTAGATGCGCGATTTGTAACTGGGTCTGGGTGACACGTGGATATTTTCAAACTTGAATAACTCCGTTCGTTTTGAAAATAGAGTCAATCGGTTAGCACCATTCGATTCAGCGAATTTTTCTGAACAAGATCCAAATTTACAATTTGAAAATTCCTGGTAGATGCGCGATTTGTAACTGGGTCTGGGTGACACGTGGATATTTTCAAACTTGAATAACTCCGTTCGTTTTGAAAATAGAGTCAATCGGTTAGCACCATTCGATTCAGCGAATTTTTCTGAACAAGATCCAAATTTACAATTTGAAAATTCCTGGTAGATGCGCGATTTGTAACTGGGTCTGAGTGACACGTGGATATTTTCAAACTTGAATAACTCCGTTCGTTTTGAAAATAGAGTCAATCGGTTAGCACCATTCGATTCAGCGAATTTTTCTGAACAAGATCCAAATTTACAATTTGAAAATTCCTGGTAGATGCGCGATTTGTAACTGGGTCTGGGTGACACGTGGATATTTTCAAACTTGAATAACTCCGTTCGTTTTGAAAATAGAGTCAATCGGTTAGCACCATTCGATTCAGCGAATTTTTCTGAACAAGATCCAAATTTACAATTTGAAAATTCCTGGTAGATGCGCGATTTGTAACTGGGTCTGGGTGACACGTGGATATTTTCAAACTTGAATAACTCCGTTCGTTTTGAAAATAGAGTCAATCGGTTAGCACCATTCGATTCAGCGAATTTTTCTGAACAAGATCCAAATTTACAATTTGAAAATTCCTGGTAGATGCGCGATTTGTAACTGGGTCTGGGTGACACGTGGATATTTTCAAACTTGAATAACTCCGTTCGTTTTGAAAATAGAGTCAATCGGTTAGCACCATTCGATTCAGCGAATTTTTCTGAACAAGATCCAAATTTACAATTTGAAAATTCCTGGTAGATGCGCGATTTGTAACTGGGTCTGGGTGACACGTGGATATTTTCAAACTTGAATAACTCCGTTCGTTTTGAAAATAGAGTCAATCGGTTAGCACCATTCGATTCAGCGAATTTTTCTGAACAAGATCCAAATTTACAATTTGAAAATTCCTGGTAGATGCGCGATTTGTAACTGGGTCTGAGTGACACGTGGATATTTTCAAACTTGAATAACTCCGTTCGTTTTGAAAATAGAGTCAATCGGTTAGCACCATTCGATTCAGCGAATTTTTCTGAACAAGATCCAAATTTACAATTTGAAAATTCCTGGTAGATGCGCGATTTGTAACTGGGTCTGGGTGACACGTGGATATTTTCAAACTTGAATAACTCCGTTCGTTTTGAAAATAGAGTCAATCGGTTAGCACCATTCGATTCAGCGAATTTTTCTGAACAAGATCCAAATTTACAATTTGAAAATTCCTGGTAGATGCGCGATTTGTAACTGGGTCTGGGTGACACGTGGATATTTTCAAACTTGAATAACTCCGTTCGTTTTGAAAATAGAGTCAATCGGTTAGCACCATTCGATTCAGCGAATTTTTCTGAACAAGATCCAAATTTACAATTTGAAAATTCCTGGTAGATGCGCGATTTGTAACTGGGTCTGGGTGACACGTGGATATTTTCAAACTTGAATAACTCCGTTCGTTTTGAAAATAGAGTCAATCGGTTAGCACCATTCGATTCAGCGAATTTTTCTGAACAAGATCCAAATTTACAATTTGAAAATTCCTGGTAGATGCGCGATTTGTAACTGGGTCTGAGTGACACGTGGATATTTTCAAACTTGAATAACTCCGTTCGTTTTGAAAATAGAGTCAATCGGTTAGCACCATTCGATTCAGCGAATTTTTCTGAACAAGATCCAAATTTACAATTTGAAAATTCCTGGTAGATGCGCGATTTGTAACTGGGTCTGGGTGACACGTGGATATTTTCAAACTTGAATAACTCCGTTCGTTTTGAAAATAGAGTCAATCGGTTAGCACCATTCGATTCAGCGAATTTTTCTGAACAAGATCCAAATTTACAATTTGAAAATTCCTGGTAGATGCGCGATTTGTAACTGGGTCTGGGTGACACGTGGATATTTTCAAACTTGAATAACTCCGTTCGTTTTGAAAATAGAGTCAATCGGTTAGCACCATTCGATTCAGCGAATTTTTCTGAACAAGATCCAAATTTACAATTTGAAAATTCCTGGTAGATGCGCGATTTGTAACTGGGTCTGGGTGACACGTGGATATTTTCAAACTTGAATAACTCCGTTCGTTTTGAAAATAGAGTCAATCGGTTAGCACCATTCGATTCAGCGAATTTTTCTGAACAAGATCCAAATTTACAATTTGAAAATTCCTGGTAGATGCGCGATTTGTAACTGGGTCTGGGTGACACGTGGATATTTTCAAACTTGAATAACTCCGTTCGTTTTGAAAATAGAGTCAATCGGTTAGCACCATTCGATTCAGCGAATTTTTCTGAACAAGATCCAAATTTACAATTTGAAAATTCCTGGTAGATGCGCGATTTGTAACTGGGTCTGGGTGACACGTGGATATTTTCAAACTTGAATAACTCCGTTCGTTTTGAAAATAGAGTCAATCGGTTAGCACCATTCGATTCAGCGAATTTTTCTGAACAAGATCCAAATTTACAATTTGAAAATTCCTGGTAGATGCGCGATTTGTAACTGGGTCTGGGTGACACGTGGATATTTTCAAACTTGAATAACTCCGTTCGTTTTGAAAATAGAGTCAATCGGTTAGCACCATTCGATTCAGCGAATTTTTCTGAACAAGATCCAAATTTACAATTTGAAAATTCCTGGTAGATGCGCGATTTGTAACTGGGTCTGGGTGACACGTGGATATTTTCAAACTTGAATAACTCCGTTCGTTTTGAAAATAGAGTCAATCGGTTAGCACCATTCGATTCAGCGAATTTTTCTGAACAAGATCCAAATTTACAATTTGAAAATTCCTGGTAGATGCGCGATTTGTAACTGGGTCTGGGTGACACGTGGATATTTTCAAACTTGAATAACTCCGTTCGTTTTGAAAATAGAGTCAATCGGTTAGCACCATTCGATTCAGCGAATTTTTCTGAACAAGATCCAAATTTACAATTTGAAAATTCCTGGTAGATGCGCGATTTGTAACTGGGTCTGGGTGACACGTGGATATTTTCAAACTTGAATAACTCCGTTCGTTTTGAAAATAGAGTCAATCGGTTAGCACCATTCGATTCAGCGAATTTTTCTGAACAAGATCCAAATTTACAATTTGAAAATTCCTGGTAGATGCGCGATTTGTAACTGGGTCTGGGTGACACGTGGATATTTTCAAACTTGAATAACTCCGTTCGTTTTGAAAATAGAGTCAATCGGTTAGCACCATTCGATTCAGCGAATTTTTCTGAACAAGATCCAAATTTACAATTTGAAAATTCCTGGTAGATGCGCGATTTGTAACTGGGTCTGGGTGACACGTGGATATTTTCAAACTTGAATAACTCCGTTCGTTTTGAAAATAGAGTCAATCGGTTAGCACCATTCGATTCAGCGAATTTTTCTGAACAAGATCCAAATTTACAATTTGAAAATTCCTGGTAGATGCGCGATTTGTAACTGGGTCTGGGTGACACGTGGATATTTTCAAACTTGAATAACTCCGTTCGTTTTGAAAATAGAGTCAATCGGTTAGCACCATTCGATTCAGCGAATTTTTCTGAACAAGATCCAAATTTACAATTTGAAAATTCCTGGTAGATGCGCGATTTGTAACTGGGTCTGGGTGACACGTGGATATTTTCAAACTTGAATAACTCCGTTCGTTTTGAAAATAGAGTCAATCGGTTAGCACCATTCGATTCAGCGAATTTTTCTGAACAAGATCCAAATTTACAATTTGAAAATTCCTGGTAGATGCGCGATTTGTAACTGGGTCTGGGTGACACGTGGATATTTTCAAACTTGAATAACTCCGTTCGTTTTGAAAATAGAGTCAATCGGTTAGCACCATTCGATTCAGCGAATTTTTCTGAACAAGATCCAAATTTACAATTTGAAAATTCCTGGTAGATGCGCGATTTGTAACTGGGTCTGGGTGACACGTGGATATTTTCAAACTTGAATAACTCCGTTCGTTTTGAAAATAGAGTCAATCGGTTAGCACCATTCGATTCAGCGAATTTTTCTGAACAAGATCCAAATTTACAATTTGAAAATTCCTGGTAGATGCGCGATTTGTAACTGGGTCTGGGTGACACGTGGATATTTTCAAACTTGAATAACTCCGTTCGTTTTGAAAATAGAGTCAATCGGTTAGCACCATTCGATTCAGCGAATTTTTCTGAACAAGATCCAAATTTACAATTTGAAAATTCCTGGTAGATGCGCGATTTGTAACTGGGTCTGGGTGACACGTGGATATTTTCAAACTTGAATAACTCCGTTCGTTTTGAAAATAGAGTCAATCGGTTAGCACCATTCGATTCAGCGAATTTTTCTGAACAAGATCCAAATTTACAATTTGAAAATTCCTGGTAGATGCGCGATTTGTAACTGGGTCTGGGTGACACGTGGATATTTTCAAACTTGAATAACTCCGTTCGTTTTGAAAATAGAGTCAATCGGTTAGCACCATTCGATTCAGCGAATTTTTCTGAACAAGATCCAAATTTACAATTTGAAAATTCCTGGTAGATGCGCGATTTGTAACTGGGTCTGGGTGACACGTGGATATTTTCAAACTTGAATAACTCCGTTCGTTTTGAAAATAGAGTCAATCGGTTAGCACCATTCGATTCAGCGAATTTTTCTGAACAAGATCCAAATTTACAATTTGAAAATTCCTGGTAGATGCGCGATTTGTAACTGGGTCTGGGTGACACGTGGATATTTTCAAACTTGAATAACTCCGTTCGTTTTGAAAATAGAGTCAATCGGTTAGCACCATTCGATTCAGCGAATTTTTCTGAACAAGATCCAAATTTACAATTTGAAAATTCCTGGTAGATGCGCGATTTGTAACTGGGTCTGGGTGACACGTGGATATTTTCAAACTTGAATAACTCCGTTCGTTTTGAAAATAGACTCGGACCTTTCCGATGTCTATCTGCAGTGGTTCTGCTACAGACCCGTTATTTGTTTATCTGAGGCAGACCTGTCACGAGTCTGCATGTAAAAAACGACAGACCTGTCACAGACCTGCGGCAGGTCTTTTTTCACAATTTTCCAAAACGATCTGCAGCACACTTGCTGCAAGTCTGCTACGAACTCGCACCAGAACCGCCGCAGACCGTACTGAATTTATCTGTACTTTTGTGAAGAGATGGCCCGTGTGCCGCTGGCGCGCGGGTGAAGTTTGTTCAAAAAATCGAAGAAATCTCGAAGATTTTTGAAAAAATAAACCTAGAGTATTTAGAAAATACTTATTTTGAAAAATGGGAAGAGTACTGTATTCCGAATATAACCCCATTGATCGATCACACGCTGCCACGGTAGATTCTGATTCGGACCAGGTCCGATTTTATCGGACCCGAAAATGACCAAATCTGAATCGGACCGAAACATGAAAAATGTGTTTGAATCGGACCGGAGTCAAGAAATCGGACCCGGTCCGTTTTTATCAAGATTTCAGCTGAATCAGACTAAAATCGAAAAAGTATCTACCAAAAAAAACGGACCTAGTCCTTTTAGGAAGAAAGTATTTTCTAGAAAAAATAAACATTCATTTTTGGTACCCATATTAGTCATTATTTTGCACTAGATAAAATATCTACATAAATGAAGAAAAAATCAAATAATTAATCTTTCTCAATATAGAATCGATCCATATATGTTCCAATATTATCCAAAGTATCAATAAAATGTGTACTGATATGTGTCAAATTATGAACATGCAACTTGGTATATCCATAATTACCCAATCTTGTGATAGAAAATGGTTGTGGAATCGAATCAGCCGGGCCAGAATGTGTATGACATCCAGCTGCACCGGTCAACATATAAACTGGTGCAGAAGGATTCTTGATATGATCAGGATTTTCAGAGATTATCGGAACACCGTTTTTCATTGGCCACATTCTTTCGTAAGTATGTTTATGTCCATAGATGATAAGATCCACTTTATTTTCAATGAATGCTTGTTCCAATCCAGGCAGTTCTTGAGTTCCTTGACGTGTTATAATATCTTGAGGATCATGACAACCTTTGGATGATTTCGTAGAACAATACAATGGACGATGAAGTAATACAATCAACCATTTTGCCTTGTTTTGTTGCAAATCGTCGATGAACCATTCATACTGTTTCTTGGCTTCTTTACTCATCCCTTCTGCATAATATTCACTGTTTATTGCGACAAAATGAGTCATTCCAAAATCCAAACTCCAGAACAAGTTATTATCGTATACTCCATTTTTTGGCATTGTAAATCGATTGATCATATGATTGAAATTGTCACTAACTTCATGATTTCCAGGAAAAACCATATATGGAATATAGGCTGTCATTGGTTCGATCGCATTCATATAATCATCACCAACATTTCCGTTGTTGCTATGCAAATCATAAGCAAGATCTCCGATATGAATTATGATATCCAGATGTCCGGAATGAGTTGCATTTATGAGAGGATCAATTGAGAAGCCTTTGTTGACTGATAAATCTCCAAAAATTGCAACTCGAAGTGGTTTCGATGGATCCGGTTGGGTGAAATAAAACACCTTCGATTTGGCTTGTGAACTTCCTACCGAATAGACTGAAAAATAATATTTGTAAAGTTGATATGAAGCATTATGCCTATTCTCAAACTAGCAGAAATAGTTGCTCTCAGAATGAGAAGGATCTTTTTTGGGTCTGCCAAAAATCGGTCCAGCTTCTTATCAACAGCAAGAAAGCTACTCATCAAAAAACAGTACTCTTCAACAAAGAAGTTACATGTTCCATCAAGACTTTTTCACGTCTGGAAACAGAAGTTATAATTCAGTTTTTTCAGCCCGGCCGGTTTTTTTCTGAGAATAAAACTTTTGTCTGGCATGATATTCCCACTGTTAATCGATAAAATATTGCAAATTTTGAAACAGCCAACACTCACAGTATTTCTGTCCAGGTTCCATATTTTTCATAGTTGCTCTATGCGTATATCTATAAACACCGATACTTCCTTCATCCGCCCATTTAGTAGTTGTTGCTTTACTTGTCCATTTCAAATTGTCAGCTGATAAACCATAAGAGACAAAAGGTGTCACGTTTGGTACTATAATGAACAATACATTCACGATGACATTAGCAGTAGGGCAACAACTCACATGGATTGAGTGTCAACCAGGTTACAATCATCTCATTTGTATTTCCACTAAGACTTAGATGAACTTGTTCAACTCGATTGTCATCAGAAGCGAATACAATTCCAAAGAATAGTCCGAGAAAATGTATGAACAACATTTTTTACAAAGTACAGTACCCTACCCTGAGAAAAATCAGCCAACCTTTTTATATACACATTGTTATCGTCTAATTGTGGGTTGCTCTTATCGTTGTTACCGTATGAGACAAACTAAGACAATATGATTTTTTTCATGGAAATTGGCTAATTAGATGAGTTTGTGCTGTTCTTTGAGTGCTGACCAGAAGCCAGAAAAATGTGTAGTTTTGATGAAAACGTCAGATGTTGAAGACGAAAATGATAACAAGGAAACAAGTTCAATTTTCAAGGACAACTCCTCATTTTTGTTTTCCGATTTTCGTTTTTCTTAAAGCGGGGAGGGGGAGGACGAATCGGCAATTTGTGTTTGAATGAAAGAGCGCCCAAAATGTAGTGAAAAATTTAATTGGACCCTCTTCATACGTGCAAAATACGCTTCAGCGGGTTTTTGAGGACTTGTAACTTTCTTCCTAGGCATTTCCGAAGGGGGGTCCAATGAGATTTTTTACTACATTTTGTGTGCTCTTTCATTTGAACACAACTTGTCGATTCGTCATACCCCCCTTTAAGTACATCTACCGTAGAAAAGCATTGCAAAAACTTGTTTTTTACAGTACTCTTTTTTTGTGAATTTTCTTATCAGCTCAATTTGAGTTATTTTTGGATACATGTGCACCTGGAATGTTTTTTAATCAAATTATCTTCTTTTTTTCGAAATGTAGTTTATTAGCCAACGCCCTTCTAAATAATTATTTTTGGAAACTTGTTGAGTTACGAGGTTTAACACCACTTTGGTCAGGCCAACCCACAAAAATGTTCGGCTTGGTCCGTAATTTTTGTGCCAGGCTCTCGGGCTACTTTTTTTTCGGCAATTCGAGAGGTCCTTATTGTTTTGCTGTGTAGTAAAAAATTGCGAAACGTACACAATGTGTTACAGATTCAAAAAACATGTTGTTTCAAAACGTTCTGGAGGCTGCCAAGCAGACATGTTCCGGGTGCCGGCCCTGTCCGGCCCTGCTATCAGTTAGGAGCTCACCACGAACGGTCTTTTCAGTTTTTTGACTAGAACTTGGTTATCTCGGAGAAATGCCGACGGTTTCACAGAGTTAGAAGTTCTGATAACCTGGCAAACTGGCTTCGAGGCCTCCGAGGGCCGGCCCAGGAACATGTCTGCTGCCAAGCGAAAGGAAAGGCTGTTGAATTGAAAATTGGCGCGTGTGATCTCCCAAATTGAAAGTTGTGGGTTTGTAATTTCGAGCGCAAAAAAACAAGTTATTATAGACCATTTTCAGTAAATTCCGATCGCGAAAATTCAAAAATGTTTTACGGAATACTACTAACACGTTCATGATATTGAGTACTAGAAAGTTCGTCGAAAAACAAAACTCAAAATTTTAGACCCACAATTTTTAGTATGCGCCTTCAAAGCACTTTTGATCTGTTCCGTCTGCTCTTTCTTTTTTTTTTTGATAGCATCTCTAAAACAACGTGAAAGTGAACACTTACTAATGAAATTGACATGACCTCGGAAAATAACATCATTTTAATCGGGCTGGGCCCGATGAGAAACGAAAAGTTGTTTTTTTTTTTTGAATTTTGAATCGTTTATTACCCATAAAAAATGTTATATACATTCTGAACAATTGAAAACTAACAAGAAATTAATTTTTTTCAAGATAAAATCTATCCAAAAATGTTCCAATATTATCCGATGTATCTATGAAGTGTGTACTAATATGCGTTGAATTATGAATCTTCAATTTAGTATATCCATAATTACCCAATCTAGTGATAGAAAATGGCTGTGGAATCGAATCAGCCGGTCCCAAATGTGTATGACATCCAGCTGCACCGGTCAACATATGAATTGGTGCTTTGGGGTTTTTGATATGACTAGGATCGGATGATTTGAATGGAATACCATGTGCCATCGGCCACATTCTTTCGTAAGTATGTTTATGTCCGTAGAATATCATATCGACTTTGTAATCGATTAGAAGTTGTTCAATTCCAGGAAATTCAATGTTTCCTTTTCGAGTTAATGTATCTCGAAAATCATTGCATCCTTTTGCTGATTCTGTTGAACAATACATTGGTCTGTGTAACAAAACAAATGTCCATTTTGCCTGATTTTTTTGAAGATCATTCTTCAACCATTCATACTGTTTCTTGGCTTCTTTACTCATCCCTTCTGCATAATATTCACTGTTTATTGCGACAAAATGAGTCATTCCAAAATCCAAACTCCAGAACAAGTTATTATCGTATACTCCATTTTTTGGCATTGTAAATCGATTGATCATATGATTGAAATTGTCACTAACTTCATGATTTCCAGGAAAAACCATATATGGAATATAGGCTGTCATTGGTTCGATCGCATTCATATAATCATCACCAACATTTCCGTTGTTGCTATGCAAATCATAAGCAAGATCTCCGATATGAATAACAAAATCGAGATAATTTGAATGAGTTGCATCAATGAGTGGTTCGATCGAATAACCTTTATATACAGATAAATCTCCAAAAATTGCCACTCGAAGTGGTTTCGATGGATCTGGCTGGGTGAAGAAAAACACTTTTGATTTGGCTTGTGAACTTCCAACTGAATAGTCTGAAAAAATTCACATTTGAAAAAAGTTGTTGTTTTTCGGTTTACGTTTATAATCTTTTTTTTCGACAAAATAAAATGAATTCACGTGTGACACGTGTCATACTCTGCGTCCTATTCGCTCACAAAAATTATTGTTTTTTTCATGGACTGCACAAATCCTAAGTGCATTAGTTTTCATTCAAATATCAGTTTCTTATCTATTTTCATTTAAAAAAAAAACGTTGATAAGCACAGGTCATTTTGAACCACTACTAAACTAAATTTAAAAAAAATGTAAACTCACAATACTTGACCCCTTCTTCCATATTTTTCATAGTTGCTCTATGCGTATATCTATGAACACCGATACTTCCTTCATCCGCCCATTTAGTAGTTGTTGCTTTACTTGTCCATTTCAAATTGTCAGCTGATAAACCATAAGAGACAAAAGGTGTCACGTTTGGTACTGTAAACAACAGAAGCCTGTTCAAAAATTACATAAGTCATTCAAGAACTACTCTGCACCAAAATGTTTCACTTACAAGGGCTCTGTGTCAACCATGTCACAACCATCTCATTCATATTTCCACTCAGACTTAGATGAACTTGTTCGACTCGATTATCAGCATCTATGAGTGCACACACAAGATCAAGTATAATGATGAATTTCAGCAACATTTAGACCGAAAAATTGATGAATGATAAGCACAGTTTGGCACGAAAAAAAGCTTATATAGTGTCTTGTAATCGCCACAAAAAATATGATGATTTTTTTCACAACGTCAGAGAAATTGCAAAAAAAGATAAGACATTTCCAGATGTTTTTTTTAGAGAGGATCTATTTTTCAGACAATATTACAAACTATGATTTTTGTTAAAGGGAGGGGGGGGGGGGGGGGGGTAGCACGAATGAGCAAGTTTTGTTTAAAATAAAGAGCACCTAAAATATAGTATAATGCTCGAGGGAATTTTGGAGAAAAAGTCTAGTACTCGAGAAAATAATGATTCCAAATTTTTTTCAACGAATATTTTACCTAGGCTTTTCGGTAAAAATTCTCTTGGGGGTTTTACTATTTTGAGGATACTGATCATTTTTAAAACAACTTCATTATTCGTCAAACTCCCCCTTTAAAATATGTTGTGTTGTTCAAAACGTCGAGTACTTTCTAAATTGATTTTTTTCATGTACGTTCAGTGGGTGACGAGAATAATGAGATGATAAAAATGAAAAGAGCAAAAGATGGTCAAAGTTCAAAACTCACATGTTCGAGAAATTGTCAGATAAAATCATTGAAATTTGACATATTGTGTTGTCTAACACGTTGTCGTTTTTTAGTCGATGGCAGAGGCTTACAACCAGGCTCAGTGAAAAACGCGCCAGAAAATATCAAATCGAATCGGACCTTAAAAAACTGGTCGAGCTACATTTTTCACAAAATCTAACAATTTTATTAAACTTTTTCATTTTTGATATTATTGAAATCTTTAAAAACAAGTCTAACTTCTGTTGTTCCATCATCACAATTCAAAATCTGTTTTCCTGTTTCATCAATTTTGGAAGACAATGAAATCGCTGCCAAAGTCTGAAAAACTCGCCAAATAAACTACTGTAATTCAAAGGGGCAAACCTCATATTTCCGTTTCTCGAGAAGTTTTTGATTTCCAAATGATGTTGCTTCAGCAACAATTCCAGATGCCGAAACACTCTTTAACACTGGATTTTCAATTTTAAAATAAGTTATTCTTACTTTTAAAAGGTTCTGGTTTTCAGTGAATTCCATAAATTTTGAGGCTAAACCTTTGAAACGATGATTGATGTTGACTGATGAAATTTCACTGAAAATTACATTTGATCTTCAAAAAATGTTAATTTCTCACAAATGTATAACATTATCAATATGGGGTCGAAGTTGCCAGAATTGTTCATGTAATTCGTTCAATATTTCGCCAATTGTTTTCACTTCTCTTCGAGTTGTTTTGAACTCAAAATCATCTTCATTTTCACTTTCTCGATTTGTTTCACTTTTTCGCCAAACTGAGTTCAGCATACATCCAACAATTTCGTTGGTTTTCAGGCTTCGAGCTATAATTGATATTTCATTTTTGAGAGATCGATTTAAACAGGAGTTCAGGCAAACTGATATTTCGTTGGATGTAATGTTGGCGGCCTGGAAACAAAAATTGGCTGGAAATGCGTGAAAAAGGTGCAGCGAACATGATGGGATGATAAACTGAACTCACCCTCAAATTTTAGGTCACAAAAATCTCATGTTTGACACAAAAAATCTCGTCAAACTCGTCGACTCAAAAAACGCTTAGTTTTTTTTTTTGCCAAATTTCCGGGCCGATGTTTTCGGCAAATCCTGTTTTTTTTTGTTTATTCAGAGTGATAAACATTAAAAACTCGATTTCAATTTTCGTTCCATTTTTGGGCCCCATTCAGAAAAATTCGTTCAAAAATGTGGTCCGGGCCCTTTTTCTCACGTCGGGCCCTATTCAGGAACTTTTTGGTACCACCGGGCCCCATTCAGGGATTTGTGTTTTGGACCCCATTTTATGGGGCCCGGCCTTAGGCTCAGAGGCCAATTCAGAGACTCCCAATGTTTTCATCACATGTGCAAAACTTTCCCAAAAAATGAATTTTGTTCGATTCGAAAAATAAACAAAACATTTTTCTCCCTGTCAATCAATAATATTTGAGAAGTCACGTTGTTTAATTTTTGTCAATAATTTTGTCTAGACGGGCCAACATGTTTCAAAATGGATAGATGAGGCCGGTCCAATCGGCCCGAAATAGTAGGTCATGTGCCAAACACTTACACGATTCAAAGGTTCATCTTTTCCAAAATTATTAAGCAAAAATAGCATAACTTCATCTCGTTGATCATTTCTCAAAACTTCGAAATAATAGCATTCAGTTGGTTGTGGCACACTCTTCTCCATTATGATATGTCTCTTTTTTTCAATTTTAAAATGCAAACAAGACGAGAGACTGGAGAGACGCAGAGAAAGAATATTTAAACAACGAGGAATAAAAGAGGATGGATGATTTAATTGCAACTATGTTAGTCACTAGTATGACTACTTTTACATATATTAAAACTTGCCAAGTGGAATATTTTTCGCAAGAGACAGAGAGAATTATGAAAATTTTGAAAAAATATTATTGTTCGGAAACAAATAATTTTTTGAACATCAATTTGACCTCTTTTGTTCCGTCGTCACATATAAGCACTTGTTTTCCATGTTCATTCACTTTTGCGGCCAATGGAATTGTGTATAGAGTCTGCAAAAAATACTGTAGTTAGAACAAAAAATCAAAATACAAATACTGGAATTTGTTCATATTCTGGTACTAAACAGAATGGCGAGAAAAGTGTATTAGCAATTCACAGACCGGTACCACGCGCTCTATTGATAATCATTATGTGTACTCGGTTCAAAAGTGATTTTCAATGTATTTTAATATCAGCATTTGATTCTACGTGTCTAAAAAGTCGAGAAGTATGCTTGTTACATTTTTGAAGAATCTTGTTCTGGATATTTTTGCTGCTGAAATTTTGAAATATAGTAACCGCGTGGTAGCGATTTGTGAATGGCTAATATTCTCAAAATTCTAAACGTTACTATTCGCTTGAAAAAAATTCGCACTGGTTCATCTACACTTTCCTGTGTTATAAATCTAAGGGTCAAGGGTTCGATTCCGCTTATGGCATTTTTTTTGTTTTGAAATTCAGTTTTTTCCTTGTCTGGAAAATCGCTAAAATATTTTGATATACCAATAAAAGTTGTTGAAATTTCAAAGACTAACAGTTTTTGATACCTCGCAAATGCATGACTGACACGTGTTTCGAAATCTCGGAAAAATAGTATTTTTGATGAACACTTTTTACCTTATAATTCCGTTTCTCTAACAATTTCTGATTGCCAAAAGATGTGACTTCGGCCACGATTCCCGATGCTCCCACACTCTGAAATACAGTACTTCGAATGAACACATCACATTTTCCTACTTTCAAAACTTGAAGACTTTCGGTGAAATCCATTAATTTTGAAGCAATTCCTTGACGCCAAAACGTTTTGTTAACCGATGCGATTTCTCTGAAAATTAAGACAGTATTGAATTTTCGATCTTGAAAAAATAGAAGTAGTATTGAATAATGTTTCATCGATCTGAGCTCCGATTTTAGAAGCTAGTGAAAAAAGTTGATTTCTAGCACATGAACATAACTCACGCGTGTATAACAGTATGAACATGGGGTTTTTGTGTTTTCCAGAATTGTCCATGTAATTCGTTCAAAATCTCTCCAAGCATTTGAACTTCTTCTCGAACAGTTTTGAATTCAAAATCTTTTTCATTTTCATTCTCTTCCTCGATATTGTTTCTTGTCCAAACCGAATTGATCTTGCATCCAATTATCTGATCAGTTTCCGAACTTCTTGCAATAATCGAAATATTACTCAGAAATGCTCTATCCAATCCCATATTCAACGATTCTAATATTTCTTCTGATGTGATTTTAGCCGCTTTACTCAAAGGTTCTTCTTTTCCAAAATTAGTCAACAAAAATTGTGTAACTTCTTCTCTCATTTCTTTTCCCAGAATTTGGAAATAGTACTTTTCTGTTGGTTTCGGAAGTGGGGACACTTTGTTTCCGAGATTCCTCATCGCGTTCATTTGATCCATCTGCAAGAAAACACGAATACAAAAAAAAAGTTGGCGTCAAAATGGAAACTTTTTTCAAACTAAAAAACATGGCGCGCACATGGTCTCGCCACGAACACACACATTATCGTTGAGTTTTGTGTGTTCGTGACGAGATCACAGCGCGCGAAATTTATGATTTGGATTTTTTTTCATTTCGACGCCAACATTTTTACGTTTATAATTCTAAAAAATTCGGCTACTCAAATTTTGTCAATCCAGTCAGATAATTCAACGCGAAGTTGATCTACTGTCTAAATCTCTCATTTTCGCATTATCGTTCATAGATTTTTTGTGGTAGATCCAGGGCTGTCGTTTGGGCCGTTTACGGGGGCTCGCAGCCCGCCATATGTTGGGCCGGGCCGACCCGGCCAGCCCGTTGAAAACTTAATGAACGGGTATGGCTTGGCAAAACCAAATTTTGTTGCAATTATGAATTATTGTGGAAGCAAAAACCGTTTTACATCGTTTGGGCCTTATGTGGGCCGAACAAGAAGTTCCGTTGGTTTTTTAATTTTTACCGCGGGCTTGAAGAGCCCGTATTTTCTTGCTTGGGCTGGGCTGGCCCGGCCAGCCCGGCCCAAAACGACACCCCTGGGTAGATCATAATCAGATTGGATGATCTGGCTGGACGGACAGTAGAATATTTTGAAGAACTCACTGAAAACAAACTCGAATTAACAAAAGTAACAACTGCGAAAATCAATAGGAATCGCATTTCATAAATATTCGAAATGTCTGAGAATTATATTCTAGCGGGGCGTCGATGAACACATGGTCTGAGAAACTTTGTCGAAAAAAATAGAAAAAAATGGTTCTGAACAAAAAAAGAAGAAGATTCGAGTTCAAGTGGGGTTTTTCAAAGATAAAGTTATTTCAAAAAAAAAGAGAGCATGTTCCGAGATATTGGAATCGCAATAAAGATACGACCAAACCAGAACTGATATCTATGCGATGTGGAACGTTTAAAAAAATTCAAAAATACTTTGCAATTTGAGTCAAACTTTTTGACCTCATTTTTTCAGAAATTAATTTTTATTTATTTTTCACGTTTTTTTTTTCAATAGAACATGTTAAAGATTTTTGAAAAAAAAGGAGGTCAAATTGCACAGTTTTATTATTTTTTCTTTATTGTCAATCCGGTCAGATCATCCAACGAGAAAAGTGATCTACCACAAAAAGTCGTTGAAAGATCATGTCAAACTGAGAGATTCAGACGGTAGATCATTTTCTCGTTGGATGATCTGGTTGGTTTGACAATACGTTGCATATCGCAAAAAATAGAGAGACGCAGAGAAAATATATAATAATTTTGGAGTTTGTCTAATCAGAGAAAACAGCGACACACTCACACAACCCGGTTTTTGTTTGCAATCCATTCGGTTGTTTTCCAAGTCTATTCTATAGTTTCTCTGATACCTCTTTTCGTCTCAATAATTGCTTCCTGATCCGTAGTGTGGGTGCCTGTTCGAGCCACCCGGAAACGGAACAAAAACATGAAAATGAAAATTCTGACATTTTTTGAGCGTAGCAAATTTTTCTGATTTGTGTTGAACTAGAAAAATAATCAGTTCTCGAAAAAAGACATACTCATCATTCAAACATTTTTTTGTGAGATTATAGGTGTTTTTGACTTGGGCCGTTTTGGGCCGGCCGCATTTTCGGGCCGGCTCTCGGGCATAGTCAATTTTTTTCAAATCCCCGAACACCCCATTTTTCCCCTAGAACAAACAAATTTTGAGGCGAGGACAAAATCCAATAAAAATGAATAATTTTACGAGGTGCGACGCCAATTATTTTCCATGTTCCGAGATCGGAATTATGTTGTCAAATGCGCACAAAACTATCTTGAAATTGTTGGCATTCTCAGAAAATTACACGTCATTTCGAGAATAAAAATGAGTGTGTGTATGTCCCTTTAAACAGAGTATTAGAATGATGAAGTCATCAAAAATCATTCAATTAGTTTTCCATTCAATTAAGTGTGTAGAACAATCAAACAATATTAGTCAAGCAAAACAAATTTATGCGTTTTCGCCAAAAAAATACCAGTAACGAAATAATTGTTTATACAAGATTATTGTCAGCAAGCAGCAGCTGGTGTACCATTCAATGTGTCGAATGTTGAAATGCGCGATCGAAGCTGCAAAAAATATATACTGTACTTTCGAGGAGCATGGGCATGAAAATGAGGTGATCAAAGTCAGGTTTGGTCGAACTACTTTTACGTTTTTTTCGGAGAATTTCTGTAGGAAACAGAGGTGTCTAAGGGGACCCGCGCCAAATGTTGGGCCGGGCCTAGGGTTTTTTTTTATTTTTACCGCGGGCTTGACCGTATTTTGTTGCTCGGGCCGGGCTGGCCCAATCAGCCCTGCCTAAAACCCTGGTCAACTATTTCCGAAATTAAAGATCAAAAACTTTCTCCAAAAATCAGAAAAAAAAGTAGTCCTAAATCTGGAAGAACACCATGCCCTTTCTCACATATGTACATTCCCTCGCGAACAACCTACCATTCCAGTATGCTCATCCTTGGTTATTCTCGTCACCACACTTCCTCGTCTTGTTGCCGTTTTTCCATAAAGTCCCAAAAGTTGTAAAGCGGCTCTACGGAATCTACTATTAAATACACAGTAGATCATCATGTTTGATGCGCTGAAAAATAACATTTTTCACCTAAAATGTGGCTCGTTCGAAAAAGTAAAACTAACCTGTTAACACATACTAGCAAGTTGGAAAGCGGTATCCTTTGGCGAAATAGTTTTTCACTTGTATATTTATCAACCAAGTTATTAACTCCTGGTGGAATATTACAGATGATGAAGATGCCAGTCATTACTGTTGCCATTATTGTTACTCTGAAAAAAAGAATAGTTTTCGGTGGAACTATTTAAACCAAAAATTATATGAAGTAGGCAAAGTTTTGAAAATGAATCCGATCAAATAAATTTAGAAACAACGAGACGCAGAGATAATATTTAGAAATAAGTTATATTCGGGTCACTTTCATATTTTTTGTTTTTCATTAAAATGCATAGTGACACGTGGAAAACTCGAATTGGGAAAACATTTAGGAGGGTTTTTTTCTGCTTACTTTCTTTCCGCATCTTCTCTTTTCGATCTTGGATTGCCATGAACCATTGATTCTTGAACACGATACGCTCTTCTCACTTTTTGTATTACAATTGCGTTCAAAAAAATGATAAGAGTCCATGGAATCAATTGCATAAAAGCAAAATATAAATAAAATAAATAGAACTCAATGTAGAACTGATTGTTTCGAAGAGCTGTTGGAACAACTTCACCATTTTCGTTGAGACGAACTTCAAAAAATGATGGAAGCTTGAAGAGAGTACTGCAAAGTTGTCAAATTTCGAAGTGGAACCCCTGAGCAGGTTGCACTTTTTTTCGAAGTTTTACAATTTCGATATTTTTCCACTTGCCCTTTTCGTTTTTTTATTCATAGTTATTCATGTTCTCACATTTTTCAGTGCGAATTTTCTTTCATCATAAGTACGACAAGATAAATTTGTATTTTTTCTAACAAAGTTGTACTCTGCGCATGCAATAGCTTCCCAAAATAAACAACTTTGCATTTGTGTGCAAAAGTTTTGAGAAGCGGATTTGTGAAAATTTTTTGCTATGTCCGTGGTATGATCAGAACCAAAAAAACCCCAATTTCTCACCTTATAACTGTGATGCAAATCAACACTGTCAAAGAAGTTTTTCTGGTCGCCCATACTCGTTTTTTGATCGGAAATGATACAGCGATATATCGATCCACAGTCACTGCGACATATGTCCAAATCGATCCGGCTTGTGCGATAAGACTCAGTGGAAAAATACTGACTGTTGATTGCCAGAAGAAATGACAAACCATACTGGATTGCTTGAAAAATTGAGACACTAGTATGAGAAAAGGATTTGGGTCCAGGTCATGAAAATCTTCTAAAGTTATTGAAGAACATGACCAAAAAACGAGCAATTATACACTTTTCTTCTTACCCTATCTTCCATTCTTCCACATTCATGCATTGATGGATAGAGCATTATTGATGAGAGCAAAATTATAACGTCGAATAGAGAAAGACCACACAGTAGAATCTAGAAAACATTCATGTAAAGATGTATAGCTTCGTGATTTGAAATTCTCATCTTTACACAATCTGTTTTTTTTTGTTGCTCACATTTGTTATTGAATTTTCGAAAGTTTCCCCCCATATTTAGCTTCATTTCCATTCTGTTTTCATTTGAATAAAGTCCATTTAAGGCTCTAATAGCATGACCTTTTTGTCAGAGAATTCTGAATTTTTGAGTAGGTTGAAAACGGATATTGAAGATGCCGAAAAAGATGTGTTGCTTTTCTCGTAATACCTTTTTTCTGTGCTAATTTATTCAATATTCATTTCTTTTTTTCTCCAAGTTCAAAGATATACACATGATCTTCAATGTCCCTTTAAAGTCACCTCTTTTGTGCAACTTCTGTGTTTTTCAAGCGGAAATTGACTTTTTTTTCGAAAAAAAAGACAACACAAAAAAAAACAAAATTAGTTGAAACCGAAACTAACTTCTAATGAGTTTTGTCGAAGACGCGCAAAAACAATTGCAGATAATATGGCGGCCACGATTCCCGGAATGCAAACCTGAAAAAAAAGAAAAATGATGATTTTCAAAAAGTTTCATGTTGCCCTTGTTCGCGTCATTTCATATTTTTGAAAAAGATGCATAATCCTCATTCTTATTAAAGGTGGACTGCGATATATCTGAGAAAGACGGTGTGCAATGTTGCGTCATTTATAGTGTAGTGAAATTCTTCGAAAATGTGTGTACTTTTTTGAATTTATAATGGTTCGATAGAGCGCACATGGTCGTTAAGACGGAAAGGCGGAATTGCTTGTGTTTGTTTTTTTCCTGGCACTGTATCAAATTTTTTGCGTTTTTTTGGTTTTCGCATCATTTTTCAGGGGCACACAAACTATATTATAGACGAAACACTCAATTATCTCGCAGTCCACCTTTAATAAAAATACAATTTTTGTCTGGATAGATTAACAAGGTTGAATCATATTAGATTAAAGGGGGAGTTTGACGAATAATGAAGTTGTTTTAAAAATGATCAGTGCCCTCAAAATAGTGAAACCCCCAAGGGAATTTTTACCGAAAAGCCTAGGAAAAATATTCCAAATTTTTTGACCACGTACGTGCAAACTTGAAAATTTGGAATAATACGTTGAAAAAAATTTGGAATCATTATTTTCTCGAGTACTAGACTTTTTCTCCAAAATTCCCTCGAGCATTATACTATATTTTAGGTGCTCTTTATTTTAAACACAACTTGCTCATTCGTGCTACCCCCCCCCCTTTAATGCTTGTTGTTGTTGATGTTTTACGCATAAATAATTCATCTGGTTTTGTATTCTGAAACCACCCTCGAGAATCAAAATATCTCTCTGCAAATGCATGGATCGTTGCAAAAAAAAATCAACAAGCAATGTTTTAAAAACGTGAAACGGTGCAAGGCCAATTACAGTAGCATTTTCGCTGTAAAGAACATTGGCACGTGGGTTTTAAACATTCATGAGAGGAAAATGTTTTTTTTTTCACATGTTCCTTCAACCAAAATATACAATATCCTAGGCCATATTGGTTCTCTTCCAATGGTATTATTTTATTTCAACCCTATAATACTTCGTTTGTGTTCACGTGAAAATGTTGAATCGGAACATGACGTACAAAAAAAAGAAAATTAATAAATTCTTTTTTTTTTTTAGAAATTAACACGTCTAACCATACCGATCATGAGGTTTTTGGTCAAAACTTGAAAACAAAAAAGCTCATCCCGACCAGTTATAGACGTTTCCTGATTCCCGGTCAAGTACTGTTCGTTCCGGCAGCGAAGAGTACGCGCTCGCCGACACGCTGCGCGGACGACGATGTTCATGTCTCTTGATTTCGTTTTTTCACAATTTCGTAAATTTTTTCACCGGTTCACATTATTCATGTAGTTTCAACGTTTCTTCCAAGTTTCAATTTCTCAAGAGATTCTTAAAAACTAAATCTAACAAAGCTGAAAATCATTCTCAGCTTTAGTCGAAAACTACATTGTTTTACCTTCTCTAAAAACAGCCTAAACTTAAGAAAATTGACCCATGCGATTTTTTCTACAGAAAGGTTTTTATAATTTAAAACCCTTTCTGTAGAAAAAATATAATATAAGGTACAATTGACCCGAAAATGTATTTCAGGGGTGCCATCGAAAAAAGAGAGAACAGACGAAAAAGATCAAAGGTGGTTTCAAGGCGGAGAGTAAAAATTGCGGGTCTGAAATTTCGAATTTCGTTTTTCGACGATATTTTTCTTTTTCAACGTCATGAAACTTTTCAACATATTCCACAACCAATTTTAGAATTTTAGAGATGAAAAGAATATTTTAAAAGGGTCATATGAAATGTGTTTTTCGTGCACAAACATTCAGACCCACAAGTTTAATTTTTGTAGATCACAAGCGCTAATTTTCGAATTAACAGATTTTCCTATCGGTTGGCAGCCTCCTGAAGGTTTTGAAATACCGTGTAACTTGTGAAATATATTGTCAATCCGAAAAAATTTGAATATTGGAAGAGTGAATTTGTGGTCGTCGAAACTACCGTATAGGATGATAGATCAAAAGTAATTTTTTGAGTCTGAAAATTTAATTCTTGTAAAACAGTTGTACTTCGGCCAAATGGTATTAGAACAATTTCTAAGATTTAAAAATGTGCTCAACCTTTGCATGATTTTTTGTTTCCTCTGAAATTCCTCTCAAACTTCAGTAATGAAATTGTTTGTATTTTTCAGGCATACAAAGTTCATTTTTGATCTACCTTCTTTAACTTATCCTATACGGTAGCGGGTTCCTCTTCCATTCTAAAATTTTCGGATTGACAATAGTTTGGTTCCGGGTTTCCTACGCCAAAAAAACTAATAATGAGAAAAAAGAGATTAGAACAAATAGAGTGAAGGATTATTCATTCACATCGAGTCCAAAAACCATTAACACAAATTTCAAAAACTCTTCAGAAGGTCTCGCAACGATCGGCCCGAACCTTTCCGATGTTTTTCCGAACTTTTCTTTGGCTTGTTTTTCATCATTTATAGTAGGCCTCACCCCCCGTTTTTTTTTCTGCTCAGAGAGAAAGCAGGCTTACGTAAATTTTGTTTTTCGGTTTCAAACTTTTGCAAACAACAAAGTTTGATCAGAACACAGAGAAAAGACATGATACAACACAATATCGAAACATCGAGATTACAGCGAGTTTTGAAACTTCGGGCAAATTTTCCTCGTAGATCAAAATTGAATTACTTATCAGCACCAAGTTTCAAAAATTCTAAATTGAGAGAGACACAGAGAAAAACGAAACATTTTCAGTTCGAAAGGTCACGTTTGTTTTTTTCGACAATTACTAAACTGGGCCAGGCCCAATAAAAAATAAGCCAAAAAAGGAACGTTCATTCAAAATATCGAGCACAGCTTCAAAATCGGACCAGAAAAGTTTTTTTTTGTTGAACCTTGGAAGTAAGAAACATCGGACCACATTGCATTTTTTTGAAACCTGGCCGAATTATTTTCTTCACTCTGGCCATTTTCAGACACATTGTTCATAATTGTTCGGCTTTTCTCGGGTTCATTTTTATCCCTACCAGATTCAGATTGTCCAAATTTGCAGTTACAAAAAATCTAATTCCTCTGTGTCTCTCACAATCTCGTGTCATTTCCAATTTTTCAAAACCACATAAGAAAGATATATTTTTTTTTTCGAATTCACATTTTTATTTTACCGATTTAAGCCCCCAATTGTAGACGTTTTCTAATGAAAATGAATTGAGGAGAAGCCAGAAAAAAAGAAAACAAACAAACAGAACGAACGAACGAATGAATGAATGAATTGAGAATTGGTATTTAAAATGTCTTTTTGATCTTTTTGAATTACCAAATATCGTCCAAAATCTAAAATTTAAATGTTCCTCTTTTTTCCCAGTTTCACCCAATGTATAGTACACATCCAAAAATAAATACATATTTTCCTTACATTTCTCAAAATTAGCATAGTTTTCAAAAAATACGCACAATATTCTTTTTTTTCAGTAACCGAAGAAGAAAAAAGGGACAATTAGTGTGGAAAAGGGTCCCAGGGGTAATTTGGTGAAAATTTTGAAAAGAACATGTAAAATGTACTGTGGTCTCATTAAAATGTCTTGATTCATAGAGGTAATTTGTAGGTCAGAAGCAGACATGGCAAAACAGCGGGCCGGGATGATTGTTTAGGGTCTTAGATCTGCCCGATGGGTTGCTAGAAGTAATACCCGGGGTCTAAGCGGCTAGTTGTTACTGAAAAGAGAACAAACATTGTTTTTGTTGGCCCAAAGACACGGCTTAGGCCAAGAACAAATGGCCATGGACGGCCCCGGCCCGCTGGTTTGCCATGCCTGGTCAGAAGAAGTGTTTTTTTTTTGTTTTCGAAAATTTTTGTTTTTCTCGGAAACAGAACACAAATTTTTTGCTCCTTTTTAATCAACACAACATCAGGGTGAAAAGCAGAAAAAACTTGCGGAAAAATTTTCTATTGGCTTCAAAAAAATTGTTGTTGTTTTTTTTAATTGATACTCGGGCCGTTTCAGGCTGCTCATTCACAATGGACCTTGGCCGGGATTTTGTCAAAACCTTTATAGGAAACATGAAAAATGTTCCCAGTAAATTTTCATCCTTTTTCTAAAAATTTCCGGTTAGGTCGGGCCTGGTTTGTTGAACGAATCGAAAAATGAAAAGTCGAGATCTTGGTTGGTTCCGGATTTCAAAATTTCAGAATTTTTTCACTCAAGTTTTTTTCAGGTCTCGTCGCGATTCGTCTATACATAATCGAACGGATACAAAATTATTGATTCACAGCGTAACTTGAGCAAGTTACAATTGTGTTTAACAGTTCGTCATGTCCCTTTAAAATAAAATATTTTCGACATGTTCCTTTAAACTACTATTTATTTATTTCTGAAAAGTATTTGATTTTCAAAACAACCCTGTCATCAACTTCCTCATAACATGTTCAAGTGCTTTTTTCTTTCTTTTTTTTGAACGTGTCGTTGAAAAACGTTCTATCATCAAATTGGATTTTAGAGACACCTAGTATTACTTTCAAAAAGTCACAAAAGTTTTTCTTACCATTGGAATGAGAAATATATAAGTGACTCTCTCGACATTTTCATAACCGAACAGATATTGCCAAATAGTAGAAGATGTGTAGTTTCTCTCATCGATCATAATTGGAGCATAGAAGATGAAAAAAAAACGAGCTTCCCTTTCAGCTCGAAAAAAACACGCGCACCACAAAAATGGGAGGAGCTTCGAACGAATGGGGTGGAGTCTAGGAGGGTCTTTTTTGAACGAAAATGAATTTAAAAAAAACACACACACAAGAATTTTTAAGTATGTTGAAATATGAAATAATTTATTGTAGTCAATAAAAATCACCATGGCTCAAAAAATAGAAAAAAGTATATTTTCTTTGTTCTAAGAAAAAGAAAAAAGAAGAAAAATGTCATCAAAACCCAAAATAATTAACAGTTTTGTGATTAAGTGTTAGCTAGAATTCTTGAAAAAAAAGAAAAACAAATAATGAGAAGACAAAAAAAAACCGATTTTTGTTTCGTCTTTTTTTTTTGAAGAGTCATTAGTGATGATCATTGGTGTGACGGAAACGAAAAACGGAATAGTTCAATTAGTCAAAAACTCAGGAAGAGAAAAGAATACCTAACTGAACCACCGACTTCCAGGACATTTCGAAACCGCATGAATTTAACATAAAAATATCGAAGAAAATCCAAGAAATAATGTTTTTCTTCCGCGCTTTCAACAAAAGTGTGTACCGACATCAGACTGGATACCCCATACAGTAAGTCAAACAAACGGTTCTTTCTTTTTTTTGTTGGAATTTCATGTGGTTTCGAAACGTCCCGGAGCCAGATTTTTAGACACCAAAAGTTTTGAGAAACTTTCCCGATGAGTCAAATTACCTTTCCTGACATTTTCGTCAAATGTCGCATTCTCAAATCACATTTCTTCGGTTTAGGCCAAATTCGAAAAAAAAACCACGTCTGATTTAGAAAAATGTGCAACAACGGCCGTGACATTTTTTGGTCCAAAATTCACAGTCACGTTTTCAAGAGTAATGTTTCAAGTCACGCCACGTAAACTTAAAAACTATTATTTTCAGCAATATCTCTCTGTTTTTGTTTTGGTCGTTATTTACAGCGACAAAATAATTTTCCCAAGATTTTCACAGCCAAAAAACTGCATAGAATGAACCTAACACCGGTTAAACCAATACTCTAAATAAAAATAAAAAGAGGAACTACGAATCGTTTAATTTTTCACTTCAATAAATTTGACGAAGTTCTCTGAATCAGAAATTTCAGTTTTTTTGTCAAGGAAGTGAAATCAAAAAATGAAAGTTCCAATTTTTGTCTGGAAATCCGAATTAAAAAGTGAGTTTAAAAAAAACGAGACAAAGTTGTGGATATTCTATTGAGTGGTTTTGCACTTTTTAAAACATCAGGCACAGTTTTTGGATATTTCATCAGACACGGAAGAATATCAAAAGCAAGTTTTTTTGAAAATTGAAAATTCAGAGAAAATTTGACCTATCCTGGAAAACTTTTTCACAGGGAAGTGGTGCGAAAAAATGTGGAGATTTTCGATAAAAAATACACCATTTTTTAGAGTTTTGGACGCTGAAAAAGATGTTGTTGTCAGATTTTTCGAGACTCTTCTCAAAATCGAGATGGCAAGATTTTCGTGAAAAACTAAAATCTGGAAATCTCGATAGAAACTCATTCCAATAAGGTCATAGTACACCTAACTATGTCAACTTTGTATAATTCACCATTCGCGAATGAATAATTTTTACAACTAGGAAAACGCTGGCCACGGATGTTGCATTTTTAGTGAAAACGCTCGCGTC
Organism: Caenorhabditis sp. 8 KK-2011; assembly: GCA_963572245.1. Lineage (NCBI taxonomy): Eukaryota > Metazoa > Nematoda > Chromadorea > Rhabditida > Rhabditidae > Caenorhabditis > Caenorhabditis sp. 8 KK-2011. Next base: position 4,179,305 of record OY751549.1, read on the forward strand.
GCAATTGTGCGGCGAACGCGCCGTAACACAAACATCAGCAACGTTCTGAAAACTGGCAACGTTCGTAGCTAACAGGCGACAAAGTGGTTTTTGAAGCTGCGTTTCATGGTATTTTCAGTATTTTTTCATTAAAATAAATGTTTTTATGTTTCTTCTCGTATGAAACAACCCCAGAGTATTTCCAAATCCATCAAAAGTTTAAATTTGAAGGAGAAAATTAAGACCAAACTTCGCAGCCAATCTTTGAGCTCCACAGAGGAGTCTCGCGAATTCTGACAACGAGATATTTCTCGGCGTGTCAAAATCTATGAAATCACAAAATTTCACTCTGAAATGCCGGCGCCAACATCAGTCAGAGAAAAACTTACAAAAATTATTTTGACCTGGATATCATTTCAAATTTTTGAGACCGGCCCGGAATTGCAAAACATTCAGAAAAGTGGAAAAGTATAAAAATCCATGAACCAGGACTTTGTTCATTTTTTTTTTTCAAAATAGTTTTTTTCTCATGCATTTTTGAAAAAAAAAATGAAACAAACGGAGTTGTCCACAAAATGACCTTTTCTCAAGTGTTGTTTTTTCGACTTTGGGGTACTGTAGTTTTCACATTTTCCAGTATTTCCAAATTTCCCATAACTCCAAAAAGCATAAAAAAAAAACACCAACAAATGTTTTTTACTCCAACCAACTAACTAACTAATAACACATTACCGTATACCTGAAAACCCAAGTTTTTTTTCTCGCGCGAATCTAATTTCATTTCCATTAACAAATCTTATACGGAATGCTCATATTTCATAAAGCAGGTATCCGCGAAACAGTATAAAAATTGAAGAGACGCAGAAATATCACCTGTTACTTTTTCCCACGCAGACCTAATATAAATAATATTCAGAAATAATTCTCATTTTTGTAAGCTCATTCGCATTATTTTCTATTATGGCTTTCAATATTTCATCGTTACTTTTTGAAAAAACTGAAACTTCTTTACAAAAAATTGAAGAACCCGTAGATGTAGAAGAAGAGGAGGAAGAAGAAGAAGAAACTGAAGAGGATGTTACAAGTACAGTAACCCCATGGGGTCCTTTGGCAGGTAGCCAATTAGCCATGTTTGCTATTGCCAATGATTTGAGAACACCAACTTTGGTCGAACTACAAATGCTACTAGGAGTATCTGGTTGGTTTAGTTTGTTACTTTTGATCCCTGTAAAAACTCCAGTTTCCAATAAATTCAATTTCTTTTTTAACCCTGGTCGTCGGTGATACTCTTCTCTTTTTTAGGACTTGACATGTTCCATCCTTTGACATTTCATTCTTTCAGCTCGAAAACATGATTATAAACGATCTCGAAAATCAGTTAGTGAACGAAAACCTCGACAAGCCTATTCGGTCAAACAATTGGATCGTCTCGAAAGCGAATTTCAGGTATCATCATGGAATTCGAACATCGAAAACAAACTTATTTTACAGAGCGACAAATATTTGAGTGTAAACAAAAGGGTTCAACTGTCTCAAACTCTGAATTTAACTGAAACTCAGATCAAAACATGGTTTCAAAATCGAAGGTATTTAAAGAAACTAGAAATAAATTTCTCGTGTTTATCAAAATCTCAAAATTGAAAACTTCAATTTTCAATGTGTGAAAAACAAAAATCGAAAAAAAGAAAACTGTTTTTGAATTCATTATCTGGAAGAGCTGCGTCCGCAAACACCGTTCATGTGTTTGTGTGTGCGGGTACAGTAACCCACGAAAAAATTGGTTTTGTTTTTCCTTTCAAACATTTTTGGGTTTTTGAACCACGGAAGTTGAACTTTTCAATTATAAGATTTTTTGAACATGGAAAACCCATTTCTGATTGATTTTTTTCTTTTTGTTCTGATAACATGAAATTTGTCAAATTTTAGAACAAAATGGAAGAAACAATTGACATCGTCGATTCGTCAAATGTGTCGAGAAGTCCCTTCTTTACCATTCCTACCCACCCAACTTCCACCAAAACAAGAATGACAATTGATTTATTGTTCGCATAAATGTAACTTTTTTTAATAGTAGGTAACAATGTGTCGATAGGGAACGTTTGAACGGCTATTCATGATGGTATACGGTTGAATATGACTAGTTTGGCAAGCGGTCTAAACCTGAAATCAGTTAAATTCCATATAGGTTAGTGTGAACGAATCCAGGCAAAACCCAACAAATTAGTACTAACCTGGCCAGTTTGTCCTTGATGGAATGTGTGCGATTCGACACCACCATGACCGTACCCTCGTGGTCCAAACAGCGCGCCGTAACATCGATTACAGTATGGTTTTCCTTCTCTCTTAAACATATGCTAATTCAATACTATTCATAAGAACTTGAGAAAATACCTCTGAATGACTACCGGCTGAAAGGGTCTTCTTGCATGCATCATTTTCACAACGGAGACATGGTCGATGCCAGTCGAATCCGATTGAAGTTACACGTTCCGCTGAAAAACTTGGTTTTGTTTTTTTTATTTTTAAACATTTTTTGGGATACTCACCAAAGTAAACTGGTTTTGTGCATCTTGGGCAATTTGGCATTTTTTCTAAAAGCAAAACGTTTTATTTGCAAGCTTGAAACAAATGATGGAAAAGACAAATTCAACGTGGCCACGTGGAAAAAAAATCACGTCGAAAATTAATTTTTTTATTCGCGTAAAAAATTAATTTTTCAAAGGCACACATGTTCAATACACAAAAATGTCTCAGAGCGAACACGTTTTGTGTAATTCTTCCGGACTATTATTTTTTTTATTATTTTTTTTTTGAAGTTGCAACTTCAAAAAAACGCGTTGAAACACAGTCTATTCGATAATAGAGGTACGTTTTTAATGTTAAAAATATTGTTTAAAAAATTGAGGACATCTAAAAAAGTTTTTAGCAGTCTGGCCAAGTTCGAATTTCACGAAGTAAACATTTCTTCTGTCATATGACAAAAAATGTGTTGATCGAGAGTATAGAAAAAAAAACCAGATTTGGATTATTTTTAATCAGCTTTTTTTCGATATGCTAATTTCTTTGCATCAAACTTTTTGTGTGAATACAATAAGTGAGTAAAGTAGGAAAAATAAATATGTGTTATACACACAAGTTGAGAGCGCATCTGTTCATTTTTACAACATTGCGCGACCTTCGGAACAAGAAAGAAATATCTAAGCTGTAAAAAACAGAAGGGCCATCAGATGCAGATAGAACTTCATTTTCAACTTCGAGAAAAAAAATTCGAAACCGGATAACTAAAAAAAAATTGAATTAGATTGTGTCAATATTTACATTCAACACTTTTTTGTGTTCAAAAAATGGTCATGACCAAAAAAGACAATGAATGACAAAAAAATTAGAATGCATTGGCTTCATCATGAAAAAACGAACTATTCAAAAAACCACGAGATGATGTAAATCAGATATAAAACTTTCCGGGAAAAATGAAACCAGTTCCATTTTTTAGCGAGAGAAACAGAAAAGGCGGGAAATTCGAAAAGTTGGAAGGTTGCCAGACTTTTTCTTTCAAGGGCACAAATGTGGGCAATTTGTTGCTTTTTAGTTTCAATGAGTATAAGCAACCGGTTCTAGCGAACTTTAGAAAATTTTCAAAAATTTTGTTCGAAAAAACAGCGAAAACAGCAATGGGCTTCAAATACACCCAAATTTTATTTTGTGCGGATAAAAATTATACAATGAGGCCGAGCTGGCCTTTTTTTGAAATACCAAAGACAAAAAACAACACTCTCGTGTTATTTTAGGTTACCTTACTCCTGGTCGAATTAGAACTTTCAATTTTCGCGCGTTGTGCCAAGCTGTTAGAAGATGAGCGCTTTTCGCGTTTGCGCATTTTTTCACATGTGAACACAGTAAGATCACCCGTTTCGAATCAGATATACCTGTAAATTAATTGTTTTTTGAAGTTAAAACTGCTTGAGTGTTGCTCTCGATCTTATCGAATTTCCTTATTGAGAGACTGTTCAAGTTACGTGGCCTAGAACACCAAATTGACATAAAAGAGTTTTTGCAAACATTGAAAATTCACCTTTTCTCGTTTTCTGATAAAAAGTCTTTTTTCTTTTTGTTTGAATAAAAAATAAAAAAATTATGTTTCAGATGACGATAAAATTGTCACCAATGGAAGAAGTTCCGGTCTTTGCGCCAACAAATTATTCTTTAACGCAAAATATTCCCGAATTTATGCAACATACAGATGTCGATGTCCCGAAAGTCATTTACAACGGTGAAAACATTTTGTGGCTTGGAAAACATCGAGGAAGATGCATTTCATTATGGAAGAGAGATACGTTCGATAATGTGGACCCGTTTAAAATTCTCACAACAAAAGAAGTCGATGTAGATCCAACTGATATTTGGTAGAGTGTTTTCAAATATTCTTTGTATTATCCTTAAAATAACTTTATTCAGTTTAATAGGTAAGAATAGAGCATGCGCGGGATTTGCTGATGGTTCTATTGCGATTCTTAATACCGACATGGATGATATTGCGCTAGTTCAACATATCCCAAGTGTTCACGATGGATGCGAATCTCGTAAAGTTATTGGCTACGAAAATGGAAAAATTCTCAGCGCTGCAACCAATGGTTCCCTAGAGTTGGTGGATATTGAGACTGGTACTTCTACGACAGTTTTCACAGTAAGTTCAATTCTCCAAGTTTCGTCGGGGAACTCAGAACTTTGTGGTGTGCTCCGTCTGAAAACCAAAAATAATTTTAGTAAACAAAAGTTATTTCCGTCAAAACATACTCGGAAAAATCAAGGAAACTATCAGATGACAGATTTGAATTCCAGGGTCAATCTGGAATACGCTCAATGTGTTCAACGTTCGGAGGCCAGTTAGTTGCTACGGGAAGTTCCATTGGACAAATAAGCATTTGGGATTTACGGCAGAATAATTCGCAAGAAGTATTGGACCCGGTGACCATGCTTGTACCATCAGAAAAGGCGCTCGACTCTGTAACGGCCCTCTGCTCACATCCAGCACAATCCAATTTAGTATGTTTGAACAGTTTGATGTCTTAATACGACCTGCCTCTTTCCAGTTATGTTTCGGTACAAATTATGGAATTGTTGGATTAGTTGATGTTAGAAATGGTAAAAATGCGGCGGTGTCAAGTACATATTTGGTTACTGAAAAAGCGATTACACAAGTCATGTTTCATCCAAATTGTAGTGACAATTTGTTGTGCTCTTCGACCGATGGATCTCTACTGAGATTAGACGCATCTAACGTGCCAATGTGAGTTGAATCATTATTTTTTTAATATTTGAAGAAAAAATTTGATTATGGGCTTATTCACAAGAAAAAAAATAATGTAAAAAAACAAAAAAAAAACACAAACAGTTTATTCACCTAATGTCGAAAAATGTCGAAAAACCCCCCTTTTTTCGAGGTTTCTCGACATTTTTTCGACGTTTTTCGACATACTTTTACACACAAATGAGGTGAATAACCAATTTTTGTTTTTTAGTGTTTTTTTTTACATTATTTTTTTCTTGTGAATATGCCCATTACAACCGAGGGTGAAATTTGGGTTCTTTTGAGACGGCCGGAAACCCGCTCTGACCGGCGGGCTTTTTACTGAAAGGCAAGAAAGGAGCCCGGCCGGAAACGGGACTGAAATGAATTGGGAGTTTCGGTACTTACATATACAACTCATACTTTTTCTAGATAAGCAATAGTCTAGAAATGGTTTTCACAACTTTTTCAAAACAATTCTATTCCCGCCAGGGAATTTCCCGGCTCTGAGAAACACACGTCTAAAAGTCCGGCCGGGTCTGGCAGGGGTTTTTTGTCCCGAAGTTTTTTCACCTCTCCAGCCAGGTATGACTCTTGCTCTAAGTTTTGCAAAAAATGTGATATCTGTCAGGCTTGGGCGGAACCGATCCTTCAATTTTTTTTTCTTCTAATTTTTTTTCGAACTTTTTTTCCGAAAATATTTTGGAAACGCATTCGTGGTTGTCATTTTTCTTATTAATTTCTAGCAAAAAAATTAGAAAAAAAAAATCAGGTTCCGGTTCCGCTCTGATATCTATGCACAGAAAAAAAGTTTTCACAATTATCCAAATTTTCCCCCAGAATGTCACCGTGAACAAATTCAAATTGTTGAAACGATACGAGACACCTTGTTTCGCCAGGAATGATCGTGACATTTCCTAATTTTCAAAACATCCCCCATCCATTCATTTTTACTCCTAAAAACTTGAAATTGTTTTTTCTGTCTGAATTACTGTAGTTTATTTTTTCCATTTTTTGAATACGTTATCTAAATTTCATTCACAATCTGAGCGAGATATGAGTAGTTTGTGCAGTGCAGATCGAACAGTTTTCTAGATTGAAATTCTCTCCCAAAAAAATCGAAAATTTACAGGACTACTCAAAATCGAACAGTCAAAGAGAATGTTTGGTTGATCGGCGATCTCGCCACTCAACTACGAGGCGAACCAATTCGTCGCCAATCAGTCTTCCCAATATCTTCTTTCGATTGTCGCGGTGATTCGATTGTTGCCTCGAGCCCCACCGGTTTCATCACATCTTATGAAAATTTGCCATTTTTCCCGATAAGCAGCATTTTTTGAATAAATTTTGATTTTTTTTTGTCTAGTTTTTATTCTTACTTACGCCAAAATTCCTTTGAATTGGATTTTTAATACCTTGTTGCATTATTTGTTCATCCTAAATAAGCTTTCATGCTCCATTGATAATGTTGTTTTCGTGGCCTTTTTTCTTTGGGAATATAATTTTATTTGTTTTTACTCACTTTTAAAAATATTTGAACAGGGCAGTTTTTAAAATGTGTGAAGTGTTTGTGACATTCGAGCAGTGTGTCGTTTTTGGCTTCACTGTGGGCCCGGGCCATCTAGGACCGAAAATGGCTTATTTACAAGTGAGTTTTATACTTTCCTCCTACACGAAATATAGCTTAAGTACGTTCAAAAAGCAGCAAATTTTTGGGCTGATTTTTACAATGACTTCATGCTCTAAACTTTTTCTGAACAAAAGAAATTCACACAGCCGAAAATATGTGATTGCTCCACTTAAAGTGTAAAATCAGAGTTCTGATGCTAAAAGTCAGTTACAGTATTGTCAATATGCAATCGAAAAAGTTCCCAATAAAAAATGAAGTACGCAAAGGTGTCTTCCACTGTCAGATAAAGTTTTCCCAGGACTTGTCATCTAATAACTCATTGTCTCGAAGAAACCACAAATCGATCATCATAACTCGTCTCCAATTCATTCGACAAAACCCTACTTTCCAAGCGTTTCGTTCTATTTATTTGCCATTCTCTTGTTCAACGAACGAACATATGACCGATATTTGTCGCTGAAAAAATAACTTGAGAAGAAATGTCAGGTGTTTTGTTTTGTTTTTGCTAATACTTTCTGAGCTGTGATGATGTCAAATTCAGGTAACAGTTAAACCTGAAATTGTCATCTTCGAAACACGAAAAGACGAAGGCATACTTTTTTAGCATTTAGCATGTGTTATCATTCGTTTTCTCTGTTGTTGTATGATGTGTTCGGGCAGTTCTTAATTTCTGGTTTTTCATTGGAAAAAATATATTCATTTTGATGATCTATGTCGAAAGTTTTGCGACAAAAACGAATCCTAAAAATATTTGAAATGTAACACGAGAAGGTGTGAAAATTGAAATGGATCTCTGATGAATTTCGAAATCTTGATTTGCAGCCATTTTTTCCATAAAACAAATTCGAAACGTTATTGAAAAAGTTATTTGATAAAAAAAAATTGTCTTTCTCTCATAGAATGTCTTTTCTGTTCTTTGAGTCGCTATCATGCCTCAACACATCACAGTGTGTATTTGAGTACCTAAATTTTTAGGTTTCCAAAGTTTTGAAAATTTTTCCTGGTAGGTCAAAATATTTTTTGTGATCTTTTCTCTGAATTTCTCATTTTTAAATTATATTTCTTCGGTTTTGGCCACATCCACAAAACTGTGTCTGATCTAGAAAAATGTGGGAAAACCTTGAGATACAAAAATACACACTGTGCACATGCTTTATTCTTTTCGAAACTTTCATTTTCTCCAAAATATCATTTTCCTATTTGTTTTGTTGATGAAACATTGTGTTCCTTTTTCTGTTACCTACGTGGCTCTTTTCGTTTCTTATCTGTTTACTTTTGTTACATTTTCAACATTTTTTTTGCAGGGTTCTCTTCCATCCCGCCCAATTTTTGCGAACGATTCTCGTTCCTTTACCCACCACACAACAACGATAGGTTCATAAATGTGAGTTTTTTTTTTTAATTTTAAAAAGTAATACTGTGTAACACCTGCAAAAAAAAACGAATTCAACAATAGAACTACAAAAAAGGGGGTTTCCGGGTGTGTATTTTCTTCTTTTTTTCTCTGTCCTTCGACCGATCATTTTCTTGTTTGGTTTAGTTTTGTAGGCGAAAAAATCGGGCGGGCGAGAAATTTTCGCAACTTTTTGATAGAATTTTATTGATAGGCCCTAAAATGTCGGAAGATTTTTATTTCGCTTTCATTTTTCTTACCATAAAACAGAATTAATTTTAAAAATCGAGAAACTTTTAAATAAGTTCACGTGAAAACTGTTTTTTTTTATATTTGGGAAAATAACCCAAAATGCTGTATTTTTGCATTCTAATACTCCCATGTACTCTTTAAAAGTGCAAATCGACAAAAACAACATTGAACACATCACATGTTTTATGCCTAGTTTTCTTTAAAAAACAAAAAAATTCCTCTTTTTCCAAATTTTTCAATCACAATAATCACATGAATTAGTTTTTCCCCCAATCTTATTTATTCAATTGTTGCTGTTTTCAGACCTAATTCGACAATTCAATTATCTCCTTTTTCTTCTTCGAATTATATCTTCATTATCAACAAGTTTATCGACAAACATCATGGTAGTCAATGATTATCCGTTGTCTTCTGGTCAGTTATGTTTTTTTTGTCTTTTTTAGGTGGAACACGGTTTGATGAATGCGAGAATTGATTGGAAATGACAAGGCGAGAACTACATATAAAAATGTGAAAATGTCAAGAAAAATTGAAGAAAGAAAAAGGGTTTTACGTGCGGGAAGATCAAAATACAAAGCTATTTATCAATTTTTCTGGTGAACTTTGGATTCCAGGCACTTCTGATTGAAAAAAGACAGATGTTTCTGATATTGACCGAGGTCAATGTAAAACTTAAAAATTTCTCGGGAATATCTCAACGGAATTTCCCACTGTTCCTTCGAATCCGATAGATGCAATGGCAACTATGAATTCATTTTTTTCTAAATTGAGAAAAAAAAGTTTGGATTAACAACATGAGTGAACCAGAAAAGCTTCGATTAGTTTTTCAAAAAATTCCGATCGCTTATTGTTTTGTTCCAGGACCATCGTCATCTTCATCAATCCCACAGTCTCGTTTTGGTATCGACTGGGCTAAATGGTTTCCACCGGTAACCTCTCGAACATTCTTGTCACACTATCTGCCAGCATCTGGGGCCGTTTCGCATACACTCTACACAATTCATCTTTTCAGTCCGAATATCATTTCTGGGTGAGTATTCGATAAATGTTTTATGTAACTTGGTTGAATCGGACCAAAAAGTTGGATCGGGTCAAATCTATCCAATTCAGAAACCATATTTTCGAGTCAAAAAAGTGGTCAGTTTTTTGGCTAGTTTTCAACCTATCTGACCAAATTAGGAATCCAAGTTATAAGCATGACCTGGCCGAATTGACAACATTTCCATGTTTCTTTCCAAAAACTAAACATCTGGAGAATCAATTTTTTGCAGTTTGTTCCCAACCGGAGATCTTGCCATCAGTAATACGATTCTGTTCAATGCCAACGTGGGACTCGGCTTCTACGTGTATTTCAGAAGACATTTGCACCGTGTCAACCCGTGGGAACGCGTCGAATTCAGTGTTCTCACATCGACACTTTTCAATTTCGGAAGTTTGTTGGCCGCCGTTTTGATCAAAGCAATCTTCCCAACAAAGTAAGATTTTTCGAAAGAGAGACAAATAAATTGTTCCCAAATAGAAAAACTCCACTATAGAGTAGGGTTTTTTGTTACCTGCTCCTTTAACAATAGCAAATCCACAACACAAAATAATTTCAGAACTCAAACTTGGCTCAAAACTTTGTTTGCCACATCACTCAGTGTTTATCTTCTATCTCGTGCTTATCGATATTTGGGACTTGTCGACACGAAAAGTTCGAGATCATCAATTTCGCCAATCAGAAGGTATATTATTTTAAACAAAAAAAAATAGTTTATTGGCGAAGCGCGCATTTGCATGATAGAAACAAGTTTCTCCTTGAGCATGTAACCTTTCGGTGTCTTTTTATTGGTCTCATTCCGACTTGTTTTGTGAGAAATTTTTTATAGTTATTCTGTACACAAAATCACAGATTTCACTGACTATCAAAAGAACCGGTTTTTCACGCTTCTTGGATTTTTCAGTGTTCAAACGTGAAAAATGACACCAAGAACGTGGAAATCCTAATTTTCAAAATGTCCGCTGGCATTTTTCACACAAAAAAATTCGAAACGTTTCGTGCTGTCTGAACTACTGTATTTGAAATTGTGTTCCGCGAAATTCAAGATTTTGGCCTAGGTATGAGCCCGATTTTAGTTTTTTGCTACTTTTTTGCGGTAGTTCTATAATTCTCCAGATTCTCCCGTTCTTCCCTGTTTTTACTTATCTTCAAAAAGTTTCAATTGAGTTTTATAATTTATCAATTTTTTTTCTTTGGTCACCTTTCTACATGAAATAGAATATTCCTGCTCACGATCAATAAAACAGACGCAAAAACGGCAACTCTTCTTATGGCTCTTATTGTAGCCCAAACCGACGAACCTCGTCCATCCAACATCAGCCACAACAACAACATCGCCCTCTCGAAATATCAACAACACCAACACCATCAATTGCATCAACGCGACGCGAATCCACCCCACAACCACTTCTTCTCACACCAACAGCCACCACAATTTCCGAATACGACGAGGAGAATGACAATCGAGGACAACCGTATCCAGCTCAAAACTATCGATATCTTCACTCTTACGCGTTGAACAACATCAATAATCATCCGAAACCATCGACGATTCTTCGAAGAACCACCATGAAAAATAACAATTTCAACCCGCCACCAACGACACGTCAGTTTACACCTCAATTAACGACGATGACGACACCAACGAAAACCTATCAAACACCAACATTTGTCACACCGGAACCATCGCTAAGAGACGCAGACATTGCTGTCTATACGCCTCCTGTCAAAAGACATCCAAAACCAATTGAAAAAGACACTCTCGACAAGATTTTGGACTTTGCGCAATATCACGGACCTCTTTGTTTTATCCCCTTTGGAGTGGCATGTTTTGTTACTGGTTATGTGCCAATGTGGTCGACTGTTCGATTTATTTTCTTTGAGTAGATACAGTACCACAATTGGCTTGTTACTGTAGCGCAACCCGTTTTACGTTCTGTTACTGGTAGTGTCATTATTGTTTAGAGCCTAATAGAGTTAATGTAAATATTTATTGCATCCCATCCTGAAAATTGCATTTTACACGCCTTTGCAATTTGCGCAACTTCTCCAATAAACTGTTTATTTTTTCAATGTTTCTTCTCAAACCATATTTTTACAGCCTCGCATCGCCTATCGCCAACGGACACACCAATATTTAATTTAATTATTTCAGCCTTTTTTTTCTAATCTTTCTCAAATATTGGTCTCAAAGTTTTTTCCAAACATTTTTGTAAAACCAGTAAAAATAGGTTCATCATCCTTTCTTTCCTTTCTTTCCCTTCTTCTTTTCGAATTGCTGCAAAAAACTATATTAGTCTCAAATTTTAGATTTGATATCGCGGCTGTTAAGGCCCAGGATTCTTTTTTTTTTCGAAATTGTAAGAATAAACCCGGAAGTAACCAAATCTGAATCAGACCCACACATAAAAAATGTGAGATTTGGGCTTTTTTCAAGCACCGGCCTGGACATCGAGCCTTCTGAAGGCCTCCCAGCTATGGGAAAAAGCCCGAACCTCATCCCGGTCCAAGAGCCCAAACTTACATAACAAGATCTGTTGATTTTGGGATCACCGGCATTGAAAAGCGACTTTTCGCCCTCGCAACTCGTCTGTCCTCCTTTTGTCGTCGATGGTTCCTCTTTTCCAGTTTTTGGCATTTTCGACGTCGTTTTTGTATTCGACGCCACTTTACTCGTGCTCATCGCCACCGCTGTTTGTGCACTCGTTCCGGCTTTTTTCTTGTTTTTTGTCTCAACATTCACCAGCGGATTCTCTTCATCATCATCAAAATTGTCCTTCTCTTCGGCCTTCTTTTTTATATTCAACTCGAACTTCACATTATCTGCACTCGGTTCGGCTCCTCCTCCTGCTCCTATTTTTTTCGGCGATTTTGTTGGTGGTTTTAGAGGTTTAGCTGGGACTTGCTTCGTTGTCTTTGCCTATCGTAATTTGTTTGTTATCACTGTTGTTTGGGGATTACTGTACTTACGCATAGATTTGAAATGTAAGTAATTGAGAAAAATGGAATTATCAATTGAAGAAGAAAAAGAAAAACGGCAATCACCATTTTTTGAGTTGCTTAAAAATGAGAGGATTTTCAATATTTCACACGCTTTAAAATTGGGACACGTTCCAAAAAAAACAATGATTTTTTTTTTAATTTCGAATTCAACATCCGAAAATTTAGAAGTTTTTGATTTGTTTTAATATGTCAAACTTGTTGTACAAAATCTCAAAAGTTCATTAATCGTTCTTTGTTTTGGTCTGATTTCCACCAAACCACTTTTTCACAACACATTTCAAAACCCGATAAAAAATATACAAAACAGTGACAAAAATGAGAATAACATCAAGAAGATAATAAGAGAACATGGATAAATGTCGCCCATAATTATCCAATGTTGGCAGTTTTCCAAATTTGGCCACAAATTCCACGTGTTTGACGAGAACTTCTCGAGGATCAGTTGGCAAATTGTTGAGTTTCTCAGCCAATTTTTCAGCATTTTCGCGATATTTAGGATTGTTCAGGACTTGTTCTATAGTGGTTCGAATTAGTTGCGGGTCGGCAAGATCTTCTTTTCTCAAAACTTCAACTCCTCCATGTCTTTTCAACATGGCTGCATTCCGATTTTGATCGGCGAAAAGTGGAAACATGATACATGGTTTTCCAAGGAATGACAATTCCAATGTGCTTGCCATACCACCATGAGTAAGGAATACATTTAATCGAGGATCACCTGAAAAATTGGGAAATGAGACTGAAGTCGGGCTGAGATTGTAGCCCGAAGGCCCGTGAGCCCGGCTCGCAAAAAAAAAGTGGGGCCCGGTTCAGTTTCTCAGAGTCTGGAATAGAAGTTTTTTGAAAAAGATGTGGGAACGATTTTCATAGATATTTGAGGCTCTGTTTTCGGCCGGGCTTTTTTTCTGGCCTTGAAATAAAAACCCCGGCCGGTCAGAGCGGGCTTCACCGAAAGAACCGGACAGAGATAGACTTCGTCGGGTCGCCTTGAAAACTTACCTAAAAGTTCATTTTGTGGAAGCCATGATCCTAAATATACATTGTCCAGATGATCAGCTAATGAATCTTTTTCATTTTCATATTTCCAAATGAACGTAACATCTGGCATTGATTCGAAAACTTGCAGAAGTGATTGTCTGAAACATTCTCTATACTTCTTTTTCTGTAAAGTTCAAAAAAACTTTTGAAGTCAATGTTAAAAAATGGGCTCAGCTCTAACTTACAGACCAAAAAAAACTTCCTGATTTTGAAAAACTCTCACTTGTACTCATCAGGCATATGACTACTCCTAGCATTCGAACCAAACGAGATCAACACATTCATTTTCCGAGCACCCAGTATTTTGTCCCATTTCTCGGCGAGTTTCATCTCCGATTTTTTCGTTCTCACTGATATTCCTCCAATTGGCACAATTTTATCGAAAGTTGGTGCGGGGAAATCCAAAACTGGAATTTGGTTAGTGAAAACAAACGAGGCTTCTGGCAAAACATCCAACCATGATCGTTGAATGTTAACTATTTTTCGAGCATTCTCAAATTGTTGCTCTCCAACATAATAATACACATATCGACCTGCAAAAGTTGTTCTGAAAACCAAGGGTAATTGTGGTCATGAGGCCGGTCCAAATTAAAAAAAAAAAAACAGGATAGACCTGATTTCGCAAACTATTGAAAGTGAGTTCAACGCTTGAATGAATAACTCTCAGAAAATATCCCAGTTTTTAGGTCCATCTCAAGATATTCTTTAAACATTGTTTTTTTAAATAAAAATTGCACTGACTCGCATATGATTGCCAAGTATTTACGAGTCTCTCCCAAATATTCATTCGTTCGGTATATGATGATTGTAATCCGGGAACATAACTTGTTGCCATTGGTTGTCCTAATGCTGAACTAACATGATCGAAACGACTTGTTGATAAAACAGCAACATGCGCTCTAATATTAACAGCTTCGAAAAATGAATAAGCACAAAAATCGAATGGTTCACCAACTGCCACGTCATAGTTCTCAGCTTTGATTTGTTCCAGCAAATCGGAATTTGAAAGAACATCTAAATAAAACAAAATAAAACATAAAGGGAGTTATATTAGTTGACATACTGTTACACTGCGTGACTAGCAGTTTTGCTAATTTTCGAGACCTCGAAATGAACGCATAAGGGCTTTTCATGTTCGATTTCCAGATGTTTGATTGCATTTGTTCACTCATTGATTTCATCATTTTTGAGACTTCTTCATCTGGTTCCACAAAAATCAATTGTTTTGTTAACTTGACACCGTATTTTCCACGCTCTGTTTCTTCGATTATTGGCATTAGAATTGTCTGAAATTTGGAGTTTTCCGACCGAATGTTTTTGAAGAGCACTTCATCGGATCGGGCGCGATGTCTGACATAATTTGATTCAAATTTCATGTTTTTTCTAACAACTGAAAACAGTATACAATATTTTTCATTGTGTCCGATTATCGAGCCTGACTTTTCGCTTTCTGTGCAATTTTGGACCGGTCGGGCATTTATATGGGAGTTCCTGAATTGGACCCTCTGAATAGGACCGGGCCCCAATGAGTGGGTCTAAAATATGCGTAATGGGGCCCAGTGGTACCGGAAGGTTCTCTGAATAGGGGTCCAGTTTCTTGTGCTTTTTATTTATCTGAGTTGTGTCCAAGATCGATCTCAGACCTATGTTTGAGGAACGTTTGAATTTTTTGGAAACAGGAAACCTAACAGTTCCGCTCAACTCAGACTTTTCCGATCCTAAATTTTTTGTCATTGCCAATTTCTATCATTTTCCAAAACAAGTTGTCTATAAGAAAACGATTTTGTCACCTACCACATTATGGCCAGCATCGGTCAAAACATCAGCAACACTTCCCATCATTTTCACATGACTATGTTGATATAAATTGGTGTAGAATAATATTTTATAACTACATATTTCGATGAACAAAAATGAAAATAATAGAAGTGCATAGTGCATTTTGTTGCGAATACGGGACAAAAAAATGAATAAGTTCTTCAAAATAAATAGTAAAAAAAAAACAGAAACGTTTTTATCTCTGCGTCTTATTGTTAGAGATGATTACACTTTGGACACAAAAGTTCAAAGTAACAAATTTCTTCACCAATTTTATTTGAGGAATCAGAAAGTGAATTCTCTCATGTTTCTTATTATCCGAAAAAAAAGTTTAATTCAATAGTTAAATCAGTTCATACAAATAGAAAAGCTAGAAAAAAGGTAGGAAAGAAGGAGAATCTTGAGACATCGCTGACATAGAAGACACTGAATTCGCGGAGATTTGAAAGGTTTCTGAAATTGAAAAATAATCGAATTGGTTCGAAAATGAAACCACCTGTATAGATAAAGCTCTTGAGGCCATGATGATTCGGCTGATTTCAGATCCGAGTTACAATTCGATTGGTCACAAATCCATTGTTCTTGACCGGTGTATGAACGGGTGTAGCCAATCTGTTTTCAAAAAGTCACATTTTAGTATTTACTGTTGTAGGTTTTCAGGATTTATTGTGCATCAAATTTGCTTCACGAGAGCCTGGTCCGAAATCATTGACCGGACCTGGTGTAGAAAAAAAAAGGCTCACTTTCAAAGTAGACACGGTATTCAGAGTGGCTGACGAAACACATCCTCGATAAACATCTCCACGTGAGTTGGCACTAATAAAACAGAATTGACCGGTACAGTACTCTCCGGTTTTGACATAAGGAAGACGTGGCGAAAAATAGTCGACTTCACATTGAATAGTTGCAATCGTTGTGTCAATTGCGAGAGAAGAGTCAATATCCTGCAGAAAACAAAAAAAAAATCCGAGGTTTATGTTGACCTAGATACGGGCCGGGATGTTTTGTTCTTCGGCCGGACCCAAAAAGCCGACCAGACTTTGACATCCGTTTCTCAGAGCCACGAATTGATTTTTTTTTTCAAAATATGGGAACCATTCCTTTGCTGTTGCTCTTCCAGAAAAAAAATATGATAAGATCCGGTTTTAGCAAGATTTTTTCTGCCCTTCAGTAAGGCCAGACCGGCCCAAAAGTGTCCAAATCTCACGCCTGGACTTATCTAACCAGATATTCTGTTTTGAAAGTACTGTGGGGTTTTTGCAGAAAACTCGACCCTGAAACTTTTGCTGTATGACTCACATCTGACCCATAACATGCTTTGATATTTGGCTGACCACCATATTCCAACCAAACACACGTGTTTGGATAGAAATTAAAAACTGAAAACGTTGGGAAAATATCGAATTCGTTCTCCTTGTTGCAATCTTTTGTGGTCCATGTGAAATTGCGATCATCTGATAGAGCCTGAAAGTGAGTTTGAGAATCTATAATATTAGGTAATTTCAAAATACTTCACTATACAGAGATCCACAATAATTGCCCGCGCATGGTCTGACCCATCGAACTCTCGGTAAAGTTGTCACTTTTTCGGGGCGACACGTTTGAAGTGGCAGAATTGTGGACGTCGATTCACTTATTTCGGTCACATTTGTATTGCAATAATCAGCACTGAAAAATGAATAATTGATCAATCTACGGGTGTTAAAGGAACACTGACTCTGAACAAAAACAAATCACATTTCCGTAGTGATTGATTCGACAACCTTCCGATGGTAAATCTCCGATTATACATCCCTTTTGGACAAGTGGAACTATTTCATTTGGATAGAAATATTCAGCGTGATAACAGTAATCGCCTCGACATGTTGAAGTTGTACTGTAGCATCTGTTCAATTGGAAAACGTTATTGAGAGAAAAAACACTATCAAAAGGGCACACTAAAAATAGTGGTTTTTTTTTTCACAAACTGAAACCGTAGTAGGAAGTACATTTCGGTCACAAAAGTTTCCTATACTATTTTTTCCGACCTGATTGAAAAAAATGACAAAAAATTGGACTAGGGCCGTGTTTGGGATCCAACTTGTTAGTGAAAACTGATTTTATTATAACCGAATTTTATTATACCAGAAAATTTTGAAACTTCGTTTATCGAAACAAAAACCCGGGTTGATCTATTTTGTTTCTCGTCACGTTTTATTGTTCAGCTCCGTGAGTTCAATCTAGTTTCGAAACTCACTCATTTGGTGTCAAGTCACACTTTGAGCAAGTCAAAAGTGTGTCAGCAGTATATATCAAACAATATAATAGACCTAAAAATAGTGGGGTTTGCATTTCGAACAACAAAATGACAACGTTTTTGCATATATTGAAGTTTCATGTATTCATGCTCATTTTCATAAGCTGTTTGGTGAGATGAAGAGACGCAGACAACTTGAATCATATTGGTAAGTAAAGTACTGTAGACGAGAGTGGTCCGAGAATCAAAAAAAAAAAACAATTATCTACGGAACATATGTTGTTTGTGGATTGATAGCTGACTGCAAAAAGATAAGACATTTTCTTGTTTTGATTGTGAGTAGGTGAGTTTGCTCATTTATTTACTTTTAAAACACATTTCAAAACCATCTTTTTTTCACTATTTGTAGATGAATCTTGTTTTGTTTTTTCGACGCAATAAAACAATGGTCACGATGCTTGCCATCATATCAATCGCATTTTTTCTCATCATCAGGTCAGTTGTTGATCAATTCATCGTGTTTTCTCATAGCGGCGCGTTTTCTATCTTCAAATACCTTTTTTTGAGTTCCCTCCATTTTGTTTTGTGCATTTATCGTCAAGTTGTGTGTGTTGTGTGTCAACACGCGTGTTCATTTTTGGGAGTAATTTTAGGAGGACGGAAATACTAACTTACTTGTCCTACATGTTTGGCGGGAATTCAAATGTTTGTTTTTTTTTTCTTTTTTTTCGCTGTTTGTTTTTTTTCGGTTGGGTAAGTGAATATTGAATGAAAAGAAGCAGTTTTTGAGTGATATCAGTTGAAAGAAGGAATTTTAGTAAAAAGTTGATATGAAATAGTTTCCGAAGAAATCTCGAATGAGAATTTGAGTTGTTGTAATGGATTTTCGATATGATGTTGATTTTTCTGATAATATGTAGAAAAAGAATATGATGAAAATAACCTAGTAATGTCACGAAAGATGACAAAATAAAGGAAACTCTTTCAAAAATTATACATTTGTGAATTCCTATGATGAGTTTGGTAGTTTTAAACCAATTCCCATCAAAGGGGGATGGGAGCTCAAAATATCGAGAGAATGTGAACAGGAAAAATTTCACAACTGTAGAATTTGGGAGAAGACAACGATAGGTTCAAGTTGATGTCAAAGAAGATGAAGTTTATCCGGTAGTCTCAAACTTGGTCCCAATCAGGGCTGGTCGGCATTGAAATTTTGAGAATGCCGACTTTTCTTCGGCATTCATGTCGAAAAATTCACACATCGGTACCAGAGTTGCGCGGAAATGCTTTTTTGAAATTCCGGAAGTTGGAAGTAAACTTAATTTCACGGAAGTCGGCCGGAAACTTTAAAGTCTGGAAGACGGAAAGTGGAAGCTCAAACTTTGACTTCATTTCACTATCAAAAACAGTACTTTTTTCGCAAAACTCCATGGAAAAGTGCTTTTTCTTACAAACATGTAACGTACATTTTTTTTTCATACGAAATTATGCGCAAACTCTGATAGGTACCACGAGCCCTAATGATAATATCATGCAGGAATGAGATTTTATCCTGAAGGCCCGACCCGAAAATCACGAACCGACCGGGCCTTTCCGTTTTCCGATCGGCCAAAAAAAGCCCGGTATAATCGTGCATCCGGCGGTCCTAACATAAGAGAGACCGAATCTCACTCCTGATAATCCATGTACTATGTTCAAAAAAAATTTTCTGGGTATCTTATGTCAGCATCTGATTCTACGTGTCTAAAAAGTCAGAAAACTTACTTGTCACACTTTTGAAGAATTTTTTTCTTATATTTTCGCTGCTGAAATCTCAATCTACAGTCACATTTGTAAGTCGGACCAGACTTTCTTGATTAGGCAAAAAATAGAAACCCTGGCCCGGCCCGACCCATAAACTTCGCGCAGGGCGAAGTTCATGAGCCGAAACTTATTATCAACCAGGAACCGGTACGGGAAATTTCCAACCCAATTTTTTTCGAAGAGTTTTTGCCAAAAAAATTTTCGGGAGAGAATTCTGTTCAGTTCCACCCAAGCCAGGCAGATTATAATTTGGACCTGTGCCCGATGAAAAGTTAAACAGTGGAATATAGTATTGCAGACCAGGATTGAGCGGAACCGGAACCGGAAATTTCCGACTATTTTCAGAAATTTTTCCTGGCGGAATAATTTCCGAATTTATTTTCGAAACTTGCGATGATTTTTCGGAAAAAACGAGAAAAAATGGATCTATGATGTTCACTTTACTGTTTCGTTTTGAGCAATAGTTCCTAGAAAGTTATAATTTCAAATCCTCTCTAACTGAATACTAAAAAGTAATAAATTAATCAATATTCTTACAAATTTTTTCTATTTCTCATAATTTTGGGGTTAGTCTGAAAGTTCTGAAATTTCCGGTTTTTCCAAAAAATAAAGTCGGAATAAAAGCCGGAACCATTTTTTTCCGAGTAATTTTTTCGGAACTAACATAAACTTCGGTTCCGAATGTTCCGAACAGTCGGTTCCGCCCAATCCTGTTGCAGACGTAGTCCTTTTTTCGCCCATTAAAAAAAAACTCGGACCCAGAAAAATTTTTAAATGTCCAATTCGCAGAGGAAAATGTATGTTTTTGATATTTAAGTAGCGAGCAATAGCTATAGCTACTTTTCCAAAGTTTCGGGCGCGTTGCGACAAATTTTTTGAGAAATACTATTTAACATACTCGGGATAATTGTGAACAGTGGATCAAAGTTATTCCCGATTTTTTGAAAACCACCTGTAACCTGGCTTGATCGGAAATTCCAACTTTTTTTTGGAAAATCTTTCGACTTTAAACGTCGGAAAAAAATCTAGTCAGAAAAACTTCCGTAGAAAAGTCGGCATGAGAAATTTCAAAAAAGCACTTCCGCGCAACTCTGGTAGCGATGTGTAAATTTTTCGACATGAATGCCGAAGAAAAGTCGGCATTCTCAAAATTTCAATGCCGACCAGCCCTGATTGGGACCAAGTTTGAGACTACCGGATAAACTTCATCTTCTTTGACATCAACTTGAACCTATCGTTGTCTTCTCCCAAATTCTACAGTTGTGAAATTTTTCCTGTTCACATTCTCTCGATATTTTGAGCTCCCATCCCCCTTTGATGGGAATTGGTTTAAAACTACGAAACTCATCATAGGAATTCACAAATGTATAATTTTTGAAAGAGTTTCCTTTATTTTGTCATCTTTCGTGACATTACTAGGTTATTTTCATCATATTCTTTTTCTACATATTATCAGAAAAATCAACATCATATCGAAAATCCATTACAACAACTCAAATTCTCATTCGAGATTTCTTCGGAAACTATTTCATATCAACTTTTTACTAAAATTCCTTCTTTCAACTGATATCACTCAAAAACTGCTTCTTTTCATTCAATATTCACTTACCCAACCGAAAAAAAACAAACAGCTCAGGAAAAAGAATACTCCGGAGTTCCACCAATTCGCCGTTTTCTCCGGTGCCCCACCAAAGTTCACCGTAATTCCACCAATTCTCACCAAATTACTCAGGAGTAGCACAAAATAATCGTCAATTGGGAAATTCTTCTCTCTCACCAATTCTCTCCGAAAAGAATTTGAGGAGCTCCGGAGGGCCTCTGGAGGAAATCAGAAAAGCGCAAACGCGCTCGAATGACAATTCAGTTTTCAAATTTTTATTTTTATTTTTTTCCTATTTTTGTCCTAAAATCTTTCTTTTTTTCATGTTTTCAGCGGAATTTTCATTTTTTATTGAACAATTTCTTACGTTGATATACACTAGCAACAAAATTCGAGTAAAGTCGTTTCAGAAACTGTTAATATTGGCCGTCATTCCCGAAAACCAACGAATATGGAGTATATTATGGGAATTAAATGAAAATATTATGAAAACGACAGCAAATCGGAACTCGAATACGAGGAATTCATATAGAACGGTGCGAAAAAACGATTTTTGTAAGGTGAGTTAGAAAAATTTAGTCTGTTTCGAAATAGCTTGATGATTTACAACACATTTCTCAAATGTGATGATCACATATTTTTCATTTACAAAACATAATCCGGTTTTACGTATGAATTTGTTTCAGAAGCTGTTGACTCGTACGTTTCGAAAATATATTAACTTTCAACATGCGAATATAGATTTGGAAATTGGAAAAACATGAAGCAATGAAAAATCGAATGGAAATGAAGGAGGATAGGCGAAAAACCGAGAATCTGACGACCAACATATTTTTCTTGAGGTGAGCTAGAAGTTACGATTTTAGCTATATAAAATCTAACATGGAAAAGCTAAAAGCTTTTCTAAACTGCGCAGTTCTCGAACACTCGTGAGTCACGAGTTTTCGCCGAACGTGTAAAAGTTCTAAACCTCACGCTGTTTTTTTACAGAAAGTCAAACGAAAGGCCAGAGAAATGTTGAACCCAGGAGTCGTATGGATAAACAGAGAAGCCGACGACAGTTGAGCAGTTTCTTCGATGGATAAATTCACAAATGTTTTTTTGAATGTTTCTTTTCATAGTTTGTTTTTGGTTTTTTTTCGATTCAATAAATTTGGTTTATAATACATCTCTTCACAATTTAAGTACTACTAAAATCACCGCTACCCAAAGAAATCTAACCAAAAGTACTCCAGTGCTCCACAGATTCCCCCAAAATCTTCCTAGAATTTCTCTGGTGGACCACCGATCTTCTCCTTCATTTCTCAGAAACTCACCAATTTTCTCTGGAGCTCCCCCAAATCCCACTTTATTTCATCGAAGCCCACAAAATTCCTCCGGAGCTCCACCTGTTTCCCCCCTTTTTCACAAAATTTCACCAATTTTCTTCAAAGACGCTCCGGAGGGCCCTCCGGAGCGCAATTGGCGGTACTCAAGAGACGAATTGGTGGAACTCCGGAGTTTTCTATTGCCTGAGAGCGAAAAAAAAGAAAAAAAAAACAAACATTTGAATTCCCGCCAAACATGTAGGACAAGTAAGTTAGTATTTCCGTCCTCCTGTAATTTTTTGTTTTTTTTTTCTTTTGGGAGGTGATTTTTCAGCACCTTGTTTTAGTCCTCTTATAGGAGGGACAAATGAGAGAGGTAGACGCAGAAATGAAAGAAAAAAAAATAGAAATGTAACGTGAGAGTTGCAGACAAAATAAACAGGTCTCACGGCGAATACTTTTTATTTCCGGGAATTTTTAATGGTTCAATAGAGCGAACATTCCTCTTTTGTCAGCGTCAACTCTCTCGTTTGTCCGCCCTAAAACAAGGTGCAGAGAAATGTTCTCTTACGAAAGTTCATTCAGTAGGAAGTTTTGTAATTGATCTGTTCAAAATCATAATTGATTTGTTATAAGAGAGTCAGGTCTCTGAAATTGCATCATGGGTGTTTGTCACATAAACAATCTTTGAGTTACTCCAAAGAATGATTAAAAGAAGTTTGATTGAAAAATCAGTTCACTTCCAAAACGAAATTTCTTATAAACGTTTCATTTTTGAAAAGGTACAACTATACTTTCAAATGCTCCATCTTTATAGGTAATATGAAAGTCTGAAAATTTTTGGTCGGGAATGTTTTTTGATGAGTATTCAAGTTTGAGAAACGAAATGTTTCCATATATATATGGAAACATTTTGCCATGCTTTTGTTATATCTCATTTCAGTTATAAATTCTGATAAAAAAGGGTTTCCATAGAAAATAAGGATTATAATATTTCTTGAACACGCGCTTGGCAACACACACACACACACACGCATGTATCTTCTCTGTCCGTCCAATCTACATGTATATATCTCTAAAATATGCAGATAGAGGATGATAACGAGCCGTTTGACGTTGGCGAGATCACTTAGTAGCATGGGATGCGCGGCGAGTCGTACTCCGCGAGTTGAAATAGCGCAAAATTCCACGTGGACGATGCCATCGAATAGACGAATCACGCCCGCAACCTCGACTACAGTAACACAGGTTTTTAATGTTTTGTCCTGTTATATTTGATAGTCGGTGTTTTAGTATGTATATGTGTTTTAGTAGTGAATTAAATTCAGTTTTGAAGTGGTTCAAAACTTGTTTTGTTCAAAATATGTCTATAGGTGGCACCTGCGTCAACTTCAGCCAATATAGGAACGGATTCATTGAATGAAAAGTCATCTCCACGTGGAAGTTTGGCCACAACTTTTTCACAAAAAAATGCTGGATCAATAGGAGAATCTCAACGCAGTTTACACACCATAAGGTTATTTACCTGTTTTGTTCGTTGTCCGCCCCTTGCGTGTTAAGAAATATTATGAAACTTTAATGAACAGAAATATGTCGCAAAATTGTGTCAATTTTCGATTGGCCTATGACTGATAAGAGTGGTAGTGCTATATTTTACGGTTTCTCGACTTTCAACTTTTTTTTTTAAATATATTCATTCAACCATTTCTTGTGAAGCAGAAAACATTCAAATTTCTAGAATATTCCGAGTTGAGTACATAATTATTGACACCTATAATTTGAAATCAGAAGCTGAGAAAATGTTCTGTTTTCAAATAGTTTTTTTTTCGTTTATAAAAATTGGTATATCGTTAATCTGGAGCTTATCTTTGGAGATTTATGAAAAACACGATTTCATGAACAAACCTCGATGTTTGTTTATAAAAAAATATTTAGAAATATAATTTTAAAAGTTTTCTCACGCGACCTTTTTAAAAATCCACACTCCAACATAATCATTCCGTGGATTCCATTCTTTTTGAAATGTGGTTTTTCTGCGCCCGATGTTTTAGAAATCCGAAAAAGTAAGAAATATGGGTGTAATTGGCTCAAATTGTTTGTGTTCCTTGCCTAACAATACCAATTTTGTGAAATTATCGAACATAACCATTATTATTTTAAAGGTCTTCCTCCGATCAATTGATTCATCCAAAATCGTCACATCAGTCATCAGCAAAAATGAGCACTGGATCTGGTGATGCTAATACATACACAACTGTTGAAAGAGGAACCTTGTTTGGCTTGGATTATCGTGTGTTCTTCAGTGAGTTATTCGTTTTTTATTTTCTCGCAAAGAGTTTGTTTTTCTTTTCAGAAGGACCACAAGGAATCATTTCCCCATGGCATGATATTCCGCTCTATGCTGATGAACAAAACAAAGTTTTCAACATGATTGTCGAAATTCCAAGATGGAGCAACGCCAAGATGGAAATGGCAACCAAAGAACCATTCTCACCAATCAAGCAAGACGAAAAGAAAGGAAAAGCTAGATTTGTTCACAACATCTTCCCACACAAGGGATACATTTGGAACTACGGAGCTTTGCCGCAAACTTGGGAGGATCCAAACCATGTTGTTCCAGACACTGGAGCTAAAGGGGATAACGACCCGGTTGATGTGATCGAAATCGGATCAAAAGTTGCTAACCGAGGAGCTGTATTACAAGTCAAAATTCTCGGAACTCTTGCTCTTATCGATGAAGGAGAGACCGACTGGAAGTTGGTTGCCATCGATGTGAATGATGAGCAAGCTGACAAGCTCAACGATATCAATGATGTTGAGACTGTCTTCCCAGGACTTCTCGCAGTAAGTTGTTTTGTAACCCGTAAAGCCTCGAAGTTGCTCATATCGATTTCATTTTTTTCCAGGCGACTGTCGAATGGTTCCGAATCTACAAAATTCCAGCGGGAAAGCCAGCCAACGAGTTCGCTTTCAACGGTGAATTCAAGAATCGCGAATACGCGTTGACTGTTGTCGATGAAACCAACCAATACTGGAAAAGTTTGATGAAGGAAGCCAAGCCCGAATTGAACACGTAAGGAATAATACCCGATCCTGAAATCCCCCGAAACAAAAAAGAACTTCGATTTTTCAGCGTCAGTCGTGTCCCAGAAGCTGTTCATCAAGCTACTGATGATGCTGCCACCGCAGCTGTCAACGGTGTTCCAGAATATGCTGGACAAGCTGCACTCCCTGAAGATGTCGACAAATGGCACTTCATCCAAGGATGACTAGACATGGCGAATTCGAAATTGTGATTGAGTAATTGTCGGTTTACAGTATCCTTTAATTATGATTCTAATTTTTAACAAGTGGTTTTTTTTCATTTTGATTTTAAAGCATTCGCATTCCATATTTATAAAGGTTTTGGTTTCATTCACTATTCTCGGACGATTTTTTTTTTAGCTTATTACGTTTTTCTGAACCGTGTGCATATTTATTCTCCAAGCGGAATTTTTAATCCAAATCCATTTTTGATCTTCTATCTGCGTCCTTTTCAGTTGGCGGCAGATTTTTGAAAGAAAAATACAATTTCGAAATTTTTCGCCAGCCCACAGAGAAGAAGAGTATAGCCAAACAAACATGTTCACTCTTTTCTCTGTCCACTTTTTTTCTTTGCCTGTAGTGTTTTTTTTACTCCGCCGCGTCGTTGGAAAAGGGGTTTCGAAGTTTCAAGAAGAAAAAATATGTTAATTAGATTGAAATCCTAGGAAATGATATAAAATTCATAATTTTGGCTAAAATTTGAAGTTGTGCGCCCCAGCATATTGCGAAATTTAGCTATATTTTCATAAAATTTCTAATTTACCTTTTTCACAGAAAGTTATCGCAATAAAAAATGTAGGTCAATATTTCGAATAGTCTTTTTTCACTATTTATAGTATTTAGAAATCCCAATTTTTCGAAATCACTGTAGAAAACATGTTTTTCTCCCACTTTCCCATTTTTTTTTTCATTCCTAAAATTTCACAAGAAAATGTATTCAATTTTCGTGCCTTATTCTTCTTCATTTTGAAAAATGTAAATTGTCGAACAATTTTGTTGCAGTGGGCAATTATCAACATCAGTTTGATGACATCTGTGATCGAACAACAACAAGCGACTTCGGGAGCGAGTTCACCAATCAAATCAGCGACAACGGCATCTGCTCTTTCGAACCAGAACAACACTCCTAACACAGTCACGCAATCGCCAAAAACTCGGCACAGTTCAATTGGTGCCGATCAACCGCCGACCAAACGAGCAAAAGTATTCGAGCAAGAAAACGTACTATCCGGTGTTCAGGTATTTTTTGTTTTTTTTTCTGATTTTGTCAAAATGGTAATAATGAAGGCTATTTTAGGCCTAAAAATACAAACAATTTCAGTACTGAAGGTTGAAAGAAAATTCAGAGAAAACCAAAAATCAAGCAAAGTTTTAGCACATTTTTAAATTTTTACAAATTTTTCTAACACTATTTGGTTGGAGTACAACTGTTTCACGAGATATAAATTTTCAGGCTCACAAAATTATTTTTGATCTCTCATCTTATACGGTAGCATACATCAGATAGATGCCCAGACGCCCCCTCTGGGTTAGTACCCCCCAATCCCTCCAGGTTAGGACCCCCCCCCCCCCCCCCTCTTCTTGTCGTTTAAAGTTCATGAAAAAAGGGATTTTTTTTATACTGAAAAAAAAATTTAAAAAAAAACCCCCCCGCCCCCTGGTGGACTCGAACCCGGCATAGTTTGTTCTTTAACTGAACACACAACCACTAGGCCAAACACGTCACTTTGACACGTGGACGTATCATCTTGTAGTTTGTTGAGAGAGACATTCATGACCATTTTTAGTGGCCGCACACAAAATATTTCATTAAAAACTAACTAGAACGAAATAGGGTGTACCCCCCCCAGATATCTGGGTGTTGACGCCCAGATATCTGGGGTATCTGGGGGGTACACCCTATTTTCCAATGAACAGTCCTAGGTCAAATTTTTTTTTTGGAATCACTCAAGGGGGTCCTGAATGTCTCTCAGATTTGATAAGGATATGTAAAATAGTTTAAAACATATATTTTTTACTTGTGAAAATAATGTGATTTTCATGTTTTGAATGGATTTCAAAAGGGGACACCCTATTTTTGAGGTAATGGTCCAGGACCAAATTTTTTTAGTGGAGCTTATTGAGGGAGGTTGAAATTATGTTAAAATATGATCAAATCATATTTTGAGACTTTTCATCAAAATTTTTCCTAAACCAAAATTCTACCAATTTTCGCGTTCTAAGGACATTTCAAAAGGGGACACCCTATTTTTAAGGCATACTTCTGGGATCAAATTTTTTTGTTGGAATAGGTTGTGGAAGGTCGAAATGATGTTAAAACATTATCTGTTCATCTATTGCAACCATATATCGAAATTTTTCGTTCAACGAAATTCGATCAATTTTCATGTTTTCAGTTCATTTCAAAAGGGGACACCCTATTTCTGAGGATTAGTTCCGGGATCGAATTTTTTCAGTGGAACATGATGAAAAAGGTTGAATTGAAGTTATGACATGATCAGATGATACTTTGAAACCATATATCGACATTTTTCGTTAAACGAAACGCGATCAATTTTCACGTTTTCGTGAATTTCAAAAAGTGGTACCCTATTTTTCAGGAAGAGATTCTGAATAATATTTTTTTGGCGAAATTAGTTGAGAAAATCTATATTTATAAGAAAAAAAAGTAGGATGCGAAAAAATTTTGGAGAAAACAACACATCACCTGGCAAAAATAAATTTTTCAATTTATCAAAAATTCAAAAGTTAGTTGTCCCCTCCCTTTATTTTGCCCGAGGTTAGCACCCCCCTCCCAGAGATCTGGCCCCCACCTGATGTATGTACGGTAGTTTCGGCAGCCACAAACTAACTCTTCCAATGATCATAATTTATGACTCATAAAATTTCGCATTGACGATATATGATTTTTAAAAACGTGTAAACAACCCACTAGCCGTGAATATTATACGAGAAATTTTATTTCCAAAAAAAAAGAAGACATTTTTATTGATCATCCTATTCTGCTCATGGGTACTATACTTTCTTCAACGAACAAAGTTGGTTTTAATTGTTTTTTAGATGACAAGGTTTCACAGTGACACATAGTGACATTGGCAAAGTTTCACAGTGAAATTTTTAGATAAATCTTGTTCTCGTCACGAAAACTGAAAAACATTATTTTCGTTCAAATTTAGACGTATTTTGGTTCATTTTTCGAGTTTTTTTCTCTACATTCAACTTATTTGAGACTTTTTAAAAAAATTATCAATCCGGCCAGTAATAAAATTAAAAAAAAAAACGCCTCCTATTGTCGATTAAACCAGATCATCCAACGTGAATGTGATCTAGCACAAAAAATATATCGAATAGCATTTCAAAATAACAGATTTAGATCAAACTCGCGTTGGATGATCTGGCTGGATTGACAATACCAGGGGTGTCGTGTGGGCCGCCCGCGGACGCCCGCTGTTTTCTTATTTTGTCATTATCTCACTTCGGAGTCAACATTTCATTTTTCTGAGACTCAGAAATGAAAGAACAGGTCAAAATACATATTTTATGATACTTATATCATTCTCAAAAACAAAACCAATTTTTTATTCACACTTGAAAAAGTTGAGCGGGCACTAAAAAAGTTCAAATTCGCAAACGTTCTTCCACTATTTGATGAAATGACAGATGTTATTGTAACTACTATGATGAAATACATACACATGTTTGGTGTGACCTGCTCGTATTGTTTTCTAAGCCGTTTTATTTTCTCTTCCCATTTTCTGATATTTGTCATCATTCTCGTAACTCACAGATGATTTTGATTCTTAAATTTTGTTTTTTGGGAGGTTGCCCTTGGCAACTGTCATTGTTATTCCAGCTATTTTCATTTCTAGACCAAAATGTTTAACAATTAAATGTATTAATGTATTCAGCTTATAGAAACCATTGTAATTTATTGAAGGTTTGTGCTCACTTCATAACTGTTTCAAAAATCAAAAAAAAACAATTCTGAAAATAAGATATAATAAAAAATGAAAAAGCAAACAAAAAACGACTGTTTGTTTTCATGTCCAGTTGGTCTATTTCTCCCGTTCCTCCCGTAGTAGCGCAGGTGGAAGGAACGTTTTCTTATCAACACTTTTTTCATATAATCATCATTTTTTTCTCTGCTATACTTTTTTTGCAAAAATAAAACAAGAAAAAACTTCCAGCAATCCGAGAACATTGAAATCGATCCGCCAGCGCCGTCATCGAACAAGAACGGAAGTTCACAAGAAAATTCGGGAAATATGAGTAACGAAAAAAATGGCGATGTTTTGGACAAAAACTTGTATTCGAGACAAATGTGGGTTGTTTTTTCAAATAACTTTCATCAGAATCTAATTATAGTTACACGCTTGGAGAATCGGCCATGGTCAATCTGAGAACTGCGTCAGTTTTGATCTCTGGACTTGGATCAGTTGGTGTTGAAATCGCCAAAAATTTGATTCTTGGAGGTTAGTATTTAGATTTTTCTTAAAAGTTTTTCAGAAATCTTATCATTTTTTGTAAGGCCGATATGAATTCCTTTCGAAGTGGTGGTTAACTATTAATAATCTCTGATTTGCAGGCGTTCGCCACGTTACAATCCACGACACAAAAGCTACAGAATGGTTGGATCTGTCGGCCCAATATTATCTGCGCGAAGCTGATATTGGTAAAAACCGTGCTTCGGCATGTTACGAACGTTTGGCCGAACTGAACGATAGTGTTAATGTTGAAGTTTCAACCGAATCTCTATCGGAACAACTTGTTCAAAAATTCGATCTCGTTGTTCTAACGGATACTAATCGATCCACTCAAGTTCAAGTTTCGAAATGGACTCGTGCTCATGGTCGTCGTCTTCTTGTCGTCGATGCTCGCGGTGTGTTCTCATATATTTTCACCGATTTTGGAGAGAACTTCCGTATTGATGATGCGACTGGTGAACAGGTTCGAGAGTTCTTCATTGAGCACATTGATAGAGAGACGGGAGAAGTGACAACACTCGAGAACTTGTTCCATGGTTTGGAAGATGGCGACTATGTTACTTTCTCGGAAGTCAAAGGTCTCGATGGAATCAACAATATCGAGCCAATCAAAATTGTTGTCAAGAATGCTTTCAAGTTCAACATTGGCAAAGTTGCCCAAAATTTCCCCGAATACATCGAAGGTGGTCGTTGCCGTCAAGTCAAAGTTCCACACTATGTCACATATAAATCGTTCGAAGAAGCTTTTGCCGATCCAGAATATGTTATATGGGATTATGCCAAATTTGAATATCCAGCTCAATTGCACTTATTGTGGACTGCTCTCTATGCGTTTGAAGAGAAACACGGAAGACGTCCAGCTCCGAGAAGTACCGAAGATGTGGCTTTATTGAAGGCAGAATTGGCTCCAAATTCTGAAATTGATGATAAATTGATCAAGTTGTTCGCATTCCAAGCATCTGGTAATCTTGTCACTGTTTCGTCGGTTGTTGGAGGAATTGCCGCCCAAGAAGCGATGAAGGGAGTTACTCATCATATGACTCCTCTCAAACAATGGATGTGAGTTCATTTTGTAATCCGGCCCGAATTATTCAATATCTTATCAAAAGTTTATACAATTATTCAAACAATTTTCAAAAAGATTTCCCTCAACTTTTTTTTTCCAAAATAATAAGTTCGAAAAATGAACTTCGAACACGAACTTTCAGGTATTTGGACCACGTTGAAGCTCTTCCTGGTGATTGGACGGCTTTCGACAATGAAAAATTGACAGAGTCCGATTGTCAACCACGACAATCTCGATACGATGGACAGGCTGCAATATTCGGATGGCCATACCAAGAGACCCTTTTCAAACAACGTTGGTTTGTTGTCGGAGCAGGTGCCATTGGATGTGAATTGTTGAAAAACATGGCTATGATGGGATTGGCTTGTGGTGAAGGAGGATTGATCAAAATCACCGATATGGATCAGATTGAGATTTCGAACTTGAATCGACAATTCTTGTTCAGAAAGAAAGATGTTGGAGTGAGTTGGAACTAGAAAATTGTCCATTGTTTTGAATAATAATTTTTGCTGAAAAAACGGATCGAATTGAAATTGAGCCTCATTGTATGTTCAGTAATTCTAATTGTGCGTTTTTTTTCTCAGATGAAGAAGTCTGAATGTGCTGCCCGTGCTGTAACCGCGTTCAACTCAGAAGTTCGCATTCAATCGTTGGCTGAACGAGTTGGCGCTGATACTGAGAACATTTTCAATGATGATTTCTTCGATGAGTTGAATGGTGTCGCGAACGCACTTGACAATGTGGATGCTCGTCGTTATATGGATCGTCGTTGTGTCTACTATCGCCTTCCTCTGCTCGAATCAGGAACAATGGGAACCAAGGGAAACACTCAAGTTGTCTATCCATACCTCACCGAGTCGTACAGTTCATCAAGTGATCCACCAGAGAAGGAAATCCCAGTTTGCACCCTCAAAAATTTCCCTAACGAAATTCAACATACAATTACATGGGCGAGAGAGCAGTTCGAAACATTCTTTGCGCAACCAGGAGAGACGGCCAACAAGTTTTTGCAAGACCAAAAACAATTCCACGAACATGTTGAGAAATTGGCAATCGGACAAAGAATTCAAGTTTTGGAACAGGTCAAAGATGCGTTGATCGATGGAAGACCTTCAAACGCCGAAGACTGCATCAAATGGGCCCGAAAACAATTCCAACAATTGTTCCACAACAATATCGCTCAGATGTTGCACTCTTTCCCACCCGAACAATTGACTGATCAAGGAGCCAAGTTCTGGTCTGGAGCCAAGAGATGTCCACATGTTTTGAACTTTGATCCATCAAAAGATGAACATTTCAATTTTGTGTACGCCGCTTCGATTTTGAGAGCCGAAATGTATGGAATTCAGCCAATTGTTGAACGCGAAGAAGTTATCAAGGTTAGTTTTTCATTTCGTGCTGTAAACACATTTATATTGTCTTCATTTCTATCATTTTCAATCACAACTTTTCTGGGTAGGAAAAACCAAAAACCCTACGAGATAAACAAAACATCGGCTGAACTATAATCGGCCCGAAAATTTCACGGTCCACTCAAAATGTTTCATTTTCAAATGTTTAGGTAGCCCTTTCGGTCACTCCTGAACCATTCAAACCAAAAGCCGGAGTCAAGATCGCTGTCACCGAGGCAGAAGCCAAAGAGCACGCTGAAAACGGAATGGATGATGACGATGCTGTCGTCGAAACATTGATGTTGCGACTAGCCGCTCTCAATGTCGAATCGTTGAAAAAGTTGAACTGTATCGACTTTGAAAAGGATGATGATTCGAATCATCACATGGAATTCATCACCGGAGCATCGAACTTGAGAGCTGAAAACTATGATATTCAACCGGCTGATCGGATGAAGACCAAACAAATTGCTGGTAAAATCATTCCGGCTATTGCGACTACCACAGCCGCTGTTGCTGGTCTCGTTTGTGTTGAACTGTACAAGGTAACAAAAAATAGATTCATCTGCAAATTGTATATAATTAATTTGACAGGTTGTCGATGCATCGGGAGTTCCGAAGGTTCCACTCGATCGCTTCAAGAATTCTTTCATCAATCTTTCATTGGCATTCTTCTCTTCTGCCGAACCAATTGCCGCACCCAAAAAGAAATATATCGAAAAGGAATTCACACTTTGGGACAGAATTGAAATAACTGGACCATTGACAATGGAGAAATTCATCGAGGATCTTCAAAAACAAACTGGATGTGAACTGTCGATGTTGTCTGCTGGAGCATGTTTGCTTTATTCGTTCTTCATGCCACCAGCGAAACGGACCACCAGATTGGCCACCGGGTTAGTTGTTCTCTTTTTGTTTCAAATTTTTTCAACATTTCCTAAATCCACAAAATATAACTTCTTACAATATTTTAGTTTCCACTTTATCATTACCAATTCGAATTATTCACCGGGCCTATTTCCAAAAATAATGAATAGTGAAAAGAAATAATTAAAATGAACAATTTGTCGAGACGTGATTTTCTGAATGACCTTTTTCAAGTTTTGATTTTTGATAATAAATAGAACTTATTTGTAGAGTTCGCGAAGTTTTCGAAGAATTGTCGAAAAAGAAATTGGACGATACCGTCCGCTACATTGTGTTGGAACCAATGATGAATGATCCAAATGATGAAGACGTCGAAGTCCCTTATATTCGTTATGCTTTGTAATATGTAACCCTTTCTTTCATTCTGTTTTATCATTTTAACGCTTCCCCAATTTTTCATAACAATTAATTTATTTGAATCCTGTTCTCTCATGATTTTCTCGGTTTTGCACATTTATGCGTGTTACTCTTTTGCGTAGCATTTCAAATGTTATGTCCTTTCAAGATGTTTCTCAAAGTGTCGTTATCGTTCGATCAGATTGATCAACACACTTTGAGTACATCTTGAATTCCAAACTGTGCGGCGAGTATTTTAACTTGTTTCTAAGCTCTACTTTTTTGTTTAAGTTTTATTAAATCAAAAAATGGAAAACATGAATAAATAAATAAATAACAATTACCTGTAATTAACAAACAGCTTGATCTGAGGTATCAGTGAGTTGAAGATGGGAAACTTCGAGAGATCCCGATTTTCCAGTTTCAGAGAGTCGAGTTATTAGGTAGACCTTGAAAAAGAAAAAAGAAAGTTCGGGTACAAAAGAAACTCGCGGAACTCACTTTGGTATCACTTGCTAATAGTTCAATATAATCATTTCCACTTCTTCCTTCGACTTTGAAACAACTTTCGAGTTCTTTTGTACCCGAATCATTACAAATAAAAAGATTTGCATCACCCTCCAATTTATAGTCAAAATGTAGACGAGCTATCGTATTCAGGCGGAATTGTGGTGATTCGAGAATGAATACTCGCTTGTTTCTCGTCAAAAATGCGTTCAATTTTTCTCCGCTGATTCCGTGTATCGCTGAACTTGGAATCTTTGATGGTTCGTATAAACAAGCGTGTCCCAAATGGAAATCGCACGAGAGAAGACGACAAACATTGGGATCCGGAATATCGGCGGTTGGTCGGAATGTTTTGGATGAGAATTGTCGCGCGGCGGTTGGCGGACAAATCTGACCGGTCACTATGATATCATCGATGATTGCCATTCCCTGATCTGTCGATTCGGCCTGAAATGCTACTCGAAATGGTCGTCGAATTTTCGGAAGATCAACAACAACATCGCCCGATTCGGCTGATTGACAATCGAGCAAAGATGGCGATGATTCTTCGACGAGACAGATCTTGACATGTGCCGAACCGGTTGTCCATAATCGGAATTGAACATGAACATTGTCGAGAGCACATCGAATCACTTCGGAAAGCAGAATCGCACTTCCGCCGGTTTCGAAACGAGCCACTCCGAATTCGCCGTCGGGTCCTTCCGATATACCGGTCAACGAGTACAGTTTCTCTTCGTTCAATGGTCCGTGTCCAACTGTCCACGTGTTTTCGGCAATTTCGGTCGATTCGTCCGCTTGATTCAACATTCCCCAAAGACATGAAGAGGCACGTTTCGAGAAATCACAAGACAGATCCTGAAAAAGTGAGCATCTGTAGATGAAAGATTTTATTTGTTTCCAAGACACACGTCTGGTCGATACAGTCAAGGCGAACAACAAAATAAGAGTTTTTCGACGTGGTCAACAATCGGATTCCCCAATCGAATAGTTTCTCCCCGTGGGGTTTTTTTAAAAAAAGAATGTTTTATACTCGGATCAGGCCTCTTGGCTGTGCTCTCAGCTCAATTTTTCTGAAAACGGGCCGGATCGTACGCCTGTCAAAAACTCCTATAATCAGCCTCTTCAGACATTTTGAAACGAAAAGTACAGTACCCGGTGTATTAAAAAGACGTTGTTATTATAAACGTGAAAAAAGTTGCCGTCGGAGTTTTAAAAAATCGAAATGTTTCCAAAATAACACGTAAAAATTTAAGGTTTAAAAGTTTACTTTCCGTTTCAACGGCTATAATTGTTGATCTCATTTTTCACAAGACTAATGTTTTTTGAAAGTTGTGACGTGAAAGTTTTTTGAAACAGATATTGTATGACGTGAATGTTTTAGATGAAAGTTGGCCTAATCCAGGGGTGAGATATCGAGTGACCGACAACAAAACGGGATAGGCGAGGCGCTATACACAAAGTATAGCGCCTCGCGTCCGCCGTGTGTTGTCGGTCACTCGATTCAATGACCTCTCGGGAATCTCTCCCGTCCCGGCCGGGCCAGAGCGGGCTTAGAGAGCCCAAATCTCACCCCTGGCCTAATAAAAATGTTGAAAAAGTACCTGTGCAGTAACAACATTTCGATTGAGCAACAAACTCAACATTGGTGTTGAAACAAAACTCTGTCCAATATCGAAAACCGAAAGAGCATCTGTGCATAATGTGGCCCGATACGCAATATCATCCAACAATACCATGTTATCGATGTCACTGTTGAAATGTTTGGTGCGAATTGTGATCATGAAGTTTTTAGTTGCTTTTCGGAATGTTAGATTGACATTTGCCGGTGAAGATGCGCGTGGAATTGGAAGACATTCAATATCATTGAACATCAGATCAACAGCACATGCTTCGAGTTCAATTTGACCAAGTTCCCAGAATCTGAAGAATAATATTACAGAAACAGTTAAAATGTTGTAAAATACCTGAATGTCAATTCATTCTCAGTCAAACTCTGACAACTAATCGGGTCCGATCTCAAAATATCCACATTATTTTTCGGAGTTCCTTGTTCGATATATAATACTGCATACGCTCCTTTTGGTCTTGTTGTTGTTCCAGTTGTATTCAACAAAAGATCAGCGGACAATGCTGAACTCGATCTTCGCCACATCTAGATCACACAATTTAAATTCATTTAGAAATTAAAAATATTCACCGTTTTTGCTTCTCCTCCCGATCTCCATCGACATTTTCCATCAAATGTATCACATGATAATTCGGATGACGATTCGATTGGTTTTCCAGATGCTCCCGTTTCTAATGGTGTTGTTTTGAAGTTGTCACCAACATCGACTACAATTCAACATGATGAATTTGAAGGAAAGAAGATAACTTACTTCCAACTTTACACAAACTCGCTGAATACAAAATATTATCAATCATTACGAAAGATCCATCTGTGTTTGACATTTCATACGCACGGATTCCTATTCTGTAAATTATTCGCAAAAATTGTCATTTTGAAGTAACCCAGAGAGGAAGATCTCGTCGGAATTGGAAAGTGCCGTATTCTTGTCGAAGAAGCTATAAAATACCTGAATGGTTTATCTCTTGGGGGAATTTCAGCATGACATTCGGTGTTTAGTTGAATAGTTCCGCAGTTCAGATATGGTCGATCTTCTTCATCGTATACCATTTTATATCCACCTTTTCCATCATCTTCCAATAGAACCACTTCGACGCGAGCACTATTGTACACCCAATATCTGTAGGCAAAAAAAGTTGGGTGGCCTGGCCCGGAAGACACATATTAACTTTCTAGTAGTTTTTCGTGATTATCAACTATTTAGATGTTTTGACGGTAAGATTGTGGCCCCGAGGGCTCGAGAGAGCGGCCTAGAAACCACGAGCCGTCAAAAAAAATTCAAAATCTATCTATCATTTTCATATTTTTGTCTAACGTAAACTTTGTCCCCATAAAAAAACTTACGTAAATGTCAAATTACCGGTCGAGTTTTGGCAATTAATAGGCGACGAATAGAATATCGAATGTTGTTCATCTCGTTTCTTATCCCCTGTGAATATCATCTTATCGCCTTGTTGCAATTTTGTCGGTCCAGGACCGACTCGAAGTGCCGGAAATTCGGTATAATCGATTTTTTCGAACAAATAAAAATCTCGTGAGTCCATATTTTTGTCGTCTTCCATATTTTTCCATCGACATTTTTCCGGATTCGTGAAATCACAATTGAGATCAGATGGGTGTCGAATAGCCTTTGATGACCAAGCTGAAAATGTTCACATTTCTAGCACCTTAAGGTACCTTCCCTTCTCATTTCATTTTCATTTTCTAATCGAAAAAATATTGCGCAATATCCGAAAAATCGTCTAGATCATATCTTATCTTTCAACAAAACACGTTTTTTTGTTCATCACTTGTCTGTTATTTTTATTTTATTATGACTTTTTTTTGCCTCATGTGAATGAATACTTTGGCAATCCGGATTTGTCTCGCCAAGAAAAAAAAATGATGACCGTTGCGCATTTTTCATAATAATTATAATTGAAGTGGTGGATGGAAAAGAGGGGAAAATAAATAAATAAATGGATAAACTAACCCGATTGGGCAAGACCTTTCGGAATCCATTCGATTCCTAGATGTTCGCGTAGACGATCACGTTCCGATTCGTAACCTGGCATACATCCCGATACTGAAAATTTAAACCGGTTCTTTTTTCAAATTTCTCTTTAATCTTAAAATGTTGTGTTGGGTGGTTCAGTTTTAAAAAATATCAACAAAAAGTTTTCCGAGCTTGAAAAAAGTTCCTGAATCGGGCCGAGTCTGAAAAAAACTGGGCTTGAAAATAGCCTAGTCTTAATTTGAACCCGGATCGGATCAGAACATTTTTTGAGGGCCAGGTAATTCGAAATTTGTCTGAGACCTGTGAATGGCTACCAAAAAACCAAAAAAAAAAAATAGCTGGAAATTTCAAAAATAAAATTCGTGGCGTTTCCTATTCATTTTTTAAAATGTCATTGTGAATTTAAAAAATGTTACGGTACTTTTTCCCATCTTAGAGTTAGCCCAGAAATGTTTTCTATTCCGATTTTATGGCCCGATTCAGCCCAATTCTCGAGAAAAATGGATCGAGTCGAATTCTGGTTTGATTATCGTCTGGCCCGATTCTTTGGTTGTTTTTGAAGCCTATACCCAAAAGTGGGCACTTCTTGATTTTGGAATTCAATTTGTGGATGTGGCGTGAACCGAAGAAACATACATTGAAAATGAGAAAAAAAGAGGCGAAGAGAACTATTTAGTAGTTTTTTGTGATCAGAAAGTATACACGTTAATACATTTTTCATAGAGAATTGCTAGAATCAAATGTCTGCACTACTGTACTTTTTGTTCATACCTGTCGAAACAAGTAAAAATAGAAAAAGTAATAAACGACGCATGAGATAGAGTAGAGTTGGAAAAGTGATGGATATTTGAGTGATGGCTTCCCGTACGTATCAAAGGGTGGAATAGATGAATAATAATAAGGCAAATGAATAGAGAAAACGAAGAAGCAGAAACAAGATATCGGTTAGCGCTTAATTGGGAGGCAAAAAAAGGAAGAAAAAGGAGGCAAAAGATGTCTATTGTAAAAAAGAAAAAAAAAACCAGGATTATATAACTGTAGCGATTGAGATTAATTAATTAATTAATTCAGAAGTTAGTGAAAGTTTTTTATGATGCCATTTTATCGATGAACGAGAACGCGAGAAGCTATGCGTGCAACACACGATTTCGTTAGACTTTTACGACTTCTAACTTTTTTGCTAGGCTTTTCCGAAGAGGTTTTCAGTTTTTTCTATACTATGGGTGCTCTTTTTTTTGAACACAACATGCCGATTCGTGCTACCCCCTCCCCTTTAAATATGTTTTCCAGGTCATCTTTCTCTATGTCACATTTCAGAGTCCACATCAAATTTTTCAACAAACAAAACGTGACCCGAGGCAATGACTCTACTGATTTTATTTATTTTCAATCATTTTCGAAAATGTCTGATGCTCCAAAAAAACCAGAAAAAACATCAGCTGAGTAAGTTCTAAAATTCTTCAAAAAAGTCAATAATTTTTTTGCAGAGAATTTCAAGAGTATTTGAATCGTCCCAAAAAGTATATCAAAGTTAAAGTGAAACAAAACATAAGTGTTCAACAAATCGGTCCATGGGTCAAAGAGATTGCCGATCGAGTTTATGCTGAAATGCCGCCGTTGGAGTTTGGAGATGTATGTATTACTGTAACGACGGGTTACTGTAGATTGTTTGATTTTTCAGATCGATATCAGTGTTTCATTGGATTTCAGCTCTGATCCAAATATTAGTAAACGAATGAGAAAAATGATTATGGATGAACTAGTTGAAGAACTTTTGAGATAAATAAACTTGTTTTGTCGTGGAGTACTGTAATCCGAGTCATTTACACATTGACAATTGTTCATATCAGAATTTTGAAAACCTGGAAGTTGGGAATAAATTTTATTTCCCAGAGTTCGGGATAAAACCCCATTTTCCCGAAGTTTTTAAAATTATTCATGATAATAACAACAAACAACTTTAACAGTGAATAAATTTTGGGGGAAATGGGTAAAATGTTTTGTTACAAATACAGCGATGCTGCAAAAACAATGTCACGCTTCAACTTCTTGCGAGCACTTTCGAATTTCTCTTCAAGATCCTTGTTGTCACACGCTTTTGCCGCGTTGACCATCTCTCGTAATACTTCTTCTAGTCGTCGAAGACATCGGATGATTGAACCTGTAAAAGTATAGAGATGTATTCGTAATTTTTATGTGACGGTCACAGTGTGACTAGGGCCACAAATTCAGAAATCGGGAAAATTATTTTATTTTTTATCCGACTTGCCGGCCTGGATCCTGGCCGGACTATTTTATTGAAAGCCAGAAAAATTATAAATATATTTTTTTCTCATAAACTGGCCTTCGTTCTGTCCGGGATTTTTTGACGGGTCAAACAAGAAAATTCCATGCAGGAATTCGCTTTTTGAGACATGTTCTAGGTTTTCTGAGCTACCGTCTCACCCCTACTGTTTAGGAAATTCATCACGTCGCATTAAATTTTAATCAGGGATTCGTTCGGTTCGAAATTAAGTTAATTAATGGAGATAAACAATTCTAATATATGAAATTTGCCTTTTTTTTTTGCAAATACGTCAGTACTAACCTTCAAAAACATCGGTTGTCTTGACAATTTCTGAGAAAGATGCTCCATTGATCCATTGATAAACAACATCCATCAAACCAGGATTGAATGAGTTTACATATTTGTCTTCGATGATTTCTACTTTACATTCGTTTGAAATTTTGGCAACGTGACGAGCTTGTTCCTATAAAATTAAATAAAAAAAAAACAGTTTTCCATGAATGAAACTAAACCTGTAGAGTTTTCAAACATCCAGAAAGCTCTTGTGCCAATTTCGGAGTAGTACAATTATCTTGGAAAACGAAACAAGACAAAAGTGCACTAATTTGAGCATCATCTAACGCATTGAATGTTCCTTTCAACAACATTTCGGTCAAGATCAACTCGTCTGAAGCAGATAATTCGCATGCAACTCGGCCCTTCAGTTCTATCGTATTGTCTTTTGTACAGTATCCTAGTCGTCGTAAGACCCGTTTACGATGCCCGAGTTCTTCGATTTGCAAAACACTTTCCGCCTTTTTCAATTCATCTCTTGCTGCTTTTAACTCTTTCTCCGCATCTATTTTCTTTCCAAACTCTCTTCTACAATTCTCAAAATCGTCTCTTTTTCTCATCGGATGATTTTCAAGACGGTCTTTAAGAGTTTTGAGTCGTTCAATCTTGTTTTTGAAACTTTCATCAGTGATTTTCATGTCAGCAACAGGGTCAAGTGGTGGAATAGCTCCATTCAAACGTATCATTATTTGCTGAAGAATTAAATATTTCTACATATTTTCAGGGGAACAATAATAACTCTCACCTCCATAATCCCATTCAATCGCATTTTTCCATCGTGCGTTGATAAATCATTTGGTAACTTGACACGAACAGCTGAGATTTCGTCAATTCGATCACAAGTCATAGGTACAACCTCCCATGTTCTCTGAGTAATTTATTAGAATTATTTGATATTCAGCATGTCTAACAGATGAAAATCACCGTGACATTTTTTGATAAATGTGTCTTGGTCTCGTCACGAAAACTGGAAAGCCAACGTGGTCTTATTAATTTAGTCGGATTTTGGCACCTTTTTCTGTTTTTTGATCGTCATTCAGTGACAAAATTTTTTGAAACTTTTCGGCTCCATTTTGTGACAGATATGATATTCGGCAAGATAAAACTCACATTCGATTTTTGGAATGCTGGAATCAACGTAGATGGGTTGGAAGTGTCGCTGACACTGCTAGGATCAATTGCAAGCATAACTTCGATAACGTAACTGAAATATAAAATCACTTATATTATTGTCGAAACGAAAAAATTAAAACCCTGCATTTGAATGTGGCGCCATATAGGCCACAGTAATCTCAATCCAAACGAGACCTTGTTTGTCAACGTGCGGTCGTGTTGGAAAGAAGCCAAGGTTTTTTTCTTTTATTTTTTTTTGTTTTGTTTCAGGTTTTTTCAAGTTTTACAGGGAGTTTGTGTTTAGTGGAGCTTCTTTTGACTTTTCTAAAGTTTCAGTTAATTTTTTCTCTAGAAATCTTGTTTCTATGCTGTCTTAGAAGTTTTGTTTTCAATAAACGAGGAAATCTCTTATGAAAATTTTCAGAGTTGGCTTAACTTAGAGGAACAGCTGAACAACGATCAAAATGCCAGAATCTTCAGACTTTTATCGTTCATTCGAATAAGGGTGACTCAATTGAGCGCTTTTTTTGGGTTTCGAAAATCGTGAGTTTCAATAAAGCTCTTCGTTTATGAATAATGTTATTTAATTCAGCTTATGTTACGACAAAATCAGTACACACACGCGCATATGCATGCAGTTTCGTCGCTTCCGATTCGCCTGGAACCGGATGACAAAAAGTGAGATTTTTCGATAATTTTCAATTAAAAGCAAATAACATAAAATCAACTAGAATCTATAGTGTTTTTGGCACCAAGAAACTCAAAATTTTCTCAACCAATCAGATAAATCTCGAAAATCTTGCAGAAATTGAGCGAAGAGAAGAAACATTGAAAAAAAACATGAAAGTAAAGGTAATTCAAAAAGGCATTGTTGTTATTATCATTGAAAACTCCTAACAAATTGAAAGAAATCATCATCATCGCAATATCATTAGAGCGACTTTTTGTTTTTAATCATCGCAAAAACATCGCCTTTTTTCAATAATTTTGCATAAGCACTTTGCACATGCATTTTCAGTATATTTCAGTAATTTTATACTCTTTTGTTCCACAAAAAAATAATCAAACTACAAAAAAAAATGTTTCTACAAAATGTAACGTTTTTTGTGATTTCTCCTGATACACTAGCCATAAGTTTGAATAAATGGTGTATGGAAACTAAAGAAAAAAGCTGAAAAAATTGTTTTTTGTTTTTACTTTTTTGAAAAGTTTTTTTTCAGACTAAACATTGAACCAATCGAAGAGAAGAGAATTTGTAACGACAACAACAACACTAGATTCGGAAACAACGATAATGATTTCAATTGTGGTGGTCTTTTCAAATTAATTCATTTTCTCAATAAACATTTTCTTAATCTTCTTCGTCTTCAACACACTAATAATTCACAAACAGTTTCGAAACAGAAACTCAAACCATCAAAACGCTTTTTTGTAAGAAAACACACTAGAATCGAAAACTGATGCAACGACTTGAATTATGCGGGAATAGGAATTTAAAAAAAAAAAATAAATAAATAAAAATAATTTTCGGCCACAAATATAAAAATTTAATTTTGATCTTGATCTTTTTTTTGGGAACAAAAGTTTACTGTGGAATTCGGTTGTCATCCAGGGTTCTAATTTTTTCGTTTCGACAATAGACTTGTTAGGAATCAGATTTTCTTTTTTTTTCGAATTTTCTCGGGACAAAAACCTAGTTCTCACTCACAGCATATCGGTTTTATCATCGGGATTGACACGTCGTTTGTAGTTCACAATAACTCCCCATCCGAAATCTCGATCTCCACTTACAACTTTTACTAATCTCCCAGCATGAAGAAAAGCTACAATATGTTTTGGAAGTCTGACCACACTTTTAATGTCGGTTTTTGTTTGCTCAATCTCGTTCTCAATATCCATATAAGTTTTGATTTCAGTTTCGTAAGGTAGTTTGAATCGTTGTACTTTTTTAACAGCTTCCTCAATCTCTGTAATTTTTCAAACATTTCTCTTCAGAGCGAAAGGAAACATACTATCTTTCAATCCCGGAATTTTGCTGTTATTTTGAAATTGGAAGAAACTACTCTTGATTATATGATCTGGAGCAAGACCCTCAACTCGAAGTAAATTGAGAACCATGTTGTATGTAAGACGGAACTGTGAGTTCAACGGATCAGTTGCGCCTTTGATAATATGTTTGGCGTCATCAGGTGTTAATTGTTGATCAACCATAAGAATGACAAGTCCTCGATCATCTTTACCTCGTCGACCAGCTCGACCAGACATTTGAATATATTCTCCGGATGTGATAAATCTGAATATATTTAATTTTTGTTGAAATTCAAAAGTTTCGCTCACCGATTGTCAGTTCCATCAAACTTTCTTGCTGACGTGAAAACGACAGTTCTTGCTGGCATGTTCAATCCCATTGAAAATGTTTCGGTTGCAAATAAAACTTTTAATAATCCTTCTCCGAAGAGGATCTCGATAGTTTCTTTTAAAATGGGCAAAAGTCCTGAGTGATGAACACCAATTCCACGACGCAATAACGGTAAAAGTGAGCCAATTTGAGGTAATTGTTTATCATCATCCGACAAACTATCAATTGCGCTGTGATAAACATCACTGACCATTTTCTTCTCTGCGTCCTCATTGAAATCCATATCCTTCAAACTCAACGCGTACGCTTCGCATTCTTTTCTCGAAAATGAGAAAACGATACATGGCATCATATCGCTCTCCCGAATTGTTCGAATAATCCGCAGAACATTGCTATCGCCTTTTGTACCTTTTGTGTTTCTTTTTTGGAAACCTCCAGCTTTGTCTCCAGTTGTTGCCAATCCACTCATCGCTTGTTTGAACTTATCTTCTCGGAATTCTCCTTTTACATTGACAACTTCGTAGAGACCTTCACCACCAACTGGATAAATAAAATGTTGGAGAGGAGTTGGACGATAGTCAGTGTAGACAACGTTGCAAGGTTGATGTTTGATGAAACAGACCCATTCTGGAAAAAAAAATGTTCAAAATTAAATACAAAAAAAATTATCAGAAGAATTTTCGAAAAACTACTTCTAGAAAAATCCTAAAAATAAATTCAGAAGAAGTTGTTTTCTAGATAGAGTTCAACCCTTTTTGAAAAAAAAAAGTAAAATTGCATGACGTTTTTCAGTCGAAAATTAAAAGTGACATTCTAGAATTGAAAATTATAGACCACGTCACAAAAACTTCTGAATTATATTTTTGTGTCGTCATTCACAGGGTCAATAAAATTCTGAAATTTTTACTGTAA
This sequence comes from Caenorhabditis sp. 8 KK-2011, assembly GCA_963572245.1. NCBI lineage: Eukaryota > Metazoa > Nematoda > Chromadorea > Rhabditida > Rhabditidae > Caenorhabditis > Caenorhabditis sp. 8 KK-2011. Next base: position 4,224,109 of record OY751549.1, read on the forward strand.
AAAAGAGAAATAGGGATATTTTTATGTCAGGTATGTATCTGAGCGAACAACTGAAATTGATAAATCTGACGTTTTTCGTTATTATGATCATAGCTTGGTTAAAAGCTGGTAATCGTTATTTTCAGAATTTCCTCTGTGATTTTTCAGACAAATTTTTTTTAAAAGTTTCGTGCTCTCCTAATTAGTTCCACGTTTTAGCCGATGACCAATATTCGGAGTCGAATGAAACAGGGCCTAACCAAAATTAGGTTAAAAATGGGAACATATAGAAGCTAAAAGCTGAAAAATTTCTAGAAAGCATATTTTTTGCAGAACTATTTGTTTCAATGAACTCACGTGCAAATTGTTTCGCATTTGGAATTGTAGCTGAGAGAAACGCGTGTCGAACTTTTTCACTCATCAAAATGATCGTCTCTTCCCAAACAACTCCTCGCTCTTTATCACGCATATAATGAATTTCATCAAAAACAACCCATCCAACCTCCTTCATGATTTCCGATCCACGATATAACATTGACCGCAAAATTTCTGTTGTCATTACAAGACATGATGCATCTGGATTTAATGTAACATCTCCAGTCATAAGACCAACATCCCCAAACTCTTCTTCGAGTTCTCGATATTTTTGATTCGACAATGCTTTGATCGGCGAAGTGTAGATAACACGTTGTTTATCCCGAAGACATTGAGCAATTGCGTATCTCAAAATATATCAACCTATTTACAAATTTATATAACAATGCACTCACGTTGCAACAACAGTTTTACCAGCTGAAGTGTGAGCCGATACTAGGACTGATTGATTATTCTCAATACATTGAATTGCTTGTTTTTGAAAAGCGTCCAATTGGAAAGGATAATACTTTGCCGGTTCGCGACCACTTTGTCTCAATGGCGAGAATTCGATACCGGGTGGCAACGCTACTTCGTGAGTGCAGTTCTCATTGTCGGTTTTGATTGTGTGAACAACAATATTTTCGAATCGCTGTTCGTCTTCAACTTCCTCTACATCTCCATCCAATTTTTGACGTTTGGCTGGTGTTTCATCGCTGTCATTGAAACTAGAACCGCCAGTGTCCATTCGCATTGCGTCTAACAAATTTGCGGCTTGCTGTTTTGCGATATTCCTTTTTTCATCGTCAAGTTTTTGCATGGCATCGCCAGAGGCTACCTATCAGAAGATAACAAAATAGTGAGCATGAATGAGAACTTTGAACTTACATTATCTGAAGTCTGACTAGTGTCAAATGCGTCGAATAGATCCATTCTTCGGGCTGTAAAATTGGGTTTTGGTTCAATTTTTTCTGCAGAAAAAAAAAATAAATTCAAAAATTAAGTGCCGTGGAGCGCAAATGACCTCCTTCCAGACGAGACCTTCCATTTTTCAAAAAAAAATTTATTTTAAAAAATTTTAATTTTTTTTTTGGATTTGGCAGTTTTTTTTCAAAAACAGGAAAGTCATTAGCGAATCACCACATAAAACAATTCTGAGAACGAATATCTTCTAAATACAAGAAACTGTGTTCAAAAAACTATATAATATTACGTTATTTGGGATTTTCAGGAAATACGGGTGAGCTAAAAGTTTTCTTTTTTCGAAATTGCTACATCGCCAAACACGCTCTATTTCAATTTCGGAAACATTATTTGTCTGTGTCTCTCACATAGTTTTCTTCGGCATATTTCTCATATAAAAAGTGCTCTGCTCATTTTTTTCTCTTTTCCGTTTACAATGAGAAATTCGTAATATTTAACTTTAATATTTGTTTTCATCGTCGTTTTACGCTATCAATTAAAGATCTTCATTTTTGATAAAAGTGAAATTAACAGTAAATTTCTATTTTTTAATGACTTCGAATTGAACTAAATGCATATATTTTTTTAAAATCTCAAAGCTTTTAGAAAAATTAACTTCCAAAAATTTTAAATAAAAATTTGATGCTTTCCGGGAAATTTCCCGGAACAAATTTGTTTTTGTTGTTCCAAAAAAAGCTCTCCTGAAAATCGATGAACTTCTGGTTTCCTAGCGACTGAGAAAAAAAAACATTATTTTTATTGAATTCGAAAAAATAACGACGATCCTCCGAACCATAAAAATCTTGATAACAAAATCTTGTTCATGACACCTAATGTATCATTTTTTTTCGCATGTCTAACTTTTTCTTTCCTTTTTTCTCATTTTCATTTCATTTAATCAATTATTTTTCAGTCTCTGTGTTGTTTGGAGAGACCACCAGGGTCAAATAATCTACACGGGCATGGTGGAGGCGGGTGGCGCACGACGCCACCGAATGACTCTAGAATCTGGAGACCATATTTTGACGTTGTTTGCCTATCGGACAGGACCTCTTCGGACGGTGAGTATTTATTCTTTGTTTGAAGAGATGATTAAATTTTATTTGTAGGTTCTTTTCTATGTTTTATCAATTTTGACGCTCGGAGTTTTTCGTTTGATTCTTCACTGGAAAGAAAAATGGAATGTGAAATTTCGTTTGATTCCTTGCAGTTTTTCAAATGCTGAGTTCATTCATATAGTCGATAATCACAATGTAACCGAGTTACAACCTGTTCACCGGAAAATTAACGGAAAAAATGAAACACCAGTGGTAAGGTTTATGTACATGTGAATCTCTCAAGTTCATTATTCTATAGATGATTCCGAGTTCAACTGGAGATATGGTAGAAACTGATGAGGTTCGATGGTTCGTTTATAGGAAATTGGAATATGTCTGGATCAAAGATGATGCTATGTCAGAAGATAATGAAGAGGACGAAAATGGACAATGGGTTCCATCAAGCGAAATTGCTTCGAAAATCCCGTGCTCTTTCTTTCTCGAAACATCGGAAGCAAATCAAGGGCTATCATTCAAGGATATTACGAACCGTCTTGAGTTCTACGGTCGAAACGAAATCGTTGTTAACTTACGGCCAATTTTATACTTGCTTTTCATGGAAGTCATCACACCTTTTTACGTTTTTCAAGTTTTTAGGCAAGTTTTCTTTGAAATGGTCTCAACATAGAATCTGAATTTTTCAGTGTAACAGTTTGGTATAATGACGAATACGCATATTATGCATCACTTATTGTTTTGTTATCAGTTTCCTCAATTTGTATGGATGTTTATCAAATCCGTTCCCAGGAAAAACGGTAAGTGCTAATTTTTGTTTCATAATTCTTTCTGTTTAATGTAAATATTTGAAAATCAATAAGTTTCTCTCGTTTGAAAAATCGCATAAAAATTATAAATTAATTCAAAAAAATTATTTTAATTCATAATTTATTAAAATTATGTGAGAAAACTTCTAAAAAAAAAATTTTTTTTAAAACTGATTTCTCAAAAAAAAGGGCTATTTTTTGCAGATTACGTAGTATGGTGCATTCAAACGAAGAAGTAGAAGTTATTCGAAATGGAGAACAAATAAAAATAGGAAGCGAAGATTTGGTACCTGGTGATATACTTCTTATTCCACCTCATGGCTGCCTTATGCAATGTGATTGTGTACTTATGAATGGAACAGTTATTGTGAATGAAAGTGTGTTGACCGGCGAATCTGTGCCAATCACAAAAGTCGCACTGAACGATGAAACACATGATGCGATTTTCAATATGGAAAAGAATTCGAAAAATGTACTTTATTGTGGAACACAAGTTTTGCAAACACGCTTTTATCGCGGAAAACCAGTAAAGGTAATATTTTACAAAACTTTGTGAGTGGCCTTCTTTTTGCGGTAAGAGTCGCCGGCACTTTTGTAAGTATCTCCACCGGATTTGTATTCGCTGTCACTGCTTCCTCTTCCACCTCCCGATCCTCCAACTGATCCTCTTGTTGGGCATTTACAGTACTCGCTGAAAAACATATTTTTTAATGATCACGAAACTACTTTTAACTTACGCATCTTGTCCTGGTCTTCCTTGTTTTCCTTCTGGACCAACTTGTCCGTCTGGTCCTTGATCTCCTTGTTTACCTGGTCCACCGGAGAGTCCGGCTGGTCCGGCCGCTCCTGTTGGTCCATCAGGTCCTGGTGATCCCTGTGCTCCAGGTGGTCCTTGCTCTCCATGTTGTCCCTTTGGACCGGGTCTTCCGATTGGTTTCCGGCCATCCGCGCCTTTTTCTCCTTGCTTTCCTTCTGGTCCGGTTTTTCCGGCTGGTCCCTGTGGTCCCATTTCTCCTGGTTTGCCTGGATTTCCGTCTTTTCCTTGACGTCCTGGTTGTCCGTCGGCTCCTTTCATTCCGCGTGGTCCTGGATGTCCTTGTGCTCCTGGTGATCCGGGTGGTCCAGCTGGACAATATGAACAGACACCTGTGTCTTGAGCTTGTGGCTCGACATCATCAGCATCGTGTCCTGGAACTCCGTCAAGACCCGGTTGTCCATTTGGACCTGGTGCTCCAGGCAATCCCTTGTTTCCTGGTGGTCCTGGATGACATTTGTTCTCAACATTACATTGACACGATTCTGGTGATTCTGGAGCTGGTCCAGCTGGAGCTTGTGGAGGTTGATCGTGTGATGCTGGTGGAGCTGCATCATAACCACCTGGAGGTGGTGGTGGAGGAGGTTGTTGATTATATCCGCCCTCGTTGTAGTTTCCACCTCTTGTACGACGAATTTGGAAAACAGCCCCACTGACATTCTCGATATGCATAATCTCTTTCCACATATCATCCATTTCTTGTCGAACTGTCATCATTTCAACATCTAGTTCCATCCAATATTCTTGAACATTATTGTAGATTGAAGAAAATGCGAATAAGCAAATGAGAAGAGTGATACCGGACAGGCTACTCGCCAGAAAAGTAGCTGTTGTTACTTGCATTGTTTTCAATGCCTTTGAAAATGCATAGACGAGAAATGATTTTATACAAAGTTTTCAAACTGGTTTTGATAATGACCTAGAATTTTATCAAGTAAAGTAGGTGAAGATGAAAGTGACGAGGGAGATAAGAAAAGATATAATTAGTCAACTGGTTAGGTTTTATGACCTAGAATAATGAATTCGATTAGATATTAACTTTTCGAGCACGGAAAAAAAATGTGAGAAATAATTCAGTATTATTTCATATTCGAGAATTGGTGAAAAGTAGAGTGTAAAAATGACAACAAAAATTTTTTATGATCAGCGGTTATCTTGTAGAAGTTGCATAGAAAAGATTTTTGAAGCCCCATTGGACCGCGCGAAATTCAAACTAACGGAGTCAACTTTCCTCTAAGTTGAACCAAAAATCAGCAATTTATTTCAGACAATTGTGTTACGAACTGCTTATTCTACACTCAAAGGACAACTTGTTCGATCTATTATGTATCCAAAACCAATCGATTTTAGATTCACTAAAGACTTATTCAAGGTACGTCTGAGATATCAAAATCGTTGACCGAATTTATTTTTTTTTTCAGTTCATTCTGTTTCTTGCTTGTATTTCTGGCCTTGGTTTCATCTATACAATTATTATAATGGTTTCGCGCAACAAATCGCTACACAAAATAATCATTCGCGCACTCGACATTATCACAATCACAGTTCCGCCAGCTCTACCAGCCGCCATGTCTGTCGGTATTATTAATGCTCAACTTCGCCTCAAAAAGAAGCAGATTTATTGCATATCTCCTTCGACAATTAATACGTGTGGTGCCATCAATGTGGTATGCTTTGACAAAACGGGTACACTGACAGAAGACGGGCTAGATTTTCATGTTCTTCGACCGATTCACAAGGAGAATAATATAGTCAGTTTTCTCACTGAAGCGACGGATTTGAAACGATCAACACTTCCATTCGATGGAGAAATTGTGAAGGCAATTGCAACGTGTCATTCATTAACCAGAATCAGCGGAGTTCTTCATGGTGATCCGCTTGATTTGATTTTGTTCCAAAAAACTGGTTGGACTATGGAAGAAGGAGGAATCGAAGACGAAACTCAGTTGTTTGACAATGTTCAACCTTCGATTATCAAACCTGAGAGTTCGGATAAGTATCCAAATGCTGAATACTCTGTCATCCGTCAATTCACCTTTTCATCGTCACTTCAACGTATGTCGGTTATTGTATTCGATCCATCGGAAGAGCGGCCTGATAACATGGTTTTATATTCAAAAGGATCGCCCGAAATGATATTATCGTTGTGTGATCCTAGTACCGTTCCAGATGATTATTTGGTAAGTCAAGTTTTTGAAATTCATATATTTAATCCAAATTATCTATTTTTCAAAAAAAAACCATTCCAACAAAAAAGTTAGATTCAAAACAAAAATTTTCGCACCCAAATTTTTTATCCAGTTTTGACAAATGTGAAATTGTAGCCCGGTTGGCCCGGAAATCACAAACGTGGTTTGGTTTTTGAATTTTCAGTTCTTCATAAACAGTCTGACACAGTTCACCCAGTTTTCCCGAAATCAATAACTCAGAGCCACAAAATTATTTCCGATCCAGAAAAGCCCAAAACTCACCTCTGAATTTGGTAAATACTCTGTTTTCTGAATTTCTTTATAAGACATTTCACCATACCCAAAAATTTTTTATCGAAATCAATTTTTGTGGCATTCTAGACACAAGTAAATGCGTATGCCCAACATGGTTTTCGGCTTATCGCTGTTGCTCGTCGATCCCTCAATATGAACTTCAACAAAGCTTCGAAAGTTGCCAGACATTTGGTTGAATGCGATCTCGAATTGCTCGGCTTAATTGTTATGGAAAATCGTGTGAAACCAGTCACCCTTGGTGTCATAAATCAATTAAACAAAGCCAACATTCGAACAGTTATGGTGACTGGCGATAATTTATTGACTGGATTATCTGTGGCAAGAGAGTGCGGAATTATAAGACCTTCAAAACGAGCATTCTTAGTCGAACACGTACCGGGAAAAACCGATGATAGAGGACGAACCAAATTGATACTAACACAATCGGTCTCGTCTTCTGACAATGTCGTTGATGATGATTTCGATTCATCGGATATTCGAAGTTGGAAGTCTTCTTTTAACGGGGGTCTTCCTTCGATAACTCATACTGAAGCAAGCATTTGTCCAGAAGATATTGGATCAATGGTTGAAAGCAGTTATCATCTTGCCATTTCCGGTCCAACATTTGCAGTAATAGTGCACGAATATCCGGAATTGGTCGATCAATTAGTTTGTGTTTGTGATGTGTTTGCGCGAATGGCACCTGATCAGAAACAACAACTCGTCGAACACCTTCAAAATGTGAGCTATACAGTTGCAATGTGCGGCGATGGTGCCAATGATTGTGCAGCTCTAAAAGCGGCGCATGCCGGAATTTCACTGAGTGACGCGGAAGCATCGATTGCGGCTCCGTTCACGTCAAGAGTCGCCGATATTCGATGTGTTCCGAGTGTTATAAGTGAGGGAAGAGCCGCTCTGGTCACATCGTTCGGAATTTTCAAATACATGGCTGGATACTCGTTGACACAGTTTGCTACAGTAATTCAATTGTATTCGATATTGAACATTCTCACCGATGGCCAGTTTATGTTCATTGACATGTTCCTCATCACCACTTTTGCATTGTTGTTCGGAAATACGCCCGCATTCTCCAAACTGGCCAATACACCACCACCAACGAGATTGTTGTCAGTGGCTAGCATGGCTTCTGTTGTTGGACAATTGATCATCATGGGAATGTCGCAATTTGTCATTTTTCATTCAATCACATATCAAAGTTGGTTCAAAGAATATGTGCCAAATGAAGAAGGAGAGGAGGAGGATAAGAGAAGTATGCAAGGAACTGCCCTCTTCTGTGTATCCATCTTCCAGTACATCACTCTCGCTCTGGTTTATTCGAAAGGACCACCTTATCGTGGATCGATACTGTCGAATAAACCGTTATGTGTTTTGACGGTATTCGCTATTTTACTATGTGTTTGGATTGTTATGTGGCCGACCGAACTAATGAATTATTTTATCGGAAATCTTGAGTTGGAATCGCCGAATTTCCGATTGTTGATCATTTTGGTTGCTGCTGTCAACGCTTTCGTTTCTTATGTTTTCGAAGTTTACTTCGTGGATAAGTTTCTTCTTGGATATTGGGAGAGGTAAGATATAATGGTGTGTCGATCTAAACGTATTATTTTGTTGTTTTTTGGCCCGGTCCCATTTCAAAAAAAAAACGGACTGAACTCGATTTTCGAATGAAGTTTCTGACTTGGATCCGAGAGTCTCATGATAAAAAATTCACGTTTTTACTATATACAAATGGAAGCGTGAACTGAGGTTAAAATTGTCTGCGTTTCCCCCTCTCGTCTTCCCTCTAATCTTTTAGCCACATTGTTTATTTCGATAGCTTAATTTCTAGAGCTCTGAAATTTTTTGCCCCGCCCGATTTTTCAACTTCGACCAAATTCGAAAGTATTCGCGAACAAATAAATTCTATCAGTTGCGTTTTGCAAAAAAACGACAAAATATTATTCTTCCAGGCTGAAAAAGAGGAAAAGCATTGAGAAGATTACTGTGGATTACATTCCTTTACCGACTGCACGAAACAATGAAATGCCGACATCGAGAACTGAAACAACTCTGCTATCTGATGAATTGGTTATGACCGCCGACAAAAAGTCTAGAAATAGTGATAAAAATGAGAGGTACTGTAGTTCTTCCTATTTCTGTTTTGAAAATGAAAATGTTTTCCAGCGAAGACAGTTCGCTCTTCGAACGAATCATCTCGCAAATCGGAAATGAGCCATCGTTTCTCGTAACTCCAAGACATGTTGCTCAGGAAAATCAAAATAATGTAACATTAGGCCGAACTTTTTAATCAACAGTTCATTTTTTTTTTCATTTACCATGTTTTAAATTATAATAACTATCCATGACCTGTTTTCAGAACCCCGTGACTTGTTTTTTATGTGTTTTTTTTTTTTTGAATTTTTGGAATTTCTGTTGTTGAAGCTTTACCGCATTTTGGAGAATCGAATAAAATCGAAGAGAAATGTTTTAAAATGAAAATTGAAAACAGATGTGTTGTTTGACATATTGAAAGAATAAACCACCTCTTCATTGTGTCTGTTTTTTCTCTATGTTTTTGCCCCTCGAAATTTTTTTCTTCGGTCGCAAGTTATGTGTATGTTTGTATTCTGAGATACAGAATATTTGCATAAATGTGATATGGGCAATAAACCTTTGAAATGCGCAGAAGGACATTTGTCTTCTTTTTTCGTCTCCTCTTTTTAACACGTTTATTGATTTCATTCACAGGTTACTGTAGGTTTACACTGTTTTCCAGAACTCTGAAATGTGCACATCTTTTTTTCGAATTCCTTTTCACTTTCAGATCCAAAAGTGTGTCCTGGTTTTTTCTAACCAAAAAAACTCAATAAATTTGAGACGGTACAGATAAAATCTAGATTTAGGAGTACTTGAAAAAATCAAAGCGAGAAAAGGGATTCAAGAAACTACTAGACAGTTTTTTCAGGCAGTGCTATCAATTATTGTATTTGAAAAATGTTCTGTTCGGTCCAAATTTGTTTTTGAAATTTTCAGCTTTTTTTTTAACTGAAATAATACGGTCGGAAAGAATGTATTCAATTTTTTGTTAACCCGATTTTCTTTCAGATTTTCAAAAAATGCATAAAATATTACTTCAATTTACAATATTCGCCATTTTTGTTCACACACAGGAAGTGCCTTATAATTGGTTGTAAGTTTATTCAGATTACTGGATAATAGTGAGATTTTCATGACTTCAATCTCCTTTTCTACCAGAACTTTGGCATTTGTCGGAAGTAGTGAGTATCAGCCTCGTCCACACTATCAGTCATTCGATAAAGAACATTTCAAAGAATTGTGTCGACGTTTAGATGGATTGAATCCTATTCAACAAACAATGTGTGCTGAGGTAAAATAGAAAACTCTGAAATAAATGCCAGACCAAGCTTCTTTTAGTCCGGCCGGCCTGAAATTTGTTTTTGGCTATGTGTGGGAAAAATTGTATGGAAATTTGAAAAATACTCATTTTGTAGAACCCGTTTGCTATACCTTTCATTGCTCGCGGAATTCGTGAAGCAATTCGAGAATGCGAATCGAAATTCACAATGGAAAGATGGAATTGTTCATCGAGAGATGAAGTGACAGAAACGAAACACGGAAAGTTTCAAGATATTCTTGGAAAAACTTTTCGATCAGGTTAGTATCATAGTTTGATCTAAAAACATTTTCAAATACCTTGAAAAGATATTTAATAAACTGTTTTGAAACACTTTCCGGTGTTTTTCAATTTCTCTCCGGCTACTTTCGGGCTAATAATAATAATAATTTGCAGGAAACAAAGAAGCAGCATTTTTGACAGCAATAATGTCGGCGAGTATTGTTCATTCAATCACAAAAGGATGCAATACGGGCAATTTGACAGATTGTGGATGTGATAGTAAACCCGGAATGCAAAGATATATTGCTGAAACAGATAGTGCATTGAATCGCGATCAATTCTCATGGGGAGGATGTTCTGATAATGTTCCTTATGGTTTACGATATGCTAGAAGGTGTGTACTTCAGTAATTTTCAACCAGAACGAGGATCCGGCCTGAAAATCACGGATCGATCGGAAACAGAAAAATATTTCGTAAAAATTCCGCGCTCGGGTCGGAATTTTTCTGACTTTTGAAAAGTTCCCGGTCCGAAACGATCGAAATATTATCCTTGATTGACCTTCTGAAACTTGAGCAGGACAACTTGTTACTCACAAAATGTCATTTTCGGGCCTTTTGAAGCTCTCCGATTCTGTATTTCGAGCTCGTCTCTGATCTTCAACAATTCCCCAAACAATGTCAAAAAACTGACTTTTGTTTCCAGATTTCTCGACGAATTCGATCAACAACAATTTGAAGAGAACAAAAGTGTGGTGAATCTTGTTCGAAAACACAATAACTTTGTTGGAAGAGAGGCGATCGCGCAGAATATTCGACGACAATGTCGATGTCACGGTGTGTCCGGATCTTGTGAATTCAAAACATGTTGGCTGCAAATGCCAAAATTTTCCCAAATTTCTGATCTACTCAAGAAGCGATACGATCATTTCTCGGTTCAGGTGAGTGACTTGAGAAAAAATCAGACATTGAATTGTTTTCTGAATAAGAAAATAACTACTTTTTGATTTTTTGTGAACTAGGTCAATAAAAGGAAAACCTCTTTTCGAGTCGGGTTTTCGGATATTTTTCGGTCGGGTCTTTTTTTCGAAATGGGCCTTCAGTTTGATGTTAAAAAAATGACTGTTCAGGTAACCCGAAAAGCGACAAAACGACTGCGAAGAAAAGAACGAAGTGAGAGAAAGATTCCACTTCGGGGAAATGAGATGGCATATGTTCATCGGTCACCATCCTATTGTGAACGGAACGATACAGCTGGAATACTCGGAACAACTGGAAGAGAGTGTCTGCACAACTCATATAGTTCAGAAAGTTGCGATCTTTTGTGTTGTGGTCGTGGATATAATACTCGATTAGAAGTTCGCGAAACACAATGTGAATGTAAATTCGTGTGGTGTTGTGAAGTGAAATGTAAGACGTGCACTGAAGAAGTCGCTGTTCATACGTGCAAATAAATAACTAATCTCAAAATAATTATTCTTTTTGTTTTTTTTTTCCTTTTTTCTGTTTGACAAAAATATATTCTACTTTTACTCGAAATTGACGTACAACGGGCACAATAAATGATTGAAATGCGTTCAAAAAATGCAACTTGGCAAGAAAAAGTACTACTGTAGTTTTCAGAAATCATTGAGGAAACCGGGCCGAAAAGATCTATGAAAAGATTGTGGAGACTTTTCTCCCAATCGTATTCATCGAAAAATCATACCAACTTTCAAAATATATGTGCAAGTTTTTTTCGAGAAATCTTGTCGCACATCGAAACAACGATCGATTATTGAGAGTGAACAAGACGCAGAGAAAAGTCTGATTCACAAAAAAGAGTGTAACATACTTGTCACGTTTTCGGACAATATTTATATTTACTCTTTTTTTGTCTTGAAATGACCCAAGGTATGGAATTCTGCGTCTCGTTATCTCCAGAAAAATAACTATTTGTGAGAAAAAGAAATGAATGCTGAATGATTTATTAACCTTGTTTTGATAATTAAACCTTTCCATATGCTTGTTCTTCAGTTTGTGTTGGTGCGACCTCAACAGCAACCGATCGATTTGGACATGGACAGTAGGCGGCATCGCCTCCTGGTGCTCCATCCTCTCCCGGCACTCCTGGTTCTCCATCAGTTCCTGGTTGTCCGTGTTGTCCTGGTGCTCCTCCGGCTCCCGGAATTCCGTCTGATCCCTTTTTACCTGGTTTGCCGTTTGGTCCTGGTGGTCCTGGTGGTCCACGTCGTCCAGAGTTTCCTGGATGTCCAGCTGGTCCTGGTGTGTAGATGGTTCCTGGCTCGCCGACCGGTCCACGTGGTCCCGATTTGCCTGGTTTACCCGGTTTGCCGAGTGGTCCGGCTGGTCCTGGTGCTCCTGGTGCTCCTGGTTTTCCGTTTTGACCGTCTGGTCCTGGTGGTCCGTCGGGTCCTTGTTCTCCTGGGCATCCGTCGGGTCCGGCTGGTCCTGGTGGTCCGGCTGCACATGGTTGACATGCTCCGCCAGTCGTCTCTTTGATAAGACTGACAAAACCGTCGACACCTGGTTTTCCGGGAATACCTGGAGCTCCTGGGACTCCGGGATGTCCGTTAGGTCCTTGTGGTCCTGGTGGTCCACTGGGACATCCACGCGATCTTTCGAGACATGCACAATGATCAGGCAACGCAGCACGTTTGTCTCTTCCTGAAATTATGAGTTTTTGAGCTAATACTCTTCAGAAACAAGTTATCAGAAATTTGGAAACAATAGAGCTTTCGAGTTTTTTTTGCCAGAAATTTCAAAGTGAAACATCATTTCTAGAACTAACCGAAAAGCATAGCAGCGGCGATTCTTGATGTTTGTGGATCTCCATTCTTCTTCAACAATTCTTGCCACGCATCATCGGCAACAGTTTTTGTGTTTTGTGATTCTCTCATCACATCTCGATACAATCCATTTATATCTGATACAATATAACACATCGTTGCCAATGATCCGATGATTAGAATTGTTGCTGAACCGCATGCCACAGTGCCGAAAGCACCCATGATTCTGCAAAAATAGAGAGAAAATAAAGTTGCGTTTTTTGGTTCGGTTAACAGTTTTCGAAGAGGTTTAAACAGGGGAAAATGAAAATTATCATCACCAATTAACCCTTTTATAGTCGGTGAATTTTAAAGTGGAACCGTTTTTTTTGTTGCTTTTCCGAGATAGTCAAAAAACACTGTAACCATGGAATGACTGATAAGATAGTACATACAAGTGAAAGTTTTCCATTTCAACATTTATGTACCTGAAAGACAAGATAGTAAACAGGGGGGATTATGTGGTAATAGAAGTTCCAGCATATATACTTTTGAATAAAATGTTTCGACAAAGTCGCATGTTTGGGTACTGTAGAAATTTTATCAATTGTTTTTTCTAAATTGAGGGCTGTGGGTATGGGTGTCCAAAATCAGAAAAATAAGAGAAAAAATGTGGCAAATTTCTGAACCAAAGATTCACCAAATACCGTAATCATTCAAAGGGACACAACGATATATATTCACTGAACAAGGTATAATTAGAGTATAAGCTAGACATCCAGATTCTTCTACAAAATGAAACTTTCAAGAAAATTACGCTATTCCTTTTAATCCGATAGGTGATTTTTTGAATACAGTTTTCATTTAAAAATTGGTTTTTTTCAAAAATAAAAACGTGACCTTGAAAATAACAGAAATTTAAAAAATTGAAACAATTTCGAAACGTGACCTATATATCGACATCTTATTTCTTGTCAAATAATCGGTCATTACTGTTATAAACAGAGGTGAGTAAGCGGTGAAATTATAGTAACCGAAAATGTTGAGAACTACAGTAATATTTTATTTTTTTTGTAGCACAAAAGGCAATGCCAAAGCGAAGAACGGTCAGTTGAAATTTTCATGTTTTCAAATGATAAATGTTTGTTTTCAGACAAAGCGAAGGAGCCAAGGGGGATCGGATAGGCAGAGGGAGGCGAAGGAAGCAAAGATGGAGGGCCTGGGGCCAAAGCGGCCGTCCTCTGAGGACCAATCAGAGGCGGTCGCTTCGAAGAGGAGGGATGTAAGTTTATTGAATCATGCGCATTGCGAAAAACAAAGCAGATGTTGTTTCGGGCCAAGACAGCACGCTTCCTCATTGAAACCGGAAAGTTAAACGTTTTTTGACATTTGTTTAGCCCAAATCAGACACACATTCGTTCGATCCGTCCGACTCGGGCGGGAGCCGGCCCACACCCCGAGAAAATCAACGTTTCCCTAACAAAAAATTCGTCGTTAAATTTCTATTTTTGTAGAGGAGGGGGTGTGGTTTAAAAATGCAACTCTCGCACATTTACTTTAGATGATAAGTTAGAGAAATCGAAATGAAGCGGAAAGGCAATATTGCCATGTGTAAGGCCACGTCAAAAAAATTAATTTCTCAAATTTTTGAAAACGACGTTTCATGTTGTTTTTCTCAGGATGTGCGGTCCTCAAACAAAAGTTGGCCTTGGGCCAGGCCCGGGTCGCGGCGCGGCCCCCATCGGCCGGTCTCAAATTGGCCTGTATATTGAAAAATTTTATCCGTTGAAAGTTATTTTTCTGATCACCAGACAATTTTTTCCCACTCAGTTTTTCCGAAAAATTTGATCTTTTTCCGACGAAAATTTTCAGAAATTAGTCGGGATTTTTTTCCTAAAATTATTCGTAAAATGAACAAGAAATTTGGAAGAATCGGAAATTCGGAAAAATGAAAATTTGAATTGAAAAATCAGTTTTTTTCGGAAGTTTCGACTTTTTTTTTCGGAAATTTTCCGTCGGAAAAAAATTTATGAATAAGGGTCGTTGACAGTCAAATTGTTCTTCTCAAAAAATCCTCCGGCCAGCTCAAAAAACATGTCCAGCCCAAACGACATTTCTGCAAAAAAAGGCCTGAGTTTGTAATAGAAATTCTCCTGAAAATGATGGAATTTTGTATGTTTTTCCTGATTCAAGTTGAGAAAATCGAAAAAAAACCAGGCCTTGCGCTTCTTTTTTTCCAATTTTTTTTCGTTTGTTTTGTCCAATCGAGATATTGTGTTGATTTTAACGGTCAATTTTCAGTTGGAAGTGAAGGTGTGCCTGGAGGAGATCGTAACGAGAGTGGAGCAGTTGGAGAGAATGGAGGTCGATGGGCCGGCCCCCTCGCGGATGCTCGTTCGTAGAAAGGCCACCGATGAATCCTCATCGTGTGAGCCTTTGGCGAAACGAGGGGTGCCGGCGGGGAGGATGATGATGGTGCTGGAGGAAGAAGAAGAGGAGGAGGAAGAAGAGGAAGAGGAAGAAGAGATGGCGGTGGAGCGACGGCCCAATTACACCGGGCGGCTCCCATCACAGTTTGAGGTGCCGTTCCGCAAGATGAGAGCAACTGACAAACAGTTGTTCTTACATCGGCGGGCAAAGTTCCAAAAAACTGTGATTGTGAGTAAAACAACTTTTTTTGTCAAATGTTCATAATTTTTTACAGGTTGCGAGGCAGAAGGCGCAGGCGGCGACCATTGAGGAGGAAGAGCTAGTGATGGATGAAGAGATGGAGGTGGCCTTGGAGGTCACAGTGGAGACGACAGCGATTGAGATGGAGGAGGAAGCCGCAGAGAAGATGGTCGCCGACGAGTTCGATATTGTCTTGCCGGCACCGATGGAGGTTGAATACCTCTTCGCCGAAGTCGTGCCGGTCAGACTGGCTGCCGTGCACTACACCATCCCAGTGCCAGTCGTGATGGAGGTGTTTATCACCGAAATCGCGGCTGAGCCAGTGCCGGAGCCCGAACAAGAGGCTGATGTCGTCGTTGCCCCGGTTGTGGCAGCACCGGTGGTCGAAGATGTTTTGGATGCCGTCGAGGTTATCGACGTGCACGCCAACGACGACGACGACGAAGCCGAAGCCGAAGCAGCCGAAAGCGATGCGGAGATCGACGACGAGGAAAGCATGGAGAGCTATATGGAGCACCTCAGAGAGAAGATCGATGAAGCATTCGCTCGCATCATCGCCAAGGACAACGCCGGTGGTTGTCTGGACTTGGTGTTATCGCTCAGACGCACTCGAACAACTCTGAGACGATATATCAAGTCCGGCGCCACCAACGAACAGTTGCGCAAGTTGGGGGACAAGATCGAAGGAGCGCGGCGTTGGTCCGGATAGTATGGCGGATATTTAATTGTTTTTTATTTTTATTTTTTGTTATAAAAAAAAAGAAAAAAAGAAAAAAAAAGAAAAATATAAAAAAAAGCAAAAAAAAGAAAAAAAAACAAAAAATAAAAAAAAATAAAAAAACAAAAAATTAAAAAAAATTTAAAAAACAAAAAAGCCAAAAAAATTAAAAAAAAATAAAAATAAAAAAAAAAACAGAAAAAATTCAAAAATAAAAAAAAAAATTATATGTTTATTTATTGTTGTAATATATATTTTTTTTGTATTTTTTGTTATCTATTTTTTTTCTGTTTATTGGTGAGTTTAGTTTCGGTTTTTTTCACAAACAATTTTTTTTTACAGATTTTTTTGTAACTATTTTTTTGTGCCATTTGCCGTGCAAGTGATCGATTTGCCGATCGAGTGAAACTTTTGGCCGCATCATCAAATACCATCGACAGTGGATAAGATTTTTGCGCGCGTTTCGTTTGCCGATTCGACTACTTGCCAACATCAACAAGATCCATTGTTCAAAGATTTTGGAGTTGATCGGTCACTTGAATTCATGAATATCAGGTTGGTTGGAATGGGGAGAAACGTTTTTTTTTTTGAAATTAAGATTTTCTGTTTTTTTTTTCAATTCCAAAAAAGGGGCTTGATCCGTTTTTATAGCAGGCATAATGTGTAGTTTTGCGTCTCAATTTTTTCCGCGCATCTTTCTAGATTGGACAGTTTTGTGGTCACGAGAATCAATTCGACCTTCCACTGAAAATTTTTAAAACTTTAAAAACTACAAAATTTAGCTCCTGAAATACACACTGTGGCAGGGTTTCGTTTTCGTACCTCGGACTATATGTTATTTTTAGTGAAAAAATACAAAAATTTCAGATTCATCACAATTTTGCGCTATTCGAAGAGCCGACTTTGCCGTTTTTTCTCGAATCATCGGAAATCACAGCTGGAGCTTGAGGTTGACAATTGCCACAGAGTATCGTTGAATACGCACTGATGAAGATTTCAGAAGAAATTGGCGATCTGGGTCGAAAAAAAGATAGTTGAATTGACGGTAGCAACTGGAACGTTTTTTAAACGTGAATGGATTTTGATATGAGTCAAGTCATGCCATGTGGTTGTGCCAAAAAATTGGTTTTTCACCAAGCTGAGGTTGGTTTTTTACTGAACAATTAATGAATAGACCTGACAAGGAATAGACCTATTCTCAAATTTTTAAGCGCCACAACTCGCTAGAATAAAAGTTACAGTACCTCAAAACTCAACTTTTCATCATTGAAAATGCACTTCGCCGTACAAAATGGGTGGAAAAGGACAGCTCATGTCTCTCCATTTTTTAAATTGAGAATCAACGGTACTGTGGTGCAGTGGTTAACCTACTGATTTCTGAATCAACGGTTGTTGGTTCGAACCCCGTTGTGGCATTTTTATTTTTTGTTGCAGGTCAATTTTTTTTTTTTTTTGAAAACATCTTCAATTGTAATAATGAACTATCTGGACTTGACATTGATCGAGAAAACTAAAATTGATGAGATATGAACAGTTTTTCCATTCGAACTTGAAATTTCTCCATTCAAACGATAGCTCCGCCAGATTGAAAACGTTATATGTGATTCGCAAACTCAAAAAAAAAAATTATTCAAAAATTTAATTGCAAAAAATGGCCACCAAGGTGTTCGTACCAGCGACCGTTGGATTAAAAAACAGTAGATGAACCACTGCGCCACGCTTCCGATGAATTTTATCTTAAAAAAAGCATACAAATGATTTGTGTGGCGTTTATGAATTTGAGAATACACCCTTTTCGCCATTTTTTTTCACCTACCAAAATATGAAAAAATTTGGCCTGATCGGACCCAAAAATTTTTGAAAAAAAGCTGTTTTTACTCTTGAAAATAAAAACAATTACTTTTTGCAGAAACAACCGTTTGTTGGACAAATCTTTCAACATTCTTGGTGAAGATTGCCAGTCATTTGTGGAGATGGATGAAGGTTTCCGAAGAATTGGAGGTCCCAATTAATCAAAGAAGACAATCGATTCGAACTTCGGATGACAACTTGGAGTGGTTGAAGATTGGACGGCGGTGGAAGAGTTTTTGATCCAACCAGTCAGAATGATAAGAAGAAAAGAGAACAGAGACGCCAGACCTGATTTTAATGTAAATCAAGTACGCAGTTTCGCCGAAATATTGGCTCGTCACCAAGTTCAGGTTGGAATTTTTTCCTGCGCAAATGTTGAGAAATGATCAGGCTCAAAAATTGGGCCTGGTCCGACTTCTTCATTTTTGAAAAAAGCTGTTTTTATTTTTTGAAAAAGAAAAATTATATTTTCCAGAAGCACCTTTTTGTTGTACAGTATTGGTCAACATCATCGCTCAATTCTCGCTCATTAAAAATGAGCAAATTCCGAAGAATTAGCGGTCCCAATTGGTCGAAAGAGATTATCGAGATGCGGTGTTGGAACTGGTCATCGCAACTGGAAGCGATTGAATATTTGGCGGCAATGACAGTGCTTTTTTGGAAAAAGGTCCAACCAGCAGGATGGTTCAAAGAGTGGAGAACAGATGAAGGTTCAGCTGGTTCAGCCAAAACATTGGTTTATCACCAATTTCAGGTTGGTTTTTCACTGGGCCATTATTGAATAAACCCAAAAATTAGATCTGGCCCGATTTTTCTGTTGATAAAAACTGCTTTGTTAATTGAAAATTTACTTTTTTCCAGAAATACATTTTTGGTGGGACAATTTTTGTTAACAACGTTTGCAACGATTGATCATTGCTCAATACTCGCTGATCAAGGTTTCCGAAGGATTGGCGGTCGCAAATGGAAACAGTTGGAGATTTGATGGCGGAGGCAGCATATTTGGCAAATGATCCAACTTCTGTTTGGATGAAGGAAATTTAGAGCGATTCATCACGAAGTGCAGGTTGGTATTTTTCACTGGACAAAAATAGACCTGTACCCGTATTCATGAAATTGTCATGGAATTTTGGTCGGATGGGTTCAGAATGAAAAATGCGAAGTTCAAAAATGCCAAAAAATGCATTTCAAGATTTTTCGAAAATATGAGAGAAATGGCTCATATTTTCGAAAAATTTCAAGGAAAACTATAGTTTAAATAACGTCCGATTTTAATCCATTTTTTAAAACCACGTCATCCCTCAAATTTTTCTCATTTCAAATATTTTCTTAGAATCTCATTTCAAATATTTTCTTAGAATATTTGAAATGAAATTTTCACGTGAAAAAATGTGGCACTGAGACTCAACAAGTTAGGCTCTGTTAACAGGAATTTTTGGACTCATCTGTGGCAGATCCGTGGCAGACCCGAGAACGAAAATGAGCCGCCACAGATCTGCCACGGATCAGACAAGGTTCTATATGAGTGACTTTCATGTTTTTTGCTTGAAAATCACCCAAAATTTCGGTTTTCTCGAAAGCTGATTGTTAGAATTTCGTGTTGATTTTAATGTGCATGGTATTTGTGCTTATTTAGATGCGCAAAACGTTCTATCTGTGAATTTTCAGTTTTTCGAATATATTTTTCAAACTGAACATTTCGAAACACTTTATACATGAAAAAAATTATTTTTTTTTTCTTTTATGAGTTCTCAAATTTTCACAAAAAACCGTTCAGTAACAACCCTGAAAACACGAAAAAACAAAAAAAAATCAGCTTTTATTGACTTTTAATCGATTTACGACGGATCCTCGGCCACGTCCACAAGGCAGCGAGGTCGCTCCGCCCTCTCACGCGAGAGAAATAGCGCGCGCCATAACAAGTGTGGTGTCGGGCGCTGAGAAACTATATATACCGCTGACTTTAAAATCAGGCAATTAAAACAAATGAGGCATGTCAGTAATCTAAAACATGACTTAAAAATTTTGGAGTAGTTATAAAGCTGAAAATACTTTAATTTTTAAAGAAACATCAGAATAGGACAGCTTTTTTTCTCAAAAGTTGATAATAAATATGAAGAAAGTGATAGGGTTACACTTGTCCACAAAAAACCACAGACCTGTCACGGATCCGCCACAGATAAGTATTTTCATCTGTACTGATCACGGACGGATCTGCCAAGAGTTTGTCCACGGACCCGTCACAGATCTGCCACGGATGAGTGGAAAAATTCCTGTGTGATATAAAGTGAGAGGTCAAGGGTTCGATTCCTCACCTAAGCAATTTATTTTAATTTTTTACCCACTCAACAAAAACACAAGTTTTCTCTGAAATTTATGTTTGAGTGAAAAAATGTTTCATATAAGCTGTTTCTCACTATTTTCGTACTCTTAACTTTGAAAAAAAAACAATATTCGAGCAAAAATGAGGATAACGTGAGCTCGAAAAAATTCAAACGTGAACCAAAAAAAGATGGATTAAACACCGAACGTTCCTAATAATACACACTGAGGCCGTGATTCGTTTTCGTGCCTGTAATTTTTAGTGAAAAACTGCAAAAATGTCAGGTTCGGCCCAATTTTGCGCTTTTCGAAGAGCCGGCTTTGTAATTTGTCTCGAATCAACAGAAATCACACCAGGAGCTTGAAGTTCTCATGATGGACTCGCTCGGTGGAAACTATGATCTTGGCACAATTTGTCAACAACATCATTTGTGACAATTGCCGCAGAGTATTGTTCAATACTCGTTGACGAAGATTTCCGAAGAATTGGCGGTTCGGGTCGAAATTGGTCGAAAAAGATCGTTGGAGAATTGACGATGGCTACAGCGCTTTTTGAAACGTGAATCGATTCGGAAGTGAGCCATGTGGTTTTGCCAAAACATTGGTTTATCACCAAATTCAGGTTGGTTTTTTACTGAACAATTGTTGAATAGACCTGATCATACCCAGAAATTAAATCTGGCCCGATTTTTCTGTTGATAAAAACTGCTTTCTTTTTTCCAGAAATACATTTTTGGTGGGACAATTTTTGTCAACAACATTTGCAACGTTTGATCATTGCTCAATACTCGCTGATCAAGGTTTCCGAAGGATTGGCGGTCGCAAATGGAAACGGTTGGAGATTTGATGGCGGAGGTAGCATATTTGGCAAATGATCCAACTTCTGTTTGGATGAAGGAAATTTAGAGCGATTCATCACGAAGTGCAGGTTGGTATTTTTACCGGACAAAAATAGACCTGATTACTGAAATTGGTTCTGAAACGGACCCGTAACCATACCTGGAATGTACAAAAATTTATCAAAAAATGTGTCACTTTGGGAAAAAAACATTTGTTACTGTGAATGACTACCAAAAGACGAAAAAATAAGAAAAATGGCTCAAATTTTTGAAAGTGACGTGATCTCTTTTTTTGAAAAATGATGGGAATTTTCGACAAACATGGTACTTTTTTCTAGTTTAATTTAAAGAACGTCCGATTTTTAATTCATTTTTTTAATCACGTCATTCCTCAAATTTTTTCTCATTTATTACTTTCTCAGAATATTTGAAATGAAATTTTCACGTGAAAAATGTGGCACCGTGGCTCAACAGGTTAGGCGTTGTTATAAAGTGAGAGGTCAAGGGTTCGATTCCTCACCTAAGCAATTTATTTTAATTTTTTACCCACTCAACAAAAACACAAGTTTTCTCTGAAATTTATGTTTGAGTGAAAAAATGTTTCATATAAGCTGTTTCTCACTATTTTCGTACTCTTAACTTTGAAAAAAAAAACCAAAATTCGAACGAAAACGAGGATAACGTGAGCTCGAAAAAATATCAAACGTGAACCAAAAAAAAATGGATTAAAAATCGGACGTTCTTTAAATGCGTGTCTTTTTTCTCTATCTGTCCTGGTATTCCCGTGCCCAAAAGTTGGGCCTGGTCTGAATGTTAAAAACTATTGGTTCCTTCAGCATCACCCTGTTGGACAGTATTTGTGGAGTACCTCACTGTAACGATACTTGATACTTGTCAATGGTTTCGACGGTTGTATGGCCAGTCTAAGTAGAGGTGCCTAATTCATGATGTCTCGATATGTTGGGCCTGAATTCGGCGGATTGAATTGGCCAACAACACTGTCATCACCACATCTGTTCATCTTATCGGGCGTATGTGGACATTATGACGGTGAGTTATTTTTTATCCAAAAACAACTCATTTGTCTATTTTCAGCTCTATTGGACACCAAAAAAATTTCTAGAAAAATGACAAATTTGCTGCGATTTTTAGCGGGTTGTGCAAATTCTGGTGTTTCGCTCATTGGTCTGTTTCGGCGTGTCATGCTCGAAATGTGTGTGAAAGTCTCGGACAGAAGGTGAGTGTCCCCAAAAAAACATAAACAGGGTCTAGTTTTTATTTCTCAAAAAAAAAAAACAGAAATTTAAAAAGACACAAATTGGATATTTTTTGAAACGTGAAAATTGACGTGACCACAACACGTAGATTTTTTGCATTTTGAAACAAAAAATTATTTTTTTTTCACATGATCCTTTAACGGAGAAAAATATGACCGAGAGTGAGTTTGGGATAGAAAGGCCGAGCCTGGCGAAAGTTCGACAGCTAATGTTTTCTGAAAAGTAGTGGAAGAAATAACTGGGATTTGGACAAGTCTTTTTTGGCCTTAGCGAACCGAAAATTAGTTTTTAAATCCTTGAATTTTCAGGATTTGTTTGTGAGCTGTCCTGCCAGCCAAAGCTGAAGTCACACTTTCTGGAACCGGTATTTTTGGTTTTTTTGTTGGATTTGAATGTGTTGGTGGCCAAATCGTTATCATTGGCCGAAAACAAACGAGTTCTAATACTATCAACATTCAACAATTCTTGCTACTCCGAGGTTCCGCGAAAGCCAAAACACGCCGTCGGAAAACAAAGAATGATTGCGGAACTCGCGATTCTGATAGCTTGAAAGATGATGCAACCAGTCGAATGTCCAAAACCGAGACCAGCGAAAGGAACGGGACTTGTCAAGATGTCAAGATTTCTCACTGCGACCCATGTTTTCAATTTTGTTTAGTGCAAATGGAGCTGCTTTGGGAGACGAGTGAGTTTTTTTTCTGAACAAACGAAAAAAAAACAGAAATTTAAAAAGACACAAATTGAATATTTTTTGAAACGTGAAAATCGACGTGACCACGTTTTCACTGTGTGAAAAAGATTTTATGCATTTTCAAAACAGAAAATATGATTTTTTTTTTCAAAAATATTTTCACATACTCCTTCAACAAAGTGTTTGTGAAAAAAAAAACCGAACCAGATAACATTTTTTTCTGAGAAATTGTGAGAGTTTGAACTGAGATTTAGACAGGGTTTTTTGTCTTGGCGGGCCGAATTGAATAACCCGGTCTAAAATTTCACTTTCATTCATATTTCTAAACATAGGTTTTTGTTTTTCGGAAGTTTTCCGACGGAAAAAATTTCCAATTTTTTAAAGTTAGAAAATTGTCTCGGAAAAAGATTCTCAAAATTATGATAAAATTATTTTTCTAGACTCAAATCTAAAATCTCGTTATTTCTACTCGTGAACTCACATTCAACAACGAATCGTCATGTCAACATTAAAAATTAAAATGTGAGTTTTGGATTTGTTTTCTAAATCAAATGAATATGGTTTTTCTTTCAGAAAAAAAGTAACTCGAAAAAAAAATAGAAAAAAATAGAAAAAATTTAAAAAAACATTAAAAATGAAAAAAAAAATTTAAAAAAAAAATAAAAAATTAAAAAAATTAAAATAAATTGAAAAAATGAAATAAAAATTTAAAAAAAAATTTAAAAAAAAATGAAAAGAAATAATAATAATAATAATGGAAAAAAGGAAAAAGATTCCCAAACTTGATGAACCTAGTGTGCAAAATTTAAGATTTTTAAGTTTTCGTTTTATTTGTATCTAGGAAATTTTTTAGCACACTGGTTCCATTTAATTTTTCATGTTGTTATTATTGTACATTTTGTTATTTTTGTTATATTTTGTTATATTACTCAAATTTGTCGAGCTTGAGACACAATCAATATGAGAGAGTTTGAAACGAGGAAGGCGGAAAATAAAATGGCGGAAAATCGGAAAAAAAGAAGGCGGAAACCAAAATTATTCACCAATTTTGGAAGTTTCGTCATATCAACAAAAAGTGGGTTTTATCATACTTGTTTGGCAAAAAAAAGTTATTCTTTTTTTCAGATTCAATTCAATATTCGAACCTTTACGTCATTCCCGGTATTTTCTGCAAATTTTACCTGTAAGTTGAAACATGTTTTCGGCAAAATGTAGCATATTTTGTTCCCCAATTTTCTGAATTTAAACACACTTCATTTTTTTTTCTAGACTCGACGCGAAGCCAAGTCCAAAAGTCAAAGTTTTGCTATTATTCTCAACTCGCCAAGTGTTTTTCATTCGCGCAAAAGGTGGGTTATAATTTCATTTTTTTTTTTGCATTTAAAACATAATTTCTGTTCAGGTAACCAATCATTTCCTATGCTCACCCGCATTCAACAAATGAAACAATTGGAAATATTGACATTTTGCCAAACCAGATCCAAGCTCGACAAAACCTGGCGGAATCATTGTGATCAAGTGAGTATAAAGGGAGTTCCTCAATTTGTCTGGCCCCACAAAAATAAAATCACTCAATCGGTCTGGGCCCGTTTTTTCTTTGAAAATAAACTGTCCCTTGAACATAACTGTAACAAAAAGAGTGCCAAAAATTCTCTAAAATTTTGTCAGTATGAAAAAAACAATGTTCTTGTAACTGTGAGTGTAGAGAAAAAACTGAAAATGAGGGAAAAGTTAACCAAATTACAGTACTGGCCATAAAACGACTGAACTAAAAACAGTTCAGCCGTTTTTTGGGGTTATTTTTCACGGTGAATTCTATCGTAATCGCTATTCAATGTGATCAGAATGTAAACTCCAATGTTTTGCATGACGATCTACGAAAATCAGTTGTCAGTTAAATCACCAATTTTTTGAAAACCACCACGAACTGAAGTTCTCGGTTGCGAAATGTGGATAAATAATCTATTATAATGTAGAATAAGTTTTTGGCTTTCGATTCCGACTCTAACTTCAAAGTTTTGTTGATTCTCAGATTCACACCGATGGTTCCAGTGAAACCATCCCGAAAAATTTGTTTGGCTCACTTCTACATTTTTCACGACATATTATCGTTGGAATTAGCTCAAAACCAAGTTTGAAAAATAATTGTGGGAAATTTCACCGATAAGTTCGAGAATTACTAAATCAAAGCGGCAAATACTGAATCGGACCCGAAAATGACCAAATCTGAATCGGACCGGAACAGGAAAACGTGTCTGAATCGGACCGGAGTGAAGAAATTGGACCCGATCCGTTTTTATCCAAACTTAGGCTGAATCGGACCACAAAATGGGATCAGGCCCGTTTTTTTGGTAGATACTTTTTCGATTTTAGTCTGATTCAGCTGAACTTTCAACCAAAAAAATGAACCTGGATCATTTTCGGATCAGATTTCGAAATTTTGTGGAAAAAACGCGGGGCCAGTCTGTTATATTTTGGAAACCGATTCAAGCTTGGCAAATTCCAATTTCCAGATTTCATCCAAATCGGCGAAAACTATCGACAGAATCTATCAACTGTAAAAAAATCAATATGGTTAGTTGAATAAACTTCACAAAATGCAAAACAAAACGCGATTTTTAAGGTCACGTCAAAGATTCCATTTTTGCACGAGATATTTTTTGTACTCGGGAAAATTATTGATCAAATTATTCGAATTTGTGATGTGAGTTTTCACCAAATTTTTAGAGTTATTATGAATTTGTATATTTTCAGAATCGAAACAAACTTTTTGTTGTCTCGTGGAAATCAATCACAATTGCTTTACTCAAAATGTGAGTTTTGAGTTTTTTTTTTTTGAAGTTTGAACTCTGTTTTTTTCCAGAAAAAGTTACTCGGACAAGAAAAAAACAATAAAAACATGAAGAGATCCAACGGATTGTACTCGAATTCATATTGTGAGTTTTGGTTTTTTTCTAGGCATTCAATATCAGCCTTGTTTTCAGAGCAAAGTTAATCGGAGAAAAACATTGAATCAGTATTTGTACTCGTGAAAACAATATGTCAGTCTATTACTCGGATTTATTATGTGAGTTTTGAGTTTTTTTTTTTTGAAATATGAAGTCTGTTTTTTCAGGAATAAAAAAAAGTAAATTGAAATGGATCGTCAACTCAATACTCGAAATCAAAATGTGAGTTTTTTTTCTTATTTTCATTCAAAATCAGGTTTTTTTTGTTTTTAGAACAAGTTTACTCGAAAAAAGGAAACAAAGAAAAAATAGTTGGAAGAAAAAAAAATAAATTTTAGAAAATTAAAAAGAAAAAAAGAACTTGAAAAAAAAATAAAAAAAAATTGAAAAAATAAAAAAGACAGAAAGAAAAAAAAGGAAAAAGAGGATAAATCCCCAAATTGTTCAGACCCAGTGTCAAAAATTTTAGAGTTTTAAGTTTTTTGTATTATAGGTAATTTTTTTGTGACACTGGGTTTCATTTTTCGTATGTTGTATATATTGTAATTTGTTATTTTTGCCCAACTTTGTTATATTGTATTTTTTGTTATTTTGTGTACTTTGTCATATTTGCGATACAATCACGATGAATGAAGAACCAAGAAGAAGAAGAAGAAGAAGAAATTATTGAAGGACTGTTATCGAAGAGTACAGAGCGATCAGTTCGAATAAAGGATCGACGACAATTTAGTTGAAATTCATCTGTAGCGAAAAACATCATTGAGGACAGCTGGCGATTCCGGCGATGTTTGAGAAATTGGGAAAGTTTGCCGAAATTGTGGACTGTCGTGAGTTGCGGTCCCGCAAAGTACAGTACTCTCTGTCTAGCTCGAGAAAAAAAATATGACCTTCTACCAAAAAAATTGCTTGAAATTTTCTGTTTTTTGGCGAACAAAAAATTTCGGAAATTTCTTGCGAACATTTCTCATTTTGTCTGTTTTTTTTTTGAATTACAGTAGGTAAAAAAATCTTTTTTATCGGCAAAAAAAATTTCTGGAAAACATGTATTTTTCTAAAATTTTTAGAATTAAAACAATATTTTTTTCTCTGAGAAACTAGTCTTCAAAACCCTAATCTGGCCACACTGGGCCATTTTTTGTCGGGCCCAAAAAAGGGTCATGATTTTCGTTCTTTTCTTTCGGACCGGAAAAAACCTAATTTTGGAGAACAAAGAATGGATGGAAAACATTGGAAATGAGTCGGAAGCCTATCGAAAAGATTCTGGAACAAGCCACTGTTGATACCTTTGGATGGAAACAAAAAGCTTATGGATGTCAAGAATATGTGGTGAGTACTTTACTCATTCTTAAAGTTGGAAAAATCACCGGGAATCTAAAAAAATTGAAACATTTCTGGTTTTTTCAAAACTACAGTACTCCTGCGTCAGTTTACAAAACACCTAGAGGCAAAAGTTTTGGTTACTGTATACTCTAGATAACGTTGTGATTGTTATGGAAGTCGATCCGGGTTACTGTAGTTTTGTGTTGAAATGGGTTCCAAAAATGTTCAACTACAGTACCCTAAACTTTGGTGCCGGAGTGGTCATCCGGAGCCGGCCTCAACATGAGTCAGCGTTGTATGCTGGCTTTTTAGTTTGATGGCCTCGAAGCTGGCAAGCCACTCGGGGCAACCGCGTTGCACAATGTGTGGCGTTTTTTTCTCATGTTACAAATTCGCGAAAAAAATGGGTGATTTTGAGAGAAAAAACATGCCGCACACTTTGCGACAAATTGACGCACATCGGTCGCAAAGTGAGCGACACTGTTTTGTCGCAATATTGCGGATTTTTCCCCGACCAGGTTGAGCCAACCTTGAGTTTATGGCTCTACGACAGGTCGCCACCCAACAATTCGCCATTTTTTTAAACTTCAGCGTTTTATATCTCGCGAACCGACATTTGAACCTCTAAAAATTTTACATCCCCACATTTCTAAAGCTCCATATTTTTTCGACAAAATTTTAAAAAATTGAAATTCTAAAAAGTGGCGAAATGTCGGGTGACGACGTGTCGAAGTTCATTTTTTCCATTTTTCTCTTTTTTCATTAAAAAAAAACAAGAAATGAAGATGAAAACGTGAACTGATTAGAAATTAATAAAGCAAGGTTGGCTAAATAAATTTCAATGAGAGAGTGAGCCACCTTGGATTTTATTTTAGCGAGCCAGCTGAAAGCCACGTTCAGGCCAAGATGACCACCCTTGTTCTGGTGGCACTGAAAAACTGTGAAATACAGTAATCTGAACTCTGGAAAAGGATTTTGGAGTACTGTAGTTAGAAAAAATCTGTTCAAAAGTGGACTTCGAAATGATTAAGTTTTTATGCTCCTTATAAAAGACGCGGGAAGAAAAAACTAAACGCAAAAAAAATTGACACGGCGCCAGGAAAAAAAAACAAAAAAAAGCAATTCTACGCTGTCGGCTGTCACGGTTATGTGCGCTCTATTGAACCATTTAAAATTCAATGTTTTTTTCTGTAAAAGTATACACTCTTTCACTGCACTTCAAAATACGAAACATTTTTAATTTTTTTGGTTGGGAGTTCGGCATGAAGAAAAGTGTTCCTCGAGTTCTAGTATTTTTACAAAAACTGTTTTTGAGAAATTGGGAAAAAGATTTTTTTTTTATCTTCTGGTATATTTTTCGAAAAATAGTCCCAAAAAATCGGGAATTTTTTTAGATAACATCCAGAGCGAAGAAATCGGACCCGGTCCGTTTTTATCAAGATTTTTGCTGAATCGGACCACAAAGTCAGATCAGGTCCGTTTTTTTGGTAGATACTTTTTCGATTTTAGTCTGATTCAGCTGAACTTTCAACCAAAAAAACAGACCTGGTCCGACTTTGTGGTCGGATTCAGCAAGGGTTGATATAAACAGACCGGGTCCGATTTCTAGACTCTGGTCCGACATCTGACACACGAGTTTAGTTATCCTCATTCATCTGGAAAGTGTGACAATCTCAAACAACGAGTTTTGTTCAAACTGATGAAATCGGCAATTGCCGACAAACTGATACTTCGCCGCGTTTCACTTCCGCCCGAATATGCAAATTTGTAAACTGCTTGCCAGTATCGATCAGTTGGCGCAACAAAAACAACAACAAAAAACATGATTGTGTTCCGAATCGTATTTTTCAACTCGGACTCCAGATTTTGTCCATTTCTTGTTCCATTTTGTTATGTTGTCAAACGTCTTGGTGAATTGTGTTATTCTTGGGATACACATGATGAAAAGGAGATCAGGAAAGCCGAACGGGATGCATCAAAATGTAGGTTTTATCAAACTTTCTTGTTGAAAATATTTGGCCGAAACCGGAAATTTTCTCACTATTCTCGCAACTCTTTTTCACTACGGAACCTTTTCAGAAACATTTTTACGAAACTTTTCAACCGAGACTTTCCAAAAAAAAATATTCCGGGTTTTTTTTCCTGACGGAACCATTTCCGGTTTTATTTTCGACAAAATTTTTCGGAAAATCGGAAACACAATGATGTTGTATTTATGATGTTCACTTTACTATTTCGTTTTTGCAATAGTTTTCAGAAAGTTAGGATCATCTTTTTAGGATTTGAACAACCAAAAAAGTAAAAAAATATTTTTTATCCGGACAAAATTGACAAATACTGACTCGGAACCGGATATAACCAAATCTGAATCGGAACAAAAATCGGATCCGACCTGTTTTTATCAATTTTTGTGCTGAATCGGACCAGGTTTTTTTTCGTTTTTTTTTTGGTTGACTGAAATCCGACTAAAATCGAAAAATATCAATGCGATCTCTTTACTCTTGTCCGATTCAGATTCGGTTATTTTCGGGTCCGATAAATTTGGACCTGGTCTGATCGAAAAAATGGCCTATTTTTCATTGTTTTGGGTGTGTGTCTGTAAAGTTCGAAAATTTCCGGTTTTTTTTTTGAAAAATAATATCGGAAAAAAGGCGAAACCATTTTTAAAATATTTTTTTCGGAATTAAACCTCGGTTCCGCCCAAGCCTGGTCTGAATAAACAATTAAAAAACTGGGCACAGTCCGTTTTTTCAATCAAAAAAAAATCTTGCAAAAATAGATTTTCAGATTCTCAATTTAAAAAACTCTTCGGCGGATGTTGTCGATTACATCAAGAATCTTCTCGAAGTGAAACTACGGTGAATGCTGACAAAATTTTATTTCTAGCTTTGTAAGTTTTTCCTGTTTTTCTGAATAATAACATATTTCTTTTTTTTAGACTTGCATCAAAGTTATCTTAGTCATTTCTACTCGAAAATGCACTGTTCCAATCGGTTTCCATGACTATACTCGAAGTTGAATTGTGAGTTTGAGTTTGATTTTTAGCCATGTTCTTAAACAACCCTGGAATTCTTATAGTGTTTATTTTATTACAAACACAGGAATTTTATTAATTAATGACAGGAATTAGCACAGAAATGTAGGCGGAGCGTTTTTTATATGTCCCGCTTCAGTTTCACAGTGTGTATTTTCCTACCAATGTCGAAAATAATATTGCCAATAATTAACTAAACTTGAACGTAACAGCTGTATGGACCACAATACCAAAAAGGGGCGGGGCCAATAAATGTGTGCCAGTGTTTGCAAGAAAAAAATAGGCTCCGGCTGAATTTGTGTGCGGTTGTTTGCAATCAATGTTGGTAGTGAAATACACACTGTGTTTTGCTAGACATTCCCAGTGACTATTTTTTTCGACTATTGGTATCTTCTCGTGAGAGATTTGCCAAAAAAACTAGCTTTTCGACACAAGAAACAGTTGAAAATTTTTAAAATGTAGTCGTAGAACTTGGCCAATATCTTTCAAGCCCATCAGGACGCCGGTTTTCTGCCCTTCAATGTAAAAGTTCCGGTCGACCCACGATTTTGAAACAAACCTGTGATTCTTATTTTTCCAAATCACAAATTTTCAGATAAAAGAGAGAACTGGAGAAGGAAGAGAAAAGTCGACCGCTCGCAGACACGCAGCGCGGACGAAGATGTTCCAGAAATGTCATTTTTGCATCACGTCTCTTTATTTCGATTTAATCTTTGTCCATTTTTTGCACATCTGGAAAGAGAGAAGAGGTCATATGATAAACCAAGTGTGGAAAATGTCAGGTAATGTTTTTGTAAAACACTTGGTGTGATTCCATTTTTCGTGTTGTTCTATTTTGTAACTTTTCTGTTGATTTTTGTGTTCAATTTTTTGTCGAATTTCGGATGGATTCAAGAAGTTTTGAATCACAGGAGGAAATTCGAATGAGATTTGGTGTAGAATTGGATAGAGATAACTCGTTATTTTACATTTTGTACCTTCCTTTTTCGTGTTTTGTAATTGTATTTTTGTTATGTTGTCATAGTTTCGTCGAGTTTGGGATGAATGAATTCGGTCTCAAAACACTGGACAGAGTTGTCAAATATCTGGAATGTTGTTACTTTTTTGAGGTTAGAATTGTTCATTTTTACGATTGAGAAAATTGACGATTTCAGATCAAAAAGTTTCATGGCGTCAAAATTGTATGACGAACTGAGTGCTGTAATGGTTTTGGGATGAAGGAGATTGAGAGATTGAGCATCTCGTGGCGTCGAAAAGACAATTTGGACAAATGTGGCAATTGGACAAATTATGAAAAAAAAAAAGACAAATATTTTGGTGAGTGTTGAATATAACAGAAAAATGACAGTAGTCTGTACGAGGAAGTATCGCTGAAGTCATTTGTTTATTTTTGTTGTTAAAATACTGACCGGAACCCTTTCTATAAGTGTGCTCTGAAAAAATACGTTGAAAAAATCATGCCGTGCATTGAAATGGGAAAAGAATAATCTAGTTGATTTTAAAAATTAACAAACTACAGTAATCTTCCCGAGTTAGTATTTCAGAATTCATTTTTGTTGTTGAAAATAGTTTCAAAAACGTTAAAAATATCAAAGGCGCATTTTTTATGATTAAGCCCACTTGTTTGAGATAAGTCCATCTTAGGTTGAGTGTGGGGGCGGAGCTTTTTTCCGAATAAACGATCCGTCCTGTGCAGTCGAAGATGTGTATCAGAACAAAAATATATTAACAAATGAATGAACACCGGAAGTATTTATTGGTAGATTATTAAAAGAGAAGAGAGTGACATAGAAATGAGAGATAATAACTGTAAATTTGTTGTAAACAAATGTGCCAAACAGAAATTTCTCCACTTTTGTAGATCCTGAGGCCGTGAGATTTGAAAAATGAATAAGTAACAGTGAAAGAAGTTCTAATTTTATTCAAAAATTGAAAAAAATCACTTCAAAATTCTCGACTTTTACAGGCATCAATTTCGAATCAAACTTCATTCTATGACACAGGAGTTGTTGCAACAACCAGTTGTCAAGGTAAAACTGCAAGAAGATGAGATTGGGTCAAAAAATGGAGAAAACCTGCCAGTTTTTTAATTATTTGAAGTAGTTCTATGAGCGTGCAGAAGTCATTACCGGCCAAATTGGAAACTTGAAAGATTTGTGAATTTTTTTTTGAGATTCGGTCCGGCCCATAATTTTCGCGTCTAGTTCTCGTGTGTCCAAATTACATTTTCTGAAACATTTTTCTGGGAGCCTCAGGGCATGAGATTGGTGTTCGAAGCCCGAGAGGCCGGCCCGGGAATAACGGGCCAGTCAAAAACAAACTCCACTAGGCCCAGCCCGATGTTTAAACTTCTGTTTATCAGAACCGAAATATGATTTTTTATTCAACTGTGGAAATCATTTCTACACTCTTCTTTATCTAGAAAAAGTATCAGTTGTAAGTACCCACCCTCCGGATATATTCAAAAGGGAAAAAAGTTGAAATTTCAAAAAGTGGCGAAGTCGGGTTTGCGAATTGTCGGGTGGCAACCTGTCGTAGAGCCTATATGTAATAACCCAAACTCTGGAGTTTAGACTTTTTTCTGACCTTCGAGTAAAAAGCCGAATTCCGAGAGCCCTTCTCGAAAATAATGGGTTTTTTGGCCGATTGTATATGTAAGTACTTAACCAATAGAGCCCAAACCTCACCCGTGCCCTGGTATATCCACATTTTCCGGACCTTTTTCAAATTTCAAGACATCCTGCGGCCGGCTCGTACATTTGGATCTCGATTTGTTTGATAAAATGGAAAATTTTGAGTATTCACAATTTCTTGTATGAAAAGCGCCACACTCCTTCTACCAATAATTACATAACTTTCAGATTTTGCCTTTGAAATATATTTGGCTCTACGAAAGGATCACCACCCGACAATTTGCAATTTTTGAAGAGCAAGGGAAAAAAAGAACAGGATAACTTCATCACAATTTTTTGTGAACATCCGAATTTTTTCTCTCTGTTTCTTGCTTAAAAGCCAAGAAACAGCACTTTTCTCGCTGCCTAGTTTGTTATAATTGTATCTCAATATCTTTTCACATTTTTCTAGACCATACATGCACAAAACTGTGATGCGGCGTCCAAAATAAAAAAAAAGAGGTGTGTCCAAAATCAAAAAACAGAAAACGCGTAATCTCAAAGGTACATCAATATTTCTCGAAAAAAAATTACTTGTAGAAGAACCTCTGTCTATCTATATATCAACCAAAAAAACGGACCTGGTCCGATTTTATGGTCCGATTCAGTAAAAATTTTGAAAAAAACGGGCCGGGTCCGATTTCTTCGCTCTGGTCCGATTCAGACACATTTTTTAGGTTTGGGTCCGATTCAGATTCGGTTAATTTCTTTTTATATTTTATCAGACCTGGTCCGATTCAGTAATTGCCAAATCATTTTGACCTACCAAACCTTTTTTTATTGCATGAAATTTCAGGTCGTTTATTGCTGAATCCGTTGTTTTATGGGACTATTCAGATCTTTTCTCCACGTGGAAAAAAGCGGAGAAAACCTATCCAGAAACTGGTGGAGAAATTCATATCTGCTCAAATTGGCAAAATATTTTCTTGAAATTTGTTGGTATATTTCAGATGTTGCTAAATATAGGTTTTGGTACATCTTACCAAGAACACCAAATAGGCGGAGCAAAGTACAGTACTTTTCATTCTAAGGGAGGAGCCCAAACAAAGAAAAACACAGCTTCCGTTTAGAAAAGTGTGTTCCCCACACGGAAAATGTAATGTATTCCGCCAGTGCGTCAATTTTACATTCTCAACGTCCTAGTGTTCTTATTTTTACACTCACAATACATTGTATGGTTAAGTTTGGTTAGTATGATTAAAGGGGGAGTTTGACGAATAATGAAGTTGTTTTGAAAATGATCAGTACCCTCAAAATAGTAAAACCCCCAAGGGAATTTTTACCGAAAAGCAATATACCAATTATTCTGACCTCGTACGTGCAAACTTGAAAATTTGGAATCATTATTTTCTCGAGTACTAGAATTTTTCTCCAAAATTCCCTCGAGCATTATACTATATTTTAGGTGCTCTTTCATTTAAACACAACTTGCTCATTCATGCTACCCCCCCCCCCTTTAATATTAATTTTGAACATAAAAACTGAGTTCCCTGGTAGGATTACGGTGTTTTTTTGCCGAGTTCGTGTAAATTTACCCCAACCGATTTGCGGTCATAGAGAATATGTGGATGTCTTCCGAAGAAAATAATAAGGGTGATGCAAAAAGAAATGTTACCCCGTTTCTCGGCTTTTAAGCAAGAAACATGGAGCGGAGAGGTTCTTCTTCTTTCCTTTTGTTGTCATTCGAAAGAAGTGTTGGAAGTCGAAATCTGAAAATTATATGATCATTGTTGAAAAGAAAAAGTGTATCACGTAAATTATTGTGAATTTTTAAGGTTTTTTAGTTTCTCAAACTAAAATTTCAGAGACAAACTAATTTTGCGTGGGTTTCCCCTCCAACTTTTACGACGCTCAATTTTCACGGGCCCCAGAACGACAGCTCTGACAGGGAAAGTCTTCCAACGTTCAACTACCAATAAATCGAGACTAGGTGGAATTTGAAGTACCCACTGGGGCTAGAAAACCATTTGGGGAATAAGCTAAAAAAATTGTATTCGAGAAAATCAGGTTTATGTGTTTTTTGAGATAAATTTTTTCGGCCAAAAATAATAACTCGGCTCCCACTGAACGAAATTTGATGTTAAAAAAAACATTTTTCTTGTCAAAGATCGGTCTTAAACGGAAAAACATAGGAAAATAACAATATTTCTGTTTCGTCTGAAAAATCCCCAAAAACTAAATTTTTCATTTTTTTTGGTTGAAAGTTCGACATGAAGGAGGCTTTTTCTCGAGCTCTAATATTTTTTTCGGAATCTACGTCCAAAATTAGTAAAATTATAGGGGTAACCTTCCATCTGAGAAAGAAAATAATTATTTTTTCGTGTTTTTGAGCAAAAAACACACAAAAAACTTGGTTTCATCAAAATTAAAAATCGGAGAGTAGTGATAGAAGTCTGAAAATTGGTGACATAACATGTGAGAGTATCCGAAACAATAATTGTAACTTATTTTGAATTTATCTCAAAAAAA
The DNA here is from genome assembly GCA_963572245.1 of Caenorhabditis sp. 8 KK-2011. NCBI lineage: Eukaryota > Metazoa > Nematoda > Chromadorea > Rhabditida > Rhabditidae > Caenorhabditis > Caenorhabditis sp. 8 KK-2011. The sequence goes on from OY751549.1 coordinate 4,259,777, forward strand.
ATTCTCCCGATTTTTTTTGGATTTTTTTTCAAAAAAAGGAACCAAAAAATGTAAAACAATTTTTTTTCGATTTCTCGAAAACAGTTTTTGTATGATGTTGAGGACACTCTCACATGTTCTGAAACCAATTTTCAGACTTCTATCACTACTCTCCGATTTTTAATTTTGTTGAAGCCAAGTTTTCTGTGTTTTTTGCTCAAAAACACGAAGAAATAATTTTTTTCTTCCTCTGATGGAAGGTTACCCCTATAATTTTACTAATTTTGGCCGTAGATTCCGAAAAAAAATGTGTCGAACTTTCAACCAAAAAAAAATGAAAAATTTAAGAGAGACTTTTTGTAAAAACGTAAATGTTTGTGCATCATCACGACCAAAGAAAAAATAAGTTTGGCTGAATTTTTTTATGAAAAGAAGGTGGTCCCCGCACACAAACGCACTAGTTCGCTGGCCGAGAAAAAATTTCTCCCGTGTGTTAGGAGGCCGTGAAGAGGAAAAGTGTGATTTTTTCAAAAAATCATAACTTCGGTCTCCATGAATATTTTTTGAGTCAGAAAAATGCAATTTTCTCCTTTTTAAAGAACCGATACCTAAAATTTTTTGATTGCAAACGATTCCTCGTGCAATTTTACGCCAAAAACGTATCATCACGTTAAAAATAAGGTGGACCCACGATGCGAAAAAAAACGTCTCAATCCAGCCAACTAGCGATATTTCGAACAGTAATTGCAACGAAATGTGTGTTCTGTGTGCGCGAGCGCGCTCTTCTTCACATGTTTTTTTTGTTTTACGAGGTGTCAAAGCAAGATAGTTATTTTTTACTCGTTTTCTTGTTCTACACATATCATTTCCGAATTAATTTTCAAAACTGTCCCCTTGAATTTTTTTCCGAAATTTAGTCGAAAAATCGCCAAAACTAATTATTTTTTCATATGTATCAGAGTTGCACGGAATGGGTTTTTTGAAAAAAAAAAGGAATCCGGAAATCAGAACTCGAAACTCGGAAATCGGAAGTGAATTCACTTTTTCAAAAGTCAGAATTCGGAAGTAGGAATAAATTTTATTTTTTTGAAATCCGAAAGTCGGAAGTCGGAACTCGGAAGTCGGAATTCCGCGCAACTCTGGTATGTATATAGGTATATGTGTAGAACAAGAAAACGAGTAAAAAATACTCGGGGGAAAATCCGCACATTGTGCGACAATTTTCCGCACATGTGCGACAATTATCCGCACATGTGCGCCAAAATGAGTCGCACATGGAGCGACGTAGGTGCGCCAAATTGTCGCACACTATAAAACGGGGTGCACCATTTGTCGCACACTGTGAAACGGGGGTGCGCCACAGTGCGCCATTTGTCGTATAATATAATATTATATATAATATAATATATATAATACTCGGGGAAAAATCCGCACCCGCGTCGCACACGGTGCGACAAATGGCGCACCAAGTTTCACAGTGTGCGACAATTTGGCGCACCTATGTCGCTCCCGGTGCGACACCTTTTGTCGCACATGTGCGGATAATTGTCGCACATGTGCGGAAAAGTGTCGCACCCATGTGCGGATTTTCCCCCGAGTAACTATCTTGCTTTGACACCTCGTAAAACAAAAAAAACATGTGAAGAAGAGCGCGCTCGCGCACACAGCACACACATTTCGTTGCAATTACTGTTCGAAATATCGCTAGTTGGCTGGATTGAGACGTTTTTTTCGCATCGTGGGTCCACCTTTACGTTCTTAGAAAAAGTCTCTCTTAAGTTTTTGGGGATTTTTCAGACGAAAACAGAAATATTGTTCTTTTCCTATGTTTTTCCGTTTAAAGGGGGGGGGGGGGGTAGCACGAATGAGCAAGTTGTGTTTAAAATAAAGAGCACCTAAAATATAGTATAATGCTCGAGGGAATTTTGGAGAAAAAGTCTAGTACTCGAGAAAATAATGATTCCAAATTTTTTTCAACGTATCTATACGTGCCATTATTCCAAATTTTCAAGTTTGCACGTACGTGGTCAAAAAATTTGGAATATTTTTCCTAGGCTTTTCGGTAAAAATTCCCTTGGGGGTTTGACTATTTTGAGGATACTTATCATTTTTAGAACAACTTCATTATTCGTCAAACTCCCCCTTTAATACCGATCTTTGACAAGAAAAATGATTTTTTTAACATCAAATTTCGTTCAGTGGGAGCCGAGTTATTATTTTTGGCCGAAAAATTTCCCTCAAAAAACACAAAATCCTGATTTTCTCGAATACAATTTTTTTGTTGCTTATTCCCCAAATGATTTTTTTAGCCCCAGTGGGTACTTCAAATTCCACCAAGTCTCGATTTATCAGTAGTTGAACGTTGGAACTTTCCCTTTGAGTATGAATGATCGAGTATGTGCCCGCCTGGGTTTTGATGGGACCCGGTGCAAAATGTAGTATCTCGGTGTAGAAACTCCATACCAGGAATGGCGAATACCTAGTATCGGAGAAATCGGGGGTCGAAAATTTTTCGAGAAAAAAGTAGGTCAACTTCAAAAAATCGAATCTCGGTTGATTTTTGAGCACAATTATTGGTCAAAAACAATCTGAAGCTTAAAAAAAAGATGATACAGGCCTCGGAAAAAAGTTAGAATCAATCGATTGAAAATTTTGAACATTTTGACGTAGACGTTTCACTTTTTTATACAGTTCTGACACTTTTCTGAAAACCATGTTATCCGACCACATATATATGTACAATGTAAAAATGTTTTCAACTTTTTTGGGTTCAAACTTTTTTCCGTGGCCCCGTACCCCCTATTCTTCAAACATTTTTTTGGTCTATTTTTTCATGTAGAAAAAGATAAAATAGGTTCTGTTTATAGCCCGACATTGCATCACGCCGAACCGCACTCCGAATAAATCAATTTTTCGGATTATGCCGATTTTGGAAGTGTAAAAAATGTTTGTTTTGCTTGTGATATTTTTTCAAAAACTACGACTATTTAGCTTCATAATGCTTTTTTGATCAAGAATTTTTCTCAAAAATTAACCGAGATTCGATTTTTTGAAGTTGACCTCCTTTTTTTTAATCGAAAAAACTTCGACCCCCCGATTTCTCCGAAACCAAAAATTTGCTTGCGAATTCTCGGTATGGGGTTTCTTACCCACCGAGGTACTACATTTTGCACTGGGTCTGATTAAATTCCAGAGGTTGGCACATCCTCGATCATTTCTACCAAAGGTCAACTTATTTTTTTGATGACACTCGTCTTCCACATTTTTTGACCGGAACTCACATCTGACAGTTGTTCCTTGAAATGTCAATTCATTCATTGTACGTTCGGCATTCGACCATATTTGAAGTTTTCTTCGTGGCTTCATACCTGTAAGAATTGTGAATTTTGAAGTGTTTGTTTTTTCGATACTTTGAACAGTGGTAACTTTATGTATTTATTCTTGAATGTAACGACATCTAATAAGATTACAGGAATAAACGTTGGTTATTGACCACGCCTCCTTTTTTTCTTCTCTAACCCACGCTTTTTTTTTTGAGAGAAAGTATGCAAAATGAGAAGAGTGACAGAGAAATAAGTTGTAAAAAAGAAAAGACAACGAGTGAGGGACTGTTTTTTTTTTAAATCATATGCGCGTGTTATGTTTTGATTTGTTGTCTAGATTACAAACACTATTTGAAAACTACAGTAACCCTAGGAACACAATGAAAATTAAAGGGGGTAGCACGAATCGGCAAGTTGGGTTTAAATGAAAGAGCACCTAAAAATCTCAATTTTTGAACTCAAAACCAGTTTATTTTTTCGAACCGGTTCAAAATTTTCTTTCAAAAAATTCCTTTCAGAAACCGATTTTTATCTGGTCCGAACATTTAGAAAATCTGGTTTTTCGTTTCGCCAAAAAATAAAAAAAAAACATTTTTTCGACATATGTCGATAAATGTAGTTTGATGGAAACAGAACAGTCCCAATCTTGTTGTTTATTTTTTTGTTGATCATTTTTACAACTCATTTCTCTGACACTCTGTGATTGTGAGTTGGGCCGAGTTCGGCTCGAAAATAACGGCTCTGGTCGGACACGCATTCAAAGAACGTCACATTTTTTATCATTTTTCACATGCAAAAAAATAAACAAAAACAATGAAAAAAAGTGTCCCACGTACTTTTGCAAAAAAAGAGGCGGTACCGGTGCTTTCCAATGAAAAAAATGGTGTGCCGCAGTTGCAAACAAACATGCCGCGGGCGTTTTACGTGAACAATTTTTTTGTTTATTTTTTTGCATGTGTTTTTTGGTTCACGTATTTTTTCGAGTTGACGTTATTTTCATTTTTGTTCGAATTTCATTTTTTGCAAAGTACAAAAATAGTGGAAACACAGAGTATTGTCCATCCTGATTTTCTGTTCCTATCGCGGGTTCATGATTTTTGATCTATCTAACGAAATAGCGAGTAAAAATAAGAAAACTATACAGCTGTAGATCAAAATATCTCGATGGGAACAGAAAATCGGGATGGACAAATTTGTTTACTCAAACGTAAATTTCAGAGAAAACTTATGTTTCTGTTGAGTAGGAAAAATTACATAATACCCTCTGCGAGGGCAACAGTGTAGCTAAGCCAAACTACATTGATCCGTGACAGATCCGTGGCGGTTCATTTTCGTTTCTGGGTATGCCACAGATATTGTCAATCCGGTCAGATCATCCAACGGGAAAAGTGATCTACCACAAAAAGTCGATAAAAGATCATGTCAAACTGAGAGATTCAGACGGTAGATCATATTCTCGTTGGATGATCTGGCTGGATTGACAATAAGTTCAAAAATTCCTTGAACCACCACGCCACATTTCAAAATTCATTTATTCATGTGAAAATTTCCTTTCAAATAATTGGTGAGAAAAATTTAATGAATGGCGTGATTTAAAACCGGACGTCATTTAAAAATAAACTCCGGGCCGGACATTTTTGGTTTTTGGCCGATGAAAAAAGCCCGGGCCAGGGCCCGGCTGGTCAGAGCGGGCTTCCAACCGGCCTAAGACAGCTCACACTTCACCTACTTGCTACACTCAAGATGAACTGATTTTTTTCAAAAAAAATTTTTAAACGTAATTTGCAAAGTGAGTTTTCTTTTAAAATAAATTTCAAAATACCTACCTTCTTTCAAGCGGTGTTGTGATGACTTCAAATAATTTTGTCGTGAATGTAGAGACTTTGAGTTCAACAGGATGTAGTTGAGAGGAGCTGAATCAGCCTACCTGAAAATTGATAACTTGTTAAAATATCTGAGAAGTGTCTTAAAGGATTTTCCAAAATTTCCGTAAATGACAGATTCTTGCAAATTACTGAAAATTAAACAAAATTTGGGCATAGCTTTCGCATATTGACACAGAAAAACATATGCATTTATAGAACGTCCGATTTTTAATCATTTTTTTCGGTTCACGTTTGAATATTTTTTCGAGTTCATAAAAATCTCGAAATTAAAAACTTCAATTATCGATGTATGTGGTTCAAAAAACCAAAAATGTTTGAAAGAAAAAACAAAACAATGTTTTGTCGTGGATTACTGTACCCGCACACACACACAAACTGTGTTTGTGGCCGCCAATCTTCCTGAGAACGAATTCAAAAACAGTTTTTTTCTTTTTTTTCGACCTCACAAAGTACTTTTTTCAATTTTTGAATTTCACACATCGAAAGTTGAAGTCTTCAATATTGAGATTTTGATAAACACGAGAAACTAATTTCTGAGTGACCAGGAGAAAAACTACCTCGTTTTTCCAAAACAGCACCCAGAAGTTGGATCAAACAAGAAGCACGATTCTGCCAGTCTTTGTCATTGTCACAGCTGAAAATTGAACAAATATTTGAAAAACTGAGAAATTTAAAAATTTACGATGACCAAACTGTTTCGTTGTTGATGTTGACACATTGTTCCGAAACTGAAGTCGTCCTTCTGTGAATCGATAGTTCTGGAAAATTTTTATTTTTTATCAAAACATCCCAGCAAAATGACAAATTGGATGATGAAAATAGATGAAAAGAATGTTTCCGCAATCAACAAAATGAGTGTCAAGTCCTATTATCAACACCTCTCTTCATTGCTTTCTGGCCTGTTCCAAAAGGATGTAAACATCCTCACTCGATCTCCGTCAAGAGATCAAATGAAGTCGGACTCAGACTCTGGTAGACGGTACTCACTCAGAAAGGTGTTCGACACAAACATTTCACACGACTTTGGAGAAATTTTCGAAGAAGAAAAGATGCCCGAAATAATTAAAAGAAACTTATCTTGGAGAGGATATCCTAAATTCGTAGCCCAAAGCCGATCTTCACTCTTTGTCACATATTGGAAAAACAAAATGATGCAAATTGAAACAAAATGAAAAACGTTTCACGTGGACACGTGGAATTTATTATTTTTAGAAGAGTCGGGTCACGTTTTTTTAATGATTTTTTCCGGCCTTTTTTTTCAAATAACATTTATCGAACAACTTTATTATTATTATTGTTATTATTATGAATGACAATGCAATGGGACGAATGAAAAAAATTCCATTTCTCAACTCGAGAATGCGGTGGTTTTGAGTGAGTCATCTCATAAAAGTCAATGCCAGCCTGCCGCGATGTTAGCTATACTGCGGCGATAGTGTGCGACACTGCAGCGCATGTGTGCGATACTGCAGCGAGAGTGACGGCTTAGCCGGACTGTTGCTACCCTGTGCGAGCCTAGCGCGAGATAATGCCGTGCTGCAGCGAGGTAGCAGCAGAGTGGCATTCTTAGGATTTTTCTTTTATTCTTTCTTTCAATTTCTTTTATTTTTTCAGTTTTTTCGCTGAACGTATGTGTTTTCGTTATTTTTCCTAGTAATAAATTGTGTTTTTCAGATCGTTCTTTTTGATATGTCTTCGATTAAAGCCATGCCAGTAGTCGACAACTTTGGAGTGAAATATGACAATTTCAAAGTTATCAAGTGAGTTGATTTCGTTTCTTTAGAGCATAAATTTCCTATAAAAAGGTTGTTAGTAAAAAAAAATTATGTATTTCAGAAATCAACACGTATATATGAGAGACGTATCAACGAATATGACTTCAACTTGTAAGAAATCGACTCAACAAATATCAACTGAAACAACGTTTTTAAAGGATAGTTGATTCATTAAATTTGGTTTTTCATTGCGCAAGTTATTAATATTTTTTGTGAAAGGTAAACTCTTTGAGAAAATCGGCTTCGCCCTTTTCGCATTTGCCTTTGATTGAGACAACACAAAATGTTCCGGATTTTTTTTGTGTGAAATTTCACGGCTCCGGGACATTTCGCAGCCAGACGTTTCGCAACCGAGACATTTCGCAGCCGGACATTTCGCAGCCGAGACATTTCGCAGCCGGACATTTCGCAGCCGAGACATTTCGCAGCCGGACATTTCGCAGCCGGACATTTCGCAGCCGGACGTTTCGCAGCCGCATTAACTTTTGAAAAAAAAGGTGTTGAATTTTTTGGTTTTTTGGTTTTTCAGGTATGGCGAACAGGTTTTCGGGTATGGCGAACAACGTGGTGATGTTTGTTTTGCACAAAAATGAAGGCGCACCTAAGTTTTCACGTATTTTACGTGAAAAATTTTGGTGCAAAACAAACATCACCACGTTGTTCGCCATACCCGAAAACCTGTTCGCCATACCTGAAAAACCAAAAAAAAAACAAAAAATTCAACATCTTTTTTTTCAAAAGTTAATGCGGCTCACAGTGCGAGAAATCCGCGCTACAACACTCCGTTTTTTTTCGAATTTTTCAAACGTCGTGGCGCGTTGACGGCCGCTAGTGTAGTGGTACCGTCACAGGCAAATTCCTGGACACATGTGGCAGGTGTGCGGCAGCGATGTTTTGCTGGCAGACGTCAGGCATGTATGTCGCATCGATGCCGCAGCTCTGGACCCGATTCCGGCATTCATGCAGCAGGCCTACGGCAGGGATGCCGGAATCGGTCCAGAACTGCGGCATCGATGCGACATACATGCCTGACGTCTGCCAGCAAAACATCGCTGCCGCACACCTGCCACATGTGTCCAGGAATTTGCCTGTGGTTGCATTACCAGCGCGCGCAAGGTCGCTGGTTCGATTCCCGGCTGTGGCGAAATGGTTTTTTTCTTTTAGTTTTTGCTTAACATTAGTTCTAATATTGACTGGGCTATCAGAAAACCTAAAACCAACCTTTTTTGGCCGTGTTTTCTCAAGTTATGATGAATTTTTGGCCAAAAATGGCTCAAAAACCGTAGTTGAGGGTCTATTTAGCCGATTTTGGTACTCTCAAAGTGATTCACTCCGGACCAAATGTTGTTTTCTCAATTCCTAACATGTTTTTCTTTGATATTAGAAAGTATTAAATAAAGTGACTAAAAATTTCTCGAGTTATGATGGGTTTTGGACCAAAAATGGCTTGAAAACCGTAGTTTAGGACACATTTGGTCGATTTTGGTACTGTTAGAGTGATTCACTCCGGATCATATGTTATTTTTTCGGTTTCTAACATGTTTTTCTTTGATATTGGAAAGTATAAAAAAAAGTGACTAAAAATTTCTCGAGTTATGATGGGTTTTGGGTCAAAAATAGCCTATTTTCATCTGTTTTTGGTTATAAAAAGTTCCAGAGTGGTCAAGATGCCATGTTTTTATGTTTTCTGGTATGCCTGGGACCAGTACTATCTTTCTATACCAATATACAAAAAAAAACTAAACAAAAATCCAGCTTCATACACCAGCCGGGAATCGAACCTGCGACCTCTCGTCGCCAATTGTGCACGCGTGTGAGAAACGCAGAGAAAGAGAGGGATTCGAAAAAAAAACAATGGAAAAGGAGGAAGGGGAGCGCGGATTTCTCGCACTGTGGGCTGCGAAACGTCCGGCTGCGAAATGTCTGGCTGCGAAATGTCTGGCTGCGAAATGTCTGGCTGCGAAATGTCCGGCTGCGAAATGTCTCAGCTGCGAAACGTCTGGCTTCGAAATGTCCCTTTTATGAGATCTGAATATGTAGAAAAATGACCAGTTGATCTGTCTGTCTCGCTCGGATTTTTTGAAGAAAAGGAAAGTAAAATTCGTCAAAGAATCAGATACCGTGGCAAACGAAGAGACGGCAGACATCAAGGCACACACACGACGAGTGTGTTGGGTCTCGTAGCGCGCCGCCAATTCTTTTTGAAAATAAGGCGGCAGCACGATCTTAAAACTACACGCGCCTTTGACTCTTTTTTTTTTGTTTTTCCCATATGGGTGGTTTTTGAGCGGTTTTAATTTTTACCGAAAAACCTAGGAAAAATATTCCAAATTTTGTGACCACGTAGTTTTCTTATTTCAAGAGGAAGATTATTGTATTTATCAAGTTTCTCAGCGTATATATAATAAAAATGTTATCCTACTTCAGTAACAAGACCCCAATTCGAAAAGGTCATTTTGGTTTTTTGTCCACTTTTCTGTCACCTACACAAACTGACACTTTTTTCGGTGATGTATCGCTTTCTTCTTTTTTCCCTTGTTCTTTTTTTTTCTTGTTACCTATAGGTTTCATTTTTCTCTCGCGCAGGGTGAAATACGTTTAATTTTTTCCAGAATGAATATTCCTCGACCTGTAGCGACAAGTTCAAAGGTTCAGCGGAAGGAGAAAGCGCCACCAGAAGTGCCAGCAGTTGTGTACGATCAGGTAAATAATAAATAACTAATATTTTAAACGAAAATCATTGCAGGATCGTGAAATACACTATGATAAAGGAAGGTTTCTCGGCAAAGGCGGGTTTGCTCATTGCTACGAGTTTATCAACAAGTCGACTCAGCACGTTGTCGCCGGTAAAGTTGTGCCAAAAACGCTTCTCGCCAAACAATATCAACGAGACAAAATGGCTCAAGAAGTACAAATTCATCGGAATCTATGTCATCCAAACGTTGTAAAATTGTTTCATTTTTTCGAGGATCGCTTGAACGTCTATATAACGTTGGAACTGTGCCCGAGACGGTCTTTGATGGAATTGCATAAACGACGAAAAGCGGTCACTGAGCCAGAAGCGAAATATTTCACATACCAAGTGGTGAAGGGTGTCGAGTATTTGCACGATTTGAAAATCATACATCGAGATTTGAAGCTGGGAAATTTGTTTCTAAATGAAGAAATGGAGGTGAAAATTGGAGATTTTGGATTGGCCACAACGGTTCAATCAGAAGAACGGAAGAGAACGTTGTGTGGTACACCAAACTATATCGCTCGTGAGTTTTTTTTTTCAAATTTCTTCCAAAAATACTTACGGCTGCGACATTTCGAATCTGCATGAAGTTTTTGCAGTTTTTTCACAAAAACAAAGTTTTTTTCGCAGCTTTTGAATGTTTGTGCCGACATTGTCGCGACATCTCACGGGTTTCGGGAGACAGTCTGTTACCTCTTCAAAGTTCATATCTAAATGTGTCATTCTCTGGTTTTTTCCTAGTTTCAGCTATCTTTTTGCTGTTTGAATTATTGTGTAAAATTTGGTGCTTTCGAAATTTGATATGTGGAATTCCACGTTTCAGACAAGGTATGTTTGAATATCCGTCAAAAGCATGATGGAATAATCAAAAATAGAAAAAGCAGAGAATGACACATTTAAAGATGAGCTGTAAAGAGGTAACAGACCTTCTCTTGAAACCCGTGAGATGTCGCGACAATGTCGGCATAAACATTCATTGAAAAACTTTTTTTGCGAAAAAACCATACCCGGTACCAAAATTTTGTCACTGTGCAAATCTTGTGAGAAAATATTTTTCATTGTGAATAACGACCAAAAAAAACTGATAAACAGAAAAAATAGCCCAAAATTTGTGATTTTTCTTGAAAACGTCTGAATTTTGACAAAAAAAAATGACACGGTACTTTTTCCCCTCTTCGGACAGGTATGGAAAAAAACTGCGAAACACACCTGGCGTAGGAAAAGATTTTGTACGCTGTCAAAAAATTCAGCCGAGTTTTTTTTACAGTGACATTTTTTTGGGGAAAATTAAACATTTTTTTCTTTTATTTAATGCTAAAATTTTGCTTTTTTTGCACGTTTTTCCACAGTGTCAAAATTTTTTCCCTTTTTTCCACATTGACAAAAATTTTCTGAAAATTTTGTACTTTTCTACGCCAGGTATGCTGCGAAATGTTTCAAAAATTTTTTATGCGGCTTCGACATGCTCGCATACATCATATCGGCCACTTTTTGATGCGGGGGTTACTAACTTTTGGACAACAATTTTCAAAAAATTCAAACATTTTTTGGGGTCACTAACTTTCGAACCAAAAAATTGCATTTTTCCAGGTTTTTTGACAAATTTTCGCATTTTTTTTTCCTGAAAGTTCTGATTTTTGTTGAGAATTTCCTCATTTCACAAATATTTAAAATTTTAGCATGGAACAAGCCCCGCCCTTTTTTACTTCGGCATGTAGGGTCACTAACTTTCGAACATTTTTTTCAAAAATTTGCCAAAAATACACGTAATATATCCTATTCCAGCGGAAGTTCTGAAAAAGTTGGGTCACTCATTCGAAGTCGACATTTGGGCGGTCGGATGTATTCTCTATATTCTGCTCTTCGGAACACCCCCATTCGAATCGACGACGTTGGAAGAAACCTATTCGCGAATCAAACACAACAACTACACGATTCCGGTTGACGCCAAATCGATCGCAGCCACCCTGATACGCCGACTGTTACATCAAACACCAGATTTACGACCGAAAGCAAGTGTGATTTTGAACGATTTGTTCTTCACGACAGGATTCATGCCAGTGCGATTGCCAACGTCTTGTTTGAGTGTTATCCCGAAGTTTGGCAGAGAGACGGCTGTTATGGAGGAGAACGTGGCGCCGTCGGGTATCAGCGAGTTTAGAGTGCCGAGGTACCAAAATTTATTAGTTTTTTTTTGCATTAAAAAAAATTTGAAAATGCCATTTTTGCAAAAAATGCATACCTGTCCTAAGAGGGGAAAAAGCACCGTGTCATTTTTTTGGTCGAAAATTCACAGCGACATTTTCAAGAAAAATCACAAGTTTTGAGCTATTTTTTTCCGGTTTTTTGGTAGTGATTCACAGTGAAACTTCTCCCAAGATTTGCACAGTGACAAAATTTTTGAGAAATTTTGGTACCCTCTTAGGTCATGAAAACTGTCGTCCGCGCTGCGAGCGGTCGCCTTTCCTTTTTTCTCTCCACTTTTCTATCTGTCTTTTCGAAATAAGAGCCGCAGCGCGGACATGCTTATCGGCTGACGACAATACCTTATAAGGTACCAAAAATTTTGATACTGTGCATGTGGAGAAAAACGCCAAAAAAACGTCCAAATGTGAAGGTAGAGACAAATTTATCTAAAATGCCACTGTGAAAGAATTTGATTTGAAGGAGGCCTGACATATCCGGCGAGATTTTTCAAACAAGTGAGGAAAAAAATGACCGATCCACATATTTACCTGGCGTAATAGTGTGACAATTTTTTCTGAAATTTTTTGTCACTTTGAAAAAAAAAATCACTTTTACTTCGCACGATATTTTTGCCTTTTTCTTATGGACCTATTCATAAAAATAAAAAAATAATAAAAAATAGAATAAAAAAATTAAAATGCCAATGCGCGCCGAGGAAAAAAAATTATATTTTTTCTCAAAAAAAAGTCGCGAAAAATGATGATTTATGCGAATTTTGGGTAGATCAAACCGAGAAAATCTCTGTGTCTTGGAAAATGTCTTGAATTTTTCGATTTTCTCGGTTTGATCTACCCAAAATTCGCATAAATCATCATTTTCGTGACTTTTTTTTGAGAAAAAAATATAATTTTTTTCCTCAGCGCGCATTGGAATTTTTATTTTTTTATTCAATTTTTTCTTTTTTTAATTGTCAGGAATAGATCCATTACTTTGCACATCGCATTATAAAAATTGTGAATATTTTCAGAGCGCACCCTCATGCTGGTCTAGCACCACTTCCACAATACAAACTGTCAGCCAACACGGATCGCGAACGAGCACAACAACAAGCCAGAGAGGCGACATTCCGCGAGCCCGGCGATGCATATCTTTCCACACTTGTGACGCAAGTCAACAATTTGTTGCAGACTCCAATTCCAGAATTATCGGACGGAGAAGACGTCGCCGAACAGTATCAGAGTCCGGAATCAATGCCAATTTTCTGGGTGTCGAAATGGGTTGATTATTCGGACAAGTATGGTATTGGATATCAACTATGTGATAATTCGGTGAGATCGCGTTTGAAAAATATTTTTATTGATTTTTTTCTCGTCAGGTTGGTGTGTTGTTCAATGACAATTCTCGAATAATGCTGGATGAACGTGGACATGAATTGACCTATGTTCAGAAGAACAACGATGAGCACTATTTTCATATGAAAAAGAAAAACTATCCTAAGACGCTCAACAAGAAAATCACACTTCTCAGTTATTTCCGATCTTATATGAATGATAATTTGTTGAAAGCTGGTGAAGGAAAGGAGACCCAGCGGGTGAGTTTTTCTTGTTATTTTCGAAAATTCAACGAATTTTTAGGCTGGAGATGATTTGGCAAGATTGCCGGCGTTACGAGTGTGGTTCCGAACCAAATCTGCGATTGTATTTCACTTGTCAAATGGAACTGTTCAAATAAATTTTTTTGAGGTTGGTTTTTTTTCTGGTTTTTCTATAATAGAAAATAGAAATTCTTTTTGAAAATTAACTTTTTCAGGATCATGGAAAGATGATTTTGTGCCCATTAATGCAGGCAGTGACTTTTATTAATCCGGATAAACGAATGTCAACCTATAATTTTGATAGTTTGCCAAAAAGTGGATGTTCGAAGGTGAGTGAACAAAAAATGTCGAAATTTAACGGATAATCATAGTTTTCAAGTTTTCGTGGGGAGACCCATATATACTTATTAGCCATTCACTAATCGGTACCACGCGCTCTATTGGTAATCGTTAAGTGAACTCGGTTCAGAAGTGATTTTCAGCATATTTTAATGTCAGCATCATATTCTACGGGTCAAAAAAGTCTAAAAATATACTTATCACACTTTTGAAGAATTTTTTTCTGGATATTTTCACTGCTCAAATTTCCATCTACACTGTAGTAGACTCTACAGTAACCGCGTGGTAGCGATTCGTGAATGGCTAATAAAATATTAACCTTTTGTTATTTTGTCGTTTTCAAAAAAAGCAAAAATATATTAAAAATTTGAAAAAAAAAATCAAGGGGTTTTAAATTTTCGTGGCGAGACCTTAACATTGTTTCTTTTTGTTCAAATTTTTAAAATTGTGATATTTGTTTGGCTTCGAAAAAAATGAAACTTTTTGGAAAAATTAAAAAAATTTAGTCTAAAGATTTGGGGAAATTTTGGGGGAAAGTCGAAATGTCGAAAAAAAATTGGGAAGAAATAATTTTCGTAAGGAGACCTATTGTCAATCCGGTCAGATCATCCAACGGGAAAAGTGATCTACCACAAAAAGTCGATAAAAGATCATGTCAAACTGAGAGATTCAGACGGTAGATCATATTCTCGTTGGATGATCTGGCTGGATTGACAATATAAATTTTTATTCAAAAAAAATGTGTCGGTGAAACCTTGTTTCGGGCCGGTCTGAAAACACCGGTATTTCAAAACCGGTTCAAAAGTTTTCTGATAAATGCGAAAAAATGTCCTTTGTGATTCTTCACATAAAAAATCTTGGAAAGTTTAAAGCTGCTCGAATTATTGTGTACTTTTTGTGGAATTCCACGTTTTGACTTTGACCGAGGTATGAAAAAACAAAAAAAATTCGAATTTCGACCAAGTCGGATTACCATTTTCATGCGATGTACAAATTAAAAAACGGGCAAAAAAGAAAAATCGAAAAAAAACAGTAATTTTTTCAAAGAAATATGGAAATCTACATGTTGGAATATGACTTTATTTCAATTTTACAATTTTTCAATTTTGAAAAATCACATTTACTTTGCACGATATTTTTGCAGATTTTTGCCATTTTTTTGCCTTTTTTCTTACTTTTGCATGAAAAAAAAATGAAAAACAAACTCCAAATACATAGCCGGTGAAAAAATTAGACTTTTAGCTAAATGTGGATAATATTTCAGGATTTGAACATGAGACTTCGATACGCCAAACAAATGATTGAACGATTGATAAACGATACCACGAGTATGAAAGCCCCAACGGTTTGTGAAACTCTGAAAAAAAATTTTTGAAAATTATTTTTATTCAGATATCAACTGGGATTTCGCGACCACCTCACTCAAGATTGCCCGTCTCGTCTAGCAATGTTCATTTATCATCAGGACGTTTACACTGAAAAAATCGGCAGTCCTCTAGCAAAAAAAAAACGGGTTTTTTGTTGTTTTATCCTGACTTGTTTTGTTCCAAACTCCTATGTATATCTCCCGCAACTCCAAATCTTCATATTTAGGCGAATTCGTGTTTTATATAAATTTAGAATTGTGCCATATATTGTTTCTTTTGTTTGTTTTTTTTTCTGTCTTTTTACGTAAATGAATTTTATCATGTTTTATATTTGGTTGTTATGGATATAGCCGACACACAAAGAAGAGCACTTTGCACAATAAACTGAGTCAAAGTGTGTTATTTAGGTGTCAATGATATTGGTGAACATCTGCTGGTATGAAGATTTACAACACGATTAACACGTATTGTTTTTTTCCGCTCTCTCCATTTTCTCTGCGTCTCACGGATCAATCGTTTATTGAAGAAGACAACTTCAGAGTATTTTTCTTTGAGTATTTCTTCTCATCAATCGATTGTAGCAAGTCTTACTCCCGCAAGAGAGATTTCTGAACTTTTTTTTGAACAATTAAAGACACCCTATCACTCAGAAATTGTTTTTTCGAGTTCATAAAAATCTCAATATTGAAAACTTCAAATTTCGATGTATTTGATTCAAAAAACCAAAAATGTTGGAAAGAAAAAACAAAAAGTTTTTGCCGTGGGTTACTGTACCCGCACACACACACAAACTGTGTTTGTGGCCGCCAATCTTCCTGAGAACGAATTCAAAAACAGTTGTTTTCTTTTTTTTCGACCTTACAAAGTACATTTTTTAATTTTTCAATTTCACACGTCGAAAGTTGAAGTCTTCAATATTGAGATTTTGATAAACACGAGAAATTAATTTCTGAGTGACCAGGAGTCTTTAAAACGTTTTAGTGTAAACAAGTTTTACTTTATTTCAGAAAAATAAATAATATGTACAAATATTTAGAGAGAATTAGAGAAGTGTTATAGTGTTGGATAGCATTGATTTTCGTCACCAACGCAAATGTGTCCAACTGGACACTGGGTGTTGATACATGGACCAATCGATGGGATTCCGGGCAGCGCAATCGCTTAAAAACCTATTCATTTTTTTGGGAAAAAATAAAACTATTTTGACCGGCCACGTTTTCGGACTTGAACTTTTTAAAATTTCGGGCCAGCCCGAAAAAGTCCAAACCAGCAACACAGGTTTTGAAAAATTTGACAAAACCTACGTTTTTCACGAATACAATCATTTTGCGAACAAGTGTATGAATGTGGACATTGTTGATTGACACATGGCCCAACGACTTCCACTGCAAAAAAAAATAAATTATTATTCCCCAAACACAACTGAAGCAAGATTGATTTTAAACAAAAATGATAACGTGACCTTTTAAAATTATATTACTGTACTTTTGTAGTTTAGTTGTATATTTAAGAGATCGAAACTTGAACCATATTCCAATCAAAAAAAAAAAACAAGTGACGCAGACATACCTTGTTTAGTGTAAAGTGAAGCTGCTAATGTGACCAAAAGTGACAAAATAAGGATATAAGACAATGAGCTCGACGACATCCTACCGATCGGAATGAATATTCTAAAACAAAAACAATAATAATAACGAAAGGTGTGGTGGTGGTATACCAGATTTTGTTGGTCGCTCTATTGACTGTATATTTTGTTTGTTGACATTTCGCTTTAGTTCGAAAAACAACCGGACATTCTCATTGAAAAAAGAATAAGAAGCAACAACAACAAAACATTGCTCTCGCCAGGCTTTCTTTGTTCCGAAGAGCGAGAAGTTTAGCACGATTTGTTTCTTTTTTTGCAATTGTGTAGACGAAAAGTAGGAAAAATGGATCGTAGAACATGCGAGTGGGGAGATTGTAACCCGAGAGAGAGCCCAGTCCGAAACAAACGGGCCGAGCTTTTTTGTTTTTCGATCGGTCAAAAAAAGCCCAGCCCGTTTTTTTCTCGTTTCAATAAAATGCCGTGGTCGGTAAGAGCTGTAAGGCCGACCCAAGTCTCCCCTCTGATAATTTTTCATCTACAAAAAAGTGAACACTGAATATTTGAGTTTTACGAACGTGACCCCGAAAACTATACTTATTTGAGAAATTTGGCATGCTGGCTGATCAAAGTTTTGAAAGTGTTTTCAATCATGCCTGGAGATCTACTGTAGTTATTCGTTTGAAAAATTAGCCAAGACTAGCAACGATCAAATAAAATTGATGGTCGAATCAATCAAATTTCAGGCTCAGAAATATTAAAACCTGATGTATGTAGTTTTCAAATTGTTGTGTTCCTGAGAAATGCAGATCCTGAATACAGTTATCACTTCTGGACATCTTCATGAATTATTCATTGCGAAAAAAACGGACATGATTATAATCAATATCCACTTCGAATACTTCTTCTCTTGCGATAACCAGATGATTGTATACCAGTCTGAGCTCCACCGCCAACAGGTGCGACAGTAGCCGCAGCAACTTCGGCCACATATTGAGGAGGCGCACCTCCGCCGGCCGGTGTCACCAACTCATCTCCATACGAATTGGCATTTGCCAAAGCAAGAAGTATAGCAAATAAAATGGTGAAAATAATCGAAGAAGAGTTCATAATTTGTTGTTGTTGTTTTTTTGAATTAAGACAAGTCATCTTATATACAAACTCTCAAAAACTTGTTTCGAATTTCAATTGTTATTGTTGTCAGTCTTTCTCATACACAAGTACTTTTCGGGTCAATTTTGTTTCTAGTGTTTTTGTGTTTTTTTCGCTAATTTGTGAATCGAGAAAATGAGAAGAAAACATGAAGGATGGTTGAACTTTCAAAAAAACAAACTCCAAGTTCAGTTTGAATTGAACTTTTAGGACGAATGAAATTTTGACAATAACAATTTATTTTTGCGTTGTTTCAGGTCGACCTATTTGATTTTTTGATTTCAAAAAACATTCATGGGATTGTTGTGAGAAAATATTTGTCTGAAAATATGAATTTTGTGTTTGGAAATTTGCAAGTTTTATGTCTTTGTTGGGTCTGGGTCGGCCCGAAACAACAAAAAACTCACTCTTTTCCGAGGTATACTGGTATTTTTTTTCAAAGCCTTCAAAGTAGGTTATTATTTTCGTCGAAGGTCCGGGGTTATGTGAATCAGAGAGTGAATATAACACTCACGACACAGTTTGGGCCTATTAAATCACATTTTTATTGAATACGTTGGGGACAACGTGAAATAGTTAAACAAACATCACATGAAAATACCAGTACAGTCATTCCAGATAATTTATTTAGTTTTTGTTGTTAAGAATAAACTACAATGAAAAGTAGTGCGGGTCGCAAAATTTCTGTTGGCCAGTTGAATATTGATTTTATTCGCGTCCAGAAGTTTTCTCGAGTAACTTTTTTTCGACTCCCCAAACCGCACTCTAAAGTTATGCCTCACATGGAAACGCGTAAAAAAAGAAGTAACCGGAGGAATTTTCACTTTATCTGATCTCAAGATTCTGATCTTTCTATCTCGTCTGTAGTGAATCGCTTCAATCGATTTATCTCATTTTCGCCTTCGTCATGTTTTTTCGATTATCTCATCCGTTTGTAGTTTTCCTTCTTCTAATTGCACTTCATGTTGCAACATTGATATTAAAGTTGGTTTTCTTTCCAAGGGTCAGTTTTGCTTTTAAATAACCTATTTTTATTTACGAAATTTCCAATTTATGCAGCCTCCGACGACGGTTCGACAAGCGAGAGAATGTCTGCACAGTTTCACACCGGTTCGAGAATCAGACGACCATTTCTTTCGACGGGTCAGTAGTTTTACGCTTGAATTCAAAGAGAAAAAATAAAGACCAATTTCAGATGTGGCCAACTGTTCATCAAATTGTCGATAAATGTTCGTTGAAACATTTTCGTCATCGATTAGTGAAACATGGAAACGGGGAAAATTCGGTGATATGGTTGCCGTGGTTGGTTGATGTCAGTTTTTTTCGTCGGTCGCGACATAGTGTGTATACCTGTCGAACTTTTCTGTTGACAATCAGAAAAATGCGCGACCCGTGACTTGCAGTGAGAAGATACATTTTTCAAACAAAAAAAATATGACTAAAAAATTGAAATTTTGAAAAAATGAAAACGTGAAATTTCTATAGATATTTCTGTCTGTAGAGATTTTAGTCGTGATAAAATCAACGAAATCATGAACTTTTTTTAATGCTCAAAAAAAAGTTAAAAGCAGAGCACTGATCGGGGTGTTCCATTTAGTCGAAATAAAAAATCTTGGCAAAAGTTGAAATGGGTCAAGTTGGACTTCCTTTGTTAATCACAATTTTCTCCTATTTCGATATCTCTTTTCAGGTCGATTCTCACTCTTGTAACATGGTTTTTGTTAATGAGGGAACCGATTTGACAATCGAAAAAAGTATGAAAAAGGCATATCAAAAATGTGTTGTTTATTCAATCAGCCCGGATCACGTAGTCAGTTTTTTTTCTGAACGTTTTTAAGGTAAAATCTCGGTTTTTTCAGGAGTCAAAGTTCAACGAACCCAATACCAGTGTGGTGACGGTAAAGCAAAAAATGAATGCAAAATCTAGGCCGATGACGTGGGGAATTGAACATAGTAAGTTCACCATGTTTTTTGTTCAATTTTATTTTGAAACTACTATTCAAAGATACAGTTTTTTTTTTACATTTTCTGGATGTTTTTGAGGAAACTGATCCGTTTTTTGAAAAGAAATTATAAGGCATTCTGAAAATAACGATGTGTCAATGGCTAATTTCCAAAATATTCGGCAGAATATGGAAAGTACTGTACTTTTGCTTTTTTTTCGGCCAGAACAATATTTTGATAAAACACAGTTGCAAAATTAGAAAAAAAGTGAAAATCAAAGAAGAAAAAAAAACGAAAGTAAAGCCCGGTCTTGAGATCATTTCTTCCTAGGACACAAACATCATCACACGTATTTGCGTTTTTGCAGATACTCGCGATTCGGAAACAATGGACCTCGTCTACTTCCTAATGGTGCAGGCTCATCGGCCACGTTTCGACTCTATAAACATTTTTCAAAACGGAGCTGATCAAATAAAACTTCTCTTCACAAAGTCGCCATTCGATGACGCAAACCTGTCCACTTGCCAGGTTTGACTTTTTCCATTTCTCTTCTCTTTGCAATGTTTGCCTCGTCGAAATGTGTGGTTCCATGGTGTAGCGGTTAGCACTCAGGACTTTGAATCCTGCGACCCGAGTTCAAATCTCGGTGGAACCTTCTTTTTGATTTTTTTGGAATCTCTGAAAAAAAAACTTCAAAAGGTTGTTATACTGTTTTTTTTTTCAGTTCAACGTTGTCTACGATCGTCCGAGAACAAGACTGCAGAGAAGAGAATTCAAAAATACTTGGCGAAGATTGCTTTATGATAGAAGATATTTAATCGTTTCAGTGCGCCGATTCTCAAATGGAAATCGTTTATCGTTGTTTATAGTCAACATCTCTGAACCTTATTGCTGGGCAAAATATGTCAACAGTTCACCATTTATACCAAAAAACATTTAGAATTGTATTTTTTTTTACATACGGGTAGATGAAAAATTGAAAACTTTATTTTCTAACGACCCGAAATGCTTGATATTAGAAAAAATAATAAGAAAAAAAGGATCTAAACTATTCTAGCCCAAACATGTGAATTTCTAACTTATTGATTCAAAGCGGCTACGGCTTTAGTTGCAGCATCATCAAGGTTGGCTGCGGAGATGATTTTGAGCCCAGAATTAGCCATAATTTTTTTGGCTGCATCAACGTTTGTTCCTGCAAAATTGAACATTTAAACAGCAAATATGAGAATAGTTTCACCTTCAAGTCTAACAACCATTGGGACTTTGAGACCAATTTTCTGAACAGCGTTTACCACACCGTTGGCAATTGTTGCGCAATTAACAATTCCTCCGAAAATGTTGATAAGAACACATTTAACCTGGAGAAAAATCCCATTCTCATAGACTTTTTGGGGATGTTAAGAGTTACCTTCGGATCGGAAGTGATAATTCTGACAGCATTGTAGACAGCGTCTTCTGTAACAGCTCCTCCGACATCCAAAAAGTTGGCCGGATCACCACCATGAAGTTTGATCAAATCCATAGTAGCCATTGCCAAACCAGCACCATTGACTGAAAATATTCTAAGTTAGGTGTAGTTATATGTGACCTTCATCAAACACTAGCTTTGAAAACCTGATAAAAAATATAGTTCCACAATTCAGAACATACAGAAAATTACAGAATGTTTCACCAACTATTCATATTTTTACAAGATTTTTTGAAACATTTTGAATGAAGCAATTTTTTGTTTTTTTTTAATTGTTTCATGAGAAACTATTCTTTCAGAAACATTGTTGATCTTTAAACATATACGGTAGCTTTTTGAACGTGACGATACCGATTTTCAAAATTTGTTTTTTTTAGTTTTTTGTAAATAAAAAACATTTGAGGACATAGTCGCTGAAGTTAACATAAATGTGTAGACATATCTTCGTTTTGAAAACTTACCAAGACAAGCAATGTTTCCGTCCATTCCAATGTAGTTCAAATTGAACTTTTCAGCTTCAACTTCTCTTGGATCTTGTTCTTCGAACGTCTCTAGTGAGAAAATGTCTCTTTGACGGAATGAAGCGCTGTCATCAAAATTCATTTTAGCGTCCACGCAGAAAACTGTAAATTAACCGTATTTTTTCCCTGACAAATTACTTCAGTGTAAACCTCTTCCACAGCTGGTTTCGACGAATGGGTTTATTTCGACTTGTGTAGCATCGACAGCAATGAAAAGTTTGTACAACTTTTTGATTTCAACTGCAGCTTGGTGAACTAATTCTCCTTTGAATTGAAGGTCTTTAG
The DNA here is from genome assembly GCA_963572245.1 of Caenorhabditis sp. 8 KK-2011. Lineage (NCBI taxonomy): Eukaryota > Metazoa > Nematoda > Chromadorea > Rhabditida > Rhabditidae > Caenorhabditis > Caenorhabditis sp. 8 KK-2011. The sequence continues at coordinate 4,281,916 of OY751549.1, forward strand.
CAATCTTCAAAGCTTGTGCTTGAGTCATTCCCAATTCGATGTCAATCGGAGTTTTGAAAATACGATCAGGTGTTTTCTCAGCCACAGCTTCAATATCAACTCCACCATCTGGTGATGCTACAACAACAGGCCCATTTGATTCGCGATCCATAAGAACGGCTAAATATGTTTCTCTGATAATATCAACACCTTCGGCAATCATGATTTTTTCGACTTTAACACCTTCGGCGGTTGTTTGTTTTGTTACTAGTCTTTTGCCAATCATCTCATCTACCGCTTCCAATGCTTTGGTTTTACTACAACACACACATAAATATTTAATGGAAGAAAATAAATACTCACTCTTCGGTAATGTAAACTCCACCAATATTTTTTGTACCGTTGATAAACTTTCCTTTTCCTCTTCCTCCGGCCAAAATTTGGGCTTTTACGACGTATTCATGATCACCGAAGGAAATCCATTTATCTTCGGCTTCTTTACGACTTGAAGCGACCAGGAAAGTTTGAACACTACATCCATGCTTGGCAAGAATTTCTTTGCTTTGGAACTCTTGCAAGTTGAGGAATCGTTTTTGCGATAAGTTTAATGATTTTGATAGTTTTCCAACTGCTCTGAACATTCTGAAAAATGGAACATTTGTTTTTTTGGGTGAGTGTTTGATACGAGAAAAAATGATAGTGATAACACGTGTTGAAAAATCAAACAACACTAAATGAACAGACATTTGTTTACTATCAAGGGTCATAAAAACGTAGTCTGAAAATCATTTGACCTAATTTCTGGGAGAATATCTATGATTATTTTTGAGAACAGAGGAATATTGGTTCAAAAAATTGACACGGTACCATACAATTTTTGTTTAACATTTTGCAAACTTTTTGTTAAAAATTAAAAATATTTTGTGGAGAGATAAGGAAACATTTTGCAAAATTTGAACGGAACGAAAAAGAGAAAAATATATGTGGCCTAGGAACCGACTCGTCCCTCTTTATTAAACAACACGCAATGCGGTGTGTCGTTTGAAAATTCTCTAATTCTCTTCAAGAACAACAGTCTCTCGAATATTCCGGAATTCCGGTGTTCCTTTTTTGAGAGAAGTAATCAACGAAAATGCTAATATTGAACTATCTGTTAAGGATAGTGAATATTTTGTCGGTGAGTTAAAAAAATTACCTGTTAAAACGAAGATATTTATCAAAATAAAAAAATAGTCAATCCCGTGAGATTTTTCACGTGAATTAAATGTCGATTATAGTCGTAGTTTTTTTTTATTTCAGATTATTTGTTATCAACTAGTCAAACTACCTGCTAAAATATATCGAGTTATTGTCAAAACGCCATCTTTTGTAACAAAGTAAGTACCAAACTCATTCAATTTTTATTGCCAAAGTGAAATAATTTCAGAGATTTCGACCCGTCACAGATTATCTTGCTATGCTTTTTCTCTGTTTTAGCGTTTTTCCAATTGTCTTATTTGTACATTGCAACTAACTATTTACAATCATTCCGGAATTTTTTAATAGGCAAGTTTTTTTCTTTCAATTCCTAAAGTACTGTATTTTTTTCAGACCAATTCAACAACACTGTCAATGTAACAACTATCAGTTCTTTGTTTATTTATGAATATCATATGTATATAATACTAACTACATGTTTCTTAGGAGGTGAACAAAAATTCGACGATTTTAAAATCCAAAAAATATGTTATCTTTTTAGTCTTTATTCATCAGTTGCATTTGATGGTCAAAAGGGCAAACTTTGAAGATTTGATTGATGCCGATGAATCGAGTATTATGGGAAATGAAAACAACGAAGATGATGATGATGAGATATTGGGTAATCCACCTCAGTCTGCAGCAATAGGATGGGGCGAATCCGCATATCCAACCAAAGAAGATGACCCATATCGAAAACGTTTCAAAGCTCCATCAGTGTTTATCAAAATCAGAGGAATGGTTGGACCTTTATCGTAAGTGCTGAATTTACAAATATGCTAGTTTCATAAATTCAGTCCGGACGAGAGTAGAGGTTATCAACTTCGCAGAATCACAGATGAGATAAGAATTCGTCTTCTGGGCTCGAATAACTCTTATCGTGAGCGACCGTTCATTCACAGTCATGTTAGTCACAATTCTTATGTTTATATGGAGTTCAAAACAATTGAAGATGCTACCAACGCGTTTTTGAAGATGAACGCCTTCTTTTTCGACGGTCAGTTTTTTTTTTCATAATGTATCATCCTGTAAGTTTATGATTAGTGACAAATAACTGACAGCTAGAAACAAGTTTACTTTCCATTTGAACATCAAAGCGGTTACATTTTTTCGTAGTAGATACTGTACTATAATCCATATTTTTACAAGTTCTCCAGATTTCTAAATTACTGATAAGATACCCAGGAATCCTTTCATCTTCAAAGACTTCTAACTTTTTTCATGTTTTCTTTTTTTTCTCACCGGAAGAACTTTTATTTTTTGATCACCAGCTCACATTTCCGTAGGCAGGAAACGCACGCCTGTCGCAAATGTTCGACATATTTTCGCAAAAAAGTGACACCAGTTACACAAATCTCGAAATGTTTCATGATCTACTAGTTTTTTTACAAATAAAAAGACCTCATTATTTTTTCCAAAATAAATTAGCATGCCGATTCTTTGTATTCTTGTAAAAAAAAAGAAACAACAAAAAACTGAAAAAAAAAGAAAAAGACTAAGACGATAATTGAGCTGACTAACTTTGTGTATCAACAATTCTCGCTCGTTCAACTAGTTCTATCCTAACATAGAAACAATAATTAATTGGTCGAATTTTTCTTTTTTTTTTTCCTGTGCCTCGACCGCTGAAAATATATAGATGTCATTACTCATCTCTCCGCATTTCCCTCGAGGTTTTTTCTGCGCGAGTCAATCCCAGCTTTTCAGTTCTACTTGTTTCTTTTTTTTCTGTTCATTCAGGAATTATTTGATCGTTGAGCGAAATTATTTTTGATTTCATAGTGTTTTTGTTCGGCTTTTTTCAAAATAACTCAATCGAAAGTATTTTTGTAGTTTTCACTATATTCTTCAAAAATAGTTTTGAAATAAATACAGAGAAAAGAGTTTCAGTGCCCGGAAAGTGTGTTGGTTCTTTTTTTGTGAATGTGTTTTTCTGAAGCTTGTTTTGCTGACTAATGTTATGTGAGATTTCGTATTCAGTTTATTTTTTTTCACTAACACATTTTATGCGACTTTTTTCCGTTTTGGTGTTTTCTTTAGGTTTTTTTTTTGAAACGTGATAAATAGCTATTTTCGCCAATTGATTAGCTTTCGCGTAAAGTTTTTTATGCCTCGGTGAAAATCGTGGAACAGTCTGATTCTCAGAACGACTTATGAGAAATTGAACACGGAAAAAGATCACAATGTTTTGGGCTGTCTGAATGACTGCTAGATTTCGTAATTTATGGAGCTCCACGGGTTGGCCCACAGCCTGAGAAATCCAACATTCTCTTCACAAAAAATTCGTCGTTTCTTTATATATTTTACCACTGCAATTCCCTCCAAAAGAGGGGGTGCGGTTTCATTTGCAACTGCCGCACACTTATTTTGAGAGAAATAGTGTGGGGTAGAGAAAATAGAATGTAGTTTGAACTCAATTGAGAGAGAAAATTTACGCTAATTCTGGTAGATCAAATTTTTCAACGGCGATGATTCAGCTTGTTTTTCTCAGGCTGTGATTGGCCGAGGTATGATAATTTTTTTCTGCTCGTTTATATGGAGCCTGACTTCAAAAAGCTGAATGCATAAAATTTTACAGCTGAATTTTAGAACAAAACTTTTTTAATTTCTAATTCAATTATCTTTTTGTTCTCTTTCAAATATGTCAAAAATATTTCCATAACAATTTCGGATTGATAATAGCTTTTCCCTAGTTCAGGTTGCTCATATAATTTTAAATGAATCTTATTGTGGAAGCCCGATGGCCCGGTCCGAAAATCTTGGTTCGGTAGGATTTTTATCTGAAAGTACTCGATTTTCGGATATATATGTAAGCCTTCACTTCGCCTCTGTTTTCCTCAATGTCTGCTACTTTTCCCGGATAGATTCCAAAATAAACTGGGTTAGAACGTTCTAGTCTGCCTCGACCAGTTTACGTTGCGCAATCTTTTGTCTTTTGAAAATGGTTTAAAAAAAACCAAGAAAATTTTGAAATGTTTGACGTTGAACAAGATAAATTGCAGTCATCTTTGAAATTGACAAGGCAAACCTATCCATCTTTGAGTTCAAAAAGCGGACGGACGCCAGCAAAAAAGGAAGTCCAAAAAGATGTCTCAATTATCACAATTAGTTGTTTTTCTGTGTGCAAAGGTGTTGTGTCGGTGCGAACGGAGACAAAGGTTTAGGTAGAAACCTTTATTAAGTAGTTAAGATCTATCTGTATGTTCTTAAACGCCTTCTCATATACGGCGTTCCACGTAGTAGATAACGAACTAGGTCACGTGTATAATCCACCTATACACAACAAAAGGTAACCTTCTTCCTGTTCTGTTTTGTTTATTTTCATTTCTTCACTAGACACAATTTACTCACGCCACTACATACGTTATTCAGAAAATATGAAAAAAAAAAGAACATGAACCATTTTGCTGTTTTCATCTTTGCATTTTTTGTTGCAAAATGTGATTGTTGTAAAACAAAAGTTATGTGATAAATGTGAAAACATCGTGGTTTCATGTAGTTTTTGAGTATCTTTTGATCTATAGCGGATTTTATTGGTTTTTTTTTGCTGTACATTGAAGTGCCATTTTGTTGCAAAATGAGTGTGCCAAGTTTTAGTGTTTGGAAGCCTCGCCAAATATCGTGGAACTATACTCATTCTCAATCCTATTCTGATGATTTTCACACAAAACACTCGAATCTTGTTCGGTCTGGATCACTGTAGAGTTGTATTGTCGATACGAAAAAATTAGAACCCTGGATGACAAGCAAAATGGGCGGGTCATCCCACAGTAAACTTGGGTTTCACAAAAAAAGATCAAGATCAAATTTAAGTTTTAATATTTCTAGCCTAAAATTTTGATTTTTTAATTTAAAAATTTCTATTACCACATAATTCAATTCGATGCATCTGTTTTCCGTGTCTTTTTTTTTCAAAGTAGCGATTTTATGGCTTCAGTTTCTGTCTCGGAACTGTTAGTGAATTTCATTAGTGTGTTGAACAAGGGAAGTACAAAATTTTTATCAAGAAAACGAAAATTTTTCCAAACACCACAATTATTATAATTCTCGTTGTGGTCGAATATCGTGTTGTTGCCGTTATGAAGTAATCTGAAACAAAAGGTTTGTTTCCAGATTTTTCTTTGGTTTCAATACATCAGTTTTTCAAATTTGTGGCTAGAGTATCAGTAGAAATCACCAAAAACATAACATTTTGTGAAAAACTCTTTCTTTGTAGTTCAATTATTCTTTGTGTAAGAAAATTTGTGGAAAAAGAGGTACACTTTCACATTTTTCTCAAAAATCTCGGTAATTCGCAAAAATGTTTCAAAGTTTTTTTCTCTTCGTACAACTTTCGCAACATTTTCAAGACTAATCTGACCGCTTAAATTTCCTGATGCCAAATACACTATAGATTCTCGTTATGTTTTATAATTTTTTTAATGAAAATCATTGAAAAATCTCACCTTTATCGTCCGGTTTCAGGCGAATCCAGGTGAATCAGCAGCGACGACATTTCATTCACATTATTGTCTGTGGAAACATGATTGATCCGCTTTTGAAGTAACAATAGCTGAAATTCGAGAGTAATATACGAAAAACATAATTGAAACTCACGAGATTTTTTAATTGAACCAGATTTCTTCTAATCAATGATAACAATCGTAAAATTTTGATGGGTGTTCAGCCTTTCTTTCAAGTTGAACCGAATCTGGAAAAATTTCAAAAGATTTGCTCGTTTATCAACAAAAACAAACGTTTAAAACAGTATATAAATACGATTCCTATAGTAAAAATGAACTTATACTTGAGAAAAGCGAAAATAAGTCCCCTGAAAACAATCTCCATGTAAAACTTGAAACAAAAAAAAGAAAAGAAAAAAACGTTGGCTTCTTTCCAACACGACCGCACGTTGACAAACAAGGTCTCGTTTGGATTGAGATTACTGTCATCAAAATGGCGCCACATTCAAATGCAGGGTTTTAATTTTTTCGTTTCGACAATAGCCATTTTCAATATGAAAGTTTAACAGCTCAAGTTAATTGATAAGATAATTATTCAGCTACTTAGCTTTGATCAAATGTTTTGGTGGAAGTTAATGCTCGAAAATAAAACACTCGACCTTTTTTTTCTAGTACTCAGAAGAATGACAACATTTATTTTTTTTTCATCGAACTTTTCTATTGTTTCCCAACTCTTTACTATGAAGAAAAGAAAACAAGAGTAAATTCGTGTTGAAAATTTACGTGCAGGAACAAAAAAGTTTGAAGAACTCTCCACTCTTTTTCTCCGTACTTTTTTTATACTCAGTATTTTCTTGAACTTTTCTTAATTTCAAAATAATTTCACTCATTGGAAGTTTTCTCGAAATAATAACCGCGGGCGATTCTGCAAGTGAGAAAAAAAAAGAAAATTGTGCGTTAAGCCTAGCAAGTTTGGAACCAAAAAATGTTTTTTTTTGTTTGTTGAAACAAAAATTCTTGCCTTCACACTTTTTCGATGACATTTTTTGTTCATGCCAGAGTTGTTCTTTTGTGTCACTTCCTTGATTTTTCCGGCACAAGAAAATTTGAACACCCGGAAGAGTTTCCGATGTGGATATTCTTAATCCGAATCAATATCATCGCATAACAAAAATTTTAAACATTCTAAAAACCTTTGAGTTTTTGCACACACAATTTCAAAACACAAAATTTATACAGTCATTCAGGCAGCACAACACTTTGCAAAAAGTGTTTGTGTATGAAATCACAGAGAACATTTTAAAAATAAAAATTTACATGTCTTTAACCGAGGTATGTCTTTGGCGTGAATCCAATTACGAAAAATGAGAAAGAACAAAGTTCCTTCAAATTATGACAGACCGTATTCTCTAACTTCTGTATAATGTTCCTCATTTTGTCTAATAAATTTCTGGCGAAAATAGTTATTTGGAAAATGCACGTTTTCAATCATTGATCACTTTTTCACATCTCACATCATCATTATCTTTTTCAAGCTAACGAACTTATTCATTGCCTATTTTGAGATTTTCGGAATTCATTATTATTTCTCTCATTTTTTTTGTTACCATTAAATGATTTCCCGCCGTGGACACAAAAAATGACAAATACTTGTTCGATAATTTGAAACCTTGTTTTTTGACAAGCCTAATATCATATTTCATGAGTCAATTTTTGTTCGACTGATTCTTTGTCTTTGCAGTTTTACTTCCTACTTTCATCATTCTTCTATTAGTTTTTGCTAATCCGTGTTCTCTTGAAATGCGACAAATTGAACTAATTTGTAAGATTTGAAGAAGTCTCATTATTCCGAGAACTCATGGAATAGTCTATACCCGCCTCAAAATTCAAAATTAGGTTTCTGCAGTTTTGCAAGTAATTTCTTCATGTTTCAATTTTGTCATATTTGATAGTAAAAATTGAGTCATGAGTTTTTGACGCTAGAAAAGACAGGATTAAGTATCATATTTCCCTTCTGCTTTTTTTTTCATAAAAATATGGTTTTTATTCCCTTGAATTTTATTCCTTTGAACCGTTCTTTTGTTCCGATAATTCTTGAACGGGGGGTTTTTCGAGAGAACGAGTAAAAATTATTCATTCATACGCTTTTTTCATTCATTTATAAAAAGAAATTATTATCGTGAGAGCCCAATTTTTTCGGTCTGGAAATTTTAAATAAAACAATTGAATTCATCGAAGAGTACCTTATACCCAATTAAAATGCTCCAATCAGTATAGAAGCCCGGAAAGGGACCGGCTCAAAAATCACGAGCCTCGCTCTTGTTCATTTTCCGGCAATTTTTTTCTTGGGGCACTGACATCTTCTAATCGGAACCACACGTGAAAACAACAACTGTCTTACACCCGCCAAACCAGTAGGTTATTTATCTCAAACTTGCAGCTGATTCAAAAATTTTTGATTTTCCGATCCCACGTTCTGGTGACAGAACGATTCGTTATTCTCTCTCCTCCAGATCTGAAAAACCCGAGGCTGTTCCTCTTTTATTGTTGTCAGAGGGTTTGATGATCAACTTATATAAGCAACAAAAAACATCAAAGAAAAGGTGTTTTCTTATTTTTTATTTTTCTACAATTCTTTTCTCTATTCAAAATTTGTCTCGCGTTTCCAAGAAAATACAGATATGTTTGAAAATGAAATCGTGAGTTATAGAATTCGGAAAAAGAGAAGAAAGAGAAACTTTTGAATAGAGAGCTCTAAAATGTGGATAATTTGAAATGAAAATAGAAAAAAAATCTAAACCGATCTCACTTGTTGTCGCATTTTTTGCAAAGAAAACGAAAAACTAACCATGTCACGTTTTGTTGTTCATAAAACACTTTTTTGAGCTCGTCGTTTTTTTTCTCAAAATCATCAAAATTTCATGTGGCTAACCTAGTTTCCTGATGATACATATGGAAAGATTTCAACAACCAACAATGGCAGTTTTTCCTTCTAGACTTGTTGTTTTTTTTTTGTTGCTCTCAGTCTGTCATGTATATTTGTATTCTTTCAACCAACCGAGACTTCCTAACGATCGACTAATATTCCCAGGACACTTGGCATTTTTCATTCGTAGTTTTGAAGCGACAAAAACCTCATCTTGTTTTCGCACTTTTTTGTTTTAAAGGGTTTTTTATGTGAAAAATTTGGTTTTTTTCTCGATTCTTGAAATTGGAGTGGGAGTTGATTTGTAAATTATAGGGTTTTGTTGAATTGTGCACAGCCCATTGTATGATTGTCATTCTTCGAATTATTCTAAAGATCAAGCTCAAAAACTACAGTAATCTTTCACATATGTTTAGTTCAAAAATTGGTTCGAAAAATCGACACAGATCTATTTCCTAAAGCCACAATGTTTTTTTTGAGTTTTCTAACTATTTCGGTTTTTAAAAATTTCGGGAGGTTGAAATAAATGCCGTGGCCTTTTTTCTAAATTTCTCATTTTCAAATTATGTTTGGTCGGTTAGGCCACAGGTTTATTTCAACTTTTTATAATGTTTTATTTTCGAAACCGTAAAATCCTAGTGATCATAGTGACCGTCTCAAACTCTGGAATTCGGAAATCTCGTTCTTTTCTTCCTGTAAAAAATATTTTTACCTGAATAATAAAAATGTGTCGCTCTTTGTTAATCTTTTGACGAACGGCACTTGGGCATCTGGTCAAGAGCTCCCTTTTTTTGTTGATATTCTGTTTTATTTTTTCAGATGAGCAAAACAAAAAAAAATCTCGCTTTTTGTTATTTTCAACAAAAACCTGAAAGGATGTCAGTTGCTCATGTTTTTGTTGTTGCCTCTCACCATTCTATTTTTATTTCTGATCATTTGGATATTGTTTCGAAAAAAAAATCGCCAGAAAGTGCAAATTTGTGAGAATCTTGAAAAAGGGAAAAGAAATTGAATTATGCATAACATAATTAAATGCGCAAACGAGAGCCGGGTCTGAAATTGAGAAAAGAAAATGAATGAAAATGTCGAATAATTCTACGGATTTCTTTTCTTTCTCGCGTATGATGATGAATAATTGATAAACATAAGCTTGGCTATTTTTAAGAAGAAGAAGAAGAAGTCATATTTTGCTCATATGGAGGGATATATTTCTGTCTCTTTTTTCTTTCCGCTCTTGTTTAGGGGTTTCCTGTTTTTGTTGTTGACGAATTGAGGAGAGTGGAAGAGAAAAATGTTGGGAATTTTATTTTCGATTTTATGAGATTTTATCCGTGATTTAATTTGATTAGCAGTTTTGTTATTGGCTTCCGGGGGGAAAAATACGTTTTCAAATATTTTTCTGCTTGTTTTTGTTTAGTTGAAAAAGTTGGCAATGTTATGGTAAACATTTTTTTGACGTCTTACTTGGCAACATCGAAATTCTCGAAAATAACACTAATTCGATGTTGGAGCGGATGAGAAATGACGAATTTTATTAGAATTTATGATTAGCATTGTCCAAAATGAGTCGCCTGAAAATTTTGAAAAAATTGAACTTGTGAATTTTATGTTCGTTCCTTATGGCCAGGCTTGGGAGCAACTGAAACTGTGAAACTTTCGGATCCAGTGTTTATGTGGTTCTGAAAAAGTTTGAAAACCCCGAAATTTCCAGGCGAACGTCCTAAAAAGTTTTGTTGAAATTGTTCCGAAAACTTTTCATTACTATCCGCTTTCTTACTATCGTTGAGACACGTGAAAGAATTTTTCACCAGAAATTATGCGAGCTTTATTGGTATGTTGTTCTTCTATTAAAAGCTTCATTATCAGTCACATGAGGATTGGCAATCTTTAGCCCATCTAACAATTGATCACCAGTTCAAAATAGTTTATCAAAATGTGTTGGGTCGAAGTTAGTGACAATTGTCGCTCTTTTTTGCAAACCATCCATTAGAAACATTTCATGATGATAATGATGTTAATTTCCTTTCTCATCCCATTCACTTACTTTCTCTTCACTCAAGTTCGACGCATACTCGTTCTATGTAATGTGCGTTTAATTGTTTCGAGAAGCTCATTTTCAATCTATTGCTCGTATGTATAATAATAACCATCATTTGGAAATGAGGTCGTGTTGATCGTTGAGTGGTTCATTTTTGTTGCATTCTTCTATTTTCTAGTCGATAAGTAATTGCAGAGTTCGAACAAACTGGAAATAATCTCATTAGGTGTTCAATAATTAGTTTAGGACGGCGCGCTGCTCGGTTTTTTTTGCCCCGATTGAGACTCTCGAAACTAATTTGTTTTCGAACCCGTTGGATTATTTTTTTGCTGAAATTGAAATTGAAATGAATTGCACGGTATTCGTGGAATTCATAGGAAAGTAATCAATAGAGTGGCACATTTCGAGTGTTTTTTGATGTAGCGTTTTGTTATGTTCACGGTAAGATTTTTGGACCACTTGAGAGATCATAGTTCTGTTGTGAGGTTCAATAATTTCCGGCCGAATATTCATCAATGGTAGGTAACTCATTCTCCATTTTCTGTCTAACTCTGCTATCTTGAATTAGAAAAGACGATTTTATTGTATTTACTAGTCCAAGTCATACCTCGGCCCACACAATTTCAAAACACAACATTTACAGAGTTTTGTGTGAACATTTACAGAGGAAGTTTTGAAAATCAAGATTTTCACGTTTTTCGCTGAGCTATGGTCCAAGTTCAAGTCGGACTCAAAAATTCGCTTCGAAACTTTTACATAGACTCCGCCTTTTTTTTCAAAACTTTATCAAACAATTTCAGAGGTTTTCCATAGCAGATAATTTTCAAAAGTTCATATTGTCTTACAAGAAGGTTAAAAATTCTCTAAGATTTTTTTTTCTCGGAGCCATCGAAAAATTCCACGAAACATGTCTTTTAAAAAAGGCTTGTTTACAATTTGCTGCTCTATTTCCTCATTTCAATTCAAAACGCGTATAAAGTTCAATTACCCGCACAAATAACGAAGCCTGTGTAATTAATTTATGTTTTTCATTCAAGACACATGCGTTCCCCAGAACCCGATCGAACCGAAAGAATATCTATTTTTTCAGCGGAAGAAAAGAATGTGTCAATTTTTGTTGTTCCTCCGATTTCGAGGAAAAAAACAATCAAGCTGTTAGTCAGCTGTTTTTATCATAATGATGGTGATAAGATTAATTATTGTACTTGTGATTGAGATCCAAGACGCGTTTCTAAGTTGTCGACAGTTGTTTTCCCAATTTTTTCGACAAATCTATGAGTGGCACACAAATTTTGTTTAAATCGAAAAAATTGAAACTTTGTAGATTTAGTGAATAAGTAACATAAAAAAAGTATAGTTACCCAAAAATAAGTACACATTATTTTGATAACTACTTCTTGTGTGGTGTTACTTCTTCAAACTAACACTTGGCCACAACAACTTTTTTTCTCATCAGCACATAATAAGAAAACAAAGGTGGACAAAATAGACAGATTAAAAATTCTCGGAGAAGATTATTCACCTATTTTTAGCAAATTTCGTTTTCTGAAAATACATTCATCCTCAGACATTTCATGCTCGGTTTTTGTACCGCCTGAATTACTGTAGAAATGATGTGTTTTTCGAATGTTCTTTGCGGTTTTTCACGGTTCGCGGGAAGTACGATTTTTCAAATAGTTTTTTTTAAGCACACATAGTATAAGGATGTTGGGTCAGCTAGCAATTATCAGAGTTCTGACTCACTTGTCACTTTTATTCTTCACAAAGCATTGAATAAATCTGCTGATCAAAAAACAGAAAAAAATTCAAAAATTTCATACAACATTGAACATATACGCCTTGGTTCTAAATTTATACTTTTTATTATGAGTAATCTGCACCTGCTTGTTCGATCAGAATGAAAGTGCAATTTTTCGCTGGTTCAAAAATAGCCTTTGTCAATCCAAAAAATTTTAACAATAGAAATCGCTACGGTACGATTAGTTAATAACAGTAGTTCAAAAATGATATTTTTAATCCTGAAAAGAATTTTTAGTACTGTAGCTGCAAAGAATTTTAGAATGAAACGAAAAGTGGTTCATCAAATATTCATGTTATATTTTGATTTTTAGACTTGCTCTGAATTTTGATCTTACGTAGGTATTTCGAAATATAAATTCACCCGTCGTTATCCTGAATTGATCAAACGGTGAAATATGCTTAAAACGGGGAGAATTGGTTCCTGGAACGAGTCGACCTGCAAAATATTTCGATAGTGGTATGAAAATGTTTCTTTTCTTTTTTTGGCCCATGCTCGAAATGAATTTCAAATGCATGAGCAACCTTTTTCTCTCTTTTGATATACAATTCTTTTATTTATGTATAAGTGAACTTTTTTCAGCATAGAAAAGCCCAACTTTTTCTCTTTTCTCAACTCGAGTTTTTCAAACATGACAAGAAATGTCTCTCATTTGCATACTCAATTGTGTAGTAAAATGTTTGAATGATCAAAGTTTGAGAATTAGGTTGAAATAGACACAGAAAAGTTCTGTTATAAAACTAATTGTTTTTTTTTCGAAATTTTCAAATTCTAGAAATAAGCTGAAATTTATGATCAATGAAAACATCAATTAGTTTTTTCGTGCACATTTTTTGAAAATTCGGCGATTTTGTCATTTAACTGGCCAGATGTTGTATCCATGCAAACAGAAAGATCTCAAATTTTCGGTCTCAAATTCTACAAAAAATGACTTATCCCTTTTGTTTTCTCATATAAAGAAGACACTTTGTTAAATATTTTAAAGTAGTGGTAGTTGTTGTCGTTTCTCTTTATATAAACGATGTTTTTCGTTCCGTGCCGCGCTTTTTTTGCTGCCACGTCTTTTTTTTCCAGCCACGGACCACAATAGAAAAATACTTTTTTTTTTCTCCCGTTTTTGAATGTTGTGTGTGTTTTTGCCTATTTATTTGATCATCATCTTTTTTTTCCTTTTTTGTTGCCTTCGATATTTTGACGTCTTCTTTTCTTCAGAGAAACTGATTCTCCAGGGATTTTGGATTCAGTAGATTTTCTGAAACGAGCATAAACTCGAATTTTTGTTTTTCGAAGGTGTTCTCGATGTTTTCTTGATGTGCTCTTCCCAGCAGCTTTTCTTAATGTATTATCTGAAAATGTTCACAAAAACCTGAAATTCGAAATCGTAAACCATCAAGTTAAACCCCTTTTGAGCGCAAAGATAAGCCCCTCTAACACTTTTTCGTTTTTATTTTTGTTGTTATTATAAACTTGCAAAAAAAGGGAAAAGTGAATGAAAAAAGGAAGTAAAAATAAATGTGTCCCTAGGAAAAACGGGCTCGCTGTGCTTTCCAGCATGGTGTTTCCGGGAAATTGGGAAACTGTTTCTTTCTTTGAACCCTAAAACAAAAAAAATAACCGGTCTGGAAAATATTTTAAGATGAGCCACACTTCTCCTAAAATTCTGGATTTCAACACAAAATACTTCGAGTGTTTTGTTCTGTCCGGATTACTGTAGAAGTTTAGCTTTTTCGAATTTTTCCCTGTACCCATGTGAGATTCAACGGTTTTAGGTAAAAACAACCAGAAAAAAATGTATCTTCAAAATTTACAAAAAAAAAAAACGTGCGGATTAGAAAATGTTTTGTTTTTTTTTTCTGTTAATCGTTCCCAAAAAGGTGAAACGATGCTGTGAACGAATATAAAATAATAAAAACTGTCAGTTTTGTTCTTCTGTGTCAATCGAGAAAAAGCGCATAAAATATGCAATTTCTCATATATTCTCACACGTGGAAAACATTCGTCAAAAAATTGTTGTTTTGTAGTCTGTTGGTTATATTTATGCTAATGGTGTGTTAACCAATAAAAAACTGAAATAAAGTTACGTTTTTCTTGCCCGTTCATTCTTATTTTTCCTACTAGAAAAGCAGTGTAGCACATTGTAATTTTTCGACCTTTTTTCACCGTTTTGGCCAAAACAAAAATATGAACTATTATTGTTTGGCGGGCGGGCGAGTTAGTTAGTTTAGCTTGTAAATATTTACCCGACGATAATGTTTTCCTGTCTGGTCCATTCATTCGAAATGGAGAAAAAATATTTATTTTCGCACTTTTCTTAACCTTTTTCGTCTACTTTTTCATCCATCAATTTGCAATTTTCATCTCGAATTCGTTGTTTTCCTTCTTCTTCTTCTTTTTTTTGTTTTACCATTCATTTTCTTTTTCTTTGTTACTTTGAGTGGTTGAAATCATTGTTCAGGATATGACGCTAGCTAGGCTACTTCTGTTTTCGATCATTTCGTTCTTGAATTTTTTACGAGGGATTTGGCTTTTTTGAAGGTTCGAAGTCATCATAAGTAGATCACATTCAAATGATTTTAGTTTTTCAAAATTCAAAGATTTCTAGACAGAAAATAACACTTTCCAACGAAACTGTCAAGAACATTCAGACGATTTTTTCACAAATCTCAAAAACTCGAAATAATATGTGACAACTAAATAGTTTGATTGAAATGTTTTTCTTTTATATGACATTTGGTTCAAACAAAGTTTTTTGTAGTCAAAATTTGGAGCATTTTCTGTTTTGTTGATACTAGCTACTATTTCCTGTTTTGCATATCTACACCTTTATGTCATACTCTGATGCTACTAATTAGTCATGTAGTCAACTCATTCATCATATCATCATTTTTTCTCTGAATGACTAATTTATCGAAATTTTTCATTTGTTTTTTTTTTCTCTTGCCTAAACTGATCTCCTTGTTATGGTTGACTGATTTTCATGAATATCCCGCAACATTTTCTATGAATTCAATATTCGTTTTCTGCTCTTAATTTGCTTCACACCACGTCCGGTGTATTTTCGACTAAAATCGGATTTTAATTTGAATGGGATTTGCGAGTTGAAGGGTTTAGACAGTTTTCGTTTCATTTATAAGATTTATGAAAACTACTAGAATGCGTGGGGTACTGTAGTTTTGAAATATATTTTTATTAGTCAAGTAAACTCGGAATTAGGAAAATGAAAAATCAGTGAGCGGACCTTTAAATCTGCCCCAGTTTCGAAAACAACAAGAATTATATTGGATCTTGTTAGTTCATACAAATAACAAGAACTCGAAGGTCATTTTGGCTCTTCTTCCGACAGCCACCCGAATGTAAAAAACAAGTTTTTTTTTTGACAAAGTTGTTGCTATCATCCGTCACGCACATTTTTCATTTGTACTTTCTTTTCCGAGAAGATTATGAAGCTGAAAAATTGTCACCATCTTATTATTATTATTTACTGAGATTTTTTTGTTTTTTTTTTCTCATCCCTCAAAAAAGTATCATTTTTTTCTCGAAAACCGAAATAGGTTTTTTGTTGCTTATTTGTTAGCACAGTAGGTATTAGTAATATCTTGGTTGTCATGGAAAGATTGTCGATGTTTTCTTCGGCTTGTTGAAAATTAGTTTTTTTTTGTTGAGTCGACTAGATTTTTGTAGTAAATACATCATAACAATAATGAGATATTCGCAGAGGGTCAGAAATGAGTGATATTTCCGGCTCCCTCTGGGTTAATCGTTTCGCTTGTTTGCTTGACGTCAAATGTTTCTAGTTCACCACTATCAGATAGATCATTCTCATTTTCACCTGTTGCTCAAAGCTCTCATTTTCTTTCTGAATGTTTCTGACAAAAAAGTGAAACTTATTCTGTTGACTAAATGCGAACTTATTTCAGGCCGCCTGGTTTCGGTTCGTTTTTTGCGTCGAGAAAGATACGAGGAAAAGTTTCCGAAACGTCATTCGCCGAGAAGACGTTTGAGATGAGCGTCAATTCAACATCTCTTTCCTCTCCACCCATTTCACTTTCACTCGATCTCGATTCCGAATCTCTTCTCAACCCGAATTTATCATCGTCGTCACCATCAACATCTACATTATCAAATGCCACAACTTTCATCGAAGCAGTTGTTGATAATATGAACAGCACCGAAATACAATGCAACAACACTTCAACATATGATCGGTATTATCCTATGGAAATGTGAGTGACTGAAAATATTGACTAGAAACATTTTGATATTATAGCGCTCGAACCCATTTCAAAATAGATTACCTGATTATATTTTAGATCCTTTAACTAAATGTGCGGAGTTTAACACGGACGGGGCCAAATTTTTTGAAGGCCAGGCAAAACCCGGTCCGAATTCGGGCTTTTAAAATCGAAAATGTTTACTCCTTCAGATACCAATTTTAAACTCTATAAAACCACACAGTCATTAAAAATGAATTACAAATCCCACATGAATGTTGGGTAAGTAATGCTCAAATTGTTTATAGATGGGTGCTTGGTATTTTCGCACTGCCCGTGATTCTGTTCGGTATTGCCGCCAACATAACATCAGTGCGCATCTTCACTCATCGTATCATGGCATCTTCATCGATCAATTGGTATCTGGCGGTTCTTTCCGCTTCCGATACCATCATTCTTTTTGCTGCTTTTTTTGTTCTTTCTCTTCCAAGATTTGGCGAATTTTTCTCAATTTGGTCAGCCAATTATATCAGGTATTTGAGTTGTGTTGATGTTCTGTTATGCTGTATAAATGTTGTTAGTTGTATGCATGCTTTGATGATTTTCCAAATATGTTCCTATTTTAGTTATTCGTTGACACCGTACATGTATCCAATCATGATGACTGCTCAAACATGCAGGTAGGAAACTATCTTCTTTTTTCTATTTTGAGATAAACTCTTTTTTCAGTGTCTACATGACGATTGGTGTATCGGTTCATCGGTATATTGGTGTTTGTCATCCATACAAAACGAGCCAATGGTTGCCGGCTGATCGTGTCACTATTTTCATCATCCTATTGGCCGCATTCTCTGGCGTTTTCAATTTGCCCAGATTTTTCGAGGTAAACAATTTTTGATGCGACAAAATATCAACAAATTTTCTATGTTTCAGGTTCGTGTTAGCAGTGTCTGTTTTCGGCATGATATTCAATACCATCTTCCGCTTGTTGAAATGACCGATCTTCGAAAAAATCTTGTTTATCAGTAAGTTCACGTGCTCCGAACATAATTTTTCGAAATTATTCGAATTGTTTTAGAAACATCTACAATGTTTGGATCAACATGTTTGTCATGTACGCATTGCCATTCACCCTGTTGATCGGGTTCAACACATGTGTTTTGTTTGCGGTTCGAAAAAGCCGAAAAGCACAAGTCGCGACGCAGGTAAAATCGAGAAAAAAGCGGAGGGGAAGAAGGACAGGTGAACTAGTCGATTTCCGAGAAATGTCAGGTGACAGATCGAGTTTCACCTGCCTATATGTTTCTGAGGTCGAAACGAGATTTCAATTTGATTTTTGGGGGAAAACAGAGGCATAAAGGTTTACAACAACTCGGAAATGAGGAATTTCTGCAGTGAAAAACGTTGAGAGCACAGTGTGTATTTTTGAATCTCAATGATTTCGCACTTTTTTTCTAGATCGGACACAGTTTTGTAGATGGGTTTAGATAATAAGAAATTAAGAGAAAAGAACACGAAAATTCATTCGATCTACCATGAATATTTGTCAAAATTTTGGGGAGCTAAAATATTCATTGTCAGCTACACACTGTCGAGAGAAAAAAAAACTACAGTAACCCGAAATAATGCGAACCCATCTGAAAAAGCTGGCCTGGTTAGACTTTGGATATTTTTGATAAAAAACCAGATTTTCAATGTTAGCAAAACTACAGTATTCTGAAATAAAAAAAATGGATTTGTTTGCAGTGTGGAATTGGAGATGATGAGTTTTCGAGAAGAGCCAATCAAAAAGAAAGACAAACATCGATTATGCTCGTCTCAATTGTGATCATTTTCATCGCTTGCAATACTTTATCATTGGTTTGCAATATTCTCGAAATTTTGGAAATGAACAATGTCATTCTTGAATACACTGTTTTATTCAATAATGTTGTGGTATGTTTGAAAAACAACAACAACAAAAAGAGTTGATTGTTTAAGGTTCTGATCAATGCTTCGAGCAACATCACAATCTACATGTTGTTCTCTGACAAGTATCGAGCTCTTCTTCATTATTATATGGGCTGTAATTGGTCTCGAAAGGGAGAACTTCTTGTTAGTTCAACTGTTACTTGATTCATTCTTTTATTTGTTCGATATTCTTTTTTTTACATTTTGTTGTTTATGTTTTTTTTTGAGTTTTTTCTCAGCATGCGTAGACTAGAAAATTGACAATTTTCGTTTATTTTTTATTTTTTTGAAACAAAAATTGGCATTTTTAGATCGAAAAAAGTCAAGCTTGATGTGAACGCGTGGAAGAGAATTTTGATTTTGTAACGGGTTTTTTGCGGTGACAAACACGCGTATTTTTTTGTCTGCTTACAAATAAATAAATGTTTATTTTTAAAATTTTTGATTTTGAAAATCGTCGATATTGTGAAAATTGGCGACGACACTTCGACCCCCAAAAAATCGGCCATTCATTACAACAAATGCTTTGATGGCTTGAGCGGAATTTGTGAATTCTATGTAAACTCGGACTTGTTGATCTTCTGATTCGGCAGATTCATCCTGCAAAAAATATGGAATTATTCGGCGCATGCAGGGCTGAGAATGTGGCCCGAAAATCACGGACCGGGCCAGTTTTTTTTTGTGTTTTCACCTCGCGAAAAAAAGTCTGATAATATTTTTAGAGGTCAGCTCCTCAGTCAGTGTGTTTTCTCTCTATCAGTGTATTGTGATCGTAACCCTTCCAAAAGTCGTCAAAACTTCGGGGGGCAAAGTTCGAGAGTTAATTACTCTACATGTCACATACAAAAATGGGCGGAGCAAGATTCATTTCTGAAAACCATAAAGTTTTGTGATTGTATAATACTGTTTTTGGATTTTTCAAATGTTCGCCAATGAGGAAAATGAGCAAAATTCAATTTTTTTTTGTTCGAAAAGTAGTGAGTGACCACAGCCTGAGAAAAACAACCTGAATCATCGTTGTTGAAAAGTTTGATCTACCAGAATTAGCGTAAATTTTTTCTCTCAATCGAGTTCAAACTACATTCTATTTTCTCTACCCCACACTATTCCTCTCAAAATAAGTGTGCGGCAGTTGCATTTGAAACCGCACCTCCTCTTTTGGAGGGCATTGCAATGGTAAAATAAAAAAAGAAACGACGAATTTTTCGTGAAGAGAATGTTGGATTTCGCAGGCTGTGGTGACCCCAAAAAAATGTCCTAGTCACGTTTTTGCTCTTCGGAAAATTTCGGTCGGAAACACTTTCGAAATTAAAAGTTAGAATTTTCGCCTAGGAAATTGTGAATTCCGATTCCGACCGAGCCTGGAACAGTTTTTGTTTCTGTTCAGGATTACCGTAGTTTTCTCGCATTGAACTATGTTTTTTCAATGCTAATTGTTCCAACTCTTACAATAAAGTTTAAAAAAAACAACATACCACATGAACTATTACTTTATCGACTTGACCACATTTCTCCATTTCCTCTCTTATTTCAGTACCAAATTCGTCTTTATTGTCATAGTCTCCACGTAGTTCATCAAGCGATATCAGATTCTGGAAAAAAATTCAAGTTATTCTGAAATTATCAGTTTGTTGTTATTTGGAACTATTTTCTTGTTTCTCAATTTTTTGCAAGTAAACGTAAGAATAAAAACAATGTTTTCGTTTATAACAACGTTTACAAAAATACTTTCAAAAAAAGGAGTAAAAAGTATTGTAATCACTGTTTTTGTAACTTTTTTACGATTTTGTTTACATAGTTGCAGCCACAAAGTTAGGTGTTTTAATCAAAAAAAAAAAACATGAACAAATACAATGTTTTTCAGATCGGTGGAAAAAAATACAATTTGTATGAGAAAGGGGGTTTTGGATGAAATCGAAGCAATATTTTTTGAGAAAAGTTTTTGGAAAACTTATTGGAAATTTTTTTTTGGATTTTTTAGATTCGATAATTATTTTTCGAAAAATATGGAAGGAAGTTGTGACTTACAGAAAGTGCAAGAATCTTTGTTGCATTTTGCATAGCTTCGAAAGAGTTCGTAGCAAATGTTGGCGGTTTTGGAACATCTGCGGCGACAATGTTTCCTCCTCGAATACCCGTTTTCTCGATACTCAATGCTGTACTCATTCCCTGTTCCATTTTTCCAAGTCCTTGTCCTTCTCGATATCCATGCCTTTTCATAATATTCGCCGCAATTCCGAGTCCTCGACTTGTCGCTTTTCCAAATGCTGGCAAAAACGAAGGAGGTGGCATTAAGTCGGATGAAGAAGGTTGGTCTTCTGATGGTTTTTCAACCGGAGGTGGATTTTCAATGAGAGCTTGCGGTGGAGCAATTGCTGCACCTTTTGTCCGTTTTTTATCTTCATCTTTGTGTTCACGAGCTATTCGTTTTGCCACTTCTTTTGCTGCCTTTTCTCGCATTTTTCTTTCGTTTATCACTTTTGCGGTTTTTTCATAATCATTTGGAACATTCACTTGATATTCATTTTTTACCAGATACTCACCGAACATCATAAACTTAATTTCAAAAATAAATGTTGGGGAAAATAAATATTTGAAGAAACTTACACTATCATTTGTGGCAGCTTTTGGGAGAAAACTAATGTTATCTGCGACAGGATTCGCTTTAACAGGTCGATGACCAGGTTTTGGAACACCTTTGTTTCTGGCCGATAAATCGATGACTGGAAGGGCTGGTGCTGGTTTTGCTGTTGTTTTCAACCTCTGAAATAATTTATTTATTGCATCCAAGTAGAACATACAAATAACCGCTGCCGCTTGAAGTGCATTTTTCTTTTGAGCAAGTTGAGATTGCAGGAACTGCATTTGAATAGTGTCCATTGGTTTGTTCTTTTTTGCAATTGGTTCGCGAATAGGAATATCATCTTCTTCGTCATACATTTTGGATTTAACGCGTTATAACACTGACTTTTGCAAAAAATTGGAAAATTGGAAAATAAAAAAAAATAATGAAAAAATCAAAGCGTGCTCCACTGCACACAAATAGCCTAGAAATTCGGTGTTTTTCTAGGCCATTTTCAAAAATTGTTTAACTTTTTCATGAGTTAACTAATTAGCTAACCTAATTAGGGTACTATGCAAAACTAGGTAACGATAATGAGTGAAAATAAACTTAAGAAAGCAAACAATGAACCGGTGGTCTATAAAAAATCCATTATGGCTGCATTCGAGAGGCAGAATAAAGGAAAAGTAAGAATTTTAAATTTTAAAATATTAAAAAATAAAAATGTTTTACAGAACTGTCCAGTATGCAAAGTTCAATTGACAATTGCTGCGTATAGGCAACATTTAGATCAATGTAAAGTGGCAGAAGATGATGATGAGTGTACAGTGAGTCATATTTTTCAATAGCTTGGATTTTTTCATACTTTTAGATGATAGCCTCTTATTCGAAAGAAGAAGCTGTTTTGTTGAGAGCCGGTGCTGAAATAATTCTAGGAGATGAAGAAGAAACCAGAGAAGATGAGAATCTTCAAGAAAATTGTGATGAAAATATTGCTTCCTCGTACAAAAGTAAGTTTTATTTTCAAACTGTCCAATTACCAAACATTGAAGTTTTTATAAAACATAGGTTTTCAGGCTGTGAACAAGATGTTGAAAATATTTACAAAAAACAAATGGAAGAAGAAGAAGAACAACCTAAAAAGCGAAGAAAAACAGATTGTAATTTCGATGCAAAAAAAGTCAAAACAGAAAATCGAAGA
Source organism: Caenorhabditis sp. 8 KK-2011 (assembly GCA_963572245.1). Classification (NCBI taxonomy): domain Eukaryota; kingdom Metazoa; phylum Nematoda; class Chromadorea; order Rhabditida; family Rhabditidae; genus Caenorhabditis; species Caenorhabditis sp. 8 KK-2011. The sequence continues at coordinate 4,304,260 of OY751549.1, forward strand.
AGATCGACTAGGATTCAAGCAAAAGAAGAGCTCATTAAAACTTCCCGAAAAATCATTCTCGACAAAATTGAGATCCCAAAAGATAATACAACGTATTATCTTAAGTTCACATTAACAATTATCAAGAAAATTCTCGAATCGGATTACGATGATTCATTTTGGGAAATGGAGGATTTGTTGAAAATTCATCGATTTGTAGCAGAAATTTCGAAAAGTTCACAGATGCTACTTGTTCGATTAGTATTAAGAAAACACGGATGGTATCATGCTGAAAAACTTAAAAATAAGTGAGTAAAATCATTGAAAAAAAAGGGGATTTTTCGAAAATCTTTTCAGATATTCTGAAATTCAAAATTTCGACATGTCAACAACAGAACTAATTCGGTGGAAATTTGTAGAAGACGACGCAGTGTTGAAATCATTAGACGAAGCCTTATCTTTAGCCGATCTTCCAATTTTGAAAAATGTCGCCAAAAAGTTCAAAATAGATCAAAATCGAGGACGTTTAGAACTTGTTCGATCGATCAAAGCATTTGCGAATTCACAGAAATCAATATTCGGAACTGCTGGAAACATTGGATCTGCTATTTTGCGAACATTAAAAAAAGAACTTGGAACTTGTATCCGGCTGAATGAAAATGTTGTCTATTTGTTCCAATCGATATACACATTATTTTGTCCCACAACAACGAATTCAGCACAATTGATAGATGATCCAAAAATGAATGTCTATCAGGATTTGTTGTATGTTTCACAATATATTGTTACAAAAAATCTCAAATTTCAGACACATACTTTTGCAAATAGAGATGGGATCTGTAACTTTTCCCGCAAAAGGAAAGAATTTGAAAATTCCAATTTTTTACGAAAATCGCGAAATGCTTATGAGGTAAGATTCATTGATAAAACCCATAGCATATTATTTTTTTTTGTTTTGAAGATACATATCTGCAAAAAATCTCGAAACTCAAATTCTTTCCAAAATGAGTAATTCAACAACTTTCGAAGCAGCATTCGAATTGGCTCTTTCCGCAAAAGATCTTATCGACGACAAAACACATCAAAATCTACTAACTCTGCCGATTTATCTACGAAAATTTACGGATGGGTGGGTCTTGACAAGATGTTGTGCACATGGAGCAACTGTTTTGGAAAAAATGAAAAAATATGGAATGGCGATCGAGTGGCAAAAGTATTTGTTATTAACCGAAGGTAGATTTATTCTTCTACTTAGAAATTTGAATATTTTTATTTTTGAGCTTTAAAAGATTTTTGTGTGGATTCGAGAGGTATTTGGTGGGATCGATTATTGTTGAACCTGGATTCACATCTGAAGGAGAAAACGGAATGTATGAAGTATATTGAAATGGCAATGAACGATGAGAATGTTTTGGAAAAAGAAATATTAATGATTCAAGATCGAGCAATTAGAATAAAAAAAGACTATGAAGCACGAATCGAACTAAAAGAACCCATCAAGAAATGTATCAAAAATAGAGTTTTATCGAAAGATTTGGGTGATGGAAGAGTTAATAGATTTGTAATACGAAATGAAAATGATGATGAAGTTGAATGTTCCGTTGAAGAAGTTGCCAAACTGCATTATTTGAAAAATGAAGGATTCACATGTGGTAAGCTCTTTTGAGAAACCCTTTGAAAATTGCATAAAATGTCCGAGTTTCCCATTTTCATATTGGGTTCCGTTACATTTTATTGACAATTGTGAGTTTGTTCACACTTCGGGAGTTCTCAGATTGTTCAAATCAGGTTCAAGCCAGGCTTGGTCGGAATCGGAAATCGGAATTTCCGCCTTTCCGGTTTTTCCGACACTTTTCGGAAATTTTTTTCCGACTTTTAATTTCGGAAAATTTTTTCCGACGGAAATTTTCCGACTTTTAAACTCGGAAATTTTCTTCCGTCGGAAAATTTCCGAAAAAAGGTCGGAATTTCCGAAAAAAAAGAGGGAGTATTTTGATCGAATTACAGCTGAATTGGAAGATTAAAATCAGTTTCGACAGATTTTGCAGAGAAATTGTCAGCCTATAGGCTTTGAAAGAGCCTAATTTGTTGTTATTTTTTTGAATCGAACTTGAATCATCTAATTTTGGATTTCTGAATTTTCTTTTTTTCCGAATTTCCGATTTTTTCCGAATTTTTCCGATTTTTGGTCGGAAATTTTTTTCTGACCAATTTTTTCGGAAAATTTCCGAAAATAAAAGTCGGAAAAACTAATTCGGAAAAAAATTTCCGAAGGGTCATTTCCGACCAAGCCTGGTTCAAGCCGAAGAAATCGGTCCTAAAAGTAAATCCCTGATTTTGGTCCAAATTGAAAACAAAACGGCTGGGCCCGATTAAAAAAAACTCTTATTCTAGTCCAACAACCAGCCCACGTCTGATTTTTTTGAGGAAAATGTTCTGAAATTAGGCCTGAAACTTTTTTCACGAAAATAAAAAAATAGGATTCAACCTGTTTTTTAAATGTGGGCCGATTCAGGATATTTTGGTTTCTTATACCTTCACAACTAAACTATCACTTCAGGAGTTCATGATGAAGGAGCTGTTTGGCATACAATATTCGGAGTTCTGTTCTACGACATTATTTTCAATACTGAAGACTTTTCTGACACTTGGATATCAGAATGCCAAGATTCGCCAATCGATTTATCGAATACTCTATACACAAAACGCAAACAACTTTTTGATAATCGTTTTGAATGGCTCACAAATGCTGAAAGTTCAGAAATTGAGAATGTTATTCGAGGTGTTTGGCAGGAGTACAGCGAGGTGACGAATCGAGAATGTTCTTGGAAATTGTTTGATTCAGCTGAAAATGCGATCGAGTTCTGGAACTGTTTGCCGCGTGATGGAGTTATAAATGTGTTTAGACGATTAGTAGAGAATTATAGAAATTGTCGAAGCGGATTTCCTGATTTGACACTGTGGAATGTGAATGAAAAACGAGTAATGGTGAGTGTATTGAATGTTTCCGGGTTTACCGGTACTGCTTTATTCAATTTTCTGAACTTGACAAAAATTGACAATAAGAAAAAAAAATCATTTGCTATTTCAAAAATGGGTGAATTATCCTAACCCAGCGAAACATAAAAAATCTTATAATTGTTTTTTTTTCCAAATTATTTGCAAAAAAGTAGTTTCCGGTGTCCAGTGGGCTCTGAAATTTTTTGCCGAGCCATAACCTAGGCCAATCCAGTTCTATTATTGCAGGTAGTTGAAGTGAAAGGTCCCGGTGATCGTTTGTCAACCAAACAGAGATTGTGGTTGGACAGCTTTCAAAATTTTGGAATTCGCGCCGAAGTCTGCTATGTTTCTGGTGAGTTTATTTTTTCACCTAGTTGACAAAATGTTTTCTCATTTCCAGCTGAAACCGAAAAATCGTTATGAACTGAAGGAAATTTACGGGTATTTTGAAATTGTAACTAGTTCAAAAAAAAACATGCATTCATCAAAACACGAAATCTAAAATATGATTCATTGACGAGAATATTTTCATTCACCAAACGCCTTTCATGTATGTCTGATTATGATTAGCCTCAAATGCATCTGTGTACAGAATGAACACCAAACTTGGTGTAGCATTGAGTGCTGTCTCCATACTATCACTTATCATATCGGTCACTTTTGTGCTTACATTGTCATCAGATTCCTGCAGAACTATGTTAGAACCTTTCCGAAGTCGGTCTCTCACCTTCATCGCCACAGTTAACATGAAATACACGACAGTATAATCGAAAGAGTTTTTGTTGCGCGAATCGAAGTAGGCGTAAAGATTTTTGTACTGTAAGACTATAATACTCTAAACATTTCCAGCACAAACTCACTTTTGTGGCTGTTGCGGCGTTGTATATTTTAGTGAATCCTTTTGTCAAAGTTACCCACCATTTTGTGAGTGCTTGTCGCTAAAAATGTTAAAATTTGAGACTGAAAAAATGAAAAAAGCTTACATTGTTGACCAATGAGATGAGTTTAGCTTTCGAGTATGTCGAATTATCATAAAGTGACAAAGTTTTTGGTTTCGCAGTTCCGAATTTGTTTTGTTTGAAGTACGCATTGACTAGCGATTTCATTGCACTGTACTTTCCAATATTGTTGTTCAATGCTTTTGCTAACTGTAAAGCGCTCAAATTATCGTCCCGGGCCGATTTTTTGATAAACTACAGCAATCTAATATTTTTCAAAAAAAAAAAAACCTTGCGTTTGGCTTGGTTGATGTGTTGAGCTGACACTTACAGTAACTTTTATTCTGATTTCAGTTTTCAATCTTTCTCTCTGAATATCCAAAGCAAAAAACTACAGTTTGTGTTCTTATATCTCCACATTTTCAAGATCAGGCAGAGTTATTTGGATTTTGCCTAAACTGAAGAAATATAATCTAGAAATGAGAAATTTAGAGAAAAGGTCACGGAAATTATTCCGCCCAGTCAGGAAATTTTTTAGGTCTTGAAATTGATGGCCTCCTTTGTTGCCTTACCGCAAAAGCGTTTGCATCTGTCGAATGAGGACAAATGCGCTGAATTGCCGGAAGAGAAATCGATCCAAAAGCCTGTTGTGTTCCAATGATTCGCAGCAAATATCCAATTGATATTAGAATCGGTGTCAAAAAATACATGTTGCAACGAAATAGGCAACGATCAAAAAAGTGGCAATTGCATTTCAATAAATCGCCTCAAATCCCTCCATTTCCAATTATTCTGGGGTTTTTGAACTTTTGGAACATTTGGCTAATTTTTTTTCATTGTAGGAGAGAGAAGAGTATGAATATATTGATTCGGTGTTGGAAACAGCAAAAAAATAGAGACATTTTATGGAAAATAAAATTAGATCTAGAATTATGACAATTAGTTTATCCGTCACCAGGCAATGAATCTGTAAAAAAAAGTAGAAATTAGAAAAAGTTTCATGTTTTTCGGGCCAATCGGAGTCATCAAAATCTCAAAAAAAAAATTTGATAGTCTCAACTTCTTGGCTTTTTTAGAGTTTCACTAATCTTTCTGCAATTGAACCGATCCAAAACTGCGCTTCCGAATATTTTTCAACGGAAAATCTCGGCCCGGGCCGGATTGAAAACGAGTCACTCAATGACAAACATCAGACCGGGCCTAGAACAAAACTAACTTGTTATTTTTGCGATTCTTGTATTCTTCGGGATCAAGTCCTTTCATTTCCAAATATGTATGCAGTTTGGGCGGATGTTTATGCGCATTTCTCGACAAATCAATACGACCCCATTTCAAAGTTGTAGTTTTGTACAAATGCGGATTGTATATCCGTTCATTGTGATGTTTCCAAAACACATCTTCTTCGAACAATGCTGAAACATCACATTTTGTTGGGCAAGAAGAGTACTGTAGTTGTGTTTACGTGGATTGTCATCTTGAAGTGAATCAACTAAAGTGAAAGAAGTAACAATGTTTCGATCGAGAATGTATGACAATTCGAAGTCATCGTCATCGAGGCCAAATGGTCGCATCAAATCTTGACCAACCTGCAACATTTCCTCCACGTCAGCGCGAAAAAAAATGGACAGAAGCAACGAGCTTGATGAATAAACTAACCTTGAACCAACCAACAAAAAACAAGAACTGTGTGACTGTGAACAACGGAAAAACTGCGTCAAACGAGAATGTTTCGTTCCTCGAGTTTTGTCTGCCAAAAAGACAAAAAAAGAAATAGGAATAAGTGGCCAACGCGGCAACTTGTGTATAAACCAACGGAACACAAACCCAATCATGACAATAAAGTCGACGGAATGAGACCCGAAAAGATTTGAGTTCGTTGATGACGACTGCAATGAACAGCGAATTTGCGCGGCCCAATTCGATTTCGTGTTCAATCAATTTTTGAACCCAATGAAGAGGAGTCAACCAGCGAATACCTGGAGATGGCTCCTGAAAACAACACTTAAAAATACTTTTTAGATAAAAAATTGAAGATACCGACAGAAACCCGCTCTTAACTGACGTTCGGTCCGGGCCAGGCCGGGTTATTTTCACCGGTCGAATAACTAAAAATCCCGGCCCGTGATTTTTAGGCCAAGCTCAAGCTACAATCTCATCCCTGAATACAGGTAAATTATCAAAGACACATAAATGTCAAAAAAAAAATCCAAATCTGATGTTTTCAAAACTCACATTAATATCTTGAAGTTTCTCATATTCTCGTTCGGTTAATAAACCGGAATCGATAATATTTCGAATCGTTGGAAATCTTAGTCGAATCTTTGTCGAAACATCTCGCCATGCTAACGCTGATGTCAAATTCAAATATCTCGCAATTTGATGTCGAACTGGACGAGATTCTGGAGAAGGAAGAAGGAGACACAGGTTTGATAGGATGTCTTCGGGCCAACAAAGACATTCGAATTGTCGCCACCATCTAGAAACGGAGTATTGTACTACAAATAAACATCAGTCCGCGACAATTTTTTTTTTGAATGTTTGATTTTTCGAAGACTTTCTCAGGTTTTGAAATTCCTTTTTGGAATTATATTCAAGCACATGCAAAAAAAAAATAAACAAAAACAATGAAAAAAAGTGTCCCACGTACTTTTGCAAAAAAAGGGGCGGTACCTGAGCTTTTCAATGAAAAAAATGGTGTGCCGCAGTTGCAAACAAACATGCCGCGGGCGTCTTGAAATCTATGTTGAAAGGGGGGGGGGGGGGATAAAAGGAGTTTTGGAGAAAAAGTCTAGTACTCGAGAAAAAAAGTTTTCAAATTATTTTCAACGTATAGCTATATTGTTTTGGGCCCATAAACCGGGACCCGATTTTTGTTCGGGCCCGTTTCAATAAAACTTCTAGCCCGATTTTTAGGTTGAGCCCGGCCCGTCGAGATAAATCAACAGGAAGTTGACCACATTTTTCGCAGAAAAAAAAACATGATCCCCAGTTCGTTTTTTCATTTTCCCAATACTCTTTTTATGATTTTTACGAAATGTCGTATTTTGTTTCATAAGAGTCACGCGAAATTAACATTTTAAATATTCAGAAAAGATGAACATTTTAAATTAATTTAACCAAACATCTCTGATTTTATGATCAAAAAAAGTACCTGGAGACAACATTCGAAACATAAAAACCAAGAAGGAATGTGAGCGGTATCATTTTGGTATACTCATTGAATTCTGTGCAAAGATTCTGATATATTTTCCTGGAAGAAAGTACTGTAGAAAACGGCTCGAAAAAACATTTACCTGTATTTGTCTCGATCATTTTCATCAACCCATTCGAAAAAATAAGGACCTGCGAATTTAATAGTGTAAAATGTGACTAGAAAAAGTAATAATTCTCTCCATACAGATCTCCAAATTGAACCTGAAATTGAGTTTTGTTTAAATACAAAATTCAAAAGAGAAAATAACCTTTCCATCGGAGAAGAAGTCTGAAAAAATTACCGGAATAAGAGATTGTCATGATCGGAGATCTGGAAGCAAAAGAATCAAAAATAATAAAAAAGGTTTTTATCAAAAAGTGAAGTGTTACATTGATTTTTGAGTGGATATATAAAAGCAAACATTGCAACAATGATATCTGTTGAAATAACTTGTAAACTGTTTAAATTCGCCCTACCGTGAAAGTGAAACTTTTTTATGATATCGTTAAATTCGGTCAGGCATTAAAAAAACACAAGAAAAATCAGAAAAAACAGAGATGAGGAATGGGAGGAACATGCATTTTTGATAACATTTTCGATCCATGGAATGTAACTTGAAACGCGGGTGTAGATGCCTGCAAAAATAAGATGAAAAAAATAACAAATATGGGAAGAAGACAAAAACACAATAATGATTCAGAAGTCTATTGTATTTTGATAGTTGAAAAACTTCTTTCTTTGTGATTTTTTCAGAAGCATGATAGTTCAATTGAGAAATTTCCTAGACTGGAAACCAGCCAACAAGTCTGAAGACTGGAAATTGACTTTAACATATCTAAAATATGAATCTCTCAGATTTCAGAGATCACATTAATATTTTTAACTGTACGTATTTGAGTAACGGAAAAATAAAATTTTACGTATTGGAAGAATAATTCTCGTGACCTTATTGTTGAATTTCTTATTTTCAACAAAAAAAAATGCTGCAGTTTAGGCGACATCCCCAGAATTGAAACTTTAACATGAAACATTTGGGCCTGAAAACAAGCCCCGGCCATTATTGAACTTTGATAAGCGGGCCCGGAATTTTTTGGCCTGCTTCAAATTTTCGGATCAGTTCAAAACGGGAATTTTGAGTATTTTAATATATTTCTTTGCCACACCTGGATATTTTCCTTGATCAATCAAGCCATCTAATCCATCTGCTCCGAAACTCGTCACCCCAATTTGTATCAAATTTCCGTTCGAGACTGGAATCAACAAAGGACCTCCTGAATCACCAGGAGCTGTTCCGTGCATATAACTTCCTGCGCATAATTGATTTGAGGATATTTGAACAGATCGAAATGATAACAGATCCCAAGTATTTCGACATTTCGATGGCGATATTATAGGTACTGTAGTTTGTTGAAGAGCATTCGAGTTGCCAATTAGTAAAGTGTTTCCCGATTTTTCTGGAATTTTTCGGTATTGTATTTTTGGTAAAACGGGCTATTTGGTTAAGTACCTAAAGTAATACCGAAGCCTACAACAATTCCAGTTTTATACGTTTCGAGAAGATTTTTGTCATTTTTCAGTAAGCAGACGGAAGATAAATCTTTTGATTTTAGACTCGACGATACCTGAAACATTATTTCAAGTCTTGAAATCAACATGAAAACTTATATATGTTCAAAAACTTATAAGTTTCGTTCAATCTCCAAACCTTTAACAATGCAATATCGTTGTTGGCTGTGAAGTTGTTGTATTTGGGATGAACAATCGCTTCGACAACTCGAACATTTAACTCTTTTCCAGATTGTTTCGTAGCCACAATGTAGCTGTTTGATCGTAATTGCCTGAATACTTTTTGTGTGTTCTTCTATAAACATCAAACTCAAGTTTCATATAAAAATCAATATTTTTTCAATTATATGAATGGTTTTTTATGTTCAAGACACGCCCCTTGACAGTAAGTTTTATTTCTTTTTCAAGATGAGAATTTATTTGACCGTCGGTTTCACAACACGCATTTAAAGAACGTCCGATTTTTAATTCTTTTTTTTTGGTTCACGTTTGAATATTTTTTCGAGCTCACGTTATCCTCATTTTTTTCGAATTTTGGTTTTTTTTTCAAAGTTAAGAGTACGAAAATAGTGAGAAACAGCTTATATGAAACATTTTTTCACTCAAACATAAATTTAAGAGAAAACTTGTGTTTTTGTTGAGTGGAAAAAAAAATTAAAATAAATTGCATAGGTGAGGAATCGAACCATTGACCTCTCACTTTATAACAACGCCTAACCTATTGAGCCACAGTGCCACATTTTTTTACGTGAAAATTTCATTTCAAATATTCTGAGAAAGTAATAAATGAGAAAAAAATTTGAGAAATGACGTGATTAAAAAAAAGAATTAAAAATCGGACGTTCTTTAAATCACTCAGGTTTCACATTTAATTCATTTTTTGTTGAACAAAGGGCATGCAAAATTTTTTCAACAAAAAATGAAGAAGGACGAAGTTTCCGCATGAGAAAACTAGTCCACGTTTTGAAGTTCTCTCGGAGAAGCCAATTTATTTTTATTTTTTTTAGTTGCATGAGAAAAGCCGTTTTATAACTCACATCGCGCAATGCGCCGCTGTAAGAACCCAATACTCATCGATAACTGTCGCACCACACATGATTCCTTCTGACGCTCCACTTTCATATGAAACCAATTTCACCATCCATGTCACCTCGTCTCTATTTATAATTTGAGTTCCTCCAACTATTCGAAAATTTACATTACTTTCACAAAAATTCAATGAATATGTAAATTTGGTGACCAACGAAAATAGTAAATAAAATATTATTAGCATAAGTAACTATTGTTTTTTTGTTCTTGTATGAATCAATAGTTCTTGTTTTTTTTTGTCTTCCATTATCACTATTGCTCTTCTGATAAGATTCTAATCATTCAAAATGTTTTATAAAAAATGGGAGTTTTCCAGTGTTTCTCAATAGAGCTAACATGCTGTCATTGCGAAATGACTATTTTTTTGGTTCACTCTTTCATGCCCTCTTGTTTTCAATTTTTTCGTCACATGAGACGTATTAATAGTGAAGTCACGTGGGAGAGTAGTTGAAAAAGTAAATAATTGAAATTTATCATTTCTCTTGGGTGTCTCCTGATACTATCACTTTTTTGGAGTTGTTTTTCAACAGTTAATTTTTTCAGATATGGATCCAGATGAAATTAATAAGGCACTAGGCCAAATATTAGGCGATGACGAGTCGAACAATGAACTAGTCGTTGAGGATAGTACAACGGTGCAGGTAAGACGGTTCTCTGTCTTTTTTATTGTAAATTATATGATCGCGTGATTCTTCTCGCCTTTGATAACCGAAAATATACAATCTTTTTTCGTCTTATCAACATGTGTTTTAATGTGAGATGATTGATTAGGTGTTTGATTTTGAAAAGTTTAGGACGGTTTCGCTGATTTTTTCAGGTAAAAAATCCGGAAGCGCGAAAAACTGGAGACAAAATCGAAGTATTTTATACGAGGAAAACAACCGTTGTTTCACCGACAAATTCTGACGATGAAGATTTTTGTGAGTCGTAAATTGAAAATAAAACACGGAAAATCAACAACAAGAAAGTCCTGTCACATTGAATAGTATGAATCTAAAAATGGGTTCTTGTCTGAACCGAAAACTCGATTTCTCGATATCGAAAAAAAAAACAGATTCTCCTATCTCTTTTCGCACTTATAATTGCACTTTCAGATAGAATCGCGTCATAATTGTTGTCTTTTTTCCCAAAAAAATATACTTTGACACAAAAATGTTTTGAAAGTGGAATTTTTCCTCAAAAAACATGACTAAACAGATATCAAGAAAAATTCCAAAAAAAATTTTCACTGAAAAATTTAGAAAATATATTTGTGTTACTGTGGGTCCCAAAAAAAATGAAAAAATTAATGAAAGATGCTAAAAATGTCAAAAAGTTGAAGGAAAATCATATTCTCAAGTTCCCATGACGTGCCCTATACATTTTTCTTAAAAATTATCACTGTCAATTTTGGACCAAAAAATGCCACGTAATTTTTTCCATCTTACAAATGTTAGGTCAGTTATGCTGATACTAGTCTAAAATCGATTAGAAAAATCGACATACCCGACCTGAGAAGAGAAAAGGTACCGTGACATTTTTTAAATCTAAAACTCAAAGTGGCATTTTAAAAAAAAGTGTATAGGTGACGCCACGAAAATTCAAAAACTCTGATTTTTCTTCGAATTTTTTTCAAAATTTCAGCTACCTTTCTTTGTTTTCCTCGTGTTTTGGTCGTCATTCACAGTGACAAAATATTTGGGAAATTTTAGTACCCTCTTAGGTCAGGTGTGAATCGACACTTTTCGAATCAAAAACCACAAAAAATAAAATTATTTGCAGGCTCGGATTCCGAATTATTAGGACATAACGACGAAGGTCCTCGATCTCGAGCAACATCTTTCCACGGTCGAGTTCGAGCTGGATCAGACGATGAAACGTTTGCACCAAAACACACAGTTTTGAGATATCGTCGTAAGAAAGGAGGACAATGGAGAGAAGTTAATATGCAAGGAACACCGGATAAAAGAAAAGATGATGAAGATGAATTAGAAGTAGATGTAAAAGAGGATAGATCAGAAGAAACTGGAGTTGTTACAAAAACATATGAGGCTAGATGGAAAGTGTTGAAATATGAACATTTACCCGAATGGCTACAGGATAATGAATTTCTTAGGTGAGAGAATGTGATTTTCAAAAATTCATAAAAATGCGATGCCCGATTGGGCTGATCCTGATCAAAAAAATCGGGTAATGACCAAAATGTGTTTACAGACATGGTCATCGTCCACCACTTCCTTCGTTTTCCGAGTGTTTCAAAAGTATCTGGTCTCTTCACACGGAGACAGGCAACATTTGGACACATTTGATCGGATGTATCGCGTTTGTCATTTTAGCTTGTTGGTTTTTGAGACCTGATAATCAAATTCAGTTTCAGGAAAAGGTTTGTGTTTTCATAAAGTTTAAAATATATTTTTTGAATTTTTTAATCATACCCGGCCGAAGAAAAAAAAATCCGTGAAATTTTTTGTCGAAATTCACAGGAACAATTTGTTGAAAAATACATAGGTCACGTCACGAAAACAATAAAAAATATACGTATTTTGTTCCAAATTGTTGAAATGTTCTCTTGTTTCGAACTCGGAATTGTTTCACAAAATTTGAAAAAAAAACTTTACTGGTCAGAAAAATCGGAATAGTTTTTCTCGAACAAAATAAATAAAAGTTGACAATGTCTACTTACTAATTGTTCATTGTTCAGGTTGTATTTTCATTTTTCTTTGTCGGAGCCGTTGTCTGTCTCGGTTTATCGTTCGCCTTTCATACTTTATCATGTCATTCTGTCAGTGTTGGTAAATTTTTCTGCAAGTGAGTTTTGTCAAGTCTGAAAATGACTTATTTCTTTTATTTACAGACTAGATTACATGGGAATATCACTACTAATAGTCGGCTCTTTTATACCTTGGATATACTATGGTTTCTATTGTCGACGTGAGCCAAAAGTCACGTACATTGCAATGGTTTGTGTACTCGGTGTTGGCGCAATTATTGTCTCGTTATGGGACAAGTTCAGTGAATCACAATTTCGGCCAATTCGAGCTGGTGTTTTTGTTGGAATGGGCTGTAGTGGTCAGTTTTTTTTTCGATGATAAGAGTTGACGGAAAAAAACAGAAACTTTGAAAATAGACAATCACGTGTACTATGAAGTGTTGGTCTCTTATAACTGGCCTAAGCGGTTACCAACGTTTCTCAACAAAAATTCTTGCCACTGTAAAAATTCTGGAAAAACCGCGAAAAAAAAAAATAAAAATGCTGGAAGTTTTAAAAATTGGAGTTAAGAAATCAAGAAAAAAATGCTAGAAATCATTTGGGCTTCCAAAAAAGTTTTGTTGCAGGAATTGTTCCGACAATTCACTACATCATCACAGACGGTGTTCGTTCACTGTTCCAAGATAATTCGTTCCACTGGCTTCTTCTAATGGCCTTCCTCTATCTCCTCGGTGCTCTACTTTACGCTACTCGAACACCAGAACGATTCTTTCCTGGAAAATGTGATATATGGGTTAGTATCCTCTCACACGTTGCTTCAAAATATCGTTTCCTGTTTGCAGTTCCAATCTCATCAACTATTTCACACTTGTGTTGTCATCGCGGCACTTGTTCACTATTATGGCATTTATGAAATGGCACTTGCTCGACTTAATGAAAGATGTCCGGTTTAATAATTAGGCTCTCAAAAGAATTTCGCTTCGTTTTTTGCCCGCGTGTAATTGTGATAGGTATCCTTATTTTTCCCCCCAGTTCCCGACTACAAAAACCAGTATTATCATGTGTTGTGTTTGCATTTATTACATGTTTACAAGAAACAAAACAAAGGGTGCTTTATATGATATTATCCTTCATGTTGAGCGTAGAAGAAGTTACCGGCAATTGGGTCTCCTAACTTGTTCTTCTCCATAAATTGTTTGACACTGAACTTTGCGCGAGAGCTTGGTTTCGGAACACTGATACGTCGACCTTGATGCTCCCAAATGAGAATGACATAACGATGAAGATCGGTTCGTGGACCTGGTGCTGGACTACCGTATGCCATTTGATGTTGACCTGGTGAAAATATTTGTCGTAGTTTTGACGATAAAAATAGGGGTTTCGAAATTTTCAGAGGCTCTGAAACAAATAGAGAAAAGGCATTACTTTTCGTTATTCGAAAGTTGGGCTCTAATCTGAAATGCATTTCAAAATCCACTGCGGGTATTGTCAATCCGGTCAGATCATCCAACGGAAAAAGTGATCTACCACAAGAATTTGATGAAAGAGCATGTAAAAATGAGAGATTCAGACGGTAGATCAATTTCTCATTGGATGATCTGGCTGGATTGGCAATAGCAAAAAGAGTAGACTACTAGACCGGGCCGGCCCAGGCCAGTGTGGAAAAGTTTCGTTGACGGGCCGGCCCGGTCCGTGGGCCCTACATCAGAGTTCCGAATCTAGTACGCACTAGAGCCGCTCTAAACAGTACATGTACTATAAACAGGCTCTAGTTCTGCACTAAACAGTACAGTACTAAACAAAGCTCGTGTTCAAGAATAGTACTGAACCCGAAAAAGTACTGCTCTAGTACAGTACTGATTGAAGCCCGACATTTCAGAGCTTGGTTTGGTATTAGTACGATCGGTACTAGTGTCATTAGTACTATTACTAAGTACTATTATTACCAATCTAGTACAGAACTAGAGCTGTATTAGAGCTCGGAAAGAAAAAAATGCCTTGAAAATATTCATTTTTCTTTTTTTTTTGCTTTGAAACGGGTTTTGGGCGTTTCAGAGTGTTGGGAATTAATTAATTAACAACTTTTATACGTACCGATAAGTAACCGTTCATTTACAAAAGAAAAAAAAATTAATTTGTGCATTTTTTCATCAAAAAAGTGACCTTTTCTCAACAATTATCGGCAAAGGTGATAGTTCAGTTACCAAAATACAAAATTATTGCGTAAAAATCATCAAAAATGATTTCTAGATACCCAAAACCCGTTTCAAAGCAAAAAAAAGAAAAATGAATATTTTCAAGGCATTTTTTCTTTCCGAGCTCTAATACAGCTCTAGTTCTGTACTAGATTGGTAATAATAGTACTTAGTAATAGTACTAATGACACTAGTACCGATCAGTACTAATACCAAACCAAGCTCTGAAATGTCGGGCTTCAATCAGTACTGTACTAGAGCAGTACTTTTTCGGGTTCAGTACTATTCTTGAACACGATCAAACGATACACTACTTGGGCCGACATCGGTTCAAACGATACTCTTCAAAGCTCTAGTTCCGAAAACTCTAGTACGGTACTAAACTCGGAACCCTGCCCTACACCGAGAAATGAATTTTAGAGAGAACTTGAAAAAAAGAAAAAATTTATCTACTGCCGAATATCGAACCTTCGACCTCTCGCTTTAAACACGGTGAGGCTTGAAAAGCCTGGCCCGTTGAAGAAAAAACCTATTCAGGCCCAAGCCCGCTGGAAAACGGGCCGACCCAAAACGGAATCCCTGGAGTTTTCACTTGTATTGTTTGTTTTTATTGCTATTAAATGCCGACTTCGAGATTTGATACAAATTTTAAACCTCTGACAATCTTATGCACCTATTCATGACAATTAAAAAAAGAAAAAAATTGAATAAAAAAATAAAAACGCCAATGCGCGCCGAGGAAAAAAATTATATTTTTTTCTCAAAAAAAGTCACGAAAAATGATGATTTATGCGAATTTTGGGTAGATCAAACCGAGAAAATCGAAAAATTCAAGGCATTTTCCAAGACGTAGATAATTTTTTGAGAAAAAAATATAATTTTTTTCCTCGGCGCGCATTGGCATTTTTATTTTTTTATTCAATTTTTTTCTTTTTTTATTTGTCATGAATAGGTCCATTATTGAATTAGTAGAATTGTTAAAGATTAAGAACTTCCGGGGCATATTTATGAGAGACAATTTGCCGCCACAAGGCATTGGAGAAAAATGAGTAGGAGGTGTTTTCGGAAATCTTAGAAGTTTTACGAATTGATTCTTTCTCCCATCTCTTCTCAGACATGTTCCTCAGGACGATCCGGCCTTAAGAAATTGCCCCGGGACGGTGATCACAGCACACTATTTTATGTTGCCTCATAGATCCGGAGGGCACCAGGAAGACAGAGAACCCCGAAACTTCCTTCTAATTTTTTTTGATATTTGAAAACTTTTGAGGTGTGGAAAGCATACTTTTTATTTCCAAACTACTTTTAACTGCAAAAATACAATGTTTTGAAAAGTGCACGTCTATCGAAAAAATTTATACTTGGAATTTCTTTCATATAAAAAATTTTAAACTTCATTTAGACCCCTATTTATAGTGAAAATGCAAGTTCACTCTATTGACAATATTTTTTCTGTGATCTCCACACGAGAGCCTCCCTCTCATCGTTTGCATTCTTTCATTGCCTTAAAATAGTGTGACAGGCCGCATTTGAGGCCAAGCCGGCCTGACCAAATGTCTGTATTCTGTACAGAAATCGCGGGTTCAGTCCCGACTGATATTATTTTGATGAAATCTCATGAAAAAAATAATTAAAAGAAAAATAGGAAGCCTGACAGGGCCTTCCTCCGGAATATATATATATTGCTAAAACAAATGGAAATATTGTTAGCTGGGCAGAACAATAGAACGAAGATCAAAAAATTCTCGAAAAAAAGTATTTTCAACGAAAAAATTAAATGTAGAGCCGGGAAGCCCGGCCGGGCTGTAGCGTTTTTTTTAAACGTAGGGCCGGCCCCGGCCCGGCCGTTTGCCATGCCTGGTTTGTATTAATAACATTTTTCGAAAAAAGGACTATTTGAGCAAAAAACGAGAAAATCGTGAATTCCGGAAGAAAAAAGAAATTGGCAACCAACCAAACAGAAAGAGGGGTGGTCAAAAACTGTGCGACGGTGACCAATAATGAGCGTCGACAGTCTCGATGTGTGTTGTCCCCTTTACTCTAGTGCCGTCGCGCGGGTTAATTGCATTTGTTGGCTCTCCACGAGTATATTTTCGGATATACTTAAAGCGGGCTTCCGGTCGACCCAAATGGGCTCAAATCGCATCCCTGACATTTTCTCTCCATGACTTACCTCCATTTATTCCATCGATAATATTACTGGCTGGAATATTACAAACCAACCAGTGAAGCCATTCGGCAACTGATGGATTCTTTCGCGACAAATTGTCTGGATCTAAAGAAAACACAATTTTCCAAATTTCCAGAAAAGTCTTACCAATCATCAAAACGGTGAAAGTACTCTCCGGATCACAACCCGGCAATGCCCATCTTGGGGCGTTTTTCAAATTTCTGACTTGAAGAGTTTGTCCCGGTTCGACTTGAATACCATCCCATGTCAGCTACAATGTATGATATTTTGAAAGAGAAAAAGGATTATTTATTACGTGGAACTTTTGCTGAGGAGCGTTTGGAATGATTTTTGGGGTGATTTCGGCTTCGGCAAATTTGGCGGCAAGGTCTGACATTTCACTGGAAAAATGTTGAAATGAAAGTGTAGGTACGAATGAAACCTTTAGACAAAAAAAAGTGTAAAACATTTATGCATCTGTTCATATCACAAAAAGGAGAAGAAGAACGGAACGACAAACTTTTTAAAAGTGTATCGGATGAATGAAGAAGTTATCTGTCGGTTTGTGAGCATCTGATGAATTATTACAACATGAAAAGAGAATGACGAAAACAACGAAAAACAGAGTTCAGAAAACAAATCATCAGGGCCTCGCCCCCTCTTGCTGTTTAAATTGGTTTCTGAACATGATTACAACTTGGAAGGGAAGTCTACGAGAACAAAATTGAATCCCTGAGAAACAGACTTTTTATTTTTCAGCTTTTTCCAGGAATATTTGTCAGAAAAGGAATTCATATAACTCTGAAAAGTTTCAAAAACCTTTTTCACTGCTATTTTCTGCTCTAAAACGCACATGTTGCATCTTGAAGTACTGTACTTTTTGCGAATTTTTACAGTCCGACCTTCGGCCGCCAGGTAAACAAATTTCGAATAACAACTCCGGGCTGAAACAGAAAAAATTATCTATGATAAAATCATTGAGTTCATCTAGTTCAGAAATCTAAAATCTTGGTCTTCGCTGCATCTCCGATAATTTCAAAGTTTGAAGAATGTTTCCTATTTAGAAAAAGTGAATTTTGTAAACCAGGAAATGTAAGCCGTCGTATATTTCTGTGATCACAAGTAAAAAATGGCATTTTGCGGGATGTAAAAGAAAGTACAGTAACCCTCAAAAAAAATCGAGCTAATGAAAGATTTCCATTCAAAACTTCTCATACTGAACTTGTTTCCATTTTTCATATTAAACTTCTGACTAGCTTGAGAAAAAGTGAGAATAAATTGGATTGCGTTTTCATTGAACACATATTCCTACCGAAAAAATCATTGGAATAACTCCGGTTCACGTGAGCCACGCGGAAAAGTGCGTCGAACACTCTGACTCATTGGCTCATCTTACCCAGACCTCTGAAATTCATCTCAACACCTAATTTTGAGTTACTGTATTTATTCACAGTCTGTGGAAATTTTACAAACACAATGATATTCCAAATGAATTGTGACACGAAAAAAGTTTCGGCCTGAAAAATGTTTTGGGCCGAAGAAAAAATCCGAAGTATACTTGCGAACTTCTGATTTCAAGCCTGCAGCAAATCTGTTGAAAATATCTTAAAATCCAGATGCTTTGTTACATAATGTGCCATATGTTATTCATAACTTTTTTCTAACTTCAAACATCCTAAATAAAAAAAAAAGAAGTTTTTATTATTTTTCATTAGCTGTTCCATGTTCCAAAGCAGCCAATGTGGCTGTCCTTCGTCGAACAACTTGTTGTTCCAATTTTCGCATTTTCTTGTTTTTAAACTTGTGATGAGCTCTCATAATGACTTCATAAATTGTATAACCATAGGATAAAGTGCCGATAACGGTCAGAACAATGCCAATTATCAGAAGAACAAGATAGGTTTGTTTTGTGAACTCCGAATCATCGTCGCCACTGGAAAAATACATTTCGCTACGAGACCGGGTTCGCTTTTATTCAAATGAGCAAAAACTTTTGAAATAGGTTCTACAGTTTTGAGGACTCACGTATTTGTTGAAACACAAAGTAAAACAAGGCCAATCGCCAGAATAAAACTACAAATGATCGCCTGAATGTTCATGATTATTCCATCTGGTAACGATCTTCTTCGGTAGCAACTTATCACTTTTCTTCTTCAAAAAACTCATTAAAACGTTTAATAGGAGTTCTTATCAATTTAATTAGGTAAACCTTGAATTCATATAATAATTTTATAACAAACTTTGAGCAAATTTAGCAAACGTGAAGAAAATATTTGAAAAAGGCACAATTAATAATAATAATAATAATAATAATAATAAATTATTACAATTTGAAGAGAAAATAAATTTCTGAAAAAGAAAATGATACACGTAGTTGACATAATATAGAAAAAGGTCAAGCCTTGAACAAGAATAAATAGAAGAGAATAGGTGGAAGAGCGAAAAGAAGAATCACCAACTCACAACGATCGAAGAATGGCGATTGACAGAAAAGGTCTTGACGCATTCGACCAATTTCTATATCGATTTGTAGGTCGTTCAACATTTTCTCTAGTTTGGAGGAACACGATGTTACTGTATAGTTGTCTAGTTGTTGTCCATCGCCGGACCAGTCCGACGTGTTCCTCCTGTTCGGCCCCCCGAATTATTGTTGGCTGATTGATTGAGGCCGGATGGAGTATTTGTTGGATAGCGCACAGCTTTTGGTGGTTGATACGTCTGAATATATGGTTTGGAAAAAAGAAAATGGAAAATGACTAAATATCTTACCTCTCTGGTTGGAGCTTTTCCACTCGCTCGTTTGAATGCTTGCCTATCTCGATCAACTTCGACATCTTCAAGTCTCTGCAAAAAAGTTAAGTTGAATAAATCCGTTTTTTTTGGTTTTAATGTCATACCTGGCCTCAGAGGGGGAAAAGTACCGTGACATTTTTTGGTCGAACATTTACAGTGACATTTTCAATAAAGATGTTATGGTCCCGCCACAAAAATTTAAAAACTATTTTTTCTATCAAATGTTCAGCTATTCTTCGTTTTTTTTGTCATACCTGTCACAAGAGAGTACTACGAATTCTCAAACATTTTGTCACTGTAAAAAAAAAAACAAAAACAACATTTACGTCTAAATTTAGAGGAAAGGATACGTTTATCAAAAAATGACACTCTGAAATTTAGTCAAAAAGTTAGTGAAACGTTTTATTACGGTACTTTTTTACCTTTTGTGCATACCTGGCTTAAGAGGGGAAAAGTAACGTGTCATTTTTTCGGTCCAAAATTCACAGTGACATTTTCAAGAAAAATTTTTAGGTCGCGTCACGAAAATTTAAAGACTGTGTTTTCATACAAATTTAGAGTTAATTTTTCAGTTTTTTGGTCGTTATTCACTATGACAACAAAATTTTAAGATGATGATACTACTTTTTTCATCAGAACTAAAATCCTAAAAAATCAGTAGGAGACTGCTGTTTTCTCATACTTTCAAACACCAAAAAACCTGCTCACCTGTGTCAAATTCAACTTCTGTTGAATGGCCAATCTAAGCAATTGATTCAACGTCTTCTTCTCCTCCTCGTTTGCTCTCAAATCATTAGTGTGCTCTTCGACCTGAGCTCGCAATTCTTCACATCGTGCGGTGAACATAGCGCGATGCGAGGCGAATGTCGCTGCGTCTTCTTTGAGCTGCTTCAACTCTCGTCGCATTTTTTCGTTGATATCAGCTTGCGCCTTCTTTTCCGATTCATATTTTTCGCGGAGAGATGCGAGTGCTGTTTCAGCGGTAATTTTGTTGGATTTGAGCACTGTTCGAAGAGTTGAAATTTGATCTCTGAATCATGATTGTTTTTTTGGCTCTTCTTGAAATTATATGGAGAATGAAAACTGAACGTTTTGGTAACTAAACACCTCAATTTTTTCTGTTTTTTTCAACAGAAATTGACACAAAAAAGCGTACCTCTTTGTGCTCAACAAACTTCTCAACTTCATATTTTGCATGATCATTTCATCATTTTCAGCGCCACTAGCCGATACAGCTTGATTGAATGCTTGTTCGGATGTTCGTTTTACAATCGACAACATCTTTTTTAAACTATCATTAGTTTGTGAAATGGGATTCCCCTCTGTCAGAATACGTTGTCGCATGTCAGTTTCGCTCAAAACATCCAAAAATCGAACACTCGTCAATTTGTGTTCGACTTCTTTGACAAACGACGGCGCAATAACAAGACGATCTGAGTTGAGTGGAATTGGTCGCGATGCATTCACATCTGTCTCAGTTCCTGATTCCATTCCTTCATCGGCCAACGAGACACGCGGCACATCTTCCGCATTTTCGCGCGCAAGTTGCCTTAGTTTTTTCACAATCTGAAACATATTTTATTTAAAATTGAAAATAGAGAGTTTGACTTACATCCAACACATTCTTTTCTGCGGGAATTCCCTGATTTTGAGCCATTTGGTGATAGAATTGATAAAGTTGATCAGATACTTGAATCATGGCGTCTTGGGCAGATGCAAGTTGTGCACTTTTCTCTCCGGCGACGAGCAAAAGTGTTCGAAGGTCGGCTTTGACCGCTCCGGCGCGTCGTTCATCTCCTTCTTTCTCATGTCTTCCGGTTTCCTGAAATTGTTTCTGTTCTACAACGTGGGCTGTTTTATACCAAAACTAATTTTTTTTATTCAGCAAAACTATGAACCGAGTCCTAACATGACTTTCTGAATCGGACCAAGTTATGAAAAAACGGACCGAGCCGCCAGATTTTAAAATTTAATTTTTGTATATCATTCTGAAACGAGTCTGAATGTATTGTTTGTAGTAAAGCGACTTTATTTACAATTGAACAATTGGCGAACGATTAGAAAAATAAAGATTCTCTAAAAATCGGGCCCAGAGTATTTTTTTTATACTTTATAAAATGACTAAAATTTTTCTCATAAAATACAAAATTCTGGCCAGTTTTCCATTACTTCGCGGTTCTATAATTATCGAATGGAAAGAAAATAGTTTCAAAGAGAATTGAAGTATTTCTGTGGTTTTTTAAACTTTAGACATTCATTTAAAAATTAAAACTCACATTAGCAATTTGTTGAATTTTCTCCAAAACAACATCTTTCTGTTGTCTAGCATGTAAAAAGTCCAAATCTTCAGTTGGATGATGAATATTTAGAGTTGTCATGAGACCCTTCACAAACTCAATCATAACTTTTTCTCGCGACTTCAATTCTTCTTTCAATCCTTCTTTTGCCGCTTCTAATTCTCTCAATTTAACATCTGAACTTCCTTGCAATTCGCTGAACAAATCAGTTCCAGCACTATGTTTTGGTTGCGATGGCATCTCTTCTTCATTGCTTCCTAATCGTTCTAATCCCATCAACATATCATTCAAACTGTTGATATGTTCAGCATTTCTGGCCTGTTCGAGTTCTCGTTTCATCGCCAATCGTTGTTCGCGTTCTTGTTGTGCCGTCAACAATGCTTCTTCGACTTGTTTTTCAGCGATAGCTCTCAGAGCCGAGCTTTCTTCAACAGCCGCATTCAGCATGTAAATATCCTCCACATATCGACCACAATCGATTTTCAGCGATTCGAACTCGACTTGGGCTCCGCGTAAGTTGGCAACGGTTTTTTGAAGTGCAATGTTTTCCTCTTCTAATTCACTGTATTCGGCCATCAACCGTTGTTCTCGTTCCTACAAAACGTGACATTTTGTTGGTAACGTATTTTCACAATTTCGTTAATATTTGAGTTCAAAATTTGTTAGAGTTCTCGAAATTTTTTTTTGTAAAGAAAAATTCAATTTAATTGAAATAAAACTACTATAATAAAAGTTCTCCGTACAAATCTAACGTTTTCGTGGAGGGACCATGCGAAATACCGCGAGCTTATACTACTGTTATTTTCGGAAAAATACCCGCAACTTTTTTGCGGGTGAGAACTTGCAGCAAACGTCCCGCAAAATTGCGGTTAATTCTCTGAGTTACTTTCAAAAATGATTTCATATCCTTATTTTTTATTTCCAAAATTTTTGAACAAAAGTTCACGTGAAATGTTTTTTTGTTTTTTTTTACATTGTATTTTCTTCGAAGCTTCAAAAGTTCTTTTTATTTATCGCTAAAACTTTTTTGGAATTTTTTGAAATAGAAAATAATACATCACACATGGAAATTTAAGTTTCGAAAAAGTTTGAATTTGAAAAAAAAAAAAGTAATATGAACATTTCGCTATTGAAAATATTTTCAAATATAAAATCCGGTGTACTCACTTTAGTTTCTTTTAATTCTCCTTTCAACTTTTTCCGTTCATCTTCGAGAGCTGCTCCAGAATGACTAGCTTTCGTGTGTTCAGTGTGAATGCGAGCCAACTCGGCTTTTTTTTCCGCCAACTCATTTTCCCTCGATTTCAATTCTCCTTCCAATTTTTGTATTCTATTCAACAACTCTTTCTCTTTCGCCGAGCTTTCTTCGAGTAAACTTTCTTCGTTTTCCAGCTCACTTCTAGTTGTCATTTGATGTTTTGTTCGATGATCAGCCAACATTTGATTCGCTTTATCGACTTCAGTTCGCGTTGTTTCGAGTTCAGCTTGTAGATGTTTCAACTGTTTGGCAAGTTCATCTTTCTGCTCTAATAACAGCATACCGTATTCAGCGGCTTTGATTTTGTCAGCTGTGGCTTCATCGAGTAATTGAGAAAGCCGTGCTGATTCGGCACGCAGTTTTTCCAGTTCTTCATCTGACATGCCTAAAAACAGATTTTACACACAAAAATGGTTTGAAAGTGAAAAAAACAACGATTATATCGATTTTTGTTGTTGTAAAGATAAAATTTTATGATTCATCTTATCGATTTAATCGAGAGCATTCTCATGGCCAAATATTCAGACGTTCAATTTCTGTCTACACTATTAAAATATTCAAAGTGGTTGGCAAAAAAAAGAGAGAACCGGCAAATTCTCTTTTTTTTTCTCTCGAAAAATGAAACAAACTGGGTGCGAGGCCTAATTGTATATTCATAAGGTGTCAGAGAGAGAGAAAAAAACCGGGAGAAGAGTATTTCCGAACCATAAACACTATCAGTTTGGGGTTTTAAAAAGAAAAAAAATATATATATGTAAAAAAAGTATAAAATATTTTGTTCGTTGTCCACTTTTGATGTCGAAACTAGACGACAGACGCACAACAATTCTTACGTCTGCGCCTCTTCATATCTACACTTTCTCTCAATTTTCGTCTTACCTCTCGAAACGTCTGCGTCTCTCAGAGATTGTCCGTTAAACCCTCTCAAAATTATTCACTATTTCGCGCACTATTTATTAAAATTTTTGTAATAATAATATAGCTATATTTGCATAAAAATGAACAAATATGTGGTATGTTCAGGCGAGTTGGACAATGAGTGCAAGGAGCTTCTCGTGGGAAAAACAATGCAGATTTTCAATTAATTTTTGAGTTGACTCGGAATTAATAAAAAGTTTCGTAATAAAAAATCAATGTACATATTTTTCGACACAATAGAAATAAAAACCTGTCCGAGCCAGCCAGCCAGCCGCCAGAACACTGCGAAACAAAAAAAAACGGAAAAGCAAATAGAACATTATTGTTTGACAAAAAGGATTTTGTTTCAGGATTTATATCTAATCGATTACCGAGTGAATAAAAATTTTAAGAAAAAAATACAACGTCCATTCACTTTCGAGAAAAAAGTGTTCCTGACTTTTTGTTCAGATCTCTGATCCCTCTATATGCCACATTCTCTCTAAACTCCCGAAAATCTTCTTTTTCTTCTCA
This sequence comes from Caenorhabditis sp. 8 KK-2011, assembly GCA_963572245.1. Lineage (NCBI taxonomy): Eukaryota > Metazoa > Nematoda > Chromadorea > Rhabditida > Rhabditidae > Caenorhabditis > Caenorhabditis sp. 8 KK-2011. The sequence goes on from OY751549.1 coordinate 4,328,858, forward strand.
GTTCCCATTACTAGAGAAATTTGAGTAGTTATGGTAATAAAATGGAATATATCACATAATAGATGTATCGATCGATTAGTGAAGAAGAACAAAAAATTACCTTACGTTCGCCAATATTCGACTTCCATGTGGTCGCCATCGTGGTGTTTAAAGTGCGTCCCATTGTTTGAAAATCTGTAAATTGATAATTATTTGGTTGAAGAATACGGGTTTGACGAATGGAAAACGTAGGAGTACGTTCATTTTCATTTTTGGAAGTAAAAATGAACAGATGTTACACAGCTGCGAACTACATTATAATTTGTTTTAGATTTGATAATTTTCAAAAGTGAAAGGACTCTGAATCCTGACATTCATCCGAGAGAAATTTCCTGTATCAGATATTTTAACAGAGTTTGTGTTATTAAAACTAAATTCAAAATTACACCGAAAAAAACAATCTCAATTCACTTTTAGCAAAAAAAATTCAATTTTTTTTTGAAAAAAAAAATTGTGGCAAACATTGCGGCCGTATCGGTCTCTAGGCCACGATTTTCAAGCGTGTGTTTCTCTCGGAGTAAATATTTATTTATTTATTTTTTGAAAAATCACGTGATCACATTGTGTGCTTTACTGCAAGGGGGTTATTAAAACATGAAACATTTTGATGCCAAAAATAAGGTAACAGTTTACACAGCCTGAGAAAAACAACCTGAATCATCGTTGTTGAAAAATTTGATCTACCAAAATTAGCGTAAATTTTCTCTCTCAATTGAGTTCAAACTACATTATATTTTCTCTACCCCACATTATTTCTCTCAAAATGAGTGTGCGGCAGTTGCAAATGAAACCGCACCCCCTCTTTTGGAGGGCATTGCAGTGGTGAAATAAAAAAAGAAACGACGAATATTTTGTGAACAAAATGTTGGATTTCTCAGGCTGTGAGTTTAGTTCCAAAATTATACCTCAAACGAAGGGTGCTGGTTTCTAAAAACTTGTCTGCAAAGTACTTTAATCAAATTGGTTTTGAGCTAAAAAAAACGTTTGCCAATATTTGTATCAGTTCTTAACGCTCATATTCCAAATCAGTCCTATTTATCAACTTTTCATGTATGTTTTTAAAGATATTTCAATGATATTTTCAATCTCTCGTTCAATACAATCTGCAATAAATCGATCTGTCAATAATAGTAACCCTCAAAATTATTTTCCCCAAATTGTAAATGCGTCTTTTTGTCCAACTTCAATTAAGTACTATAAAATACAGATGAGAATTGACTTTTTCTCTATGTCTCTTCAAAAACATAAACACCGACGCAACTTTTTTTTTCTGATGCCAACGTCTTTCTTGTGTGTATTTTGTAGTCTTTTTTTGTGGTCTATGTTCATCTGATAAAACTATCGTTACCATAAACATTTTTTTGACAAATCGTTGAGTGATTAGGTTGAAAAGTGAACAATTGGTACTATTCCTTTAGTCAATTCTCTTTTGTTGTTTTGCAATTATTTTCTTTCATACATTTCGTAATTTTCACCCTGTCACTTAGGCATGTCATCCGCTGTTGCGCCAATTTTTGGCGTTCTCGGAAGTTGTATGGGATGCATGATTTTCGTCGAAAATATAGCTAAACAAGAACCATCGGCGATGAATTTGATGACATTTGCCACGTTTTTGTTTATCGCATCGCATGGTGTCATCTTCACCTCAAAATTCTTCACCGTGGGAAACAAAATACCAATAAAGTAAAATAATATATTTTGAGAATCACGTTCAAATTTAATTTTTCAGAGGATACGTAAAAACAGTCAGCATGTTTTTCATAGTTAATGTGATCAATAATCAAGCTCTCAATTATCATGTACCTGTTCCTCTTCACATCATTTTCCGATCGGTAAAAATCAAATCACATACGTTTTAAATATCATATTTCGCAGGGTTCCCTACTAGCCACGCTTGTATTATCAGTCGTTTTGGTTGGAAAAAGATATTCATCGAGAAAGTATATTTCGGTAATCGCAATTACCATTGGAATCGTTATTTGCACTTTGGCAACAAGTTCACAAGGAGGAGTAAGAAAGTGTTAAGTTAATCCATTGCTAATTGTCAAAGTTTCAGGAATCTGGTTTGAGCTATGAAGAAGCTTCAAAACATTACCGAGAATGGAGCATCGGAATTGCTATGCTTTCTTTCGCTCTTCTTGCGTCCGCCTACTTGGCTATTTGCCAACAACAAATGTATGAAATTTATGGAAAACATCCAGACGAAGCCATGTTCATTACGGTAATTACTTTTTTAGAAAATATTGAGGATAGTGGTAATTTTTCGGTCGACCGTCGGCTGCACTTAAAATTAAAAAAAATATAGCCAGAAATTCAGTACCTTCCGATACAAAAAAAAATTCGAAAAGGGGATGGTTTTGAATACTTTCTAAAAAAAAATTCTCTCTGAAAAACTGATGTTCGAAAGGCTCGCCAGGCCAATAAAAACGTAATTTTCTGGACAGGCTCTCGGGCTTTCAGGACACAATTTAAAACATTTATTTTCAGCACTTTGTCAGTCTTCCATTCTTCCTACTTATGGGCGGCGATATTCTATCAGCTGCTGAAAAACTGAGTGTAAGGGATTTTCAAACACACAAAAATAGTCAAGTTTCACAATTTGCAGGCCTCAAAACCATACCCAATGTTGCCATTCAATGTTCCATCACTTTGGATTGATCTTCTTGGAAGTTGTATACTTCAGTAGGTTATACCTCGTGGAATTCCACATAAAATTTATACACTAATTCAGACAGCACAATATTTTTTTTTTTAATTTTTGTGTGAAAAATCACAGAGGACATTCTGAAAATAAGGATTTCTACGTTTTTGGCCGATCTTATATTTTTGTAATGGCTGTGAAAAAGTCATCATGGCAGCTTGACCAAAAATAAAACCAACGTGACCAGCGAAAATACTAAAATCCATTTTTCAAAAAAATTTCCCTGTGAAAATCGTGGAAAAATAATTTTCTGTGAGTCACGACCAAAAAATCGAAAAATCGTATACTTCTATAGATGAAAAATGTCAGAATTTTGAATCACTGTAAATTTTCGACCAAAAAATGCCACCCCTCTTATGTCAGGTATGAATCAGGCCTCTCAAATAATCGTTTTCACAGACATAATTCTTGAGATTTCGTGAAAAATAACTTTTCAGATATTTATGTATCAAATTCGTCTATCAGTTGAACTCTCGAGTTGATTCGCTCACTGTCACATTGGTTGTTACACTTCGCAAATTTTTATCACTGATAGTTTCGATTGTTTACTTCAAAAATCCGTTCACAGGTGAATCTATTCTTCTCGACAATTTCCATACTAACCTTTTTTTCATTTCAGCTCAACACTGGGTCGGTGCCGCTCTTGTTTTTGTAGGAACTCTAGCTTTTGCCGATATTTGGGGATCTTCAACCCCACCAAAGAAAACAGACGAAAAGAAATCCCAATAACGCATTTCCCCATGTATTTTTCCTACCAAATTGAATATAAAGAATTGGCTCATAAATGTGATAAATCAATCAGTCTTTCATTCAACGAAACGAAACATTTTTATAGCAAAAAAACAGTTCACTAATAGACAAGAATTCAGTAAATATAACAACGAATTTGGGGGAAAACAAGGAAAAAATTATTGAAAAAAGGCAACCTCGTATTTCACATAAAATCCTATTTTGGAGAATCAGGCGGATCTACTTTTTGTTTTTGACCATTTGAACGAGGTATTTGAAACGACGGATACATGCTTTCTTGGATTTTGTGCCAATTTCTGTGGAGATCTGTAAAATATGATAATTTTTGAAACACAATTGGTTGCAAATTGTACCTTTTCCCATCGTTCAGCATCACTCGCCGGATACTTTTTGAGCGCATCTTCTAAGCATTTCTGCTCGCCAGCCGACCAAGTATCTTCGTCTGGAAGGGCAGTTCCAAGAGAATTCTGCGTCGTCGATGGCAATTTAACACTCATTGTTTGAACCGCTTTGCACTAAAACTGATTTATGAATCCTTGCAATATGTTATAAACCAAACCTGTCGAATGACTTGTTTCTCGCTTTTCTTTGGCACGCTCTGATCTTTTCGATGTTCGTTGATATACTCAGCAATTTGCACCCATCGTTCGACAGTTCCTGGTGGAAACGTGTTCGATGCTTTGACCAGTAATTGTATCTCTTCACTAGTCCAAACTTCGGCCTTTTCTTGTTCCTTATTCTCTTTGTTTTTCTCCTCCATTTTAGGCATTGGGGTTCCGTTTTTCTTGGCGATTTCTGCGTCTCCGATGGTTTGTTGAATTTCAGCATCTACACTCAAATTTTCGATACGTTCACATAGATCTTTGAGTTGATCCAATGAGAACCCAAGACAAATCTAGAAATATTTCCACAATTTTTAATACCTTTTCTCATATGGAAAACTTACTCTTTCGATTCTTTCCATTTCTGTCAACTTATCTCTCGGAATATCAGTCCAATGGCCGGCAGCTTCTGCCAATTGTCTGAGACGTTTTCTTTGTTGATTGGTAGCCTTTTTCAAGATTTCACGTTCTTTCTTCTCGCGATCCTGGAATTACGAATTTTATGTAGTTTTTCTGTAGCTCAAAAATGTACTTACTCTCTCTTCTTTGGCAATTCGATCTTTTTCGGCTTTGATTTTCTGTTCAGCTTCTTCCTTTTCTCTCTTTTCACGTTCAATAGCTTCTTGTTTCTCTCGAATGATTCTTTGTTTCTCTTCTTTTGCGCGATCTTTTCTAGCTTGTTCCTCCTTTCTGAATCGCACAATTCTAGGATCTTTTGTGTAGGCCATGTCAACCAATTTTCGAATTCTTTTAGCTTCTTCCTTTCTTCTTCTTTCACGTTCAGCTTTATTCTGTTTCTCCATCTCCCTACGCTCCCATCGATCCTCTCCACGTTCTTTATCTTCTTCATCCAAGTATGAAAACTCACGCCACGATGAGAAATTGAACCAGAAGTCGTAGAAGTTTTCGACTTGGTCGCGAGTTTCGTCAACGGTTCCGAGTTTCGGCACTGGCTGGGTGTTTGACCATCTGGCATTCAACTCGAACACTGGTCCAAGTTCAACAAAGAAGTTTGAATGGTTAATCGATTTTTCGTTGGGTAATTGGTCATTGAACTTGTGATCGACCGAATCGAAAGCCTGTCGTTTGACATCACTCATTCCTAATTGTTCATAAGCTTTGGTAATACATGTGAAATACTCTTCTTTCTCCATGATAATTCCGCGATGCTTCTTTTTATCAGGATGATGTTTCAAAACTTTTTGACGGTCTGCAAAAATATTATTCACTTTTCTATGTAAATGTTCTTTCGGAAAACTCACAGCAAAAACGGATTTCATCAGCAGTCGCTTGCCATCTCAACTTTGATAATCCTAACACTTTATAATGATCTTGATTTTTCGTATCATTTGGATCCAACTTCAACAAGTATTTTTCGTATTTCTCATTGTCGGCGTCGAATAAATTTTTCCGTAATTCAATAACAACAGGCTCATCTTTGATGGTTTTTTCTTCTTCAGTTTTATTAACTAAACTTGGGGAATTTTTATAAATTGGCAAAGTGCAAACTCCAAGCGTTAATTTATCACGAATCAAACGAGTTTCATAAAATAATCCAGCAGGTTCGAGATTTTTCGGAATAGATGAAAATCCATATAACGCTACTTGCAAGTTAGTCATTCTGTAAAATAAAATAATATTTTGAACGTCCTAAAAATGAGAATAACTAAATCACGAGCAGTTTCTGATACAATCCCTGAGGATTTATAGTACAAAAATTTAACGGAAAAAATAATCGGTATGAAAAAATCTGAAGAAAAGGCAAACATCGCCATAATCCTTCAATTACAACCAAGGATGAGCGGGAAAACGAAGTAAAAAAACACGCTTGCAAAAAGAACGAAAAAATAATGCGCGCCAATTGCAAAAACACCTGCCGCTGTGTCAGAGAGTGTGAAATTCACGGAGACGTAGAGAAAGTAGAGTGGATTGTTCGCTCCATTGAACGAGGCTTTCATTTTATAATTTATTAGCCATTTTGACATCTGTAATATTAATGTAAATAAGCAATAGACTACGGTGAATACGTGAAGATTGAAGTTTTCATAAGCTAGGATTTCCTTGTTCATATCGTACATCACTTCGATAAAGTTCACCTCTGTTTCTGAGCGGATTTATTCAGCGCTCAAATTCCCCTTTTTTCCAGTAAACGAAACAGAGCAAATGTCTGATAACGAAGAGTTGTTGGGGCGGGATTTTCCTGGACCGAATGAGATTCCTCCTCCATCTCAAGACGAAATGACCGAAGAGGATTTATTTCGCATGAGAAGCTTGACCATAAGCTCTAAACAAGGACGTGAGTAGTGAATACTTTCAGACATGTATAAAAATAATTTTTAGTAAACGGTGGAGCTAGTGAAACTGCCGAACAATCAATAATCTCCCTTGCTGACTCTACTTCAAACTTCGATGAGCATCTAGGAGAAGATTTGGATGATGAAATTGAGAAACAAGAAGCACAACAAAATGATTTGAAGCTTGAACTTCAACAAGTTGTGAATGGTTATCTTTTTGGTAGAAGACGTGATTCAGAATTCAAACCAAAAAGCGAAGTAGTGACAGTTTTAACGTGGCCAAAACATGTTCCACTACCACCTTGCCCACCAACTTTCGATGAAGAATTATGGAAAAAATCATTCGAAGACGCCAGAATATATCTTGTTGGTACTGCGCATTTCAGTAGGGATTCACAAGAAGATGTGCGAAAAGTAATGGAAGCGGTTGGTCCGGATTATGTGATGGTTGAATTGTGTCCAGCTAGAGTGGCTGTTATTCAAATGGACGAGGACACACTTCTAAAAGAAACATCTTCTCTCAGTATTCAGAAAGTTCAACAAACTATCAAACAGAATGGAACGGTTCAAGGGCTATTGCATATTTTGTTGTTGCAAATGTCGCAAAGTGTTACGAAGCAACTGAAAATGGCGCCTGGGGGAGAATTTCGTGTTGCCTATTCAACTGCTCTCAAATTACAGGTTCTATCAGTTTTGAAAAATTATTCATTTCATTTTTCAAACTTCAGAACTGTCGTATTATTCTGGGAGATCGTCCAATTGGTATAACATTCAAACGCGCTCTGGGTTCACTAAATGTTTGGCACCGTATAAAGTTTGTCTACCATTCAATTATCAACAGAAATGAGAAAATTAGCCAAGAAGATGTGAGAAACTGAATTTTAGAATAAGCTAAATTTAAAATTCAGATCGAACGTTGTAAACAGAAAGATCTTCTTGATGAACTTCTTGCCGAGATGGCTGAAGGATTCCCGCAGTTGAGCAAAGTGAGTTCTACAAACATTTGATCAATTGATTATATATCTTCAGTCCCAAGAACGCGCACATCGCCATACTGAATTTCAACAAAACCTGTTTTTTCCAGATATTCGTCGATGAACGAGATCTTTACTTGGCTCACAACTTGAAAGCATTAATTCAACGTCACTCACTCGAAAAAATACTTTCATATGAGAACATTGACAAACGAATTCCATTCCAACCATTTACGGTGAGAATTAATATTAGTGATTTTTCGCTCATTTTCCTTATTTTCAGGCAGTGGCAGTTGTTGGAATTGGTCACACTCCTGGAATTGTTTCTAAATGGGGAGAGCCAATTGATATTGTCCCATTGATCACAATCCCAGATGATCCGTTATCGGTGAAAGTATGTTTTTCAAAAATTTAATAGTGGGTTTGTTCAAAAATTTAATTTGCAGGTCTGTTATTACACATTCAAAGCACTTTATTGGGGTACCGTTGGTTATTTGGCTTATCGTTTGGGATCTAGAGTCGCTCGTCGATTCATTTCATAATAACTCGTCTCTTCATCTTTTTCTGGTTTCCGCAATATGCTTGGTGGTTAGTTTTTATGAACGACATTTCAAAAGTATTGAAAAAGACTAATTTTCACAGTGACATTATTAGATAAACTTATGTTTTCTTTCAAATTTTGGCTCATTTTCCGCTTTCCTCTACATTCACAGTGACGAAAATATTGTTTTTGTTTTCACAGTGACAGAGTTTTTGAGCATTTTTTGTACCCCCTTGTGACAGGTGTGCTTTTCTCGTGAATAGTTTAGCTTAAAAACGCGTAGATCACAATTTAAAAAATACTTTTCATTTCTAAGAAAAATTACTCTAGTTTTTTTTCTGATTTTCTGTTTTCTTGAAACTACTCAGGATGTAGCCCAACAATCAATATCTGGGCAGTTTTCGGCCAAAACTGAAAACTGGCCGGTTTCTGGCTCAAAAATAACATTTTTTTTTTCGTTTCTGGCCGAAAAAGGTTTGAAAAAGAATGATTATAAACTGGCTAGAAAACAGTCAGTGGCCATATAATGGGCGCCGTTTTTTGTTTAGAGCGCCAACTCATAGTTCCTATATGTTTGAATTTTTTATTGACCAAATTTCATGACACATTTATTGACCAATTTCATGACAAAAATGTCACAATCTAACCCAAAAACTTCGTTTCAAACATAAGAGCCAGAAACAGCATACCTGGCCCAAGAAGGTACCAATGTTTCTCAAAAAATTTTGTCATTGAAAAATTTGGGAAAACATTTTCGTCCCTGTGAAAGACTATAAAAAAACCAAGAAAGTAAAAGAATGGCTAAAATTTTCATGAAAATTTATAGTTTTTAACGTGACCTGCACATTTTTTAAAAAAGTGTCTCTGTGAATTTTTGACCAAAAAAAGGTCACGGTACTTTTACTCTCTTAGGTCAGGTATGAGAAACGAACCAGTTTTTTTGAGGTCAGAAAAAAAGTCTTTCTGAGCTCATGAATGGTTTCAGCGAATATGGCCAAAAACTGGTCAGATATTGGTTGTTGGCCCACATCCTGTGTTATAGTTTTTTGCAACAGAGGTCTTAAATAACTATAAAATGTTTCTTAATAGGTCACGTAGTTGGAACAGTTAACATACGTTTTTAGTCTTTTAAAATGAGTATGTATATCCATGAGAAAGAAAAATGCCTTTCGATTCCCTGCTCCTCAGAACAAATATACATACTTCTCTACGCACAGGCGAAAAAAAATAACATTTTGTCTCATTGTGTGGTGTTCACACAGTGTCGATTTACGGGGGGACTCCGCCCACTTTGCAATTGTCGCACGACATTTTTGCAAATTGTTCGCATTGTGTGTCGTTTTTATTTTTGTTTTTTCAAAAAGCGTTTTTCTCGTTTTTTTCTGTTTTCACACTTAATAACAAAGCTATCTGTTTCTTTCAGCGTTTGCATCAGCATTAAGAATGTATCGAACAATTGTTGGTAAGAAATGTAAAAGAAATTGAACAAGGTTAGTGTTTTTTTTTTCAATAAAGCAAAATAATTTTTAGCATCATGACAAATTACAGATTCTCGTTCAATAAAAAAGGAATGTGGCCCACAATGTATGAAGAGCAACGTGTCGACAAATACATCCTGTAGAAATGCGATTCGTCGTTCGATTTGTGTCGATTATACATGTGACTTTTTTGATTCATTTTTCGCAAAATATTGAGTGAGCTGCACAGAATCCTGTAAAATTTCATCAAAACAATGAATGAGAGATGAAACTGGCCTGTTATTCTTGGAATCTATTCGAGTATACAAGTTTCTTATTTTCCAGACGGCGACATAAGCAAAAGAATGGCCGAGAAAAGAAGATTCATCGAGTTTCAAAAATTGCATCATCATCATCATCATTTGCCAAGATTTAAATTTATGTTTTGTACTTTGCGCATACACCATGAACTAAAGAATGAGACGTCAAAATGGAGTTTCCTGTTTTTTGTAAAAATCTGATTTGTAGCGCTGCTCTTCATGATATTTTCCGATTTGACGCCTATCTTCTTGTGTTCATGATGATAAATTTGTTGAATTTGCGTAGTACAACGAAATATTGGATAGAATGGCATTTAAACGCCGGCATAAAACCTTCCAACTCAGGAAAAACAGAAAACTCTGTTCAATTTCAGATTTTCATTCAAATCCTGTAGTTTTTTGTAACTTTCGATGTTTCTGTAAAAACTTTATTTTAAAATTTGTATTATTTTAGCATAACATACCCTTTCTTCAAATCAGCATTACGACTCTCGCTATTTTTCCATCCAAAACACGAAAATTCAGAAAATTTCAAGGAAAAATAAATGAAAGAAAAAACATTGAAAAAAGACGCCGCAGATTGCCGAAGGGCGGGGCTTTTCAATGAGGGCGGAGTCATGTTTCTTCGTGCGGACCAATGAGAGACCTCCGCAATGACAAATTGTTGTACATTTTGTTCTTTTTTTTCGCGTGTGTCTACGTCTATAAAAGCAATATTTATAACTACTAATTTATATTGAAAATCCGTTTTGTTACCCATTTCCATGACAACAAACCTACTTTTTTCAGATACTCTCGCCATATCAATACTCTGGTACACATTTTCTTTTTTTTCTAAAATTAATATAGATATCCCCCCCCCCCCCCCCACCCCTTCTTTATGTATTTATTCATTCCTTTCTCATTTTTATACGGCATAAAATATTTTTTTTTCCTTGAAATATTTGTTCGGAAAATTTTCTCGCTTCCGGTTCTATTTGTCCGGAGTCGTATTATTTTTAGATATATATTTTTTCGAAATTTTAGATAATGTCTGTGGTTAAGATGAGTCAAACACCGGCTGTAGAACCGATAAAAGAAATATGGTACATTGATTGCAGTGCGATGTTTCAGGTAAAAAAATAATATTTTTTGAAAATATGAGAAACTTACAAACTTCAGAACTACGCCAATCTGCGAAGTTTTTCGAGATCTAACGAAGCGCAAACAGTGATTGGTGGACTGGTTTTTGGAAGGAAATCCCGAAAACAGGTGATTTTCAATCAGTTTAAAAGTTTTCCGGATGGGATTTTCTCTATATCTGAATTTCTGTATTCAGCGCATCATTTTGCGTATTTGAGTAAAAGGGGGTTTCAGGCCTCCAAAATTATCAAAATGTTGTTTAATAGCGAGTTGACCGTTTCAGCTGAAACTGCATACAATAAGTTTTACCACAGCCTGAGAAATCCAACATTTTGTTCACAAAATATTCGTCGTTTCTTTTTTTATTTCACCACTGCAATGCCCTCCAAAAGAGGGGGTGCGGTTTCATTTGCAACTGCCGCACACTCATTTTGAGAGAAATAATGTGGGGTAGAGAAAATATAATGTAGTTTGAACTCAATTGAGAGAGAAAATTTACGCTAATTTTGGTAGATCAAATTTTTCAACAACGATGATTCAGGTTGTTTTTCTCAGGCTGTGTTTTACAATTTGCCTTTATCTCAATTTCTTCCAACAGTTTTGTGCAATTCACCTGAATCGAAAATTGATCGGAGGACAAAGCATTTAGATAAATAAGCACAAAAATCATTTTGACCCGTCGTGTAAAATTTTTGAAATTTTGGAGGTCTAAAAAAAGTTCAAAACACATTATCCCCATAATCAAATTATTCTCATTGCAGGTTGTTCATGTATTTTTTGCGTATTCAGAAGATTTAACCGAATCAAATCTTCAATTCATTCAAAGTTCTCTTTCTGCCGATATCGAACTGATCGGAAATGTTCAAATTGACGGAGTATCACCACTTATTGGCGATGGATTTACTCTTCAATGCAACATTGGCATGTTGGAATCAAAAAGTATCGATCAATTCTTGGATCTGAATACTATGTTCAATAACGAGCATATTATGTTAGAAGGATTGTCGTTGGTGAGCAAAGTGAGTTGTTCAAAATTATAAGCACACCTTAAACCGTTTCGTTTTAAGGTTGCTTATGAATGGTCTCTTCGTGCTGGTCGCGAAGGCGAAGATGCGAAAAAAGCATGTGAAAGACTTTCATGTGCTTCTTTCCGATTCGCCTATATAAATGTTGAGAAGAAAGTTGTTGTTCGAGAACATAAGGAAAAAGATAAAACAGAGAAACAACTGGACGAATTCTCAAAAGGAGCCACTCCTTATAAAGACCCACTCGAACTTGTCGGTTTACAATCGTTGACTCGAGATACTAGTAATGATACTGAGGATCAGAAGTTGGTTCCAACAGTGAAAATCAATAAAGATGACAAACATTTTACACGATTGGTAAATGTGACTGAAGTTGTATCACCTGCTTATTATGGAGAGAATTCATTTGTGATTTATAAGAGAATGAGAGAAGCATTCAATCGACGAATTCAGAATAATATGATTGTGGTCATTAATGGAATCAGAAAAGGGGTTAGTTTGAGTTATAAGTTTCTCTTTTTTTTCACATTTTTTCCTAATTCGGTGTAATTTTGAAATAGAAGAAAACATTGATTTTCTTTAAAACTTTCCTCCAGAAATATTTCACTTTAAAATAAAACCGGGGCTTGACTCACGTGATCGATTGTTCTTTAAAACTCAAAAGCAAAATTTTTATTCACAAAACCTTGATTAGTCGTACTCTTGGAAAATTATCAAAACCAGTCTAGAAACACATCAAACATTTTTCACGATGCCGTTACCAAGACATTCTGACCAATTGGTTTCAGAGAGGTGTTCTTCCATCCACTTCGGCCACATTCCTTCCTCCTTCCTGGTCCTCGTTGCTCAACTTGCAACTTCCAACAAAATGGACCGAAAATGAACAAAGTGAGTAAATATCATTTCTTTTGTCACGAAACAAATGATTTTCCAAGGATTATATCGGCTCCGACTCCATAAATTATTCAATTTGCCATCTTCCAAACCTTGCCTTCGTATATCACAAGCACTCGCGTTACATTCCGACAGTGTTGCTGTAACCAATACAAAACTGTTGAGAAATCCACATTTGAATATCACAAATTGTAAGGAGTTGTTCACTTTTCCAAAAAAAAAGGTTTTTTTTTAGATAAACCAATCGGTGAAGTGACAACAGTTCGAGGATCTTACAACTATCATCATTACATGCAAGACGGAATCGATGATAATGGTATTTTCTGTTTTACAAGTAGATTCTAAAACCATTAAATACTTGTAGGTTGGGGTTGTGCGTACAGAAGTTTCCAAACTATTTGGAGTTGGTTTATTTTGAATGGATACACTGACAAACCGGTTCCAAATCATCGACAAATTCAACAGGTATTTTTTGTTTTCATTTTTTTCTCCGAAACATTCATATGATTCAGTGTTTGGTGAACATTGGGGATAAAGAGAGCAAATTTGTCGGCTCTCGACAATGGATCGGTAGCACTGAAATAAGTTTTGTGCTCAATTCGATGCTCGATTTGGAATGCCGTTTTATTGCCACAAATTCGGGATCAGAAGTTGTTGAAAGAGCACGAGAACTTGCTCGACATTTTGAGACGGTTGGAACTCCGGTGATGATTGGTGGAAATATGCTGGCACACACTATTCTTGGTGTTGACTTCAATGAAAATACCGGAGAGACCAAGTAAGCTTCTTCTTAAAAATGAATATTGATCTATTTTTTCAAGATTCCTCATTCTTGATCCACATTACACTGGAGCGGAAGATTTGAAAACGATAATCTCGAAAGGATGGTGCAATTGGAAAAATGAAAAGTTCTGGAGCCCCGATCATTTTTACAACATGGTCCTTCCACAAACTCCATCGGAGGCGATCTAAACATATCGAAAGCATGGCTGACATAATCTAATCTATTTGAATCTGTGATTGGGATAAATATTTATATTTTTTAACAACATGCAGAGAAACTGAAAAAAAACTCGTATTTACAAAGAAAATTTAAAGTATAATTTTCCAACTATGAAAAAAGGTAAACCATAACTATGTCTCACTTTCTGAATTAGAAATGCTAATCTCTCAACACGTTCTCAATTCCTGCAAGTGATGAGACTTCAAAGCTCAGTTGTCGGTTTTCAACCTGCATAACTTTGATATCCAATGTTCTCAGATCTTGGGGATTGAAATAGTTTTTTAGAATCTGAAAATGACATGGTTTAAATGGGAATAGTAAAAATATCTCACTTCTTTCCACTTTCGACAACTTTTTAATTCGGCTCTACTATTCGAATTGAATTCCAGAACTATGGCTATAAAAACAGACAGTAAAATAGTTTAAAAACGTTTCAAGCTCACCGTCAGCCGCTAAACATGGCAGTTCAACAGATCGCACTTCAATCAACCGCCCAATTATTGAAGAACATTTTTTACAACAAATCTGAAAATGGAATGTTTTTTAATCAACGTTTTTTCGAAACTTGCCTTCCCTTTGCCACCAAATTTGGACTCGGTTTCAATTTCAGCAGGTGTAAAATCAATTTTGCGAATCAGTTTCCAGAAATTAGGATCACAAACAAAGTATTGTGTTTTGTTCACCCGAATATCCGAATTTTTGCACAGAAGCGTTTTGCATTTCCTGTAAAACGTATATTGTTTAAAAAAAGTAGCTGGGAGACATTAAAAAATCCCAGGTTCAAAAAGAATATTACTGAAGATTTTTTCTGAAAGAGTCGACGCGAAGCTTTATATCAGCAAATTCTTCAATGGCAAAATACAGGGTCACGTAAATCTGGACTGTACAAAAAGTTATGCGTTTTTGTTTAAATGGACGAGCACAATGTTCAGAAAAAAAGCGAATAGACTTATTTACAAGGTCGGAAATTCACAGTGACATTTTCAAGAAAAATCAGAAATTTGAAGCTATTTTTCTGTTTTTCGGGTTTTTTGGTCATTATTCACGATGAAGAAAAATTTTTCCCAAGATTTGCACAGTTACAAAATTTTTGAGAAAGTTTGGTACCCTCTTAGGTCAGGTATGGAACCGATCTCTCGGATTTCGGGCTGAATAACTTACTTGCACAAAATTCCATATTGAATATTATCATTGATTTGTTTTTCTATTATCGATTCCTTTTGGAATTTTTCATCCTGAATTTGTCTCCAAATCTCACTTTTCTTCTTTTTCAAACAACTTTCGAAATTGACATTCTTTTTAAGAATCATATCCATAGCTTGATACATGAGCAGTTCCTGAGTTTCAAATACATAAATCAGATTTTTATTTTCAGAAAACTCTTACCTTGATTTTATTAGTACTTTCTTGTTCTTTTAATCGTTTATTATTAGTGATTAAAACACATTTCGAATTAGCCGCTCTTCCACGACCTGTTAACAAAATCAGTTTTCTAAATAATAATTTAGCCAAATACCTCTTCTTTGAACATGTGCAATTTCATTTGTGGCATAGTTGTACTTAATAACCAAGTTACACTTGGCAATATCCAATCCTTCTTCGGCTACAGATGTTGCTACAAGAACTTTGATTGATCCATTAGCAAAATTGTCAATTTTTTCTTGTTGTTCTCTTTTTGACGCCGCCAGATCGTCTGATGCTTTGTTAAGACCTGGAAGACACATCAAAAATATCGAAAATGTTCCTTGACAAACATACCGGATATATAATCAGATGTGATTTCTTTATTTTTCAAATCGTCGGTACCGTTCAATATCCTTGCCAAAGTGGCCGCTCCAACTCTTGTTTTGATAAAAATAATTGCACGAAAATCGGAATCTCTGTTGTAGAGTTCAAGCACATATTCAACAACCTTTTCAATCATTGCATTTTCAGAATTTGTAGAATTTGCAAGTAAATGACAAAATTGTTCCCAACATCGAATTACTTCCATGCTGAACGAAGACATTTGTTGTGCCATGAATTCGTTGATAAAATTATAGGCTTCTTGAGAATTGAAATTGGAATTGTGCTCAAGAGCCCAATATGATTTCTCCAAAACTTCCAATATTTCGAATACTTGTTTATCTTTTTCGAATCTCGATACAGAAATCATTCTTTTATGATTAGCCACCCAATTCAGATATCCTTCGTGATCTTTATCCAATGGCGGAAGTTTGAATTCGCCATTGACACCGCTATAACGAGTTGGACCGGTCTCAAGTACATCTGGACTAGTTCTTCCACGCATCACAAAATTATTAGACGATTCTGAAATTTATAGTTAAAGGGAAAACTCACACATCGGCTAATTCGTAGAATTTCCCAGAACTTTTAAAAATTAATGAAAATCTCACCAATAATCGAAACTAAGATTTTTTCCAAACCAATCATAAATTGTGCCAAAGTTTGAGAAAATCGCAAGTTCATATCATCACTTGTTCTTTCACAAAAGCACAACGTATCAGGCACTAGTGGAGAGAACTGACGAAGTTCTGTAAGACATTCTCGAACAACACTCAATTCATCCATATCCAGCATAGCAGCCAGTTCAGCGATATGATCAATTGCATCGAGTTCGGTTTTTGCTGGTCCAACTCCCAATGAAGCAGTCATGCCAATGATTTGAGGTAAACAATGACTCTCTGGTTTGATTCCAGTGTTTTTCATCTCATGATAGAGTTTCATTATGTCTGAAATTAGAAAAACTGATGCCTAACTGCGGGCCGTGAGAGCCCGCCGCTTTTTTAACAGAGCCGCGGACCTCAAAAGCCTGCATTTTCTTGTTTGAACCAGGCCGACGCGGCAAGCCCGCTCAAAAACGACAGCCCTGGGTTTTCTCTAAATTTCAAGGCGCGTTGACTTTTGTTTTCGGTTTTCAAGAAAAATTAAAAATTGGGAAAAAAAAACATACTTGCGTATGGTGTGTTTTTTTGAGTCACGTGACATTCGTCGAAAATGATGATTGAGAATGTTGATATGAAAAATTGATCGACTTGAATATCCATGTCGTTTGTCATCAATTTATGTTCATTACATAGATTTCTGAAAATGAGAGAATGAAAATAATACTATCAACGTGATCAACGAACACAATCATTTGTGGTGTTGCAACAATCAAATCATTGGATTCAATAGCTCCTCGAACAAACGTGTCTTCAGCTCCTTGGATAGTTTTGACCGAATATAAATGTTTCAAATAATTCGACAAACGTAAAGATTGTTGTTGAACAATGACCGCATTCGGTGCCATGAAAAGGGCTTTTGCGGTTTTTCCGTTAATTCTCGCTTGCTCGAAATGATGTTTCAGAATATTTGCGGCGATGATTGTTTTTCCCGAACCAGTCGGGGCTGTTACAATCGTATTTTTCTCATCGAATGCCACTCTGCACAACTCTTTTTGATAGTTTCGCAAGATTATAGGTTGTTCTGTAAGATATTTTCTTGTAATTTCAAAAATCTTCTTCTAATTTTATGTTTCGGGCTCGAAATAGTGAATTCTTGAAATAAAATATTCTGATTTTTTTTTTTGAAATTGGGATGAGAAAAAAAATCAAACCTTCATGAACACGATTTTGCACAGATTCAATTATTATTCTTTCGATATATCTTGCTTGTGGCATATTCTCCCAGGACAAATCGACAATACTGAACGTAAGTATGACTGCTGCCTACTTTTTTAGTGTGAGCAATGTTTACTTACTTGAATCGATTATTGTTTTGTAATGCTGGAGTTCCGAGTTGAACCAATAATTCTGTCAAATTCGAAGTGATGGGACAGACAACTAGTTTGCCACGTGGATTTTTTCGCTCATCGTCAAGACTTTCTACACAAAAAAAAAACCGAATTAATTCAAACAGTTTGAGAAGAAATCGTGTCACCGTAAAATCGTATGAATCCAGGTTGAATATTTTCAACAAATTGCCTACATTCGGACATAGTATTGTTACCCGGCGATCTCGTATCATAAATTGTAAAAAGAATATCATATGCAGAATATTGACCAAGTTGTGGAATCGTTCGCAGAATAAGTTTTTTCATTAGTTCTGGATTCTCAACTTCTGGAATTTTAAATTTTTCAAAACTTTTATTTTCTTTGACTCACTTTCCAATTCACTGCGAAGAACTCGAAGAATTTCGTCGTATATGGGTTGAGCTTGCAAATAGTCGATAACATTTTTCGGATCGGTGAACTTCAAAAACCCTTCTAAATTATCGAGAACTATTCTGAACATGCTTCTCGTTGTATTTTGATCACAGCATGCGAGTAATTTATGAAGTGTTGCATCTTTATCAATTCGCATTATGAAAGCCATAATTTCGTTGTATAGGCGTTCTTGTGCGAGAAGTGACACTTGCAGTTCGTTGAATAGTTTCGATCCAAATTCTTCTTGTTCTAAACATTCTTGGCACAACTCCCCAATTCTACCAACTGGCAAAAGTTCTTTCAAATCTCCAGATTTTTCTGGATCCAAATATAGAACTTCTAAAACTCGACTTATTTCAAGCGAGTATAATTGAAGAAGAGCATTTTGTTGTATCAATTTCGGCATTTTTATACCTAAAATTGGTTTTGAAATAAATTTTTGATGAAGAATAATATTGCGAAAAAACAAAGAAACTTCAGGAGGAGTTATTGTAGTGTTTTAAAACCGAAAATTTTAAAACCGAAATCCAAAAATTGCGGGAAAGTTCTCGATTCGATCGAAAAAAAACAAAAAAAAATAGCGCTATATAGTATGAGCAATCTATGGCCTAGAAAACCAAACATGTTCAGCCAACACAAAATAAACCGTATCGAAACGCGTTAAAGGTACACAACACTTTCTTGGTGATCTCATCTGGAAGAGCTGATTTACGGTGCTGGAGAAAACAATTTCTCAACTTTTTCCATCGAGCTCTAGAAAATATATTTTTTTCGTGTATTCTTTGATTTTTCAATAATTTGTCCGATATGGTCGTGTTTTTTTATTCACAGTGCGAGAAATCCGCGCTCCCCTTCCTCCTTTTCCATTGTTTTTTTTTCGAATCCCTCTCTTTCTCTGCGTTTCTCACACGCGTGCACAATTGGCGACGAGAGGTCGCAGGTTCGATTCCCGGCTGGTGTATGAAGCTGGATTTTTGTTTAGTTTTTTTTTGTATATTGGTATAGAAAGATAGTACTGGTCCCAGGCATACCAGAAAACATAAAAACATGGCATCTTGACCACTCTGGAACTTTTTATAACCAAAAACAGATGAAAATAGGCTATTTTTGGCCCAAAACCCATCATAACTCGAGAAATTTTTAGTCACTTTTTTTTATACTTTCCAATATCAAAGAAAAACATGTTAGAAACCGAAAAAATAACATATGATCCGGAGTGAATCACTCTAACAGTACCAAAATCGACCAAATGTGTCCTAAACTACGGTTTTCAAGCCATTTTTGGTCCAAAACCCATCATAACTCGAGAAATTTTTAGTCACTTTTTTTAATACTTTCTAATATCAAAGAAAAACATGTTAGGAATTGAGAAAACAACATTTGGTCCGGAGTGAATCACTTTGAGAGTACCAAAATCGGCTAAATAGGCCCTCAACTACGGTTTTTGAGCCATTTTTGGCCAAAAATTCATCATAACTTGAGAAAACACGGCCAAAAAAGGTTGGTTTTAGGTTTTCTGATAGCCCAGTCAATATTAGAACTAATGTTAAGCAAAAACTAAAAGAAAAAAACCATTTCGCCACAGCCGGGAATCGAACCAGCGACCTTGCGCGCGCTGGTAATGCAACGGTACCACTACACTAGCGGCCGTCAACGCGCCACAACGTTTGAAAAATTCGAAAAAAAACGGAGTGTTGTAGCGCGGATTTCTCGCACTGTGTATTATCAAAAATCAACAGACAAAATGATACGCGGATGAATAATAATAATTTATGAACGTCACGGAAGGTGGACGTGGCAAAAAGGATGAACTATTTTTGACAAATTGCGAATTGTTGTTTTTTTGCACATGGATAATCGTTCCATACTCCACGAGAGAACCCCCAATTCTCGCCATTGTTCACAATAGACAGTGAAAACTGAAAAAAATCACACTGAAACTTAACATCGGTATAACACTCACAACATTGCAATATGAAAACGAAGATCCATCTGACTTATCAGGTTGTGAGATAGCCCAGTTAGTGAAAGTAGAAAATCCAATCCATGCTTGCGAAGTATGAAGAAGATTTAAGTTTGAATTGAACATTTCTAAAATAACATTTTATGATTTTAGTTTACATCCATGAACAAGTTCAATGGGAAGATTCGGGCGACCAGGCCCGGGAAATTTTCAGAAAAAGTTCGGTAGAAATCCGGTCCTTGAATATATCCAAAAGTTCACAATACGACTCTGAGAAACAGATTTTCGAGTGTTAGGCCGGCCAATTTTATGAATACGGGCACAGGCTTTTGGTTCCCGTTCTACAGACTCAGCCTTGCTCATGGTTATTCGATTTAGAAAGAAATTCGAGAACAATATCAGAAAAGAGCAAAAATGAAAGTATACGCTTTAGTGCTAACTACAGTACCAACTATTCAATTTTGAACTGTTATTATTTCATGTTTTTTCTTCAAGTAAAGAAAACATACTTCGGAGTGCTTCATTTTGTTCAATATTGTCGACCGACGCCAATGTTGCTCCAAAGTTCAAACATGCTTTTTGAGCCTGTGAAAATGTGGAACTTCCTTCTATGAGTGCATAACAATGACCATCAAAATACACCCAGTTGGAATCACAAGGTACTGTGCACTTCGTTATGTCAAATTGAGCAGGTGTGGTGGTTGAAGTTGTTGTTGAAATGATTGGAAAAGTTGAAGTAGTAGTAGTAGTCGTAGGTGTGTCTGCCAGTGTAGTTGTAGTCGGTGTAGAAGTAGTGAGAGTCGGAGAAATATAAGTGGTTGGAATTGTAGAAGTTGTTGATGTTGTTGTCGATCTTACTTCTGGAGTCGTCGTTAATGCAGTGATAGTAGTTGTAGATGTGAGAGTAGTAGTTGTTGTCGGTGTAGAAGTTGTACTAGTCGTTGCTCTACGAGTTGTAGTGGTTGGTGTTGTTGTGGTCGTGGTTGTTGTCGACTTTGTAGTCGTTGTAGGTATTGTAGTTGTAGTGGGTGTGGTCGTGGTTGTTGTGGTAGTAGGTGTTGTAGTAGTGGTTGCGGGTGTGGTCGTAGTTGTTGTCGAAGTTGTAGTACTGGTTGTTGGTGTTGTAGTTGTACTCGTGAATGACATTGACGTTGTACTCGTACACCATTCAGCACTGTATGCTATCACTGGTTGACCTGTGTGAAAAATAACTCGATTTTTCTGAAAAACAATAGTCCTCTGAGCAGGGATGTCGTTTGGTGCGGGACGCTCGCCTTATGCTGAACAGGGCTCGCCCAGCCCGCCAGTTTTAAAACTTAACCAACGGACATAGCCTGCCCAAAAACAATATTCAACCGAAATGTGTTTCATTTTGTGGCCCAAACACGTCTACACATCACAGGCAAATGCGAACCTTGTGGTTCATAATGGACCGAGCAGGGTTGGGCCGACGGGGCCCAAGCAATGAACCTGGCCCAAAACGGCAGCCATGCCTTCGAGAATAGAATTGGAAGTTAGGAATAGAAGCTCTAGAAATGAACAAATTTTATTGTACTCACTTCCTGTTGGATCATATTGACATGTAGGAGTAGCAGTGTTTTTTCCACAATCCCAAACATCGTCAAATTGTCCAGGTGTGTAACTACTTGTCAATCGACGAAGTGAAGAATCCCAGATCTGGCAAAATATTAACAAAGTGACACATTGTTTCGTGAAAATTCATACTGTAGCGCAACTTTTCTCTGGTACTGTTGATCTAGGATATCCTGGACTCCACCACATGAAATCAACATCAGTTCCGTCTGTCCAAATATAACTGACATTATCACACCCACGTCTTAATCCAATCCACGTGTCAATAGTTCCAATACCAAGCCAACTAGATGGTCTGAATGTGGCAACAATCCATTCAGCGACGGCTTGTGTATGAATACTGGCAAGATGAGAACCAGCCTTCTGAGAAGCACACCATTCTTCGGCTTCATACCATGTCATTTCCGCACCAAGCTGTTATATTCATATTTTATCTGACGGTTATTTACTGATCAAACCTTGTAACAATACCCGTTCACTGAATATTTTGTCCAACCAGAATCACAAGATGCCGTTGAATCCATTAATATTAAATCAGCTGTTGCAGGGTCGGATAAAATATCCGAGTTTGGGTTACTGTAATTTCTCAAAGCAGAAACAAGAGTTGTATCGTTGCTCATGTCACGATCAGATTTTTTGAATTCCACCATGTTTTTATCAAGAAAATGTTGTAGAATATTAAGATCCGAATCACATAGTGTATGTTGGAGTAGAAATAGTAAAACATTGAAAATGGAAAGCATGATAAAATAAAAATGATTGGAAACGATTTATTTCATTTAATCCGACACAAAATGAAACGAACCTTTGAACTATTAGTCTATTAATTCATTTCATACATATTGCAAACAATTGTGTTTTGACACATGGATAATCATTCCAAACACCTCTCACATATCCCCAATCATAGCCACTATTTACCACTGATAATGCAAACTGTAAACAAATAGTTATATGGAATTTAAGAAACATAATTACAAAGAACCAAAATTATCTTGACCTTCGATTAAAAAGTTTATGATATTTTTGACACATAGAAATCAAACGGACAGAAATGTATTACACGACCCCATTACGACCTCACCATGGAGTTCGAAACACACGTCCCTGAATGGGGCCGGTCGTACCGAAAAGTTCACTAAATAGGGCCCGACATGAGAAAAGGGGCTTGGATCCCATTTTGATTAGAATCTCCTGAATGGGGATAAAAAAAATTATAAGGGTTAAAAACTGGATTTCAACTTGCGTCCCATTTTTGGGACACGTTCAGAAAATTCTGTTGGTGTCTGGAACCCTTTTTTCATGTTGAGCCCTATTCAATGAACTTTTTGGTACCACTGGGGCCCATTCAGAGACTTGTGTGTTCGGACTCGATCTTATGGAGCCCGGCCTCATTCAGGGAATCACATTCAGGATTTGCTTATTTTTCCGAATAACTTACACTGTTGCAGTAAGTGAATTCGGACCCGAACGACATGTCAGGTTTACCAATTGCCCAGTTATGATAACTCGAATTACCAACCCAAGCTTGATCAGCTTTGTACAAATTACTGTTTGTGCTGAATGCCTCTGAAACATTAACTTTGGTTTTGTTTGAATAATTAATTCTCACTTCTCAATGCGTCATTTTGATCAGAATTCTCAATTGTGGCAATATCAGCTCCAAGTGATTGACACTTATTAACAGCTTCGTCATAATTTGCTTTTCCCTCTATAACAGCATAACAGTTACTGTCATATTCAATCCATCCAGAATCACAATTTTGAGTACAACTAGAAGTAGAAGACGACTGAGAAGCTATTTTCGTGGTAGCCTTCTTGGTTGAACTTCTTGTTGTCGTTGTCGTTGTTGTTGTTGTTGTCTTCTTCTTTGTCGTTGCTTTGGTTGTTGTCTTCGTTTTTGTCGTGGTTGTTTTAGCATGCGTTGTTGTTGCGTTTGTTGTTTTCGCAGTGGTTGTTTTTGGAGTTGTCGTAGTCTTTTTTAGAGTAGTTATCACAAAAGAGATGATACTAGTTTTTCGTGTGGTATCAGTTGTAACGGGGGTGGTGGTAGTTGTCGTTTGTGAAGTTGAAGTTTCACTCCTTGTAGGCTTTCTTGTCGTGGATTCAAGTATTGATGTAGTCGCAGTGGTTATATGCGATGTTCCAACAATCGTCGTTTTTTTAGGTGTTGTGGTCGGTACGGTAGTGGTAGTTGTTATTGTTGGTGTAGTGGTAGTCGGTTTAGAGGTTGTTGTAGTCATAGGTGTGATTGTAGTTGAAATTGGTATTGTAGTAGTTGTGGGTGTGGTTGTGGTAGTTCGCATGGTCGTTGTTGGTGTAGGTGTCGTAGTTTCTGTTGATGTTGCTGTTGGGGAAGTAGTGATTCTAGGTGTGGTCGTGGTGGTTGTAAGTGTTGTAGTTGTAGTTGGTGTAGTAGTGGTTGTGGGTGTAGTGGTGGTTGTTGGTGTTGTAGTTGTGGTGGTTGGTGTTGTTGGGGTCGGGGATGTTGTGGTAGTAGTGGCTGTGGTGGTTGTTGTGAGTGTTGTAGTCGTAGTTGTAGGTGTAGTTGTAGTTGTGGGTGTAGTAGTGGTTGTAGGTGTAGTTGTGGTTGTTGGTGTAGTTGTGGTCGTGGTTGGTGTTGTAGTCGTTGTGGATGTTGTTGGAGTGGTTGTAGTAGTTGTAGGTGTAGTTGTGGTTGTTGGTGTTGTTGTGGTAGTGGTTGTTGTGGTAGTAGTGGTTGTTGTTGTGCACGAATACGCAACGGCTGTTGTAGTTGCTGGAAAACGTTACCGAAAATCAAAAGTCGGAACTCCAAATAAATATGAAAAAAATGTTTGTGTTTTATCTTTATTTTCATTCGTTTTTTGTAAATGGTAACTCGAATAAAAAAAAAACTTGTAGCCCGGATGTTCGAAAGCCCTGTCCCTTGCTTTATTAGGCCCGTCAGAAAACCCTCGGAATGGCCCGGTCCCGACTTCAGTTTCTCAGAGCTGCGAATAGAATTTTTGAAAAAGTTATGGGAACCAACCATTTCTACACTCTTCTTCGCCTTGGAAATGTATATGAAAAAAAAAAACTAAATTTTCGGATATATACTTGAAGCCAGTTTCCAAAATAATTTCGGAACCAACCATTTCTGGAACTTTTGTGAATTGACGTTTCGAAAGTCTGTGTTTCGGTTCAAAAAAAAAACATGAATCGGTCAATTTCATGTTATGCGATATAATTTTTCGATCATCGGTTGAACTGAACAACGTGTTTATGTAATCCCTTTTACCACTAAAATTTGCAAATTTACAATTTGACAAATGGAACATCAACAAGATAATAGACTAAAATGTTTGATTTTTTCTATAGAACTCATTGGTTAATAATCAGAAGTACTCAAAAAATGCAGCACGACAAATTTTAAAAGTATCGTGGCTAGGGCCAGTTGGGCCCTTACAAGGGAACTACATAGAGGTGTTAACGGACTTTGAGATGGGATATATGTCACCCGGTAGAGTTTTTCATGCTGATTATGATGCCGTATCAAACTTTTGCAAAGCTCCACACAGAAGGCTGAAAATCACATTTTTGTGATAAATTTGAAAATTTAAAATTCCTCCTAACTTTTTCAAAATTATAAGTTTACAAAAAAAAATGAATGGATCTGATAGGAAATTTAATAATCTACACGATGGTGATTTTGAAGTTCCGAAAAAATAATGAAAAAGGTGTGATTTTTCGAAAAAACATGAAAAATCAGAAAAAAATCTTCAAAATTTAGTCATTTTCACGTTTTTCAATGCAATTTTTTTTTATTTTTCACGTTTTTTTGATCTATCTTTTTTATAAAAAGTTTCAGGCTCATTTTTTCGTTTTTAAATGCTCCTATCGTTCCTAGCATGCCAAATAACCCTTTAGTAGTCTCTCATCACTAAAAAAATTCAAATTGAACAAGATATTTCAATTTTTGTGCTCAAACTTTGAGCTCGATTTTCAGCTTTCTGTGTGGAGCTTTGCAAAAGTTAGCTACGGGATCTTGATCAGCGTGAAAAACTGTATCGGGTGACACATGTCTCTTCTAAAAGTCCGTTAACACCTACTTGTAGTTCCCTTGTAAGACGGACCACAGGTCCGCGTGAACTCGGGACATTTTTGAGACAGAGAAAATTTTTTTAAAAGAAATTTTACCTATCGGATTTAAAGGAATAGCGTGAAAAAGGGAGAACATTTTTCAAAACAAACATTGTGCCAGGGCTTTGTAACAAAAACTATTTTTCAATGGTACCCGAATACAAGTCCCTGAATGGGGCCCAATATGAAAAAAAGAGGAAAGATGAAAAAAAATTCCGATGATCACCGGTTTTTGACCAAATTCAGCCTCTTTTGTTGGATCCCATTCAGGGTGATAAGAATGGAAAACTCGATTTTTTTTTGCGTGAAACCCATTCAGGAAATTATGGGTCCGGCTCTTTTTTCATCTTTTCCAGTGAACATTTTGGTACCATCCAGGATCAATTTTCGGCCTCATCTAATAAGCCCCGGTCCTATTCAGTTGGCCCCAGTCAGGATTTTCCATATTTTTGTCAGTTTTTGATACCCTGTTATGTAAGATATTTGCAAGATATAACTTACGTGCAGATGGATCATATTGACAAAGAGGAGTGGCTGTATCCTCATCGCAATCATAAATATTATCGAATTGTCCAGGAGTATAACTAGAAGTCAAATGTAACAAAGGTTCTTGCCAAATCTGAAATCATATTAGAGTATTCGAATAATATTAGAATATTTCAATCAATTACAGTAACACATCTCGTAGTTGGATCAACAGCTTCCGGCTGATCCGATTGCCACCAAATATAATCAAAATCACTTCCATCTGTCCAAACCCATGTTGAATTGTCGCACTGAAAACTCTACATTTTTTCGAAAATCCGATAAGTTTAACTTACCGATCGAATCAAACCAATCCACAAATCTTCATAAGTTCCTAATAGAAATTCTTTGGTGGCAAATGTATTGGCTAGCCATTCAGCTTGAGCCTGATTATGAACACTTGCTAGTTGAGCATTCTGACTGAGACAATAAGCATTGGCAGCATTCCAAGTTGTATCATCAGTTGTTTTATAGCATAACCCATTACCCGAATATTGTGTCCAACCAGAAGCACAGGCAACGGTTGAAGAATCGGCTAACACTAAACCCGCATCAGCGTCATTATCATCACTCAGAACAAGAGAGGATGAAGAAGATGCAGATGTGATAGAGTAGTTCAAATAGTTGTTCACAATCTTCGACTCATCGTAACCCGTATTTTTCAGTTCATTCAAATTTTTTCGAAGAAAATTATTCACGAGTCGATCTCGATTCACATCATCTGAAAAATCATGGAACTTTTTGGAAATATTACACGTTTTCCTCACCAGCACTTGTAATATGAACAAGGAGAACAAAAAGTATTGGTAACATCAAAAATTTAACAAAAAAAACTATTTTAAATTGAACATTCAAAACCTCGAACTAATCGGTGATCTCATTATCGAAACAGTACAATTTGCGAACATTTTATATTGTGGTGTTATTTTTGAAATAAAAATGTTTATTGAAAAACTTTTGAATTGAAAGAAGGCTGGAGCGGCCCTAAAACATGGCTAGAACCGATTCCAAAACTATAAGGTCTTTTGTTTTTTCAAAGTTGGTACCCATTACACATAAATCTCAATAAAATCATTTATGAGACACAGTCTTATGTTTTCTCAGCAGTTATAACTTCACTCTTCTTTTGGTACGGTTTAATGAATTCCTTATCAGCCTTTGCATTTTCCTTATTCAAATCACTGGCAATTGCCGGTGTCGCTTTAGCATTGGTGACAGTTGGCGGCAATGGTGGTGGAAGCATTTGTTGGAATGAAATCTCCAAATTGGCCGAAAGACAAATGACAGCCGCCGCATTCGTAAATTGATTACAATAGTTGGGCACAGAGAATACTGTTATAAGACGGCGACCAGTCATCATTTCATATCCATCTTGAACAACCTGTTAATTCGAAAAATGTTGATCAACATTGCAAAATGCTTCAACCAACCTGATGAGCTCGAATAATCAAATCAATTTCGAGCAATTTACACGCCTGTTCAACAACTGCCTTGCCGAACATATAACTAATTCCACGAATCGAATGGAACCATCCTTCGCCCTTATTCGTTGGATCCGACCACAACAAATCAATCAATAATCCACGATCCAGTGGTTCACACGGACGCGGAATCTGACGGATAATGTCGAGACTGGTGAGTTCAGGCGACAATCCACCGTGCATACAGAGCACTTTTTTCGAGATCAAACCAGCCATCGGGATACGATTGAACAACGACTGAAAGTCCCACCAAAGACCAACACCATACTTGTATTGACATTCGACATAGAAGCCATAGATCTGAAGAGAAACAGTGTTATGAAGAAACCACAAAAACAAACGATGTGCACCTTATTAACACTTGGTGTTTCGTGATTTCCTCTGAGAATATAGATTCTGTCTCGATAACGAATTTTGAGACAAAACAAGAGCATTAGAACTTCGATTCCCTGTGGTCCTCGATCGACATAGTCGCCCAAAAATATCAATTTCTCTTCTGGAACACGACCAATCATGTCGAACAATCTGTTGAGATCTTGGAATTGAGCATGAATATCGCCGACCACTTTGATTGGTGCTTCACATTCGCATAGATTCGATTCTTCCATGAAAACTTGTTCAACCAATCGAAGAATTGCAATGATTTCATAACCGGGCATAATGTTGCAAATATTGATGTTTGTGTTTCCATAGAGAGCTGAAACAAATGCACATTTTATTGGCCTGGGCCGAATTCTCAAAAATATATAATACTCGATTCCCCCGAAAAATCCAGATAATTTTTCTATTTCTCGAAAAAAATCAAAAACGGATTAATAGCAGTACGGTGATATCATAGCATCCTACATTTTTCTGTGTTTTTTGCATTACATTTTTGAAACAAAATAACATGGCCTTTAACCTAACAAAAAAAACCAGTTTTTGGGAGGATTCTTCTCTTATCTTTACAAATAATCAAATGGTGATATCATGAAAGGGCATTTGACAAAACGAGCCGGAAAAACACACTCACTATTAAGGCGTTTAATCGCATCATCCATCCAGTCAGACACTTTTTGGTCAAGTGGCGGTTTTGCTGATGGCTCGGCAGATTTTGCGGCTGATGGCTCTGCCGATTTGTTCGACTCGGTGTTTTCAGCTGATTTCGTGTTTTCTGAAAACAGAAAATGAAACAGAGAATCCGAATGTTTTTTTTTCGGAAAATCCCAAATATCTACGTGGTTTTTTCTTGGTTACTGTAACAAAATTCGAAAAACATTGTAGTGACGCCAAAGAAGTGAGATGTACCAGTTGCCAAATCCCGCAAATTGTTTGCAATACGTTTTCACTCACCTTCTGAAAAACCATTTAAACTTTTATTTTTATTGTCACTCCGAAAAAAGTTGACCATTGGAAGAGTGAATTTGTGGTCGTCGAAACTACCGTATAGGATGAAAGATCAAAAATAATTTTTTGAGTCTGAGAATTTAATTCTTGTAAAACAGTTGTACTTCGGCCAAATGGTGTTAGAAAAGTTTGTGAAAATTTTTAAATGGGGGCAAATACTGGATCGGACCTTCTGAATAGGACCAGGTCCGATTTTATCGGACCCAAAAATAACCAAATCTGAATCGGACCTGGTCCGTTTATGTGGTCCGATTCAGCAAAAATCTTGATAAAAACGGACCGGGTCCGATTTCTTCGCTCTGGTCCGATTCAGACACATTTTTTAGGTTTGGGTCCGATTCAGATTTGGTTATTTTCGGGTCCGATAAAATCGGACCTGGTCCGATTCAGAAGGTCCGATTCAGAATCTACCATTTTTCAGGCGTACAAAGTTTATTTTTGATCTACCTTCTTTCATTTATCCTATACGGTAGCGGGTTTCTCTTCCATTCTAAAATTTTCGGATTGACAATACAGTATCATTTGACAAAATGATTAATCTATCAGTTCTTTGATTTTCAAAACCTACAGTATCCCAGAAGATTTCTGATCTTTTTTGTTATAAATTTTTTTAAAAAAAGAAATCCAGTTTTACTACAATTCTTGTTTTTCGTTTCTACTCGGGTTGATGATAAAAATCTTATTGACAAAAATATGAAAGTGCATTAGAGGCATGTTACAAAAAATTGATATATTTTTCTTCTTCCATTTTTGCCCATTTTCCGGACTAACCTGGTTTATTGTTGTTCGAATCGGTAGACATCTCTCTTCTCAGTTGTGTTCTTCTTTTTGAACTGTTTCGAAACCTGGCAAAATAAACTGTCCCGCATTGTTTTCTCTTTTTATACTTGTTTTTTTGTGTGTCACGTCCACGTTTTCATCCTTTTTTTTGTGGCTGATAATCGTGTACATTTATCCGCTTTTTCTTCAGATCTCAAACACCTTCTCGAATTTCCGATTAAATTATATTTTTCTCGTTTTTTTTCCAGTAGGCTCAAAAAACCAGATTTAGGTTTTTTTTGTTTTTGAGAATTGGATTAGTCGTTTGTTCTTTTGAAATGTTAATTGGAACCTTTTTCCTGAAAACAAAAATGGATTTTCTCCAAAACGCACTTCTCTTCGTGTTCTTGTCGACATCATCTGTCTATTCGAAATTTTTTGAGCGGAAAACAGAATTTCCAGCCGCCCGAATCGAAGTTTTCATCCAGTTAGACATTTTATGACAAGGAAGACTTCCGACTTTTCAAAAATCCACTTCCCGGTCAAAAAAGCCGACCTTTTAAACGTCTTTTTTTCAGAGCCGGGAATAGGATTTTTTTTAAGTTGTGGAAACCATTTCTAGACTATTGCTTATCTAGAAAAACTGTGAGTTGTATATGTGAGTACTCAAACTCGGAATTTTTTTTAGGCCCCTTTCCGGCCTGGCTTTTTTTCTGGCCTTCGAGTAAAAAGTCTGGCCAAGACCAGGCCGATGAGAGCGGTCTTCCGGCCGGTCCAAGAGAGCCCAAATCTCACCCCTGATTTTCTAGAAGAACAAGAGTGTAGAAATAGTTCCCACAAATTTTCGTTTCTCTCAGAATCTGACGTTCAAAAGTCGGCCCGGTATTTTTTGACCTAAAAACAACTTGTAGTTTTTGGGTTGGGCTCTCGAGGGGGCTCCAATCTCACTCCTGCCCGTTTCAAGAAAAAATCGATGTTTTGTGTGTTTTCAATGCTCATTGTCAGGTCAGCAATTTATTTGCTTCACCATATTCTCAGTGCTGCCACCAGAAAACAATTAAAAATGCATATAAAAATATCTAAAATTATTTTCAGCAAGTTTTTTGTTTGGTTTCAGAGCCAAAAACAATGGGCACGTCACAAATGTTATTGATTTGACGTTTATGAGGATTTATCAAACTGGCCAGTTCTTTGTAGGACACTAAATTAAAAAAAAAACGGCTTCTAAAACTAATCCTTCATACACGATTTTGAACTTTCCATTTTTGAGAAAAAAGGCGTATGAAATCATATTTTTTCTGTATTTGTGCTTGACGAATTCTATTTATTAGTCAGACACATTTTTTCTTTTGAACTTTTTTGTAGCTTATAATGAATTTTCAGCGATGCCAATGTTTTGAACTCGAACATTTTCTTTGAAGATTTCTTTTTGAGACAAAAATGAGAAATACTATGAGATTTTCTAAATATATTTTTGAATTTCTAGGCTAGAATGTAGCCAGATTTCATCGCTTTTTGCCGAGATAATGTGGTTTTTTGTTGTAAAAATAACTGCAAAAACCAGGCCTGAAAAGATTCGTCATCTGCAAACAAAAGTATTGTATTTCAAATTAATTATATGTGCAAAACCGAGACATGGGTTTAAGAATACAATGTGAGTAGAAATATTATTTTCTTGAACTTTTTCAGTTTTTCGTGTTTTTACTTCGCTTGTCAATTTGGTTTTTTCCAATTCGAATGATTTCAAAGCTGTGCTCGGCTCGCAAACTAAAACTTTTACGAAAACAAGTTTTCGAACAATAGGTTTACCTTGATAAATCAATTTCGTCTCGATCTTTTACCCAGAAAAAGAAATATCTTTTCACACACTTTTTTTTCTCACGCTATTATATCAACTTTGTTTGAACCCCTCTCATTCCACAAATACTTTTTTCCAGAATTAATATTCGACAACAAAAATGTTATCGGAGTATTATTTGAATGTTCCTCATTCTCATCAAAGGAGGTTTGCCAATTCTTCTTCAAAATCGAGAAAAAATAATGTTTGTTATAATGATTTTCAGAAGCAGCGAAGGGTATTTGAACCTGAATGACATGTTGTCAAATTGTGAACAAACCAAGGAAAAACATCCGTGTTTGAGAAAACGAAGAGGAACAAATCCATCTCTATTCGATGGACATTTGGTGGATGCGTTGAGAAAAAACTACGAGCTGGGTAGGTTGTTTCGGGTTGGCCCGAAAATAGAGTACTGTAGTTTGTGTAGTGTGTGCCTTATTTTTTCTCATATCCGCTACAACATCATCATTTTTTTCGAAAAAAAAAACATTTTTCGATATCATTCGTTTTCGCTCGTGTTGCTCTCTTCCAATCAAATATATGTTGGATTTTCAGAATTTTTTGAATTTCTTTCAAAAAATATGAAAACCCCCAAATGCTATAACATTGTGCCATTTTCAACACAAACTCATATTATGAAATTATTATTTTCATTACTTCTCACATCAGAAGGATTTTTTTCCACGAAAAATGTCTGAAAATATTTAGTGTAAAAAACAGGCTGAAAAAATAGTGCAAAAATGAAAACTTGGATGTTTTTTCGAGAAATGGTTTGAAAAAGAAACAAATCAAAATGTTGTTTATCGGCGTATTCAATCTCTTTTTCAAACAATTACTTTTTCGCGAGGGAGGTTTTATTAATTTCAAAAATGGCAGAAAAGTGAAACTTGTTTCAGTCGGTCAACAAATTCTCGAATGACCTTTAGAATTTTTTTTCTATCTAGCTAAATAATTATCTGTGAAATGTTGATTTTTCTGAGTCTGAGAAGGCGAATGGAAATTATACTCGTTGTCTTTTTCACAGCAGAATTTTCTCTGAATTCGTAATTTTTTCTTTCGAGAAAAAAATGATCGGCTTTCCTATTTTTTTTCGTTCTGAAGGTCATCAAGTGACCCGACCTGACCAAACCCTAAAAAGTTTTACACACTTTCAAAAACCAAAAAAAAAAATCCATTTTTTATTCACCTGAAAAAACCAGGTTCTTCAAGTGCCTCCCAAAAAATTAGGCCTCTTTTAGAAAGACAAAAAAGTGAAAATTTTTTAAGGGAAAAACCAGATCAGGCTTATTTATTCGTTATCATCTCTCACTTTTTTTTGGCTTAGTTGCGCAATCTGTTTTTGTGACGTGTTGAAGTTTGATTTTCAGCAAGTTTTCGACAAATTCTAAGGCTAATTGAAAACTGGTAATTTGTCATTATAATCCTATCAATTTTTGGAACAATTTTAATTTTTCAAAAAAAAACTTTGTTTCTCAAAAACCAGGCGGAAACTAATAAGACATTGTTTTAATTAACATTGTTGATAAAAAAACACAAAATGAGATAACCAGTTATTATTATAGTAAGTTCTATCTTCACACATTTTCATATTGATTTGTATTTTCAAACTTTTTTTCGGACCGGCCCGATTTGTATAGTTTATTTTACAGTTACTGCTCTTGCTGACATTGAAAACAAGGACGAAAAGGAGAAAGACGACAAGAAAACAACTAAAAGTTTGACATCGTGAGTTCGGGGCCGAATTTCCTGATGACGTATGTAGAATAGTGGGCTGAAAATGAGTTCACATTGTGAGAGCGTCTTTACTGAATTAACAAAGTCTCTGCTCGCTCTGGATCGAGATTTGATATGAGGACTCAATTTTGTGTTCTCCAGAAGTCTAGTTTCTGAAAAAAAAAACAAAGCTTTGAGAAATCTGTTCGAATAGTTACACTCAAGTGTGAAACATGAGTAACCGAGAGGGTCGAACCTTTTTCTGACTTTCGGACGGCATGAAATGACAGTCTCAAATGTGATTGTACTTCAGTTCCGGGCCGAATTTGGTTGGCCAAGAATTCTGAAATATAAATCTAGCCAGTCCAATTTTTCATTCGAAATCTGTGAATTATTTTCTGTTGTTTTGAGTTTACACTTTTTTGGAAGTATTTTCCAACTCTTTGATTATTTCCCACAATAAATACTCATTATGAATATTTGTATCGTTCCCAAAAAAAGGTGCCTAATTTGTACATATGATTATTAGGTAGAATTCGTAACTATGGCAATCTATAATAACTTTTCTCCATTTTTCAGCATTTTTCTACATTTTCCAACCATATTTCTGTACTTTGTTTGTTTTTCAGCACTTTTATCAGTTAAACTACTTACTTTCTTTTTCAAAAATATGACGATGACCATGATGTTTGATTAGTGTAAAAAAAAAGAACTGTTGAGAAAGCTTCTTCTGAGTCATAGTTAGAAATAAAAAATGAGAAAAAAGGAAAAGTTTTGTGTGTTCGAGATAAAATCTAGAGGGCCTTTGTGTGTCTGTGTTGTGACCCTGTCTTGACCTTGGACACTTTTACATTTCGTGGATTTGTTTTTAGACACTTTTCGATCATTATGTATTTATTGTGATTGTTTCACGTGGCCACTTCAAATGACCCTGTCTTGCAAATATACTTTAAGTGCATTTTTGGAGAATTTGCTTTATTTCAAATGAGTCATCTTTACACAATGTGATTCAAGCAAAGTTTAGATATATATTCTTCTTATCCAAGTCTAACAAGGGAACTATGATAGCTTACTAACGGACTTTGAAATGAGATATATGCTCACCGATGGAGTTTTTTATGCTGATCAAGATCCCGTAGCTAACTTTTGCAAAGCTCCACACAGAAAGCTGAAAATCACCTTTTTGTAATCAGTCCAAAATTTTTTAAGTCACCCTAACTTTTTCAAAGTTTTTTACTCATGAAAACTAATTAGTGGATCTGATAGGAAATTCAATTCTCTACACGATGGTTTAATTGAAATTTCAAAAAAGTTTTGAAAAAGGTGTTTTTTTCTGAAAAAACATGAAAAATCAGAAACAATTTCTGAAATTTAATAATTCTCACGTTTTTAATGCAAATTTTCTAGTTTTTCACGTTTTTTTGATCTACCTTTTTTATAAAAAGTTTCGGGCTCATTTTTTCAGCGTAACAATCACAATTTCGAGGTTTTTAAGTGCTCCTATCGTTCTTGGCACGCCAAATAACCCTTTAGTAACTTCTCATCACTAAAATAATACAAATTGAACAAGATATTTCAATTTTTGTGCTCAAACTTTGAGCTCGATTTTTAGCTTTCTGCATGGAGCTTT
The DNA here is from genome assembly GCA_963572245.1 of Caenorhabditis sp. 8 KK-2011. Taxonomy (NCBI): domain Eukaryota; kingdom Metazoa; phylum Nematoda; class Chromadorea; order Rhabditida; family Rhabditidae; genus Caenorhabditis; species Caenorhabditis sp. 8 KK-2011. The sequence goes on from OY751549.1 coordinate 4,363,755, forward strand.
GCAAAAGTTAGCTACAGGATCTTGATCAGCGTAAAAAACTCTATCGGGTGACACATGTCTCATCTCCAAGTCCGTTAGTAAGTTTTTCACAGTTCGCTTGTAAATTAATTTTTCGAAACCCCTCTGACAGAATCTACCCATACCAAAGCAATCATAGCGAACATTCGTTCAAATTTTTTAACTTTGCCACTGTATATGAAAACAATTACGGAAGGACATTTTTTCAGTGTGTACTTTTGTCTCTCAATGTTTTTGCACATTTTTCTAGATCAGACACAGTTTTTTGGATGTGGCCTTAACCGGAGAAAAAATATTTAAAAAATAGAAATTCAGAGAAAAGGTTACGAAAATTAATTTGATTTACCACGTCAAATTTTCTCAACATTTTTGGGACCTTAAAAACAAATTGGGATTTTTTAGCCTGAGGTTCTGGTTTTTAACCAGAAATTAGCAATTTTTCAGGAAAAAGTTAGCTCGGGAATGTTCTTTCGACATACCATTTACCTATTTATTCGCACATTTTTCCTTAAAGGGGGAGTTTGACGAATAATGAAGTTGTTTTAAAAATGATCAGTACCCTCAAAATAGTAAAACCCCAAAGGGAATTTTTACCGAAAAGCCTAGGAAAAATATTCCAAATTTTTTGACCACGTATAGCTATACGTGCAAACTTGAAAATTTGGAATAATAGCACGTATAGCTATACGTTGAAAAAAATTTGGAATCATTATTTTCTCGAGTACTAGACTTTTTCTCCAAAATTCCCTCGAGCATTATACTATATTTTAGGTACTCTTTATTTTAAACACAACTTGCTCATTCGTGCTACCCCCCCTTTAAAAAACCTATATTATTTTCGAAAAATGTTCTCGAAACTGATTAGAGTAGAACCGGCCCTGAGTTACCATAGTTCGAATGGTTTATGTTGACGTGAAAGTTTTACGCATTACTCATCTCGAAAAAAAACGACGAGGGTTTCTAGAAAAACAAAAGTTCAGAAAATGTTTTCTGCTTTTTTTTTCAGAAAGTTCTACTCGCAGCTCAAAGAAACTGACTTTTGATACTTGGTTTTTTGAAGGACAAGAAAACAGAAAAACCCCGGTCCGAATCGCGATTTTCGGGCCTGACCGGGCTTTCAGATTTCGGTTCTGAAAGAATGTAGCGAATAAAAACGTGACCCTAATTTGTTCCACTTCATTGTAAAACCATTTTCTATGTGTCTCGTTTACTCTTCAAAATTTATTTCTGATACGACATAACTAGGAAAATCTCACCTATTTTTTCATTGAGAATTTCAATCTCAGAACTACCAGAGTTTTGGAGACCAGATTACTGTAGAATATATTCTCTCGAATCTGATGAAATATTCAAAGTTTCGATGTTTTGTTACTATTTGCTTATTTATTTCTAAGAAACTATTATTTAGCTGATGTTTATGCATGTTTTGAAATTTTCGACACCACAAAAACATGTTTTTCTACTTCATATATCATTATTCTCTATTTTATGAAAAACTTTTTCTAAAAAGTTTTTGAGAAAGTTATTTTTGGTAATTTTATTAGAAACAAACTCCAATCAAATTCAAGTCCCAAAGGTTTTGTTAAATATTAAAAATAGCTTGTATTTTACGAAGTTTGAGAGTTTTTTGTTCGAATTTCATTTCTTTTTTTTTTGAATTACCTATGAATGTCTAACCAAAACTATGAATAAAAAGTGTAACATTCTTTTCGATTCAAACTTTTTGCCTGTAATACATTTTTCATTACCGCCAGGAGAAAAATTTCTAATTTTTCAAAATATTTATGCAAATTTTCAAATTTGTATTTTTACAAGATAACAAGTACAACAATTTTTATTATCGCTAATAATAACAACGTGACATAAAAAAGGACTTATATTTCCAAAGTGGTAAATATTATCAAATTCATTTCGAATTTCGATTACTTGTATGAACTATTCACAATCATTGAGAAATCCTTTCAAAAAGTGAGAAAATATTTAACTCTGAAATAGATCTCGTCTTGTTTGCAGAATGGTCCGTGGTGGTCCACCGCAACACCATCCACGTTCATATTCAACATCAATACCTGCTTCGAAATGGAGAAATGATGAAAGTACTTCAATATCGTCAGCTGATTCTGCATTGGGTGAGTATGACACAATTTAATTGTCCTACTTAAAAATTGAAACTTCTATCCAACCCTATTCCACTTAGATCATAATTTTTCAGATGACTATGTTTCACACGATAAAAATGCTCGATTCCAATGGCTAAGAAAAGAGATCAAAAGTTTTGTGGATGATGTAATCGATGCATTCGAAGCCGGAAGTGCTCCAATCGAATCATCAGCTGATCAAGAAAATCAAAAGTTATCAGCAGTTCAACTTCGAAAAGATCTAAAAAGATTCTGCACTTCGGTAACCCCTTATATGGAAGTTCTTGCCGCATTATACGATTTGATCATGTGGCGTAATCCCCTTTCAACACTTCTTCTTGTCCTTGTTTTTGTCTATTCTCTTTTCCGTGGTTGGACAGTTCCTCTTATCTTGGGCCTTCTTCTCCTTCAACTATCTATCAATTATTTGGCAACTGTCAAGAATATTCAAATTGGATGGATGTTTGTGCCTCGAAAACCAGTAACTCTTCCGAAGTTCGATATAAGTGGTGCTCAATTGATTTTCGATATTGCCAAGTTGGCTCAAAAACTGTTGAGATTCTCAACAAATCTTCTTGAAAAAATCGAGAGTTTATTCATGTGGAAAAATCAAAAAGTATCAAAAGTGTTTTATTGTTTGGTTGTTTATTGGCTGGGTTGGTCAATGATGTTCACAATTGGAACATGTCTTGGATGGACTATTCTCACAATCGGAATCAGATTGTTCTTCACAACATATTTGTTCGACAAATTTCCGCGACTTCGAAAACGATTTGATACCTATGGATATTTCTATCGTAATCTGCCGTTGCGATCAGTTAATACACCGAGAAGTAATCCACCATCTTCAAGATCTGAGACAAAATCAGTTGATGTTGACGATCGATGTGTAAGTCAAATGGGGGGTCAAATAAAAAAATGTGATCAAAATATAGTTGAATGTTTGGAACAATGAACACATCGTGTTCTCGGCGGAAAAATCGCACCTTTTTGCTGCAAACTTTATTGCAAACTGGGTCCGGCCCTCGTTTTTTCAAGAGTTTTGCTGGATCGAGCAGGAGGAGTTTTGGCTCCGGGACATTTCGCAGCCAGACGTTTCGCAGCCGAACATTTCGCAGCCAGACATTTCGCAGCCGAACATTTCGCAGCCAGACATTTCGCAGCCAGACATTTCGCAGCCAGACATTTCGCAGCCAGACATTTCGCAGCCGGACGTTTCGCAGCCGCATTAACTTTTGAAAAAAAAAGGTGTTGAATTTTTTGGTTTTTTGGTTTTTCAGGTATGGCGAACAACGTGGTGATGTTTGTTTTGCACCAAAATGAAGGCGCACCTAAGTTTTCACGTATTTTACGTGAAAAATCGATTGATGCGAATTTTGTTGAATTTTTGAGACAAGAAATATTTTGCTATGGCGAACAACGTGGTGATGTTTGTTTTGCACCAAAACAACACATTTTTGAAAACATTTATTTTAAAAAGTTGAAACAGTAAACAAACACATTTCGAAAACAAAAAAAAAAAGTAAAAAAAAAACAGAAACAAAGATTTAGACGTATTTTTTCACCGCACGAATGGCTTTGAGAAATGGAATTCCTGTCAACAGAGCTCCTGCGGCGTTTTTTTTCTGCATTTCGAAAAATGTTGTTCTCTGTGCAATTTTAACAATTTTGGTGCAAAACAAACATCACCACGTTGTTCGCCATAGCAAAATATCTCTTGTCTCAAAAATTCAACAAAATCCGCATCAATCGATTTTTCACGTAAAATACGTGAAAACTTAGGTGCGCCTTCATTTTGGTGCAAAACAAACATCACCACGTTGTTCGCCATACCTGAAAAACCAAAAAACCAAAAAATTCAACACCTTTTTTTTCAATAGTTAATGCGGCTGCGAAACGTCCGGCTGCGAAATGTCCGGCTGCGAAATGTCTCGGCTGCGAAACGTCTGGCTGCGAAATGTCCCGGAGCCGGAGTTTTGCTGTTGAGCCTCGTAAATCAAAAAAAAACGCCCTAGTTAAACAACTATTCTGTCAAAATTTGTGACTTGATTTATTGAAAAGAACCCGGTCCGGTTTTTCAAACTCTCGTCTTAGTGAACATCTAAGAAATGTTGCTTGTTTTCAGAATACTCCAATGAGCAGTAGCACAAGTCGTTTGAACTTTCTCGGCGAAAAATTCTCGTCTCGTCTCGGCAGCAATTTCAATTTGGACCAAAGTGCGGCTGTCAGTCTTCTTCTTGGTCACAATCATCCGAAACCCTCTCCACCTGTCAGTTTCGACAATACTGTTCCAACATCGCACTTCGACGAACCTCTAATCGATGACAACACCATCGATTCGCCCACTGATCTTGCTCAACTGCATTCAACATCGCAATCATCGACACAAAATGAGATTCTTCCCGAGATTCCGATGATGAGAAACGCGTCAACGATAACACCTCCAACAAGTTCGTCGATTGAAGAAGAAGAGGAAGAAGTCGAAGATAATGATACCGAATATCTACCATTGTATGCTGATCCAATTATTGATAATGTGATTGCATGTGAGTTTATATTCCACTACCCCCTTTCAGAACACTCATTCTGTTATAGTTCGAAGTTGTGTTATGAATGAGCGCGAAAAGATCTTCCCAATGGGTATAACTTCGGGAATATTATATTTGACTGATGCGTAAGTTCAAAAATCACAACACAATAAAAGATGATGATGATGTTGATTTTCAGCGCTCTCGTATTCCGTTCCCGCCAAACTACTGATCACAAAGAGCAACTAATGATGTTATTCCACGACATTTCAAATGTTCGAAAAGTTCAATCACTTCGTTCGATGTCTCTCATCACCGGAACTCGTAAGAGTCTCGAAATCGTCGTCGATGGTCGCAAAAAACCGGTGTCGTTCATCGGAATCGCGAAACGCGACGATTTTGTGACACGTGTTCAGTTGATGTGTCGAAATGCAGGAGCCAATGTGACCTTCTCCGAAACTTGAAATCTAAATTATTGAAACCATTTCTTTTGTTCAACAAATCCAGTCAGAGATTCTTGTAGTTTTATTGCACGGGTTTCCTCATTTCTGTTCTTCTTGTCAATTGTGTTTGTGAATGTGAGTGTAATATATAAATAATGTATTTTCAACAAAAAAAGTTTTTAAGAGCAATCGAACCACTGAACAGAAACAAAAAACCAGGCCTACAAGAGAGAGCCTAAAATGGCAAGTGTTTACGGTCTGTGATGCCTAAAATGGGCCCAAAACCAACATTAGTTTCTCTTTACAGTAATTCTGAGTTTTTTCATCCCGATTTTTTTACGCTCCAAGGTTTTTATTGAAAATTTCACAGAAAAAAGCTACAGTACATTTTTCGTAAATTAGAAAAGAGGCAAGAAATACACGTTTTCAAATGCGTGACCTGTTCCTTTTTTTTAATTCTATGCCTTCGGAAAATAATCAGTTTATTTTTTTTTCTACAATACAAAACAGTCACATCTTGGATAAAATTGTAAGTTTTCAGCTTCCACCTTGCCGGTTTTTCATCACAAAAAAAGAACAGACAGTTCAGTAACCAGCTAGTTTAAGATTCGGTTAGAATTGTATGTTTGTCGATTTATTCGAAAGAATAATTTCAGTTAAAAGATGGTAACACTAGTCGAATATCAACAAGATCGACACGGAAAAAGAAGACAACATTAGTCAATCCGAAAAGATGTATCGAGTTTGTACGTGTAACATCTCTACACATTTTGACAAATATACTAACTTCAGGTTCAATCAAAACACTCATCGAAGAAATTCGAATCAGGTTGTGCGGAGATTTTCAAAGAAGTTTATTTAGAATCACCAACGTTTTTTTTTTTATTTCAAACCCTCAAACAAGGAGAAAAATGCGAATGAAAGTGAGTCATCAGTAGATACTGTAATTACGAAAAAACAAGACCATTGGAAGAGAACCTCACAACTGAAATGCTACTGTACGTGGCCATGCCACGTTTCATTTTTCTGTTCTGTTGTAAATATTTCAAGTTGAAATTTTCAATAAGTCAGATGTTTGGCTCTACGATGCGACACGTGTACAAATACCGGATGTTGACTACTATCACGCATCGTATGTCGATGGAGCTCGAGCCAGTGAGGTATTCCGAAAAAAAAAACAATTAATATGGTTTTATTTATTTTTGTTTCAAATTAATACATTCTCGCACAAGCTCCAATGAACTGTGGTCAACAAAAAGAGTTTGTCAAAATGCTCCAACATGTGAAGAGTGATTCGGTCATCATTGTTGATGGAGCCGATGAAATCGGACAGTGAGTTGTTTCAAGGCTCCCTTGAGAATATGCTCCGAAAACTTTCCAGGTTTCTGATAAACAAGAAAGAAGGAGATAAAGCAGGCCTAAAGGTGTCAGCAGAAAAGTCATCGGACGATTTGAGTTTGTCAACATTTTCAACAAGCGGACTCAAAGAGGTCAAATGTGGTCGAATCAATAAATGGAGTAGTGACAAGATCAGCGAAACAGATCTAGTCGAAGCGCATGAGAAGATTCGAGAACACATTGGATGGGGACAAAAACAACCAATTGTTATTATGTGTAAAGACGGAGCCACGAAGTGAGTTGTTTTTGAAAATTGGCAGTGGTCTGAAACAAAAAATTGCAGAAGCGCCATATTTGCACTGATTGACACGGAGGCTGATCGATTCAGAGACAAGGCGAGAATAAAACTCTACTCTCAAATACTCTCAAATCTATTAGGTAATTTGAAAATGCTATGAAACAATTAGTCACAGTACATATATTTTCAGGAATTATCGATCGAATTGTTTTGACACAATGGAGAATTTCGAATTTGCTTGCAATACAATGATGGAGTGGTGTAAGAAGAGTAACAAGAAATGAAGAAACAAATAAAACTTCCATGGACCTAGAATAGTTTTCTGTTTCTTTTTTTTATTTTTTACAGGCCTAGGCGGAAACAAAACTGGAAATTCTCGAATTTTCGGAAACTTTACGGGATTTTTTTCCGATTTTTTTTTCCTAAATTGACGAAATATAATTCAGAAACAAGAGACAGAGACAGATCACGGATATTTTTGTGATCTACCGACAAAAAATTTCAAAACTTTGGAGATTTTGGTATTTTCGGTAGTGAAATACACACTGTGCTTCTGACAAAAATAACTATCTTTTCATGGTTTTGGGCGTTTACCAGGAAAGTTTCGAAAGTTCCGAGGTTTCCAAAAAACAATGTCGGAAATAAATTGCGAGCCATCAAAGGGTTCTTTCGAATCAAACATTGGCCGTATCTATGTCTAAATTCGGCCAGACATTGATGACCTTTCGGCTTTTGTGAAACGTTCTTGATGTAGCTGTTCAGTTTGATTTATTTATTTTATCAGAATTCGAGAATCGTTTTACGGTTACACTTTTTATTTCCGTTTTCAATTTGGAAGACAAAGATTGATTAGGCTAGCGAAGTTCATTTTTTATTGGGTTGAGAACGTTTACACTCGGAATGAATGTTGCAATATTTCCAGAAAAAAAAAGAGAAAGGGTGTAAATTCTTGAACATTTTGTAAGAATGTACATTTTCCAAGGACACAACTTTTCACATCAGTTTCGGACGTTTTTCAGCTGGGCCGGGCCTAGTGAGAAGAGTAACGTGTAAATATATCACGCGAGATTAAATTCAGATGAACCGAAAAATTGAAAACACGGACCAATGCTCTCGAAAAAGGTTAACTGGTTGATACAACATAAATATTGCGGTACTGTAGTTTGGCAGCCTCATAAATTTCCGATTTAGCAGCGCCTGGTCAACCTGAAAAATTGCCAAAATTTGAGAGAAACCAGTTTATTGTTGTCTTCATTGATGACCTTTGACGGTTGAAACTCTATTTTATTTGGAGGACATCGACCCAAAATTGAAATTCAAGGTTGTCAATGTTTCAGACCATTACCCATTGACGGGGGGCCCCTCGTTTCGAAGCATCAACAATCCGCCTTCGTATATTTGTCGTCTCGAAATTTGTTGAACCAAATCAAAAACAACATCAAATGACCTTTAAAACTAAATCAATTCTCATCACTTTTTTTTCTCGTCGACTATCTAAACAGTTTTTGTTGTCGACAACAGTTATCTAGGTAACTTTACATTCCCGTTTTGTTTCTGGATGTTGAACCGAACAAACAATGGCAGTGTTTAATCAAAAATGACAAGTAAAGAAAACATGTGTAAGATTTGAAATATGACATTGATGGTCATTTTTGTAACACGAGTCTATTATTGGGATACCTGGAATCAATCAGGATTACATCTTGCTCTGTAGAGCCACTCTCAGATCACATTAAATCCACCACCGAAAAACTCAGAAATGATGAACGGAGCACGTGAATTTTCCAAATAGAAAAAATGAAAAAAACAGGTTTTCAAAATTCGAAATTTGGATGTCAAGCGAATGATGCAGAATTGGTTTGAGCGGGTCCTTCGGACATTTCGGAACACCATACGATTTTCACCGAAATCAAATTCGAGTTATTTATGGGTAAAATATTCTCGATTAAAAATTGAGATTCTAAACTACACACAGACTATTTCTAAAGAAGATCATACCTTTTTGTGGCTGAAATAGTCTTTTTGTTACTTTTGATTAGGTCCCAGAGCGGACCTGTGGCCCTTCCTACCTAGGGACATTTTTTGGAAATCTCTTTTTTTTCAGTTGTATTTTTTTTTTGAACAATCGTTCCAGTTTTTGAAAAAAAAAACAGTGTTGACAATGAAATTTCTGCTAATTCTGAAAGTTGAACGGTCGAAAACCGAAGGTACTGGTCACTGAGAAGGGGACAATGAATGAATTTGATTCCGTTCTTCTTTTCATCAAACCTATTGCCAACTTTCAAATTTCAATTTCTCTAGAGGTCGTTTCATACAGAATGTTGGCGAAAATAATTGAGACTGTACTTTGATCTTTTTTTCGATCTAGTATCAATACAACAAAAATAGCAAGAAATATTATTTTGCTCAATGAATTTGCTTTTTTTGTTTCGCGCGCGCGCTCGACTTATGGGTCAGTTCCTATAGTCACCGACCCGTACTACTATCACAAATACAAGGTCGAATATATAAAGTAGCCGTTGTTTTGATGACGGGTATTAAACACGAAAAATATCTGAGTTTGATAAGAGAAATGAGAAATGAAACGAAATGAAGAAACAGTTTGGAGGCAGTTGAAAATAACATAAGTTGGGATAATTCAATAGGAAAGTTGGAAAAAAAACACTTCACTCAGAAACAACAGATGTCGGACCAGACCCAGGCCCAAGTTCATTTTTCTATTGACCTCCTCGGGCTCTGTTTTTCATTGAAAACACAGGTTTTTATTCAGTTTTCTCTTGAAACCAGGCATGTTCCTGGGCCGGCCCTCGGCGGCCCCGGAGCCAGTTTGCAAGGTTATCAGAACTTCTAACTCTGTGAAACCTTCGGTATTTCTCCGAGATAGACAAATTGTTGTCAAAAAACTGAACACACCGTTCTTGGTGAACTCCTAACTGATAGCAGGGCCGGACAGGGCCGGCCCTAGGAACATGTCTGCTTGAAATTCATACTTTTCAGTATCGCTTTTTTAACTTCAAAATCAGAAGGTTGTACAAATTGTGTCTCCAGAAAATTTTCACAGAAAATTTTCGTATATTCTGAATGGGTTCTTCAGAATGAGTGCGTTGAATGTCTGAAAGGGTGTCCATTTTTATTGTCTGAATGGGTTCAGAAACTGTCCAAACTCTAACGTGTTGAAATGTCTGTTCTTTGATCGTCCATCATGATTACAACACACATTTTAATGACTTCAACTCTATGTCAGGTCAAAAGAACCGTCACATTGTCTGGTGTTCGAGTGATATCTCTATATCTTTTACGACTCACATATCAGATAACTTCGAAAAGTCATCCGAATACTATCATCATCATCATAGCTAAACGTTCGTCGGGGAAAAAATGAAATGGGCGGGACATATCGTACGAGTATGGTTTCGGTAAACTGAAAAAAAAGAAGAAAAACCCCTGAGGAAATAGGTCTCTCAATTAGCAATACTATTTCTTCGAAGGAAGGAGTTTCTTGAAATTTCTGAGAAATGGTATAAAAGAATGTTGGATGGATGGTTTGTCACTGTCAAGTCGACTAACAAAATATGAAGGTGTTTGTTCTTCTCTCAATCATTGCTTTGGCTTCTTCAAGATCTGGTATGTTTCATTTTATATTTTGATCATGAAATATTGGTCAATTTGTATGTTGTTTTGTGACACAGTTACCTATATACGATTACATGTTGCAATTTTCAGTCGTGAAGAGAAATGCCTACGGAGATGAACAAGTGACTCCAGCCCCAGCTGCTCCAGCTCCAGTCGCCGCTCCAGTCGAGGAAGCCCCAGTCGCCGTTGCTGTCCCAGCCCCAGTTGCCGCTCCAGCTCCAGTTGAATGTGCTCCAGTCGCCGCCGCCCCAGCTCCAGTTGCCCAAGATTCCGGATACAGAAGCAAGAGAAATGCTTACGGAGATGAGGCCGTCACTCCAGCCCCAGCTGCCCCAGCCCCAGTCGCCGCTCCAATCGAAGAGGCTCCAGTCGCTGTCGCCGTCCCAGTTCCAGAAGTTGCTCCAGTCCCAGCCTGTACTCCAGTCGCTGCTCCAGCTCCAGTCGCTGCCCCAGCTCCAGTTGCTCAAGATTCCGGATACAGAAGCAAGAGAAACGCCTATGGAGACGAAGCCGTCACTCCAGCCCCAGCCGCCCCAGCCCCAGTTGCTGCTCCAGTTGAAGAGGCTCCAGTCGCTGTCGCCGTCCCAGTTCCAGAAGTTGCTCCAGTCCCAGCCTGTACTCCAGTCGCTGCTCCAGCTCCAGTCGCTGCCCCAGCTCCAGTTGCTCAAGATTCCGGATACAGAAGCAAGAGAAACGCCTATGGAGACGAAGCCGTGACCCCAGCACCAGCTGCTCCAGCTCCAGTCGCCGCTCCAGTTGAGGAAGCCCCAGTCGCCGTCGCTGTCCCAGCCCCAGTTGCCGTTCCAGCTCCAGTTGAATGCGCCCCAGTTGCTGCTGCTCCAGCTCCAGTCGCCCAAGAATCGGGATACAGAAGCAAGAGAAACGCCTACGGAGATGAGGCTGTTACCCCAGCACCAGCTGCTCCAGCTCCAGTCGCCGCCCCAGTTGAGGAAGCCCCAGTCGCCGTTGCTGTCCCAGCCCCAGTTGCCGCTCCAGCTCCAGTTGAATGTGCTCCAGTCGCCGCCGCCCCAGCTCCAGTTGCCCAAGACTCTGGATACAGAAGCAAGAGAAACGCCTACGGAGACGAAGCCGTCACTCCAGCCCCAGCCGCCCCAGCCCCAGTTGCTGCTCCAGTTGAAGAGGCTCCAGTTGCCGTTGCTGTCCCAGTCCCAGAAGTTGCTCCAGTCCCAGCCTGTACTCCAGTCGCTGCTCCAGCTCCAGTCGCTGCCCCAGCTCCAGTTGCTCAAGATTCCGGATACAGAAGCAAGAGAAACGCCTATGGAGACGAAGCCGTGACCCCAGCACCAGCTGCTCCAGCTCCAGTCGCCGCTCCAGTTGAGGAAGCCCCAGTCGCCGTCGCTGTCCCAGCCCCAGTTGCCGTTCCAGCTCCAGTTGAATGCGCTCCAGTCGCAGCTGCCCCAGCTCCAGTTGCCCAAGATTCCGGATACAGAAGCAAGAGAAACGCCTACGGAGACGAAGCTGTCACCCCAGCCCCAGCTGCCCCAGCTCCAGTTGCTGCTCCAGTCGAAGAGGCTCCAGTTGCTGTTGCCGTCCCAGCTCCAGTCGCCGCCCCAACTCCAGCTTGTGCTCCAGTTGCTGCTCCAGCTCCAGTTGCTTCTCCAGCTCCAGTCGCTGAAGACTCTGGCTACAGAGCATAAACACCTTCATATTATCTCAACAATTTCGAAAAACACGTCAGGATTTAACATTTTTAGTTTCTTTTATACGGCTATGTTTATATCTCTGGATAAAAACAAATAAAAATTCAAAACTTCATTTCTTTTTTCATTCATCTAAATTATTCAAGGTTAACATTTTGCGATATGCGTTAAGAGTATGGTATGTGATATGTAGTCATGATTTCAGTCGTGTTTCGTGGCATGAGCTCTGATCAGTTTTGACATTTGTGTCAACTTTTCTTCTGGGAGAACTTTGAAAATTCCAAAATTCTCACGACAGGTATCGACAACCCTTTCACTGTCTCCAATAATTTCGAAAAATATTATGTGTTCTGAAAGGTAGTTTTGGTTTGATTCGATAAGCTAACTTCTAACTCACCGTACTCTCCATCTATAGGTAAGAGTGATTTATCGATAGCTCTTACGTCAATATCATACGAATCGATAAGCAAAACATCGTCGATATTTCTGAGAATATCTGTGAATGTGTAAACACGATCTGAGAATTCAGATGGTGTCTCATCCGGGTCTTGAATGGAAAAAATGAAGATGGATGATTTGTTGTGAGGTGCTGTTTTGAAAATTGGGAGTGATGATTTTTCTGGTTCAGTGCTGATGTCTTCTTTTTTCATCACATCAACATATTTCTCATCCTGAAGTGTGATTTAGTTGACCAACAAGATCTGTGAAATGCAACACTCACAATTTTCACAAAACTGTTATGCATGGAGAAGTGTCTGCTATTTCCTTCCGGTGTGAAATCGTGTGCAACTTTGACACGATTAGTGAAGAGACTTAGACTAGCTTCTTTCATATGATCTGAAACATACTAGTTCTACATATTTAGACGATTAAATCGCATCTCACTTTTGAAATCCTTATAATAAAGTGATAATGGATGGAAATGAATATCATCAGAGTTTTCGATGATTGGTTGAGTTGGACAGAGAATCGAAATTCGAACGTTGTGACAGTCTCGGAGTCGAAGTTGTTGACATGCTGTCAAGATCACACAATTCGAACAGTCTCGAATGAAAACACTGAAATTGGATACTGTATTTTAACAAATCTCAACTTTCATATCTAAAGGTTTTGGCTCGACCCAGCCTTTGAAAGACTCAATTTGGAGAAACTACAGTACTTTTCCTATTTTTGTTTAGCAAAGAGAAACCAGAAAATATTGTTTATTCAAAATATCTGGCGAAATATATCTTTTCACACAGCTGAAAATCGGTGTTTTTTTTAATTAACGTTGTTTTAGGACGGACAAACGAGAGAGTGGACGTTGACAAAAGAGGCGTGTTCGCTCTATTGCACCGTTGAAAATTCCCTGAAATTCCGCGTGAGACCTGTTTATTTTCTCTGAAGCTCTCACGTTTCATTTCTATTGTTTTCTTTCATTTCTGCATCTCATTTGTCCCTCTTAAATATAAGGAGACTAAAACGCCGTGAATTGAAAATCCGCAAGTTTAAACTCAATTTTTCTGGTATAAAACTTACCTTCCGGAACATGGTCCCAAAATCAAAAAGCAATCACGACAATCGTCTACGGTCAACGAAGAAGTTGTTTTCAGAAGGAACACCGAAGCTTCCTACAAGTTCCAAGTCTGAAAGTATCTGGAAATTCACTCACAGAACAGTTTTCAATTTGCATTGCATCTTTTGTTTGGTCATCTCGTTTGTGACTCCCTCCATGAATGTTTGCGACTGTGTAATTCGACAGATCGACCGACTCTCTTTTGTCCCAAGAGAAAACCTGAGCTGGTGGATCAATTCTGACTTCGGGTGGTTGAACAGCATCTTCTTTCACTTTGTAACGATCTTCGCGCCTTGCTCTACGATATTTTGGAAAACAGCAGCTCATTTCGTTTAGTCGAGAGGCAGAAAGAAGAAAATGAGCCGACAACCGCGCAGCTAAATGTTACCATGGAAACTACACTATGAATAAATCGAAGTGTCTAAATAAATACTTTTTTAATCAACAGTTTATTATCATTTAAAGAAAAAAGATAACAAAAGATGAAGAAAACCCAGCATTCATATAAAATAGATGCAGATGCAAACGGTTATTAGAATTTGAGGTAAATAATACAATGATTGAAAAGGGGGAATGATTTAATTTTGGGATGGGCATTCACGGGAAATGTGTCCGGTTTCTTGGCAGTTGTAGCATCTCTTCTCTTCAACAGATCCGGTTTCGGTACATTCACGGGAAATGTGTCCTTGGTTTCCACAGTTGTAGCATTTTTGGCCACCACCGCTTCCACCGAAGCGTCTGTTGTTGTCGCTACGAGCTGATGGGCATTCGCGGGCGAAATGACCGAATCCATTGCATTGATAACATTTGCTTCCACCTTGTCTACCGCCACCACTTCCGCGTTTGCTTGGGCATTCACGTGAGATATGTCCTTGTTCTCCACAGTTGAAACATGCTGAAAACAAATAGTAAATTTTGAAAAAAATTCAGTCTAGTGACTGAATAAAAATTCAAGTTAAAAACAGCTCAACCCCTTCACCTCCAACACATTTCCTCATCTCCACTTCTCCAGAATACCACCATGAACAGATTAATCTCAACATGTTATTCGTCAGAAATTTGAGGAAAATGTATTTACCTAATAATCAACACCCCTCAAATCAACACCACTCCACCTCCGCCTCCTCCTCGGTGTCCGTCGTTGTCACCACGGTTTGGGCAGTTGCGAGAAATGTGTCCGGTTTGGTGGCACTTGTAGCACTCTTGGTCCGACATGCTGAAAAATGAGCATATCGTTATCAATTAAAAGTACAATAAAAAATTAAAGAGCGATAACTATAATGCAAATAGCGAAGGTATATTGTGAAGTGATTTGAAAGTTAGCTTTTGATTTCTGTAATGGGACTATTCACATCTTTTCTACACGTGGAGAAAAGTTCTGAATAGTCCCATAAGTGTTCAAACCAGAGCAAAGTTTTTAAAAATACTTCGAACGATCTTTTTGACGATATATACATTGCTAAATAGGTTTCTTCTTTCAAACTATTTACTAAACCCGAAAAATATCAAAAAGCAACGCGAACGCAGTGCAGAGAAGCGAAACAGAAACAAAAAAGGGGCGAGAAAAGAAAGACCCAAAATAAATTAGTTGGCAGAAAGCCAACAATGTTAGATACGCAGGTACTACGGTAACGCGGCAATTCAAACACACTCTTTTGTCATCTTTTTCATTTTCTTTTTCAAAAAAGTGAATATTTTTATTTTAAAAAATCGTATAATTCTATTTTTGTGTTTGCTTTCAGATCATGGATACTATGCGCGAAGAGAAACGTCAAGCTATTCCAGCGATTGGGTACTACCCACAAGAAGAAATCAGTACAGGAGTGAGTATTTTTATAGTTTTCGAAAAAATATTTAACTTTCCAGACTACACTTATCGCTATGGAGTTCAATGGAGGAGTTGTTGTGGGAACTGATTCAAGAACAAGTGCTGGGTAAGAAAAATACACGAAAATTACATTCTTTAAAAGTTTTTGCTTGCAGATCCTTCATCACTTCTCGCGCCACAAATAAAATTACTCCAATCACTGAAAATTTGGTTGTTTGTCGCTCTGGTTCAGCTGCTGATACTCAAGCAATTGCTGATATCGCCAAATATTACATTGAAACCTATTCGTTCGTCTCTTTTTTTTTGTTGTTCAAATTTGAGAAAATTTTCAGAATGATGGAGAACGAAAAGGTTACCATCTACAGAGCAACTCAGATTTTCCGACAATTTTTGTACAACTACAGAGATTCGCTCTCAGCTTCAGTTTTGGTGGCTGGATATGATGAAAAACTTGGGGGACAGGTGAGTATTGTAATTTTAAATACTTTGTGAAGTGCTAAGTTTTAGCTCTATGCTTTGCCAATTGGTGGATTTGTTACCCGCCAAAAATCAACAGCTTCTGGATCAGGATCCACTTTTGTTCAAGGATTTTTGGACAGCAAATGGAAGCCAAACTTGACTCTGGAAGAATGTAAACAGATTGTGAAACAAGCAGTAGGATTGGCCGTATTCCGTGATGGGTAAGTCAAGTTTTTTTCTATTCGAATATCCTACGAAAAAATTCCATTCTGCCAAAATCAGTCGATAGTTTTACACGAGATAAAGCGATTAAGAAGTTTTTCTTTAGAAAAGTTGAAAAATAATTAAGTATTAAACAAAACGAAAATTAACGAATTTTTTCTTTTCTCGAAAATAATCTTGAAGAGAACTCGCTTCAACCTGAAAAATGTTTTTTTAATAGTTATTTCGAAAAATTTGAAAAAGTGCAAAGTGGGTAATTGTCTTAAGCGTACGTGAACGCGTATTATTAAGATAGGAGTTTCAGCAATAACTAGCTTGTATGAAACAATTTTCCAAAATTTTTCCGAAACAAGTAAAAAAAACTTTTTTCTTATTTCGTAAAAAAAATTCTGTAATTTCTAGGAAAGTTTCAGATTTGAAAAAAGAGTTGTTTTCTTAATTCAACGGCTTTCTTTTTTACGATGTCAGAATTTTAACGACTAATTCTGTCGTGACTCCCACTTTAAGCTTCTAAAAAAAAATTTGTAGATCGTCTGGTGGAGTTGTGCGTATTGCAACCATTGACAAAACTGGAACAAAAATGGAACTTTACCGTCCAGACAAATCAGGATTCCCAACTGTTCAACCACCAAAAGGTCACTTGTCATTCCCAGATCATATTGAACAAGCCGTCTAAAAAGAATAACGTTTACTGCTTCATATAATTTATTTTTCATTTTCCCGGTAACATTTCATTTTCTACATAAAAAATCCAAAAAACGTTACTCGTTGAAAACTTTCACTTTTCCAATAATTATAAGCACCTGTGCTGACTGACCAAGCCAATCATCAATCACGTCACGAACTGATGGTTTCACAAAATCCGGATATTTTCATGGAGTAGAGAAAAAGTGATTTGAAATTTTTGTTTATTAAATTCATATTTATTATAACAATACGGTCATTTAGGCAGGAGAGGAATATAGTGAAAGACTTTAGAACAATTCAGATCTAACAGTTGTTGTTCATTCTATTTCTATGCTTCCATCAGGGGTTGGTTATTTTTGATCAAATCATCGAAACATTTGTAGATCAAATTATATCACCACTATGAAACAGAAAATTAAGATGAACAATAGGGAAAGAGAAGAGACTAGTTTAGGTTAGAAACGGCAATCAACGAACTGAAGGATTCTTCCTAGAATGGTCCAAGTGTATTGACTTCCTCCAACATTAGTGCACGTTGCCAATAACGAAGGAGCAGCGGAGATGGAAGCTCGTTGCTGAAATTGATGATGGATTCAGATTTAATTTGGGAGACATGTTCCCAGGGCCCTGCGAATTTATTTATCTTGCGTGGCTCTGAGGCCGGCTCTGTAACGTGCCTGGGTTTTGGAAATACGCTTGAAAGAATTGTTCGAAAAATCGAAAGAAATATGATTTCAGGACTAGTTTTCTGGTCCGGAAGCTTGAATATTAATTTTTAAAAAAACTATAAGGGAAATATTCAAAGTTTTAGAAATCTGGAAACGTTAAACAAAAAATGAAACAGTGTGAAGAAAAAACACGCAAACATTCGGTTCACATTTTTATCGTTCTTCGTGAAAAAATTTCCGACCACGTTAATTTTTTAAAATCTGTGCTCTAATTCCAGATCCCTTGAAGACTTTTTTTGGTGTGCCGAGTATAGCGAAAAAACAAAACGATTATTGAAAAATTCCAAAAAAAAAATGACCAGCATTACGAAAAATCACCTGGACAACATGAATTTCAAATTTGTTGACATGAATCATTTTGTTTCGAAAAAAAACTACAGTAAAAACTAAATAAATACATTGTTATGCATAGAGTAAATATAAATGATATTGTTACCTGATCGTATCCTTCTACAGTAGCTGTTTGTCCACCAGTTGTGCATGTTATAGCTACAGTAGCTCCTTGTGCATGAGTATTCCCAAAAGAAACATCACTGTAATCGAATCTAAAATTTTGAAAATGAAAATAATTTGTTTCTGAATAATTAATTTGTAAAGTACCTGTATTGATCGGTTTGATCAACAGCTGAAACTGGATAAAGAATCAAGTCGGAACAACGAGCACCAACTTGCGCGGGATCATTGCTTTGCACAAAACCGGGCGGTGCACAACAATTTGAGAAATTTGCAAAAAAAAGAAGAAGTAGTAGAAAGAGGGTTTTCATACTTTTGGATGACTGGAAAATCGGAAAAAGATGAATTAAATACAAAAATGTGATTTTTTTGGTTGGCGAAAAAAAGTTCGAAAAAGACCGGTAGGCGACAGGGTTATTTTATTATAATTGGGCAGGGATGCAACAATAATTTCTGGATATGGTCGCGCACCCAAAACTAGATAGATATTAGCTCCTCCTTTTCGTATAGAGAAGAATTAGGGAGACGAAGAAACGAATAAGCGGGAAGGGTTGCTAGGAGGAGAGTCTATGCGAAAGTTTCGAAATTTGACCTAGACATTGTGTATTATTCTCATTTTTCTGAAAATAAAAATTATACGGATTAGATTCGACTGGAAGTCTAAAAATGTGAGAAAATTGAGTCAGAATAAAAACATTTGACCCGGTGGGTTTTTTTTTCAACAGTTTATAATCTGATTTCTTGACTGCGGTCCTTATCGGGCACGTTTCCAATGTTCCGAACCGATTCATTTTATCTCACAAGGGAACTACATATAGGTGTTAACGGACTTTGAGATGGGATGTATGTGACCCGATAGAGTTTTTCATGCTGAACATCATCCCGTAGCTAACTTTTGCAAAGCTTCAGCCAGAAAGCTGAAAATCACATTTTTGTGATAAATTTGAAAATTCAAAATTCCTCCTAACTTTTTCAAAATTATACATTTACAAAAAAAAATGAATGGATCTGATAGGAAATTTAATTATCTACACGATGGTGATTTTGAAGTTCCGAAAAAATAATGAAAAAGGTGTGATTTTTCGAAAAAACATGAAAAATCAGAAAACAATCTTCAAAATTTAGTCATTTTCACGTTTTTCAATGCAATTTTTTTTATTTTTCACGTTTTTTTGATCTACCTTTTTTATAAAAAGTTTCAGGCTCATTTTTTCAGCGTTACAATTACAATTTCGACGTTTTTAAGTGCTCCTATCGTTCCTAGCATGCCAAATAACCCTTTAGTAGTCTCTCATCACTAGAATAATTCAAATTGAACAAGATATTTCAATTTTTTTGCTCAAACTTCGAGCTCGATTTTCAGCTTCCTGTGTGGAGCTTTGCAAAAGTCAGCTACGGCATGATGATCAGCATGAAAAACTGAACCGGGTGACACATGTCTCTTCTTAAAGTCCGTTAACACCTGCTTGTAGTTCCCTTGTCAGATCAGCTTTTTCAAAAAAGCCCTTTTTGCTTGAACAAACCTGCCAATTTTTCTCCGTGGTTTTTAAACAGTAAAACTATTGGATGGGAATAGTTTCCTCGATTTTGAGACATTTTTTAATATCGAAAAATATCAGACCAATTTTTTATTGAAAAAATTAGTACCCGTTCTATATTGACACTTTGAACAAAAACAATTGAATACATCCTATTGCGACTTCGAATCACCGTCTTCGATATCCAAAAATATCCCACCAATGGCACTGTTTTCCCTCAATCTGCTGGATTTTCTGATAATATTTTGCCGGATTCTTATCACGTAGAAGATGTATACTGTATATTTGCTTGTAACTATTTCGACAGACGAATTCGGGAATTTCGAAAAATGATAAACCGTTCAAATGTCTTCGTCGAACACCGGCCGCGTCGGCAAAGATACCAGTCACTAGCACGTCTTCAGACAATTTTCGAAAATTGCTAGAGGTTGCGAATTTGCTGTTCATCGCTTGGTTTATCAGCATTTGTGGTACACTTGCACCTGCAAAAATATGGAGATTCGATTTTCGAGTAAAAAGCGCAAACCCGCGAGCATGTATGTTCCTGTGCTACAGTAGGCAGGAAATAATCGATAAGGCCACACATGTTTGGGAACCGCCCATTTTGTCTCATTTCGTTTGACAGTTCGAGAAACATCACATTTTCCCAATATCAGAGGTGCTACTAGAAGAACGCTGGGTTTTCAAAAAAGTTACAGATTTTCTGCTATTTTCTAAAATGAACTATCCCAAAAAATACCTGTTTCTTCACAAAGTCGTAGATAATTGTTTAGAACTAGAACATTATCAATATCAGCTTTGACAAGACATTTTGATTTTGGGTGAAATCTGAAAATAAATAAGTAGCCTTTCTAGGCTTGAAAATTTCGAAATTGATCTGTTTTCGCACATTTTTCAAGACCAGACACTGTTTCGTGGGTGTGGCCTGAACCGAAAAAAATATAGTTCAAAAAAAAATGAGAAGTTCAGAGAAAACGGGAAATAATTTGACATGCCACGAAAAGTTTTCAAAGTTTCAGAGACTCAAAAACTTATTGTCAATCCGGGTTTTCAAAAATCAAAAACCCGTGATTGAAACAGAAAATCAAGATGAACAATAAATAATTAGATTTGAAAATCGGAATAAATACATTTAGTGCAATTCACATTTTTTTATTGTTTTGAAATTCCTCGAAACTGACCTCATTTTATATGTCAACATTGATATTGTTTTGGCGGCAAGCCCATAATAATTCTCAGTTAGATCGGCAATTATCAAATCATTGAATATCTCTTGCTCCTTTCGAAGAGACAACATTTCCGATGATGATGGTCGCCCCATCACAAATTCAACACGAACTTTCGACGTTGAATTGGCCCATGATTTTCGGACCTGCGATCGAAGATTGACTTCAGAAGCCATAGATGTTACCAGAACTAATACTTGGTATGATTCTGTTGTTTCGGGAAACATCAGATACGTTGTCGAAAAATCGAATTTACTTGGGTCATCATCTAGAAAATCACAAAACTGAATATAAGAAAGCATCGGGAAACCCTTACCATCTTCGAAAATGTAAACACGTTGATGAAGTTTCAAATAAAACTTAAAAGCTGGCAAACAAATAACACATGCTAGAAATAGGTAGGGTATTATTGGTATGTTCTTTGAGACTATCATCCGGAGAAAAAACGAGTGAATCACAAAATTTCAATAGAATGAGAGACAACATTGATCGGACGAGATAAGATGAAATCTTTTAGAACGAATAAAATATCGATCGAGTTCCCAATAAAGTTCATTTTTTTCTCCTCAAAAAAAAATAAGGCAATGTGTTAACAAAATAACCCGTTGATGAAGAATTAAACAAAAATGAGTAGTTAGACATCAGCAGCACTTGGAGTAGGATAGGCATCTCGAACAAGAGTATTCTCTTGTTTTGTGGCTGAATAGGCAGCAAATGCGTTCGTAGTTGCACTACCAGTTGTTGTGACATAACATGGGCGGAACGATATTATCTGAAATTCAATCAACAATATTCTAGTTTGTTCTGATGACAGTAATTCGAAGTTTCAATTCTTTTTGGAAATGAGAAAAATAAGAAATGTCTTTTTTTTTTCAAATTCACGTTGAAACTGAAATTCGGAAAATGCCGAGAATAATAACAATTCTGACCCGAAAAAGTTTTCACAAAAAATTTCAGAAATCTTCCATGAATTCTTATTTTTTTTTGTTACAGACCCGAGACTCAGACAAAAACAACTCTGGAATTTTTTATTATTAAAAATCATGGATTATGAATACCTGATTTTTTTTTCAAAAAACAAATCCGGCTGATTGTACTATAAAAAACATGTTACTTTAAGTGTCTAGACACATAACGTAGATATTATCAAAGCTTTAATTCAATTTTTTTCAGTGTTTTCCCAATTTTAAGACAGAGTTGTTCCTCTTTTTTTGTTCAATACTTCAAACTTATTTTAGTTCACGTATTTATTTCGTATTTTTAAATTAATCTTTTAACCATTTTTGTTTTTTTCTTTGAAACCACTGTAAGACTTTTGTGATTTTTGAACCCCCGTCGGAAATATTTTCTCTTCTGAAAAAGAGATTTTTCGAGTGATCTCCGACTAACCATAGAATGTAACGCGTTCCTGAATGATTCATTAACAAGTGCATATACAATCGGATTGACACACGCTGATGAAATACCAATCAAATGCCAGAAAATGTACCTAAAAGTTCGAGTTATTTGCAATGAAAAAAAAGGGAAAATAGTCTCACATATGTTGTGAATATTGGATATATTCTAATCCATTCAATACATGATAGATGTTCATTGGTGCCCAACAAATTGCATAGGTTAGAACGAGAAGACAGAGAAGAAGAAGTGCGCGACGATTGCGATTCTGCATGTGAAGGCGACGATTCGTGTCAACTGTTCGAGACGCCTTCGATCGTTTTTGGATTGTTGAACCAATTTGAATATAAGCATACGCCAGAGCAGCCAATGGCAGAATATACTGGAAAAATTAGAATTTTCTCTATAAACAATATGAATAGAGTTTCAATCAATGTATATTTCACTGACCACAGAGGGTGATACTTTGGCTCTCTTGGGCCGACCGGAACCATCTCTGACCGGTCGGGCCTCACATATATTCGAAAATATAGTTCTTTCAGACACAAAGCATAAATTCTCTAGAAGAACAATTGTGAAACATGATTCCCACTGTTTTTTTTTTTCAAAAAATTCTACTGACGTTCGAAAGTCGGCCTGAGCCAGTCAGGGCTTTTATCGCCAGCCAAAAAAACAAAAAAAAACCCAGCCCATGATTTTCGGGCCGGGCTCTTCGAGCAACAGCTACTGCTCTGACTCAAGTTGCATTGTCGGAAAAATTTCAAAGTTACAAAAATCCGCCAAAATCATACCAATTTCGTTGTTAAACAAATTAGCATTTTTGATTTTTGTGATTTTTCAGAGCGTGAATAACATTATTTCAAAAATTATTCAGACACTCAAAAAAATTGAAAACAACACGAGTGCGAAAACATGATCTCTGAAATTCATTAGAGTCTTGTCTCAATTGGCTCCGAATCGGAAAGCGTCTAATTTCTTCCGCAAAAATTCTGAGATTTTTGTTTTCTAATTCATACGATGACGGCGATTTGAACACGCTATTCATCTTTATTTCCGTGTCTATTCGCCCAAATTACACGATTATTTATTAGAGAGAGAGAGAGACGAGAGAGAGACGAGAAAGGATAGATAAGTCAAACCACATTACCGACGATATGAAATACTCGAGTTATTTGAAAATACGAATTTTTATGTATCACAATTCATCAATTTGAATTGTTATTCAATATTTTTTGCCGTGGAATTTCAGTATTTTTCTCTGTCGTCTCTATACCTTCACCCTAGGCTGTAACAACATGTTTTTTTTAGAATGAGTTCGGTTTGAAAAATAAAAACGGAAAAAATGGAATAAACCGGAATTCTCCTCTGTGATTTTTTCAGAATTTGCTTGGAAGTGTTTTCGAGAAATAGTACTCGAAAACAGCTCTAAAGTACTATCAACTTGCAAACAGGTGGCAAAAATTAAATTTGAAAAAATAAGAGTCGTTTTGACAAAAAACACTATCTCCTTAGTGTCGTCGGCCGCGAAGCTTGTCGGCGACGCGGCCCTCATTTCCGAGAGAAAAGGCGAGCATTTTTGCATCAAGTCTCTTGAGTTCAATTTTTTTTTGCCACCTGTTTACAAATAGATGACTGTGTATGTATGACTAATTAAAAGTTTTGTGAAATTTGTTCATTTGGAAGACCCTCAAAGATGATATCATTTGGTTGGATGGCTTCTGTCGAGTTTAATAACTTTGCACTCATTTTGTTTTGACGTTTTCGGAGTCGAAAATCGGATTTACCTGAATTCCTAGAACAACAAATGTGTAGGTGGCCTTTGACACGAATGCATTGTTCCAAGCCTCTTCCATCTCTGCACATATTTCCGGCATTTTCTTGTTACAGTAGGCCAACTGCAAACAAAGTGCATTTGTTGGGAATACTAATTAGAACACTCACCATTTTGGGTGTACTTCGATCGCTCCAAGGATCAAAAGGTGCCAATTTCGAACTAACTGCCAATGAATAAGGCAACGCAATTAGAATGGAGACAATCCAAACGAAAGAGTAACAAAGAATCGGAGCTGTTGCTGCCAAACGCCATTGAACAGGACAAAGTGTTAGGAGAACACGATCGACGGCGATGAAAGCGAGGGTTAGCGATGAGACAAATGTATTGACAGCTTGAATACCGGCTAGCTGAAATATTTGAGGTTGAAGTATATTTTCACATGAAATGTTATTTCGTGATAAGAGAACGTGTGAAAAACTCGTATCATAGGGTTGAAAAATAGGTCCATTGGAAGAAAACCAATATGGCCTAGAAAACCAAATGGGATATTTGCGTCAACAAATATCCGATTATAGGTTGTGTGCTAACTTCATTGAATAGTCACCCTATATCCCGCAGTGGTGAGATTGTAACCCGGAAACCCGGCCCGAAAAACACTGGCCAGGCGTTTTTTTCGGCCGGTCATAGCGGACCTCCGGGCGGCTCAAGAGAGCCCAAATCTCACCCTTGATCTCCCAACATTTTCTCGAAATAGTCTTGCACAAAACTTTGAGCTGAACCATGAGAAACGTTCCGGTGGGTTCAAACCTCACGTGTCCTTTTTTGTTTTTGCTCATTTCTTAATTTCACTTTTCAAAAAAACACTTGAAATTTAAAGTGTTTTCAACCCATAACATTTAACTGACCAGTTTACACGACAAACTTCCGAATGGCCAAAAAAGATTCAAACTGGTATAAAGTGTAACAGGAGCGGTTACAACACATAGAATCAAATCCGAACACGCCAAATTGACAATGAAGCTGAAAATGACACATACATTTGATGAATGATCAAAAAACAAAACAACAGACCTATTTCGAAGATTTCGGAGATTGGCTGTTTTTGCAAAAGCGAGAAGAACAATTAAGTTGGCAAGACCGCCAAATGTGCAAACGAGACCATACAGTGGAACGATTGGAGAACCGTCGAAACTGATTTTGTATAAACTATTCTGTAAGCAAATAAGTATAGGTAGGCGTCAGTCTTTTATAAAATATTTTCTGAGAAAGTCAGGAGGACAAAACTGACAAAACTTGGATGAGATGAAAGATCATGCAAGGTTATAAAAGTGATGTGAAAAGAAATAGTTTCAAATATTCATGAGAACTTCAACAGAGAGGTCAAAAAACTATGCACATAGGTTCTCGTGTTTTCGAATCTCGCTATTCAAAGTCCAGCTTTTTCACCTTCTGCAAAAGTTATTGTCTTTTTATGAAGCGTTCGGACCGAACAAGTTATACATTTTCTGAATCTGTTTGGTTGCTCAAGATTCGGAGCTACAGTATTTCTCCCTTTTTCCCGGTCAAGTTCAGAGATTTTTATTTTTTCTCGTTTTTTTTTCGACTTATGAGTTATTCATGAGTTGTTTCTTCTTTCGTCTGAGAAAAAATGAGATTGAAAAACAGAAAAAAGTGTTGGGTTGGTGATTGGTTTTTCCTCCACTAACAGTCAAAGTGAATACTCTAATCGGTGTTTTTAAAAGAACATTTTGTCTCCTCGAATACCTGATATTCCTGCATTTCATCGAACCATACACATTTTATCTCGGTCCATTGTCCGGTCAAATTTGGTTCCATTCTATCTGAAATCTAATAATATTAATAGGAATTAGTGTTATTTCTGAGAATTTTTTCTCTTTTGCTTGAACATGTAAAATATATAGTGCGCATAAATTTTCATAAATTATTCGTTAAAAAAAATTTACGGTCCGTGGAATATTTTTCTGTCGAGCGAAAAAAGAAAAAAAAACAACATGGATAAAAACAGGAAGGGTTCTAAAATATTTAATTATTGAAATTATTAACAGAATCACAAAATGAATGCAAAATATGGCTGGAATTTGATCCACAAGTTTGGATTCGGATAAGAGTTGGTTGAAGGTAATTTTCTTGCAAATGATAATTGAATCAAGAACAAATGACGCATTTCTTTTTTTTTATTATCGTGAACTGAATTTTAATGGCAAAGTGTTTTCGATGAAAAAATAACGTAAAATAAGTTTTTGCTCTCAACGCTCTGCAAATATTAGGAGCTCTGAAAACACTTGAAGAAAATATAGACAAGACGGAAAAAATACCACGAAAAAATGAAAAATTTTCAGAGTCTTATTAGAAAATTAGTTGCGTGTTAGTTTTAATGAAGAATGTTTCGCATACATTCTGGATCTCGCTGAAATTTTCAGAACACCAATAAAAAAAAAGAAGCTCATAGCAGTTTGATCTACTTGAGAATGACTCAAAAGGACATGTTGTTTTCCTTTTTCTTCGTGGATAAGCTCCGCCCCTTTCACCCGCAACGTCATAATATATATATTTTTTCATTGAGCCAAATGGAATATTTTGGACTCGAAAAAAAACGAATCAGATTTGTTTGGCAGAATGAAAAGAAATTTGAATTTCTAAAAAGCTTTCCAAAAAATAATGCAAATTCGCGACTAAACTCGATTGGCCTGGCATGTCAAAAAATGTGGAAATTAATTTTGTCGACTTCAAAAGATCGGAATAGAAGAGAGACGTTTGTTGGAGGGATGATTGTCACAAATAACTAGTTTAAAATATTTGAACAACAAAAACAAACAAGTCGATTTTTCGTCCAGTTAGCGAGAATTGAATTAGTGTCTGAGTCGTTTTAAAAATTGGGTTTTTTTCGATTAATTCCACTGAGATCAAATTCTGCCATTGTTCAAAATATTTCTGATTAGGTTAATCTGAATCAGGCCGGGCCGGGCCGAAAAAAAACTAAATCAGCGTCAAAAATTTGCTTAAAAATCGCACAAGGTCCGGGTTCGTTTCAGATTCGGACATTTCCTGGCCCGTATCTCTATTCAAGCGAATCAATATCAGCTCGATGTCTATCATAGATTAATGTCACGTCTTTTTCTAAGTCTAATCTATTTCAGATCAAGAGAATTACTCGTTTCAGATCTATCACGGATAATTCTTATTCGTAAAATAGATTGAATATATTATAGATTTTCAGGAAAGATACGACCAAAGGAAACTATTTCTTACAAGGGAACTGTGATAGCTTACTAACGGACTTTGAACTCAGGGAAACCGTGGCGAAAATTTCGCGAAAAGCTTAGCCAGGCGTTTTTTTCGCTGATTCGCTTACAGGCTGATCAGCCGTTTTTGAGCCAGAGACTCAGCGTAGAAATGGCTGATCAGCGGCTGATTAGCGGAGCAAAAAAACGTCTTGGCTGAAATATGGCTGATCAGCTGGAGAAAATAGGCTGAAAAGAGGCTGCGCAGCTTCAACTCAGCCAAAGTTTCCCTGAGATTAATAATTTTCACGTTTTTCAATGCAATTTTTTTTATTTTTCACGTTTTTTTGATCTACTTTTTTATTGAAATTTTCGGGCTCATTTTTTCAGCGTTACAACTACAATTTTGAGGTTTTTGAGTGCTCCTATCGTTCTTGGCATGCCAAATAACCCTTTAGTACCTTCTCATCATTAAAATAATACAAATTGAACAAGATATTTCAAATTTTGTGCTCAAACTTTGCGCGGATATAATTTATAAATTACTTCCTATAAAAATTACTATGCGCCTTTGAATTACTGTGGCTACTCGAGCATAAAAACGCAACACGAACGAAAAAACCGAGCTCATCCAGATCAACAATTATCGTTGTTAATGCTGCATTTTTTCTCAAAAAAAAACGGGGAAAAAACGACTTTTTTAATCATAAACATGCAAATTCATTAATTTTTCATAAGTTGTTGGCAATTTTTCTTGCCATCAGCTAAAAACAAGTTCCAGGTAGATTTTCTCACAAAAAAAAAAAGGCGGAGCGGAGGCAGAAAAAAACTGAATCACTGAGAAATTGCATATTTTTCTGGCATATTTACGAGTGTGCAATAAGCAAACAAATTTAGATCAAAGAAGTCGTTTTTGGATTGAATAGCAAGATCAGAACACACGGGAAGAGTTCGAATTTCCGAGTTAGGAGAAAAAAAGAAAGAAAAATAATTAGTGGGAAACGAGCTCAATTTTCAAATGGAACTTGTCTTTTTTTTAGTTGTCGTCTCGAGCAAAAAGATGCTGTGCAAAAAAGGTACTTTTCTCGTGTTGCAAATTCTATTAACCCGAAATTGAAAAAAAAAGATCCGAAAATGGATAAGAAAACCGATCGAAAGTTCAAAAAAGAGCCCGGATAAAAAAACATGTTTTGAAAACAAATAAAAATCTGGTAAAGAAAATTGAATTAAAACGCGGAACTGGGCTCTCTATTTTCATAGCCATATTCACATCGATAGTAAAAGATTTATTGTTCAGAGAGAGAGTGTTGGCAGAAGAAATTATGACGTGAGAACTTTTCCACGGGCCATTTGTTTTTTGAGTTGACGTTTCTTGCAAAACGTCTCTAGGTTTCTATCCAAATTTAGAAAAAATAATACATTTTCATATGAATTGGTCTGTTAGTCGTTCCTACACATGTGTGTCTTCAACCCACGAGAAATAATTAAAACTGAGTCATGTTCGAGGGAAAAAAAACGGAAGCGGATAGGTTTTCGTTGAAAATTAAAATTTTACACGGAAGAAAAAATGCACACATGGAATAAAAATGCGACTTTCAATTACAGCAAAAAAAAAGTTGGGCATCTCATTTTTTTGTGCTAGCTACTCAAAAGTGCATACATACATTTTTCATGAGAAAACGAGTTGTATTGGGGAGAAAACAGGAAAGTACGCCCCGCTGACAACACAGAGTACTGTATGAGGAATTTTCATCCTGAAGGTTTGGCTTTTTTTTTTTAGAAAAATATTGAACTCTCAGGCAACAATCTGAACTTTGGGAAAAAGATTTTTACACTGGAGCCAAGTAGAAAAAGTTTTTTCTCCGAAAAAAAAACCTAAGTAGCACAGATTTTCATTGAACATTATTGAACGAACACAGAGTTTGTACCAGTTCTGAAGTAGAGTAGAACAGTCCGAAAGTTTCGGTCGGGCCGAAGAATGTCTCTCACATTTCCGTTTCCCATGAAAAAAAAACATTTTCAAAAACCAAAATGTTCGAAGAAGACTTGGAAAACTAAAAAATCAAAAAACATTTTTTTCTTCTCCACTTCCATGCCCCTTTTCTGTTTTGACATATAATTCGGCAATTATTTTCTGGTGCCCGGAAATCGCCAAAAAATGATGATGAATTTGGTCTGAAACAGGAAACAAAATTGAAAATTCATTGCTCTTTTCGTGTTCTCTCCAATATGTCTTTTTTTGTGTGCACCCAGAACAAATTGGAAGTATTAGACCTAGACAATATTTAGAAAATTGGATTATGAGAGGATTACTGGGGGACTTGAAAGAAATCTGTTCCATACCAAGTCAGAAAAAACTCGTAGGTAAATTAGTTGGACCAAGGCTGTCGTTTTGAGCTGGGCGGGTTGGGCCCCTCCCGCCCAAGCAATGAAATACAGGCTCTTGATGCCCGCGGGAAAAGTGAAATAACCACCGGTAACTGCCTGCTCAGTCCATAATGAACTACACAATGTAGACGTGTTTGAGCCACAAAATGAAACACATTTCAGTTGAATATTCTTCTTGAGAAGGCTATCCCCGTTGGTTGAATTTAAAAACTTTTTTTAAAGGCGAGCCCGGCCCAGCATAAGGCGACACCCCCGAGTTGGACTAAAGTTCAGATTTTTTGTCTGTTTTTTTCAACAAAAAAAGATCTTGAAAAAATTGACAGGAAGATGATTTCTGGAGATATTACAGCACAGATCAAACATCTCCTGAGATTTTAAATTCTCCTGAAAAAAAAACAAAATCTTCATTCGGAAAAGTCTAAACAACATTTAGGATTGGAATATGTATTGGAAAATACTCTCAGGGGAACAGGAACAGGGAACATTCAAATTTCATTTTATGTTCATTTTTTTTAGATTAAGCTTCAGGAGAAGAAAAGAATGAGGAACACCAATTTATGCTCTCAAATTAGTAAGGGTTTCAAACTTCCAAAAGAAACATCGACCCTGCGTGCAATAAATTTGAATAATAAATCTCCGCATTTTATTTTCAAAAAAACGTGTTCCAGGAAAAATTAAAAATGAAACTCATTCACTGAAAACTAACTGGAAAAAAATCTAGTTTGAATGAATAAAACAGATAAACATCTCGAATGAACAAAAAACATTTAAACGAGTCACATCTGCAAACCGAAAATTGGAAAAAAAGCAGCGATTCTGAGCAAAAATCGTGTGGGGTACAAAAACGACAAAAATTTACAATCTTCTGCTCAAAGGTATCAATTTAGTCCGAAGACGAAAACCAGAAAAACAACAATTTGGGTGACAAATTCCAACAATTCTTGTACTGAAATCAGTGAGAAAATAATCTTTTCTCTTTCTCAGAAACGAATATGAGAAAAAAATTAATCTGAATCACCACAAGGCAAGAAAATAGTATAATATAAGCAGAAATCGGAAATCGACAATTTTCTGGAGTATGACATGTATTAAACATGTCAAAAGAGTTTTTTCTTTCGGTGGTGTATGTTTTAAGTCGTCGCTCAGGTTCTGGGGTAATGTCCTTTTTTGTATGAGTCAATTAGGATGCCAAACTCAAGAATTTTTTCGTAGTAGTGATGTTGTTGAAAAAAACTCGAGCAGAAATATTGTGAGCAAAATAACTAATTTTTGATGTTCCGATGTTTTTATAATCGGCTTTCCAAAGATTTGTCTTTTTTTACAGAACAAAACAAGCCAAGACAGAAAATGTGAGGTTTCAGAATGTCTATTTTAAGAGTTAACCAAAATTCATGAGTCACGCCAAGTCCGCAACAAACCACAAACCACACAGTCAGACAAAATGTTTCAGCAAAATGAATAAATATAAATGCATCGGTCAAGTTGAGTGGTGTGGAACAGGAACAACAGCTGTTGTTGTCAAATTCTTTTTATTATCTTCCGACTTCTTTTCAAGATGATAATATTGTCCAGTGAAATTTGATATGTTATGTTGAGAAAGACTTTTGAGCTTATAAAAAACCGAATGAAAAAGTGAACTGAGCCGATTTCAATGACCTCATTAATTTGGTTTTTTTTCACAAGGTCATAAAATATGAATCGCTTTTTTATTACGTGGTTTTAGATTGGAAAAATCTAACAAAATGTATTCAAATTTGAGGGATGAGATCACAATGTGACTGCAATCCTAGATACAATGTTCTTCTATCCATATATCATATCTGAAACTGTATAAACTGTTTTAGTGTTATCCTTGGAAAAAAACTGAAAAGGTTACACAACATGTATGTATAGTTTAATAATAAGAAAGAGAAGATATACTATAAAAGGATCCAGGAAAGACACAACAACCATCTTGAGATCATCATGTTTGAGGAAAAGGTTCTGGTTGGAATTGCATCGACATTCTCGACATTGGCTGTTGTTGCCTGTCTTGTTGTTATTCCATCACTTTATCAAACTATCAATGAAGTTCATGACGAGGTAATCGAATCTATTCTTATTTTCAGTTCCTTACTTATTATTTTCAGGTTTTGGACGGTGTTCAAGTATTCAGAGTCGAAACCGATTCAGCATGGAATGAGATGATGGATATTCAAATCACAGTCACTCCACCATCCAAGCCACGTGTCAATCCATTCAACAGTGTATTCCGTCAAAAACGTCAAGACTTCTCAGGACTTCCAGCCTGGTGTCAATGTGAACCACCAAAACCAACATGTCCACCAGGACCACCGGGACCACCAGGACCACCAGGACAAGCTGGAGTTCCGGGACCACCAGGACCACGTGGGGAAGACAACACTGTCACTTATGCGCCAATTGTATGCCCACAAGTTCAATTGGATTGTATTGTGTGTCCAGCCGGACCGGCAGGACCAGCAGGACCATCGGGACCAGCCGGACCAATCGGACCAAACGGACAACCAGGATTCCCAGGCGGTCCAGGAAATCAAGGAGCTCCAGGAGCACCAGGTTTGCCAGGAGACAACGGTCAACCAGGTCAACCAGGAGGTCCAGGATTGCCAGGACAACCAGGAAAAGATGGACAACGTGGACAAGGAACACCGGGAGCTCCAGGAGCCCCAGGAGCACCAGGACCAGCTGGACCATTGGGAAACAATGGAACACCGGGAGAGAATGGACCACAAGGACCACCAGGACCAGCTGGATCAGATGGACAACCAGGAGAACAAGGACCAGACGGATTCCCGGGAGAATCTGGAAACCCAGGACTTCCAGGATCCGATGCCGCTTACTGCTCGTGTCCACCAAGATCTGCTGTCTTTGTTTCTCGTCGTCGTCAATAATTTTCTGTATATTTCTAAATAAAATATCTCCAACGCACCATCATTTTTTTTTCTTTTTTGTACGACTCTGTACAGGTATAAGTGGTCCGAAAACATAGAAAATAGTTCCGAAACTCACGAAAGTTTCCAATAAGATTTTGGACCTGTCAGAACTTTGTCCCCGCTGGTCGGAGTTTTTCTAAAGCCAGAAAAAAACGCCGCACTTCAGTTACTTCAGTTGCAAAGTAAGCCCAAAAAGCCTCGACCACTTCTAGATGTTTAGATATGCGTCGTCTGATTTTAGTGTCCAATTTCTTCCTACAACAGTCTGGAGGTGAAACATCGAAATTTGAAAAAGCTGCTCGGACTAGTTTTCGCAAAAAACCTTCACAAGGAACTTTACAAATTCATGGAAATTTAATTTCTCATTCAAAAAAATATGACTGATGAAAGCTTTCAAAAACTATTTAGTTGAGTGAGCCTCACGTTTGATTTTTTTTTTCTGAAATATAAAATAATTTAACAGAATGAAATTAATGATTTTCATGACCATTTCTCTAAGAATTTTTTATTTTCAAAAATATTCCGAAAAAATATTGAACGAGCTGGTCAGAGAAAGTGCTAAAGTTGGTCTAAGAATCAACGAAGCCAAGACGAAATAAATGGGAAATCGCTTTGCTGGGACTCGCTCGATAGTCGCCTAGAAGATAATCGATGATAGTGAGAAAGTGCTCAAAAATTATTATCATTAGAGCGCTTTTGCTCTTTCTAAATTTCACGACCTTTCAGGCAAGAGTACACGACCCTTTTTTTTGCAAGTCGAGCCAGACGCCGGGAAGAAAAGATAAAAGGCTAGAGAACGAGAGGTCGCGGCGAGATATGTTGATAAACGCTGTGGCGCCAAACTTTATAAAGATTATATTGCGACGAACACCCGTACTCTTCCTTTATAAAATTTGGCGCCACAGCGTTTATCAAAATATCTCGCCACGACCTCTCGTTCTCTAGCCTTTTATCTTTTCTTCCCCGCGTCTGGCGCGACTTGCAATTTTCTGTTGTTCTAAAGGGTCGTGAGTAAAAACTGTTTTCAAACATCTTGTGTAGTTTCAGTGTTTTCTGTAACTTTCGAAGAGGTAAACTTCATACTGTAACGAACAGCGTGAGAAATTAAATAAAAACTTTGTTTTTAGAGCTTGTTTCTGAATGTAACAAAAAAAAATTGTTCACGTTTTTGTTACATTTATCGTTCAATTTTAATTATTACCAGGATTTGTAACAAAAAATATTTTATTCAATTTTGTTACATTTTCTACAATTCTTTATTCCAGAGAAAAAAACAAGAGAAATAATTTTTCCAGATTCTATATTTTTCGATCCATTAAAATTCCAGCAACCACTTGTATTTGGGAATCCGTTTTTTGAAATATAAGAATATTCTTCATTCACAGTTTAACTAGTTCCAAGATCTCATTTTAATTCGTCAAAAACGTGTTGGAATTGAAAAAAAATTTGAGAAATGACAAAAAAGAGAATACACATACATAAACGTGAACATACGTGGCACGTCGTGTTCGTTATTTTCATTTTTTATTCTTTTTTCGAGAAATTACTGGAAATTCGTTCCTTGGCACACCGAGAGAGGCATCTGTGTGTCTTAAAATGAAAATTAATATGAAAAAAAAAAAATGAAAACTTTTAATCATTTGCTGATTCATAACATAAGAGTTATCGGTCTGGACCCCATCTAACAATTTGATATTTATGAACTGAAACAAAAATGTAACAAGTTCGAACCAATGATAATTTGTTACATTTCTATAAATAAATGAATAATGATCAAATGTAACAAATTTCGAAACAAATATTTCGTTACATTGCCAAATATTGCAGTCAACATTCTCATTTCTATATTTCACAAAAAAAAAATAAGAGTACTGGACATGCGCAGCAACATACATGTAGGAAAATTGAGAACTGTTATTTCTCAACAAAAAATCATCCAATTTTCTGCTTTTTTTGGTGAATGTTACATTTAACGAACTTATTTGGGATTTTGAAATTAACAGCACAAATTTTGATGTTTTGCGGCTCTAATCTCATTTAGTTATAAAAAATCATGTTTTGTAACAAAAATTCAACTTTTTTCAAAATATTTCAACGAACGCGGATATATGGAATCTTGAGCCTCTTATAACTATTTTTGAACACTCCCTCACTCTCATCGATTCCCTTCCAGAAGGTCGTGATTTATAGATTTTAAGAATTTTACGAGAGGTCATTCAACCGTGTAGCCGACAGCAGCACGGAATAGGCGGTGCTCTATGTTTTCTGTGTGGTTTATGTCTGCATTTCCAATGGAAGAAGACCGTTCTCACCTGATAGTTTTCACTGTAAATTTATTTTTTCTTGTTTCTCTGTGTCTCTCGAGAGAGAAAAACTCTCATCAGTTCCATACAGCGCTCATCTTTCAAATACTATAAAGAGAATTGATGCGTTGGAGATATTTTATTTAGAAATATACAGAAAATTATTGACGACGACGAGAAACAAAGACAGCAGATCTTGGTGGACACGAGCAGTAAGCGGCATCGGATCCTGGAAGTCCTGGGTTTCCAGATTCTCCCGGGAATCCGTCTGGTCCTTGTTCTCCTGGTTGTCCATCTGATCCAGCTGGTCCTGGTGGTCCTTGTGGTCCATTCTCTCCCGGTGTTCCATTGTTTCCCAATGGTCCAGCTGGTCCTGGTGCTCCTGGGGCTCCTGGAGCTCCTGGTGTTCCTTGTCCACGTTGTCCATCTTTTCCTGGTTGTCCTGGCAATCCTGGACCTCCTGGTTGACCTGGTTGACCGTTGTCTCCTGGCAAACCTGGTGCTCCTGGAGCTCCTTGATTTCCTGGACCGCCTGGGAATCCTGGTTGTCCGTTTGGTCCGATTGGTCCGGCTGGTCCCGATGGTCCTGCTGGTCCTGCCGGTCCGGCTGGACACACAATACAATCCAATTGAACTTGTGGGCATACAATTGGCGCATAAGTGACAGTGTTGTCTTCCCCACGTGGTCCTGGTGGTCCCGGAACTCCAGCTTGTCCTGGTGGTCCTGGTGGTCCCGGTGGTCCTGGTGGACATGTTGGTTTTGGTGGTTCACATTGACACCAGGCTGGAAGTCCTGAGAAGTCTTGACGTTTTTGACGGAATACACTGTTGAATGGATTGACACGTGGCTTGGATGGTGGAGTGACTGTGATTTGAATATCCATCATCTCATTCCATGCTGAATCGGTTTCGACTCTGAATACTTGAACACCGTCCAAAACCTGAAAATAATAAGTAAGGAACTGAAAATAAGAATAGATTCGATTACCTCGTCATGAACTTCATTGATAGTTTGATAAAGTGATGGAATAACAACAAGACAGGCAACAACAGCCAATGTCGAGAATGTCGATGCAATTCCAACCAGAACCTTTTCCTCAAACATGATGATCTCAAGATGGTTGTTGTGTCTTTCCTGGATCCTTTTATAGTATCTCTTCTCTTTCTTATTATTAAACTATACATACATGTTGTGTAACCTTTTCAGTTTTTTTCCAAGGATAACACTAAAACAGTTTATACAGTTTCAGATATGATATATGGATAGAAGAACATTGTATCTAGGATTGCAGTCACATTGTGATCTCATCCCTCAAATTTGAATACATTTTGTAAAAACAAATTTTTTAACTTCAGAAAAACTGAAAAATTAAACCAGATAGCCGAGATCTTGTTTTGGGTCTGGATTATAGGATACGATCCGAAAAACATTTTAGTGATCAGCTTTTTTTACATCAGACCTGGCTCGGAACCATATTTTCAAAATGAAATATGATTTTGATTCAGGAATAAATTCTCACGAACATGAGAATATTTTCTGTGAGAAAAAATAAAAACAGTTCGAACATGTTGCCCGAGACCGATAGCTACTCTTCTTACCGATTTTTAAAATTTCCAGAGATAGTTCAGAGGTAACATGATCATTAAATTGGCAACATTTGCATATTTGGCGAAAAACTCGAAATCTTATTACCCCCATCTGTCCGTCATCGACTGCGAGGAGCTCGTTGCGAGAGCCCGCCCGTCCAGTGAATATATTATATGTTTATACGAGATATCCAACAAAATGCAAGAGTGTATGTAATTATAAGAGACCGAGACGATCAGAGGGTTTTGGTGCGCGAGAAGAAGAAGAAGAAGAAGAATAAGAAGAAGAAGAAGAAGCTTTTCATGTTTTTATTAGCCGAAAAAAAAAGAAATATTTTGTTTATCAGTCGTCGTGTCCATTTTTTTTCTGGCTCACATCGGAAGTTGTCTGAATGCTCTTTAATTTGATGTGCACTTCTTGCTCGTCGTTTTTTGTCATCTTTCCAGATTTGCTGACTAACAAAGTTCGAAGAACGAAATGTGAAATTCGGTTTGTCAGAAAAATACTGTAGTTTTAATTTCAAATTTTGAGCCATCGATAAGCTCTGACGACTAATCTGATCCTATTTTTGTTATCGAAAGACTATTTTTTCTTCTAAATCAAGTGAGACCAGTAATTTCCGGACGTTTCGAGTTCCTCACAGAAAATGTTCTTCAAATTTGTATGATTCTCAATTTTTCTCACAAACCCTTGATCATCATAATTGTTCAAAACCAAAAAAGTCAAAAAATAACAAAGTTTTTTTTTCTGAAAATATGATTTTCGAAACTAACAAACTCTCATTCAACCTTCTGTTTTATTTGGGTCACGTTTTTATGAAAATATTCATAGATTTTGTTTAAAGGTGGACTGCGATATATCTGAGAAAGACGGTGTGCAATGTTGCGTCATTTATAGTGTAGTGAAATTCTTCGAAAATGTGTGTACTTTTTTGAATTTATAATGGTTCGATAGAGCGCACATGGTCGTGAAGACGGAAAGGCGGAATTGCTTGTGTTTGTTTTTTTCCTGGCACTGTATTTTTTGTGTTTTTTTGGTTTTCGCATCATTTTTCAGGGGCACACAAACTATATTATAGACGAAACACTCAATTATCTCGCAGTCCACCTTTAATTTTTTAATTGAAACACTGCGAGTTTTCACGCGTGACACGTAGCAATCTCTGCGTCTCTTACTTTCTCTTCACAGATTGTCGATTTTTCGGCTCGATACGACAAAGTTCTAGAAGTTTTTTTCAGAAACCAAATTCAGAACTTAAACATTTTTAGTCAAGATTCTTGCTCTCTTGTCGTCTGAATCTCATCCGGTCAGAATCAGAAATGTATCAGTTTTGTCCAATTCAGGAGATTTTTTTTATTTTGAAAAATATTAACTTTGAGACCAAAAACTAACTAGGATCGGCCAGAAAACAATTTTTTTCTTATAAAAAACTAAAGATTTTTTTAGAGTTCTCATACTTTTCGGTATTCGTTTTCTTGTGCTAGTTTTGAGTATTTTCCCACGATGTATGGCTTGTGATTTGAGTTTACCAGACTAGTATGGATTTTTTGTAATTGTTTTTCTTCTTTCGGAATCGGGGTGAATTTTTGTGCGGCTGTTTGCAATTATTGTTGGTAAATAGTGAATCACAGAGTTGTGTAATGAGGGTCTAAGTTTTCATGGTAGGCCAAAATAATTTTGGGATACACAACTGTTTTACCGGCTCAGGCCACAAAGCAGTGGTGTCGTTTTGGGCCGGGCTGGCCGGGCTAGAAAATACGGGCTCTTCAAGACCGCGGAAAAAATTAAAAAAAAAACCAACGGAACTGCTTGTTTGGCCCGCATAAGGCCCAAACGATGTAAACAAGTTTTGGCCACCACAACGACTTATATTTGCAACAAAATTTGGTCTTGCCAAGCCATGCCCGTTCATGAAGTTTTCAACGGGCTGGCCGGGTCGGCCCGGCCCAACATATGGCGGACTGCGTAAATGGCCCAAACGACACCCCTGCACAAAAGAAATACACAGTTTTCAGAGTTTCAGCGTCGATTCGATATGAAGTGTTTATCATTTCTCCAAAAACCCATGTTCTTGTTTTGAATGTTCCCCATTCAGACACTCAATCAATCAACATCTATTCAGTGCTAAATATGTGCAGGTGATAGACTCTTCCTTATTTTTCCAAATATTTCTCGCTGGGAAAATAGTAATCAAATATTATTTTCTGTTTGCATCAAATAGGCAAAACACAACAAAAAAGGCATTACCAAAATAGCTTCGTATTCTGTCGAAAAAAAAGAGAAACTTCATTTTTTGCCGCTCTCTGAAATAAGCCCCTCTCTCTGAAATATTTAATCCGCGCACTTTTTTTTGCATTTTGCCACTGTTGTTGCTCGTCGTGTGACTCGCAGATTATAAATTCACCCCTTTTTACACATTGATTTTTTCACTCACTCTCTGTTTTTTTTGCTTGCTTAAAACTTTTTTTGCGTCTTCTTATCTTCTTCTTCTTCTTCTTCTTCTTAAAAATGGGGTAAATCGAATTTCGGCTCACATCAGTTGAAGAGGTTTTTTTTCAGCCAAACCAACAAAAAAAGAGGAAAAAAGTGAGTGAGTGAGTGAGAAAATTGATTTGGACATGCCCACAAAACACATACCTTTACGATTTCCTTTGTTCCTTTCTCTTTGTTTTTTTTTCTTGTCTTTTTTGGAGCTCCAAAGAAAAACAAGAAGAAGCCCGCGATCGAATGAGATTTATGAGTGTGTCACAATTTTTAGTCAGTTTTTTTTCGAGAAACAAAACATTATTTTCGCGACCTTGGCTCTGTTGCTAAATTTTTGGTCCTCAAAATTTTGAAAATTTCACGTGGTAGGTCAAATTAACTCGCGTGACCTTTTCTCTGAGTCTCTCATTTTTTATTTATCTTTCTTCGATTTATGTCACATCCACAAAACTGTGTCTGATCGAGAAACATGTGCGAAAACATTGAAATTCAAAAACATACACTGATATTTCGGCTCCCGGACATTTCGAAACCGCATGAAATTTTCGAAACATTTCGCAGTTTTTTTCCCGACAAAAAAATTCGAAATATTCCGGAGCCGATCTCAAGAATATTGCAAATCTCAAGAATATTGCAAAAATGATCTCAAGAATATTGCAAAAACATCGAGATACAAAATCATGAACTATTTGAGAAAACCTAAACAGACTAAGCTGGAGTTTGGCTGGTCAACTTTCCAGAACAATTAAGTATTTTATTTTTTAGCTTAGCTAAAAAAAAAACTGAACA
This sequence comes from Caenorhabditis sp. 8 KK-2011, assembly GCA_963572245.1. Classification (NCBI taxonomy): domain Eukaryota; kingdom Metazoa; phylum Nematoda; class Chromadorea; order Rhabditida; family Rhabditidae; genus Caenorhabditis; species Caenorhabditis sp. 8 KK-2011. Next base: position 4,403,422 of record OY751549.1, read on the forward strand.
ATTTTTGGTGTCTTGATGGAGTTCCTAATCTTATTGTTTTTTTAGAATCCCCTCATTGTTGAATTTCGAAAAATTCAGGGCGGTCGTTTTGGGCAGCCCGGCCCAAGCAAGAAAGTACGGGCTTTTCGAGGCCACGGTGAAAATTTAGGCCCGGGCCCGTACTATGTACAAGTGTTTTCTCCCCAAAATGACACATACTTGCAACAAAATTTAGTATTGGCAACGCATTAATTTTTTTAAGGGGCGGCCCGGCCCAAGGCTGCCTGACACCCATGGCAAATTTTGATATCACACTTTTGTTTTGCGGGAACCAAAAAGGTCGCACATCTGCCATCAAACAAAACTAAGCAACTACTTGTAAGTCTCATCAAAAAAAGTGCATAAAATGTGTCCGTCTTTTCTGAACTCTCTGAAACTGACTGAAAAAGACAGATAAATAATTCACAAGTCACTTTTTTGTGTGTGTGAATTCTATTCTTTTTTTTTCAAAAAAAAAAAAAAGAAAATCATGAGAGCACAAAATTGTCGCGCACTCCTCTCCACTCACTCAAAATCTCAAATTTCCTTTTTTCCTCGTTTTTATTTTTCTCTCCTACACATACATATTTTTATTTTCCAATTTTTTATTTTCTTTTGCAGGTATGGAAGATCGATCAGCATACACGTCTCATCCAGGCAAGTTGTCACTGTTTTCACTATTTCTCACGGGCGGGTTTCAAGTGTTTCTCTCGCGCACTTTTCAGATTTAAGATGAATAATTTATATTTTTTTTTTCGAAAATTCCCATCGTCCCAATTCAAAGAACCCTTGGGAATTAATTAGGCAAACTTTTTTCTCGATTTTTCTTGAAAAAAACTGAAGACATGATTAATGGGGTGAACGAAAAGCTTTTTCCTTTTTCTGGTTGGAGTTATTATTTTTTTTTTTTCATAAGTGGGACAAAATTAGAAATTGCCTGACAAATGGATTTCCGAAAAATGGGGGAAAATAGAGGAGATTTGTTTTTTTTTACCAAAACATTGTGAAGGGCGGTTCGGAATTTTTTTCAGTAAATTTCACAAATTTAAACTGATGAAAAAAAATGCAAAGAGCAAATGACCCAGGCCGGCTCGAAATCATCACTCATCAAATATATTTTTTTGATTTTGTTTCGTACTGAATGGTTTTGAAACAGAGTATTTAGTTTGAACATGAAATTTATGACGTTTATGGTATTGCCTTTTGACTCTTATTTTTACATGTTCGTTCTGCTGCTCAATTTGATTATCAAAAATGAGAGAATTCAATTACTGAAGAGTTTCAGTTGGTGTTGATCTATAAACATCCAGGTAGAAACTGAAATGACAAGGATTTAAATTAAAAACGTGACCTCTCACGTGACCAAACTCGAAAAAAAATAAAGTGACAGGACTAAAATTTGAAATCCTGAATCGGGTCAAAATTGAGAATAACAGGGTTCTTTTTCGCTTGAACTGGCCGGGTCGCTAAAAAACTAGGCTGAAACAGATCTAAAACATCGGGCCCGGGCAATTATTTTTTCGAGATTTTTGTTGAATCACTTCAGAAGAACTATTCGGGTTAATCTACTATATAACTTCGACATTTCTAAAAAATGGACCGGGTCCGATTTCTTATCTGTATCCGTTTCAGCCATATTTTAAATAACACGGCCCGTTTAATAAAAAGAAACTGGACCGATTTTTTTGACCAGGGTTTTCCCTTATGAATGCCATTTTTCCCCGAGATACTCAAACGAACACATAGTGAAATGATGTCGAGTTGACGAAGAGAATCAACGACCTGTCTGAAACACTCTTCAAATCCCTCTCGAAACTTCGAAAAATCTCGAATTATGTAAAAAAAAATCATAATAATTCATGGTCTCATGGGTTCCCTTTTCTTTCATTTTCTAAGAAAAAAGGAGAATGTTGGTTAGTGAGGGTAGTGGTCTGACGAAGCAACCAGCCAACCGACTGGCCGTCCGGCCATTCGTCCAAAAATAGAAAAAGAAGAAGAAGAAGAAAAATCGATTGTGAAATGTTGGAGGGAGCCGAGCTGGTTGTGCTCTCCATGCTCTTCTTCCTTTTCTCATCACTCTCATTCTAACCAATACGGGGGCCCCCTTCTCATTTTACTACTTCTTCTTCTTCCTTCTACTACTACTACTACTTTTTCTTTTCTTCTTTTTTTTTTGTTGTTGTTGTTGTTGCTTCCAACTATTACTATTTTAAAAATGAGAAATTAACATTTTAGAAGAGAGATTTTGTCTATTTTGTTTGAAAATCATTGCTCCAACTCTCAATGATCACCTCCAAAGGCGGTGTAGGGAACAAGATATTTTTTGAAAACATCAAATATTTTTTGATTAATCTGACAATAGTGACGTGAACTAGATGAGCCATAGACCTAGATTTATATAAATTTCTCACTGAAATGTTATAGTGCGCAAATTCGCTCCACTTTTCTGTTTTTACCAATATGAACATTGATGAAAAAAAGAAAAGAAAGGTTTCTTTTCTCATTCCGAAACATGCCCTTTTCCTAATCAAAAACGTCATTCCAATTCAATTGTTTTTTTTTTCTGTTTCAGGTAGAAGTGTAGTGGTGGAGGACGATCACAACTCACTACTCGCCTCATCATCGTTGTCGTCGTTGATTCGCGGAACACGAGGACATTTCAATAGTTTTATCGAGTCGGTCGGAAATGTGAGTGGAAAGGGCGCGCAGGAAACTGGAGCCCAAATCAAATCATCGAGAAAAACTGAGATTTTCTGAAAAAAAAAACGGGTTACTGTCAATTAGTTTCAGCTCATAGAACATTAAAATGTTATGTGTGCTCGTTTTGAGTTGAAATGCGGCACAATTTTGAGGGCGGGACTTTGACTTGAGAAATTTGCGACCATTTTGGAGAAAAAACACCAAACGGTTGGCATTCTTGCTCAAATTTATTTGAACTACAGTACCCTTCTGTTATTTTGAGTAGTTTTGTGCCGTTCGAAACAGGATTGGCCGGATCCGGAAAATGTGTTCCCGGAACTTTTTTTTAGACGAAAGTATTCACAGATAAAAGTTTAAATGAAACTTATACATTTTCCGGAACTAAATTGAGTTTCCGAAGAGTCTGTTCTGTCTGAACCTGGTTCGAAAGCCGGCTCACACTAGTTTCTCTCAAAAAACCGCGGAACACGACAAAAATGATATTTTTGCTGTCTGATTGTGAGTTGATGATTCATTAACTTTACGTGTGTACTGAAACACTCTAAATGGAAATATCGCCATTTCAGTTTCAACGCGATTCACACGCGTTCAAAGTCGCGACAATAAATATTCCTGTTCCCATGTAGTACGACCCAAGAAGGCCCTGAACTCAATCTTCAGGATTTCATTTCCACCCTTGACCCAATTCTTATTTTCTTCCTTTTCACCTCCTTGATTTATTGCAGTGGCTCGTTCCATCATCAGGTCGCGACGACGACGTCGTCTCATTGGACAGTTGTCAATCGGGTTATAGTCCAGTTCAGGGGTAGGTTTGATAAATAGTCAGAAAAAAAGAAAAAAGAAACAAACGCATGATTTATAAGTTATCTCCAGAGGGAATTGTTTTCGTTTCTCGAATAATGTATACTTTTTAGCGGACTCTCAATGGACTCTCCATCAACCCATCATGTTCCGGATAATTATTATGCGGTGAGATGAGAATAACTTTAATTTGTAGTGAACTTGATGTTTTTTGCAGGTAACAATTGGTGAAGCACAAATGGTTGTGTTGAAAAGATATCAAAATTTACGGTTAATAGGATCGGGAGCTCAAGGAATCGTGTGCTCCGCACTAGATACAGTTCGAAATGAGCAGGTGGCGATCAAAAAGCTGTCGAGGCCATTTCAGAATGTGACACATGCAAAAAGAGCATATCGTGAGCTCAAATTAATGAGTCTAGTCAATCATAAAAATGTGAGCATATTTCGATTTTCTTGTTGATAATTCTCCGTTTTTTCGTTTACAGATTATAGGAATATTAAATTGTTTTACACCTCAAAAGAATCTCGACGAGTTCAATGATTTGTATATTGTTATGGAGTTGATGGATGCGAATTTGTGTCAAGTGATACAAATGGATTTGGATCACGAGAGATTATCCTATTTGCTATATCAAATGTTGTGTGGAATAAGACATTTGCATAGTGCTGGAATTATACACAGGGTTCGTGTTTTGTAACTTGTTGTTGGCCTAGTTTTTCTGTTCTTTTTTTCCTCGGAATATAATTATTTCATCGTGTCAGAGAGTTCACGTTTCTCACGCGAATTTTCATCCATTTTTTGGATTTTTAACTCAAAGGAAACACTCAATTTAAAAGTTAGATACATTATTTTAACAAAGTGTGAAAATTCGCTTCAAGATAAGAAAAAAGCTTTGTTCAAACCAGCAGTTATTTTTCCAAAATAATATCGATTTTTTCTGAACTGGCTGCATGTTCAGGCCCGTTTGAGCCAAAAATCGAAAACTGGAACGTATTCTGAAGTTGTTTCATTGGGTTTCAGGCCATCATGTCTCTCTAAAAAGCGAGCAATTTTCAGGACTTGAAGCCATCAAATATTGTTGTTCGCAGTGACTGTACTCTCAAAATCCTCGATTTTGGTCTGGCTCGAACCGCCGTCGAAGCGTTCATGATGACCCCATACGTGGTAACTAGATACTATCGTGCTCCGGAAGTCATTCTTGGTATGGGATACAAAGAGAACGTCGATGTCTGGTCAATTGGTTGTATATTTGGCGAGTTGATCAGAGGCCGTGTATTGTTCCCAGGTGGTGATCATATCGATCAATGGACAAGGATTATTGAACAACTTGGAACACCGGAGAGATCATTTTTGGAAAGACTGCAACCAACTGTCAGGAACTATGTCGAGAATAGACCTAGGTATGTAGAATCAACTGAACATTTTGTCGAGTTCAGTAGCTAAATGTTAGGGTCTCAAAAATTTTGAAAAATTTTCCTCGTAGGTCAAATTAATTTGCGTGACCATTTCTCCCAGTTAGACAGTGGATTAAACTCGCGTTGAATGATCTGGCTGAATTGACAGTATTGTATTTGACAGTATTGTCACTTCACTGTCTAAGTTACTCGTTTTGTCGTGCTTTCTTCTCGGTTTTTTTTAGTAGATCATTTTCACGTTGAATGATCTAGCTGGATTGACAATGGCCCTTTCGAAACTTTGATTGATGAAAACTTTGAATCGGGAAAGTTTGAGATGATAATTTTACTTTTTGAAGATACGCTGCGACACCTTTCGAAGTTCTATTCTCCGATAACATGTTTCCACCGGCTGCCGATTCTTCAAGACTTACAGCTGGACAGGCTCGCGATCTTCTCTCTCGCATGCTTGTCATTGATCCAGAACGTCGAATCTCGGTCGATGATGCATTACGACACCCTTATGTAAATGTATGGTTCGATGAAGTTGAGGTAATTTTTTTTCGTTGGTTTTTGACGTCTGAAACAGAAATGAGTCACTGTTTTTTTTTTTCTGATCAGGAGTGAGATTTGGGTTTTTTTCTCAAGACCAAAAATCATGATAATCAAGGGCACAGGAAAGAAATGATGCCCAGACAGTGTGATATTTTGATGTTTAGGCCGGGCCTGTTTGGCCCTTTTATAAAAAACCTTCGGGCACTACTTTTTTGAACTTGTGTCAAAAAAGGTCAGATCCGAACATCTGAATGTTTGCAGGTATACGCGCCACCTCCGATGCCTTATGATCATAATCTCGACGTCGAGCAAAATGTTGATTCATGGCGTGAGCATATTTTCCGAGAACTCACCGATTATGCACGAACACATGATATATTCTCGTGTTGATTGTTAATGAATAACAACAACAACAAGCACAAGTAACGGGTATTTTTTCGATCTTTTTTATTGAACAAATTTGCTCACTAAACTTTGTTTCAACACGCCAGCTTTAATGAAGATTTTTATTGGTTTTTCTTTCTTGAAGATGGGCTGCGAGATAATTGAGTGTTTCCTCTATGAACAGTTTGTGCGCTCCTGAAAAACGATGCGGAAAGCAGAAAAAACACAACAATCTAAGACAGTACCAGGAAAAAAAAACAAAAACAAAAAAGTTCTGACATTCTGATTTCCCGATTATGTTTTCTCCCTCTCGATGCCTTCCAAAAGTATCAATCAATCCTTCGGAAGTCACATTTTCAAAAAAATCAACACTTAGTTACTTAGTTGATCCGTTCTTCAGCATATAGCGACTATCAAATTCTCATTCTTTAATTAGCTTATTATTAGAAAAGTTCGAAATCGTGAGTTGTTTTTTCAACAAAAGAAACTCCAAAAGTCGGTCTGCAAAAAATCTTTCTAAAAAAATATGAAACGGAAAAAGAGTGCGAACAATTCTTCTAAACCAATTATGCCGATTCAGCAAAAATATCGAGAAAAAACTGGAACGAGTCTGAATTTGTTCTAGTTTTGGCCCTACTGTCTTATTTTCAATGTTCTCGGCTCGGCTCCAAATGAAAATTTTCAGCAGGTAAACGTATCTCCTAACTTCTACAGGTTCGAAAATTTAAAAAAAAATCCAAAATTTATGGACGTGACCCAATGAAAAATTTCTGGATTTCATCAGTTCTCAGAGTTTTTCAGAAAATCACAATTTTCGTGTTTTCCAGTCAGTATTCCTATAGAAATCGTTCATTAACGAACACATTATTTTTTTCCGAACAAAGCATGATTTTATCTTTTAGTTTTTTTTCTGTAATTTTCTATTGTAAGTCCATTTCGTATTGTAAGTCCATGTAACAAATTAAACCGGTTAACTTTTTTTTCAAAAAAAAAACATGGATATAAAATAGGCGCGTTTTTGATGTTGAAAAAGTTTCATGACTCGACATTGTTTGGTGAATAGAAGAGTTCTAATAATTCCGGTGTCGTTCACCTTTATTTATTTGTTATACATTGGAAGCATTGATCGATCTACCAAACCTTACGTTTTCAATGATTCTATCGAAGTTGTTGATATGAAAAGGATCAACAAAGAAAAACTATCAATATCTCATTCTTTCATTAATAGTGTGTATTATTACAAAAATTCGAAATCGTGAGTTATTTCAACGAAGAAAAATGCTGAATTGATCCAGACCACACAAATGTTTACTGAGCTTTCATTTTTTTTTAGTTATGAGCTCGTTTGAAATAATTTGAGTGATCCGGTCCGACTCGGCAGGCATAGTTTTTGGATACGAACTCAGGCCCACGTCATCGTCATCTCATATAATCTACTTCGATTTTTTTGCAGACTGGGAAAGAACGCGTTAGCCGTTGTAATGGCTACAGATCAATGGAGTCTTGACATTATCCAACAGCCAATAACTATTGTTAGCAGGAATTCGACGTTTGAACATGTGTCACAAACTCGTAATCAAATGTGAGAAACATGTTTCCATGACCAATGGAATAAATTGTTTGTGTTCAGAGAGGGTATACCAAATTGTCGATACATAACAACAGTAGCTCTGACAAATACATTAGATGATCCGACGAGTTTGCAGATTCGATCGGCAGATGGGGAAGTTATGGAAGTGAGTCACATCTTAACAAAAAATCACATATCAAACCAAAATCAAATAGTTACCGTTCAAAATGGCGAAAACGAGTGCACCGAGTCGAGTTGTCATTTGTTTATCTCCCCAATTCGCGGCTGAACAATGGCAGTTATTTGTGATGCATGTTCATGCTGCCAAACAATTTGGAGCACATATGCACATTTATATCACATCTATCATTGAATCATACTATAATTTGATGAAAGAATACGAATCACATGGTTATGTGACCATCGAACAATGGATTCGGATAAAGTTTGAGTCACCAAAGAGTGCCTATTTCGATGCAATGCCGCATGTTGAATGGAGAAATCAGGCGGGAGCACAATCCGATTGTTTGCTCAAATACAAAGAAGTTGTTGATTATATCGCATTCTTCGATATGGATGACGTTTTATTTCCGAAATATTCGATGAATTATTGGGAAGAGTTCAACTACATGTTCAAATTGAATCCCACCAAAAATGCATTGTATTATGGTCGACGGGAACATGAATTTGTCAAACCGTCAACTCTTGATGAGTTCAATTTTTTTGATGTTGTTGGCAGTTTGAAATCATCGAGTTTGGTAAAGTCGGGCAAAGTTGTAATTAGACCCGAAAGTTATAATTCGACATGGATACATTTCAGTTGGAATGTTCCCACAGAGAGCAGGTAAAGTTTTGAGCCAAAAAAATATGGGGTTGGTTGAGAGGTGAACTTCAATGAAAAATGGTACGATTATTGAGCCTACTCAACAAGGTTTGAGTACTGCCAATTCGGACCTGACCCGATAAACCAATTATTGCAATATGCTCACAGTCGGCTTCCGAGCCGCACAGCGGAAAAAATATAATTTGAAAATGAGAAATGCAGAGAAAAGGTCACGAGAATTAATTTTATTTACCAGGTCAATTACATTTTTGAGACCAGAAAATGTTTATTTTTCAGGCATGATGTTGAATCGCCTCACTTGGTTCATGTCCAACGACCAGTTCAGAAAAACGGAAACAAAACCATCAAAGAGATTTGGAAAATGTCATTCGATCGATTGAATGAAACCATCCGTGTTGAAGATGTCGCTTCAATACAAAACGATTTCATAATGTAAGTTGATATATACATATACTCATGAGAAAGTTTACTTCAGGATGAGAAACAATTCAAAAATTGAGAGATTCAAATCAAACCTGCCAAACTATGATTTCTATTTACCAATAGTATTCAAATGTTATTATGACAAATTCTATAGTTGGGCATTTGATGGAAAGAATAATACTGGAGGTGGAACATGTCCGAATGCCGATAAATGTTATCTACCCCAACGTGCACAGTACCCATGTATACATTCAGATGCTGTTTATCATTCTGGTCCCAAAATGAGACCGTTCAGTTTTCATTATGCGGATAATGCCTTTTGGACGGATTCAATTGGGTGTTATCAATAATAAGTTTATTGATTTTACAATAAAGGAAAGTCGCTTGAAACATCAACATTTTTCCAATTTGCAGATTTTTGCAGACAACAATTTCGTTTTATTCTCTGACCAAAAGAACAATAAACTTTTTCACAGCTATATAAACTTTTTGCAAGAACAACTGTCACTCTTATTATCATGTTTATACATACCATGTTAGCTCTATTTTGTTGTTGTTTTCTATTTTTTGTCAACGCAAAAACAGATGAAATCCGATTCCATACGGTAATTCATTGTCGTCGAGCAATAGGATCAACATTTTACAATTTGAACATTTCGTTTTTCGAAGAAGACGCATTGTAAAATATTCACACCCTTCAAAACTAATAATCAACAAAATATTTTCAGTTTGAATAACAGAATGACAAAGTGGCACACCGAAACAATACCATCAGATGGAGAATTGAAAAAAACGTATACAGCGTTTATAAATGGAGATGGATGGTTCGATAATAATTATGAACTAGGCGTAGATATTTATCACAATTGTGACGAGAGTCCGTTTCATCGCAAGTTAATGCTACGGTTTGACAAAACATGCAAAGTTGGCTCAAATTGTGATGTTTATTTCAACTACGGTCTCAATAATCTTGGAACAAAAATCAAAAGAAATACCGTAATCACAGTTGTTCAATGATATTTTCTACTTGTGTTTCTATATAGAATGAATAGTTGGGAAGTTGTCGTTTTTAAGGATTATACTAACTAAAACTCTAGAAATCCCCATCGAACGCAATGAAATCGGGTTGAGAACACGAGATTCTGAATCAATTGAACCATCGAGAAAATTCCTTGGATAGTGTTCTATATCAAAAAATCGGCCAAGAAACGGCTTCTGTTTCAATATTTTAAATACGATTTTCTGGTGGCGATTTAATGAGTTCCTTTCGAAATAATTCTCGTCTTATTGAAAAAAAAATACATCTTCAGTGTTGTTATTCACACACAAATTTTTTTTCAGATCACAGGCGGTAACTTTCGAATATTCATTTTTTGTTTTCTGTTGTCTGAAAGATCCAAGCACATTTTGAAACTTTAAAAAAAGACCGACAATACATTTTGGATGAATTTTGTTTCAAAATATTCGAATTTTTACGTGACACGTGCTTGATTTGATATCTATCAATTCCCAAAAACAATTTGCTCATTTTTTCTATTTTAAACAGTTGGAAATGGCGACATCACAAACACAACGAGTACGAGCTCAACACCGGCGCGACGAAGACATTCAACCGACGTGTTTCGATTTGTTCTGCGGCGTTCTTCGCGCATGCGGACTTCTCTGCTACGTCGCATGTCCGCCAATACCATCGCGCATCACCAACAAACTCGCCTTTCATCCTCCACAAAAAGGACTAACCTATCGTATTGAATTGAAAAACGAATCAGAGCGAAAAATCAAAAATATTTCCGAAATCAAACAAAACGACGAATATCAGTTGGTGGTGAGAAATGTCTCCAATGGAACCGATTTTGTTTATATGGAAGAAGAAGTCGAACTGTTTGTCGCCGAAACTAAATATAATAATCATTTGGTGTGTGTCAAGTGCAAACTCATCGAACCACCGTTGAGTCCGATACTTCAAGAACAAGTCATTTTGTTTTGTCAGCCGAATTCGTCGGATCTCGGCGGTTTTCTACAACCATCCATGATGAACTTTGTCAACTATGCCAATCATTTTCAAGTTGATTTTTTTGCTTTCGACTATTCCGGGTGAGTTGAGGAAAACAAATGAAAATCGGGTCCGGCCCAGAAGAACCTTAGCTTAAATGACCCGGCGACTCATCGAGAGTATTCGTTTAAATTGAAAGTATTCATCATTTTAAGACATATACGAGTTAAAACACAGTTCAAAAACATAAGAAACAAAAGTTAGACGACAAAAAAGAACAATAAATAAAAATAAAGTTGGATCAAAATTTCAAATCCTAATGAAGCAGTAGAGCGCGTTTGCGCGATTAATCCAACTCTATGATTTATTTTCTGTTCTTTGTTGTGCTGTAGTTTTTGCTATACGTTGTTTTAGACTGTTTTTTCACTCACATATGTCTTAAAATGGCGAATACTTTCAAAATAACCGAATACTATAGAAGAGTCGCCGGGTCATTTAAATCAGTTTTTTTTCCGATATAACTTTCTTTTGGTTGGACTTGGTGCCAAATAAAGTGTTGGATCTTGAAGAGAGCAAAGATTTTCTACCAAAATGTATAACATTTTGAATAATTAAAAAAAAATTATTTTTCCTAACCATAAACTGCACGCTCTCAGTCAGCTCGTTATTTTCGGGCCTTGGGCTCCAATCTCACCCTTCGAACACTAACAAAAAACATGTTTTCAGTTACGGCTATTCATCTGGCACCCAATGCGAGAAAAATGTATACGCGGACGTTCGGGCGGTCTATCAAAAAATCCGTGAAACACATCCAACAAAAGGGATTGTTCTAATGGGATACAGTATCGGCACAACAGCAGTTATCGATTTGGCCGCATCAAATCCTGAAGGTCTTGTTGGTGTGATATTAGTGGCCCCATTCACCAGTGGACTGAGATTAGTATCAGCGAAACCGACAGAACCGAAAACTTGTTGGGCGGATTCGTTTACAAGGTGAGATCCAAAAAATATAGTTGAACTCATAAGTGTCGTTTGGGCCACCCGCTGTTTTTTTTTTATTTTATCAATATCTCGTTTCGAAGTCAAAACTTCACTATTTCGAAACTTGGATATCAAAGAACATGTCCAAATCTATCTTTAGTGATACTCATATCATACTCTAAAACAAACACAAAATTTCTTGTTCACTCTTGGAAAGTTTGAGCGAGAGCTAAAAAAAGCCCAAAACGAGAGCCCTGGGTGAATTCGATGAATTCTTGTTTTGTCATTCTCGACCAAATTCAATGTTTACAGTTATGACAAAATTGGCAACATCGAAACACGAGTTCTAATTTGTCATGGTGACATTGATGAGGTTATTCCATTATCACATGGTTTGGCACTCTACGACAAACTGAAGAATCCAGTTCCACCTTCAGTTATTCACGGAGCCAATCATCAGACAATCCTCAGCGGTCGACACTATCAGACATTTGATCGGATAGCTCACTTTTTGAGAAACGAGACGATGGTCTCATCGAGTAGATCGAGAGATATCTTCTCGAATCGAACATCGATCGGAGATTATTGAACAAAACAAAAATGAAAATGAAGTTTTTAGTTTGATGGAGTGATTTGTATTGGGAAATGTTTACTTGGGCTTCCTTGATTAAGCCTGCAGTGTGATTAATACCATATTCGAAAATAACATGACTAATCAAAAAATCAAACGTTAGTGTTTCAAAGTTTAATTTAAAGAACGTCCGATTTTTAATTATTTTTTTTTAATCACGTCATTCCTCAAATTTTTTCTCATTTATTACTTTCTTATTATAGAGTTGAAAAAATTAGACCATTGGAAGAAAACCAATATGGCCTAGGAAACCAAATGGGCGGGGCTAAATACAGTACATTTTCGTTGAAAAAACATGAGAAAAAATAAAAAATGATAATTTCCCATTAAAAAATGTAATAAATCCACGTGTACATAGAAAATTCTACTGTACGTAGCCATGCCACGTTTCACGTTTTTAAAATAATATTTATTGTCGTGTTCTAATTTTTTCGTACTGACAATAGAATATTTGAAATGAAATTTTCACGTAAAAAAATGTGGCACTGCGGCTCAACAGGTTAGGCGTTGTTATAGAGTGAGAGGTCAAGGGTTCGATTCCTCACCTATGCAATTTATTTTAATTTTTTTTCCACTCAACAAAAACACAAGTTTTCTCTTAAATTTATGTTTGAGTAAAAAAAATGTTTCATATAAGCTGTTTCTCACTATTTTCGTACTCTTAACTTTGAAAAAAAAAACCAAAATTCGAACAAAAATGAGGATAACGTGAGCTCGAAAAAGTATTCAAACGTTAACCAAAAAAAAAGAATTAAAAATCGGACGTTCTTTAAATGCGTGTGTGTTTCAAACGATTTTTTTTTCAAATCACACGTTGTTTCAAAACCTTCAGGAGGCTGTCAAAAAGAGAGACTGAAAATTCGAAAATTAACTCGTGTGATCTATACCGGCCGGGCCGGACCGGACCGGAGCCTTGTTCAACAAAACTATCTCTGATCTGAAGCAAATATGGGAAAAAATAGTTAAACAAGAGGGCAGGGGTGTCGTTTGAACTGCTCGCGGATCATCCAATGCGAATCTGATCTATTGTCTAAGTCTCCCATTTTGCCGTGTTCTCTAAGGTTTTCTCACGGGTTTCGTTGGTAGATCATTTTTACGTTGGATGTTCTGGCTCGATTGACAATATCTTGGGATGTGCTCGTCCCGCCCGTCTGTGCGAAACTTACTCAACGAACAAAGATTGCGTCACTCGAGTGCAGGGGTGAGATTCGGGCCATTCTTTTTTCAAGACTGCGATTGTTTGGGCCTGGATAAGAGAAGGTTTTACAGTATTGTGAAAAAGCCCGAATCTCACCGCTGCTCGAGTGTGTTTCATTTCGTGCTCAAAACAAAAAATACTTGGCTCAGGAGTTCCACATCATGTTTCTTATAAACCCTGCCCACAATTATTGCAAAAAACAAGAAAATTTCGAAATTTTCCCCATTTATACCCGCTAATCCCTTCCCAAATTGCCACCAATCAATCTTACCCCTCGAAAGATGTGCAAATATTTCGTATCCCAAAATATAACTAATAATAATAATTTAATAATTTCTTGTGTTGTCCCTCTGATTTCATTCAATTAGCCTATCCTTTTTCTCCTTTCCCAAACAACATAAACGTCTCAGACTCCGCCCACTTTTCCGCCAAACCCCGCCCCTTTTTGTTTCCTAGTTGTTCTTCGTGTTGTTGCTGTTTTTCCGCTTTACCGCAATAATTAATCCTTTTTTTTTTGAAGTAAATAATATTTTTCAGATAACTCAAAATCGATATATTCAATTACCGATGATATAAACATTTCGATGAAGATTTCACTTTTCTTATTTTTTCTCAGTTTTTCGATTAGTTGTGGTGAGTATTTTTGCGGTTCCCGCGCAGCAGGATATCATTCTTTCTTTTTTTCCTCGTCATCAAAATGCTAATTTTTACAATCGTCTTTTTTTGAAACATCCATACCATATGGAGTGTATGAGAAAATGGGAAAAAACCAAAAAAAAAACAGATTATTTACATTAGTGGCCCATATTTTTTATAGAAAAAAGTAAACATCTCATATTCAAGGTTAATAGTTTAGTTCAATATTTTTTTGTTGCAGATTGCGCATATTTGTTAGTCGAGCCGTCTTTTTTATTGGTCGAAGAGGATTGGGAAATTGGCACTAGTTTACCGGTCACTATTTGTCCGAAAAATGTGAAGGTTAGATATTTTAAACCGAAACATTGAGACTAAGAGTTTCAAATTGGTTTGGTTAGAAGAGTTTCTGATTATAATCAAGACAGGTCTGGTACCTGTTTCAGTTGATGAACAATCTCTAGTTTTGGAAAAGCATCGAATGCCAAAAAAATTGTTTTTTAAAATTCGGTATCGGGCCAAGATAAGAACAACTTCTAAGTAAACGCAAAAAAAAAAATGTTTTGTCCAAAATTCTAAAATTTCTGGTCTGAAAAAAAAGATGAGACTTTAGATTGAAAATATTTCATTGCCAGACAATAAAAAAATATTTTTTTTTTCAAATAAGTGTGTAAACGTGAACTGATCAATGTCAAATTCGGAATTTTTTATGTTGGAAAAATAAGAATCGTTTCTGTTTTTCTCGCACCACAAACAACGATGTTTTTTTTGATTTCTGGCAAATACTGAATCGGACCCAAACCTAAAAAATGTGTCCGAATTGGACCAGAGCGACAAAATCGGACCACAAAATCAGACCAGGTTCGTTTTTCTTAGTTGATATTTTTTCGATTTTAGTCTGATTCAGCTGAAATTTGAATAAAAAAACCTTTGGAAAAAACGACGCCGGTCCGATTTCTTGATTCTGGTCCGATTCAGACACATTTTTCATGTTTTGGTCCGATTCAGATTTGGTTATTTTCGGTTCCGATAAAATAAAGTTAAAAATAAAATCGAATCTGGTCCGATTTGCCAGAATCCACCTCGATTTCTGTATCTGATATAACATGTATTTGGAACAGTTCCAATTCTTGAGAATTCTATGTTTGTGTTTTCTTTTCTATTCTTTTCAACATTCTACAGTAACCTCTGAAAACCTTCATTTAGAAACTCGATTTATATTTTTCCAAATTTCAGATAATATCCGGCGATCCAACACATTATTTCGACGTGGTTCGAATAAATGAAACGTGCGCGACTCTTCGTTTGAACACCGCTTTAGATGCAGATGTGAGTTTTGTGGCTTCTTCTTCTTCTTCTTCTTCTTTTCTTTATTTGGTAGTGAGTGAAAGAGGAGGCGGATTAGGTGCTTCGCCTCAATGAATTCGACTACTGTGTGTTTGTTTGAAAAACGGATTTGATATGTGACCAGAAAAACGGGTAGCGTAGAAGAACTTTGAAAATAGTTAGGTTCAACACGATCATTTTGTAAAAAACTATTTCGTCGATCATGAATAAAAACGTGGCCTCTTCGCGGGAACAGAACCTACGGTGAGAAACAAAAAATGAACATTTTTTGCACATTGTTGCTCGCCGTTTTTTCTAAATATGGTTTTCACTTTTCACTCAAAAAACCTGCGACTCGAAAAAAACATCTGAAACAATTTGGATATTTCTGTGTGTTTTCTCAAATATTGACACGAAAAGCAGAAAAATGACCAACCTGATAGCTGATCTCAAAAGTACACAATCTCTCCTCTTTTTCCTATTCTAACCTTTTGTATATTTTCGCTCTTTTCATCAAAAACAACAACGAAAACAATTCACACACACAAAAAATGTATCGTAGCAAGCAGATTACTGTATGTCACGTTTTGTTCTTGAAAGAAGAAAGAGCTTTTTTGTTGTGTCGTCATCGTTAGATCCTTTTTCTTCGGCAACTACAGACCTTGAAATCAAATAGGCGTTCATAAGTTTATAATATGCAAAAAAGAAAAACCTATGAGATTCATCTTATTGTTATTAAAAGACATGTAGTATTGTATACAAGTAAATAAGTTTTGAGAGAAAGAAAAGAGTATAATTAGAAAAGAACCAGCGAATACTTGTAAAAGGAACTGCTAATTTGAACATATAGAACGTGTTTAGAACGCAAAATATATACAACACAAAAATATTTAGTATTCATTGAGGTCCAGATTGGTAATGAATGTTTTATTTGGTTTATGTATTAGGAGATATTGAGATTGGCGAGGTGAAAACTTTCGCAAATTGGGGGGAAAGGGCTCAAAAAATTTTGTGAACAAAAAATAGTTTTTGCTATCCGGGATGATAATCTGGATTTTTTATCAGAGACCTAGCCCGATTATGTATCAACACCGACTTATGGGAAGACCCAGGTAAATATTGTCAATCCAGCTAGATCATCCAACGTAAATGATCTACCAACGGAAACCGATGAGAGCACGATAAAATGAGAGACTCAGAGAGTAGATCAAGTTCGCGTTGGATGATCTGGCCTGATTGACAGTACTGAGATTTTCGAAACTTTGAAACATTTTAGCGGTAGGTCAAAATAACTTTTGTGAACGTTTTGCAGATAATTTCAATATTAAGATTTTTCTTCCTTCTCATCTAGAAAATTTTGATTCTAAGTTAAGATTCAAAAATACACATGGTGTCAGGCCCGTCACGATATTTCGAAGTATGAACTTGCCGATTAACTAGGGGGAACATTTTCAGGCCGGACCAAGACATTTTACTTTCCCCGGAACCCCATCAATTTTTGAAAATCCTCTTTGGGTAAACCATCAGAAAATGCTTTCTTGAATGGTGCAAGTTTTATGAAATGAACTGGGTCCTATTTATATTTTCAAATTTCAATAAAAGGAATGTTTTTTTAGTGGTTCTGATCCTAGATTCTGCCCCATCCTAAGCGGAAAACTTCAATATTACTTTTCTCATACCAAAAAGGTGTATCCCCTTTAAAAACCCTTCTTCAACTTTATATCATAAACATAACAATACATCATGCGTCAAATCATTTTGAAATTCTTCTTCTTCTGTTTTTTTGTCCCTTTTTTTCTCATTTCAATAGCGGCCTTCAGTCAGCCGTTAGCCATCACCAATGAAAAGTGACCAGTTTTCGCACTTTATTGAACAAATCCTTCTCCCATTCTTTCTTTCCTTGTTGTTCTTGTTAAAACGAGGACATTATTTTAACTAAAAACAAAAAAAAACATGGAATAAATAGGAAGACGCCTAATTCGATTATCGCAAATCGTCTTCGAACAAATTGACCGGATTTATTACCTTTTTTCGAAGAAGTAAAATAAAAACAATTAATTATTAAAGGGAGGAAGCTTGGTTCATTTCCTGGTCAATTAAATGTGTGGCAGAAGGATAGATGGGTGAAACAGGGAGGGAGAAAAACGAAGCATAATTAAGAAATAATATATATTATCAATTATTGATGATATATATTGGGGAGTTGGGTTTGAACATTTCCAAGATTGATGGGTTGTTTTTTCAAAGAGGGCTCGAAACAATCACCAAACCATGAAGACCCGAAAAGAAAACGGCCTTTTCATTTTGTTTAGAAATGTCAACGAGAATAATGTCTTTCGAAAGAGACACAGAGAAAACAGATTTTTGCAGTTCGGGGTCACGTTAGTTTTTCATATTTTAGTTTTCATGACCTAAAAAATTAGTTGTTCCTTCCCACAAAACTTTGAGACTTTCTTATCAATCCTAAACTTTTACCCGGTTCGGAATATGTTTTTGTATCTTTTTTCTCAACTTTTGCATATTAAAATAGAACATTTTTCCAAATGAAAAAAAAGAGAAAGTTTTCGGTCAATTGCATAATCAAGTGTCCTATTCTAAATACAAAGTAATAGAATAGTCCATAAAAATAAGAAAAGAAAAGAAGCCGACAAAACACTTGACAAGTATCATCATCATCACCATCTACTTACTTCCTAATAATTGACAAATGAATAACAATCAACAATTCCAGAAACAAGACGGCCTCGGTGGACAATCATTTTCGCTCGTCGTTGCGGGACCCAAAAAATCACGCGCCACTCTTGAAATTCAAATCGTTGACGTCAATGACAATCCGCCAGTTTTTTTCAACACAATTTCGAATTTAGAGCTGTCTGAGAGCACCGAAATTGGCGCCGAATTGCTCAAAGTGTATACGAGTGATCCGGATACTGGAATCAATGGTATTTCGAGATTCTCAATAGATGATGAACATTTCAAAGTGGATAAAAAGAGAAAATGTGGCGGTGGAAAATGTTCGAGTTTGGTGAGATTGGCAAAGTCGTTGAGTTTCGAAAAAGTGCCAGTTCACGTGTTTAATGTGACGGCGAAGGATGGAGACCCGCATTCAAATCGAACACATTTGGTCACACATACAGTTACTGTACATGTCAAAAATGAACAAAAGTAGGTTTTTGTGTGAAATATTTTTGAAACTTCTGATATCTGAAAACACTAAACCCGCTGTTGTTTTTTTTTACAGTAATCCTCCGGTGTTTGAAAACGATTTTTCGAAAACGATCAACTTCAAAGCATCCGACGAAGTAGTTACGACAATTCGAGCCATTGACAAAGACTTTTCAAAACCCATCAAATATTCGATACAACAAAATGATCATTTTGAAATCGACACAACATCAGGACAGATTCGAATTATTCAACTTCCACCCGAAAATCAAGTGATTACTGTCGAAGTGACAGCAACTGAAGACGATCCAGCCGCGTTGAAAACAAGTGCCACACTTCGATTAATGTTGACCGGAACATCCGCCCAACAATTATGTGAATTTCCAAGTTATGAAGCGAAGATTATCCAAGGATTGGGCGAATTCGAAACCCCAGTCAGAATCAAAATACTAGGACCGGATAGTGCGAGTATTCGACTGATCGGTGGTTCAGATTCGTTTGCAATCGGAACTCTCAACGAGAATGAAGTTGAGCTCAAAGTAGTGAACAAATTGAAAATTTCTGCTCAAAATTTGGACAATGCTCAACTGTTGATAAAATCAATAAATTCTGGTGGACAGTGTCGAATAACTCTTCGATCAGTTGTGAATGTTCCGAAAATGAGTCCGCAGAAAATCAAACAAAGTTCGATGAAATTTGAAAACGATGGATATATATTCGAGGTGATGGAGAACAAAGAAGCTGGAGAAAGGATTGGAGTTGTTCGGATTATCAACCGAATCGAAGTTGTCTATAGTTTATCAGGGGAAAATGCACAGAACTTTGCTATTGATTCATCAAACGGTGAGATCAAAACAAATCAAAAATTGGATCGAGAAGAAGTTGAAAAATATTATTTGACTGTCAAGGCCGAGACAAAAGATGGTGAGTTTTGAATCTAGATACTCATATACGTGTTGATGAAATTTGTAGGTTCTACCTCAAAAATGGCAGTGACAATAAACGTGCTCGATGAGAATGACAACGCTCCACGATTTGACAAATCTGAATATGTTTTGACCATCGATGAGGGTAAAGCAGACAAACTACAAATATCTGCGAAAGATCCAGATGATTTGAAAAATGGAGAAATTCAATATTCAATTATCGACAAACAAGACAACCTTCCGATCGATATATCTTCTGAAGGTCTGATCTTTATCGGGGCAATCGATCGAGAAAGTATCTCATCAAAGACATCTGAGATCCATCTAACAGTTCAGGCTAAAGACAAAGGAGATCCTTCGAGATCTTCCGAAGCTAAAGTCAT
The DNA here is from genome assembly GCA_963572245.1 of Caenorhabditis sp. 8 KK-2011. Taxonomy (NCBI): domain Eukaryota; kingdom Metazoa; phylum Nematoda; class Chromadorea; order Rhabditida; family Rhabditidae; genus Caenorhabditis; species Caenorhabditis sp. 8 KK-2011. The sequence continues at coordinate 4,423,348 of OY751549.1, forward strand.
TATAAAAGTTCGAGATATAAATGATAATTTTCCGATCTTTGTCAACTCGAGATATTCAATTGTTTTGGATGCTAATATATCTCCAGGAGGTGTTGTTGGCAATGTTCATGCTGATGATGCAGATGCGACAAGTCCGAATAATTATGTCACATATAACACATCTGATAGTCGATTCAAAATCAGTGACAATGGTGATATCATTTTTGTGGGTTCAGATATTTTGAGTAAGGACACCTATTTCGAATTCAATGTAACTGCAAAAGATGGTGGTGTTCCGGAGAACACTGCTGTCGCTCAAATTGTTATCAATGAACATAAATCGGGACTGCAGAATGAGTTGACAACAGAGATAAACAGTAATGATACATTAGCGAAATCGGAGATCAAATGGTTGAATGCTGGAATGACGGGATATTCGTATGAAATTGTGAGAGCAACAGCGAATGGATTTGATGATGAGGAAGTGGCAAAATGGATCGATATTGATCGAAAATCGGGTCGAATTCATACTGTTTCAAGAATTGATCCGGATCGTGTCAAGCAGATCAAATTGTATATTAGTATGAGGAAAGGAAAGAGAGAGGTTCCAGGTGAGACAGAATTAATCGAGGGAGAAACTCGGAAAAATCAGTTCCAGATCACGTGAATTTTTTATCAGTTTTTAATTTTATTAACAAATGAAACCTAGAAATTTCGGAAACGTGAAAGGATGTCGAATGAAAAGTTCGCCAAACTCAGAAAAAATAATCCTTGAATCAGTTCGTGTCTGATAAAATCAAGCCCAAAACATGAGTCACGAAACTGGTTCCAATTTCAATAAACGGCCTACTCTACGATTTTTTGCAGTGGAACTGATCATAAATGTTGTTGATACGGATGAGATTACTCCAACATATCCCAAATCTATCATGAAATTCACAACTTCCGAATCAACCACAATTGGCACAACGATTGCTGAACTACCCGTAGATGGTGTGCCAACCAGAACTACCGTTGAGTAAGTCAAGTTTTTTTTTTCACTCGATTCACTAACCATTACTAACAGATACTTACTAACAATAACAAAAGGTCCACAAGGGCGGTTGAAAATTCTACCGGATGGAAAAATGATATTGGTGAAACCAGTAGACTATGAAAAAGAGAAGTTGATCGAAGGAAGAGTGACTGCAAAAGTTCGAGGAAAATCGGCATTTGTTCGATTTCAAATCAAAATCTTGGATGCTAATGACAATCGGTACTAACTCTCTTACTAACATTTTTGCTCCCCTGACATAATTCAAAACCCTCATGATTCCAGGCCGATCTTCAAGAATGGTTCAATATTTTCTGTGTCGATTGAAGAGAGTGCAGTCCTTGGAACTCTTCTCGAACTACCGTATCCATTGGCTGTTGATAGAGATTCGGATAGTTTCGCTCTTCTCAAATATTCGATGACTGGTGATGAGGGATTCTTCAAGATTGATGAGAGTAATTCGACGATTAGACTTGTTGCTCCGTTGGATTATGAGAAACAACGAGTTCATTCTTTGAGTGTGAAGTGTGTTGATAATAATGGAAGAATTCCACATCACGAGGTTTTTGCGTCGGTTAGTTACTTTCAATGGGAGATAATACATTTTGAAAAATTTCGAAAAAAAAAGTTCCGGGTAGGTTTCTTTCTCAATAAAACGTGACCTGAAAAATTTGAAAACATTTCGACCAGATCATTTTGAGCCGATCAAAAGCCGGCTCTCATCGACCGGGCCACTTTGAGCTACAAAGCATACATTTTCTAGAATTACAAGAATGAAGAATTAACTGGCACAACTTAAAACAACTCTACCTACAAATCTGAAAAACAAAAAAAAACCCGGGCTGATAAGTTAGAGTCAAACACCCTTTTTGCAGGTAACCGTATATGTGGTTGATGTGAACGATAATGCACCAGTCATCCACAATTCTGATCTGACACATCTAAATGTTGGAGAAGATGCAACTATCGGAACAATGGTTACAAGTCTTCTCATCACCGACGCCGATGAAAATGGCAAACAATCAGTGAATATCGATATCAACAGTACAATGTTCCGGGTTGATGATACATTCCGTTTGCTCGTCGATGCTCCTCTCACAGGCTATGCTGGACAACGATTGTGCTCAACTATCACCGCGAGAGACATCTCAAAATCAACAACGTCCCCTTATTGTGTAACTGTGTATCCAGCAAAAAACACACATCATAATCCACTGGTCATCTCTCCGAAACAAAATTCGATTCATTATTTCGACGAGAACATCGTTTACGACGAACTACTTCGAGTCAAAGTTCTAGAAGAGGAAAATGCGGAAAATGTTACGTTTAGACTGGATGAAATGTTCAAAAAAGATTGGCAAATGTTCAACATCGATAAAGATCTGGGAATATTGACAGCAAAACAAGTGTTCGATTTCGAGAAAAAGACTGTGCACGAGATCAAGATTCTAGCATGTCGTTCGGAGAATTGTGCATCAACTCACTTGTTCATATCTGTCAACGATCGCAATGATAACTGTCCAATGTTCCCGAAACAAGATGTCCGATTGACAGTCATCGAAAATGAGAAAGGTCGTAGACAGGTTGGCCGAATACCTGCTGCTCTTGATTCCGATTTCCATGCTGATAACACCAAGGTTTGCTATACAACAGACACTCCAATGTTCATATTTGATGATCCAACTCTTCCTGTTTTATATACGAACAGCAGTTTTGATCGCGAACATCAAAAACAACATCAAATAACAATAACTGCTTATGATTGTCATTCATCGTGTCGCGATCCTCATAAACCAACAAATGGTACAATTGTGGCGCTGATCGATGTGATTGATGTCAATGACAATTTTCCGAAATTCAATCAGAAAGTATATACAACAACTATTGTACAAGGACAGAGTACTGGACCAGTGTTGACTGTAACAGCAACTGATCTAGATGAAGAGATTGACGGACTCAAATATCACATTCGCGGTTTCATTCGAACACCAACTCAAACACTGGCCACCGACGATGCTCCACTATCAATTGACACACTGACCGGAGAGATCAGTTCATTGGAATTGCTCAAAGAACCTTCTTATCAATTCAACGTGGTTGTCACTGATTCGGCGGGACATGAGGATACGTGTAGTGTTAGTATTTCAGTGGTAACTTATGCTCAACAAACAGAATTGGTATTTGATGCACCGTTCGAGGTTATTATGAAGAATGAGAAGGCCATTGGAGAGTCAGTTTTTGTTTTGACCTTTACTTAAAAAAAAGAAATTATGATTTCAGTAAATTGTCGAATGCCACTGGTCTTCAAGCAATTGTTGATAAATGCCGGCAAAACTCAAATTTTTCTCTGATGTTGGTACATTTTATAGAGGAAGATGGGACATTTGCAAATGTTGATCGAGCTGTCAAGTAAGGCATTTTTCTTAGATTTTTTTGCTTTCGAAAACAACAGTGAAATCATCGTTTCAATAGACCCACAAGGATTACGGTAGCAATCGTTTACGATGTGTCAGAAGTTTTTCCGCGTTACGATTTTTGGGCAGAGTTTTTTGTTTGAAATTGAAATGTTAGTGTAACATTCAAAAAAGCGTAACACACGAGTGAGATGAACTAATTCTTGAAAAATTTACGGTCAAACCAAAAATCTGACTTTTCCATAATCTGGAGGAAAAAAAGCTTTTGCAGTTCGAAAGGTCACGTTCGTATTATTTTCACTTTCCTTCTTTTTTTAAAGCAACAAACATCTTATTTCTCTGCGTCTCTTTTTTGAAGGACGTGATAAAAATCCGTGTGGTGGGAAGCTGGCCCAATTTTGAGAGTTTTTGAAATTACCAAAACAGAAATCTTATTTCAGCCTATTGATGACATCAAACTCTGAATCGCGCAAAGATCTGCGATCAACATACGGTCTACGGGATGCCTTCTCACCAGTCCCCATCCACTCAAAAATGCCGCAAATCATCATTTTCACCATTCTTCTTTTCTTCCTCGTCTTCATCATTGTCATGTGTATTTGGTGTCGTCAACGAAACAACTACGAGCGAAAACTTCGACATATTTCGGCGCAAGCATCAACCGTGCATACTGTCACATTGGGACGACCTGCCAATCAGTTGATGTCGAAAACGGCAGTGTATGGCGATGTGCCAATTGTGACACGACATCCACCGCCTCCTCCTCCACCTATACCCGAAAATCTTCAGTCCACCGAGCTCTAGATTTATGTGTGTTTTTCTCCCAATTTTGATTTGGTGCTTGCTTCTATTCATTTCATTATTTATCTAGTCTTTCATTCATTTCTCTCCCCCCAAAAAAAATACTGGTCAAAATTTGAGATTTTTTATTCAAAAATAAAACTTGCTAATAGTACTCGTATTCAAATATCATCAGAAAAATATGTACAAGAAAAAAACCTATTCAACAATATCATCATCTTTGCGCTCCTTCAATTTCTGCTTCTTTTCCTCCTCCTCTTTTTTCATAGCCTCTTGCCATTTTCTGAAATCAATCGAAGTTCTTGTTTTTTGTGCTTCTTCATCTTCTTCGGGTACTGATGTTAGAACATCGATTGGAGTTCGACGAGGAGAAGTGGCAAAGTCATCAGGAGTCAGAAGAGCCTGATTATTTTTCGATGCTTCGTCGGCCAAATCTTCCAGAATACTTTGTGAACTTCCGGCTGCGATGGTGTTGATGGAAGTGGTCGATGATCCGAACAATCTTCCAGGTCGGTTGACTTTTCGGGATCCGCCACCAAGGCTTTTCAGCCTATCGATAATACCGTTTGCATTGCGATTGCGGCTAGTGATACTTGATCGACTCTCACAGTTTCGATTGACAGACACGACAGAAATTACGCGTGGAAGAACACGTGGATTCGGACCGTTTTCTGGATCCATGTCATCTTCGTATTCTTCGATAACATCGTTGTGAGGCATCATCACAATCTCATTCTCGTTGTTTCTGGAAAAAAAAAGTACATTTTGTAAATAAATATTCAAAAAACAGTCGAGGGTCACGTTTTTAAATAATATTTGACGATTCGAACTCTACATTTGATAAGTACTGAATATCAACCAATTGTCGGCCTGGCTACAAAACTATTTTTCTGAACAAATAAACACGGACACATTTTCCAAAATTTTTTTGAATCGAGTATCAAACATTGAACGCAGAACCAATTTTGAATTTAAAAAAAACGTACAGGTCATTTTCACTCAAAAACTTTCAGAACAAGAAAAAATCGGATTGTTTTCTTCATAAAAATCTAGGAAAAACATCTGGTTCAATTTTTGTTCAGGTCCAGTCAATAAAAGAAACATTTTAGGCCTGATTATCGGGTCCAACATTTAGGACCTGGACCGAAGCATTGTTTCATAAAGCCCTACTGAAAAAATCAAGACCAGGACTGTTCGGACCTCGATGAGAAGGCCTTCCAGTATTGTAAAAAAAACCCGAATCTCACCCAATTCAAAAATGATTTTCTGAAAAAACCCAAACACATGTTTCGACTTACTCAAAATTGGCCGCCGATCCAACCTGTGGATTCATATGTATACCAGCTGTATCCGCAGAATACAATGGTTCAACAACTTCGGCGCTCCAAAATACGTCCTTTTGAAGTGGCGGCGTATCATTATAACAATCATCAACAATTGCTAGACCAACAGCTAAATTTCTGTCGATCAGATAGTTACATTCAAAATCATCGTCGTCTTCGCCAAGTGGGTTCATAAGACTTTCGGCAACCTGAAACGTTTGGGTTGTCGGTAACTTTAAGTTTAATAATAAATATGATACCTTCATCCATCCAACATAGAACATGAACTGGAGTGATGTCATAATATAGGGTACAAGTGGATACACTGGATTGGCATCTTTCGGAGCTTCACCATCAATAAGAACTGATTGTCGAGCAATTAAACATAAGAAGAAATAGATACGAACAGCCAAGAATACAACTTGTGGATAGACTAATGGAATCGGAACCCAATCATAATTACATAGTTGACCGAGACCTCTTCGAAAATCACCAACACTTTTGATCAGCTCATTCATCATCACATCTGCTCCGATTTTTCCTTGAGCTCGAGCTTCGTAGAGAAGAGAGAAACACCATTGAATAGGGAGAAAGTATTTCTTTTGTTTGATGTTGAGATCCGAGAACTTTTCGCGTTCAGATTCAAGCATTAGACCTACAAAATATAAGTTATGAGCACTAACACTACTGTAGTTTTCAACAAAACAACGTGTTTGTTCAGAATGGTCTGATTTAGTCTAGTTTTTGAGTTGATAAAAGTGCTTTTTGATCTACAAACGTTTTTTTTTTCATTCGATCGAATCTTATCGGATCGTTTTGCGCAGATAAATCATGTGAATCATCAAAAGTACATGTAGTCAGAATTGTTTTTATAACTTACCCGAAGCTACCAGTGCTTCCATGTGCATAAATCTTCGTTTCACTTGCATACTAATATCTCGAAATATGATTGCTTGTGTTAAAACCATATAGCGCAAAACGGTCCGTCTCATCATTCGACTTTTCTCATCACTACCTCGAATATAAGTGGCAATGAGAAGAGCTGTGCTGCAACAAAAAACTACAGTAATCTTCAGAATTTTGAGACAAAAACATACTTATCGATCCAACCAATATTCAAAAATATATCATTCCACCTATTTACAATGATAGTAACAAAAAAACCAAGCATAAAAGTTAGAGGTATATAGTCGAGTTTTTGATCGAACAGGGCTGCGAAATTGTCCCAAAATCTAGAAAAATATGATGCCTGTGTGAATACGCATGAAAATAAACTTACTGTCTTTGCTCGGTATTCAACACATATTCAGTACGATATATTGCAGTGATAATTGAGAAGGCTATTGAGAAAATGAAAAGTTCCTGAAAAAAACATGAAATTTCAGGAAAACTTTAGGAACAAAAAATACTGATATTCCAAAAAAAAAGTGACACTGAATAGGAGCCGAACAAAAACGGATGTTTATTTTGAGAGAAATGCCAGGTTAGTTTTTTAATGAACAGTATACAGTACACTTCAAACTAAAAAAAAAAGAATTCTAAAATAGTTCTTGAATTTATTGAAAAGGAATATGTTTTGATATTCATCACTACTTTCTCATCAACTAAACTTTCTCAATTATTTGGTCTCACCTTCATAACACTTTTCCATATCGATCCTCTCCATCGTAATTGCAACTTCACGAAATTCTCAAAAGTTGTCGAAGTTTTCGACAAATCCTGATTATAAGAAACAGTCATCTGAATAAAACATCAAACAAAATAGTTTATTTGAATAATAAATAAAACGCAGCTTTCTATGGGTCAAGAAAACGTAAAACATTAGAGAGACGCAGAGAAACAGAAAAAAAGAAGAATAGTCACAGATGGATGGGTGTATTGAATGGAAAAAGGTGGTGCACAAATATAAACAGACATTTTCTTTTTTCTGTGCCTATATATATTTCATTTTAGTAGTTTTTATTGGCAGATAAAAAATGTCTGGGAGATAAAAAAAGAAGAGAATTATTGTTTTTTTTTTCCTGCAATGTGAGAAAAAAAGAGATATACTTTTCATTGCAACAAAAATACTTGAAACTACTAGTTGAATGTCACTTTGAAGGAAAAACGAATAACACATTGCATTTTCGATGGTGGCGTTAAATTCTTTATGGTTTTTGGTGCGCAGATGGTTCTTTTTTTTCGAAAAGATTGAATGAAACAGTCAAAAAAACTCGCGACATTCTTCTGAACAAACATCAATAGTTGTTGAACAAACAAACATCTAACGAGATTTCAAAACTATTTGGAAATTTTTCGCACGAACAGCCAATCCTATCTCTTTCTCAACACTTGGCACACCGCCAAATGGATCCAATGAAATCTGAAACTTTTTGTTAAATCACACAAATGCGAATAATGGTTGTGAAAACAACCTCAAATTGATTGAACAAATTGGCAAAGAAAAGATAGAGTTCCATTTTGGCAAGACCTTCTCCGAGACATTGTCGTTTTCCAATTGAGAACGGCACAAATTGTTCGATTTTCAAAAGTTTGTCGTTTTCCAAAAATCGAGAAGGATCGAATTTGAGTGGATTCGCAAAATATTTTTCATCATAAAGAATTGAACTGATTTGAGGTAGAACGACAGTGTTGGCTGGAATTATGAAGTCACCAAGATGAACTTCTTCCGATGTTTTTCTTTGTAGATTCATTGGAAGAAGATTAGCCATTCTTTGTGATTCATTAATTGTCGCATTTATATAATTGAGTTGACTCTTGTCAGATGTTGTAATAATCCGATCTGACCCGATTTCTCGATCCAATTCTTCATAGATTTTCTGTTTTACTTCCTGATTCAACATTACATATAACAATGCCCAATACAGAGTGTTGGATGTTGTTTCCAACCCAGCCACCCACAAATCAAAGCAGACACTATCCAATTGTTCCATCTCATAACCTCCATAATTTGGTTCATGTTCATGTCTCTTCCGTTCTTTCAAAAATGCTTCAACATAATCCGAATAGTCATCGTTGTCATAGTCAATAGTACTGAGCTTTTCCTCAACAACTTCTCGAAACATTTTGAATAGACCACCAATGTTATCCATCATCACTGAAATTTTGAAATGTACAGTACACTTCAAAACAACTGAGTGACGACATTCTCCAAACTCACAAGCTTTTTTGTATTTGAAGTATGGAAGTCTTCCGATAAATGGGAACATGGCGATAAGTATTCCAACTGGCGTCATTGCAATCTTCACATGTTCATCCAATCTTCCTTTCAATTTCAGAAATTCATCCATGTTTTTTTCATCGAATCGGTATCCAAACAGAACATTGTTGATTATCGAACCGACTGATGTGTCAAATATACTTTTCATGTCAATCGGGGGGCCTTCTTTTTTTGTTTTCAGATAATCAATCATTGATTGAACCTCACATATGATTTTGTTTTCCATTAATTGTTTACCCATTCCAAAGTTTCGGAGAACATGAATTGCGAATCGTCGTTGTTGAATCCATCGATCTCCGACCGATTCGATAATTCCATAACTTCCACCTCTCATCTCCATCGATACTGGTATTTGTTCTCGACCTGTGAATAAGTGCCCTTCTCTGATGATATGTCGCTTGATAAGATCCCAATCGGTTATTACAACCATTGGCATATACCCTAACCAGAATGTATAAACTGGCCCGAATTTCTTCGAAAGATCCTGCCACATTTCATATCCGGGGATAGGGTATTTAGCGAGAAGATGTACATTTCCGATGAATGGAATCGGTGTGGGCCCTGAAAAAATACATGAGACTTGCACGAGTTTTATAATGTTTTCAAACACGGCGTTCTATACTGATCCGCTACCTCGTATCTCCAGTTTCCACCTTTTTTTTTTACTTTTTGTGTTGATTTTGTGGTCTCTGTCCGTCTGATTCACAAAAAAACTAAAAAATTTCGATAAGAGTAGTTGCTTTATTTTCGTTTTGTATTTGTGAGCCTTTGCGGTTTACAGAATAAAATGATTATTCTGCTAATTTTCGTTTCGATTTGTAGTTATTTGTATTATGAACTTGTATGGAAGAGGAAATCGTATCCGCCTGGACCAATTCCTATTCCTTTTATTGGAAATATCTACATGATGAAGGAAAAGCTGAAACCCGGATACAAACTTTGGCAGGGTATCTCGTAAGTTATAATAGAATTTCCAAACAAAATAAAATTATCAGCGATCAATTCGGACCTGTTTACACATTCTGGCTTACTCATTTACCAGTTGTCGTGGTTACCGATTGGGAGCTGATCAAACAACATTTCATCAAAGATGGTAACAATTACATTGGTCGTGTTCAATTTCCAATATCAATCGAAATGAGAAGTGAATCAGACATTCGCAAAACTTAATAGTTAAGTTTATTTTACAGAGGGACCGTATGGGATAATTGAAGCTTTCGGTGAGCGATGGCAACAACAACGACGTTTCGCATTGCATGTTCTTCGAGATTTCGGATTGGGAAAGAATTTGATGGAAGAAAAAATAATTGGAGAAATGCGTAGCATGTGTGATCAAATCAAAAAAGTAACCGATAAGCCGATTGATATGATGAACTATTTTGATGCGGCTGTTGGAAGTATCATCAATGCACTTTTGTTCGGTTATCGTTATGATGAATCTAATATGGAAGAATTTCTAATTCTCAAAACTAAACTAGCCGAGCATTTGAACATTGTTGGTGGACCCATCGGAATGATCATGATGATGTATCCATGGGTTGGCAAACTGCCAATTATAAAGGAACAGAAAAAAAGTAAAGACTTATTTCAACTGTTTCTGCTTAATTTCAAAACATTTCAGTAATCACTGAAAATTGGGAGAATTTGATTGGACTTTTCAAAAAACAAATCGATGAGAAATTGAGGACAATTGATTATGATGATAATGATTACTCAGATTATGTGGAAGCATTTTTGAAAGAACGGAAGAGACATGAACATGAACCAAAATATGGAGGATATGAGTTGGTTCAACTTGAAAGTGTGTGTTTCGATTTATGGGTAGCTGGGATGGAAACAACATCAAACACACTGTATTGGGCATTGTTGTATGTGATGTTGAATCCGGAAGTAAAACAGAAAATCTACGAAGAATTAGATCGAGAAGTCGGGTCAGATCGGATTATTACAACATCTGATAAAAGTCAACTCAATTATATAAATGCGACAATTAATGAATCACAAAGAATGGCAAATTTGGTACCGATGAATATAATGCACAAAACTATGGAAAACGTTAATATTGACGGGCATTTCATCCCAAAAGGAACTGCTATACTTCCTCAAATATCTTCAGTTTTATATTCGGAGAAAGTGGGTGTCCATCCCGAAATGCTTATGAATGAATCTAGTGAACGCAACATAATTTTTACAGATTTTTGCAAACGCTGATAAATTTGATCCTTCTCGATTTCTACAAAATGGACAATTAACAAAAGTTGAAGAATTATGCCCATTCTCGATCGGAAAACGACAGTGTCCCGGAGAAGGTCTGGCTCGAATTGAACTTTTTATATTCTTTGCCAATCTTTTCAATCAATTCGATATTTCACTAGACCCATCAAACTTGAATCCATCTGTCGAAAAAGAGTTCGGAGGAACAGTCAAAGCGCATAATTTTAGAGTTTGTATGAAACCCAGATACTGATAAATAAATATTCAAAAATTTCATTTTTTGTAGAGAAAAGATTTAGGTCCGAGGACTCAAAAGCCCGGCCCGAAAATCACGACCCGGGCTGGTTTTTTTTTTCATAAAAGAGCTTTGATCTTACATGCAATTTTACCACTGATTTCTTAAAACTTGGCAGGTTGTATTTTTATGACATGGGTTCCGGTCTTAGATCAGAAACCGAACTCAGAGGGCCACCAGAAGTTGTTTCTTCGAAGTATTAAATTTTTTTTTGAAAAATCACGTAGATTATTTTTTTGTTCGGAATTGTTTTTGTTTTCATTTGAGCACAATTCATCATCTCCTCGTCTTTGAGAACAACAAGAATAGTGAGAAAGCAACTAGGTCAACACTGTTATACAAATGGAGAAATAGTTGTGCTGTTTCCCGTTGCGATGTCGATCAGGCTACACTTTTCTCAAAATGATCTTTTTGTTAGACATCACTCAATGTGTTTCCTATATAAACTTCGCAAAAATTAGTTGTTTTCAGTCGAGATGTTAATTGTTATACCACTAATTTCAACTTTATTATTTCTATATTACAATTTGGTATGGAGAAGAAAACCGTATCCACCTGGACCAACTCCAATTCCTTTTATTGGGAACATTTACATGATGAACAACAAAATTAAACCAGGATATAAATTATGGCAAAGTCTTACGTGAGTATTATTATTTTTATTTTTGATAACTTTAAGGTCAATTTTCTTTAGTGATCAATTCGGCCCTGTTTACACATTCTGGTTGGGTAAACTACCAATAGTAATGGTAACCGATTGCGAACTTATTAAAAAAGATGGCAACAATTATGCTGACAGACCCGAATTTCCAATAGCCATGGAGCTGAGAAGTACAAATATTTCCAATTGAAATAACTTTTACTGGGAATTTTCAGATGGACCGTGTGGTCCATCTAAAAACTCTTCAATTCTCTCAAATTTCAGTAATTTTTAAAAATTGGGATGGGCTTGTGGGAATGTTCAAAAAACAAATCGATGAGAAATTGAGGACAATTGATTATGATGATAATGATTGAAAGTGTGTGTTTCGATTTATGGATTGCTGGGATGGAAACAACATCAAACACTCTTTATTGGGCATTGTTATATGTGATGTTGAATCTGGAAGTAAAACAGAACATCTATGAAGAATTGGATCGAGAAATCGGGTCAGATCGGATTATCACAACATCTGACAAGAGTCAACTCAATTATATAAATGCGACAATTAATGAATGACAAAGAATGGCAAATCTACTACCCATGAACCTGATCCATGCGACAACTTCTGATGTGATCATAAACGGACTGAAAGTTCCGAAAAACACAGTAGTAGTACCTCAAGTTAGCACAGTTATGTACGATGAGAAAGTTAGTTTCTACAACTAGTGTAATTAGACACCGTAAATCGTTTCAGTTTTTCCCGAACCCGCTCAAATTCGATCCTTCTCGATTTCTGGAAAATGGTCAACTTTTGAAAATCGAACAACTTTTTCCATTTTCAATTGGAAAACGACAATGTCCCGGAGAAGGTCTTGCCAAAATGGAACTTTTTATATTTTTCGCTAATTTGCTCAACCAATTCGATATTTCTCTAGACCCATTGAACCCAAACCCATCAATTGAGAAGGAATTTGGAATCACAGTCAAAGCTCATAACTTCACAGTTTGTATGAAACCCAGATATTTATGAATAAAAATTCAAAAACTTTACTAAACCTGGTGGTAATTTACGCCTTTTCCAATACAATTTGGTGAATAGATAGAAAATGAAAATAATAGTTGCGATCGATAACATAAACATCATAGCAACCGTTGAATTAAACTTTCTGTTAACTTTTTTTGTTCTGTTTTACTCGTTGTCTCTGTCTCTCGCATTGTTAAACAAACTCTATCAGAGTGCCAAGATAAGAGTATTCGTATGTTTGGTCACATAACAAAATGATTTTGGTGATTTCATCATTTCTGATATTAGGCTATTTGTATTATGATCTCGTTTGGAAAAGAAAACCCTATCCACCCGGACCGACTCCAATGCCTCTCATTGGGAATCTTCATTTGATGACACAAAAACTGAAGCCTGGATATAAACTATGGCAAAAACTTGCGTACGTTTTTGTTTTCTGATATTCATACACATATTTATTTATTGTCAATCCAGTCAGAACATCGAAAATTGAATGACTTTTCAGGAAAAACTTCTCCGGGCCGATTTTGTGGCCCGATTCATCATAAATCTTGAAAAAACGAACAAGGTTCGACTCTGACCCTATTCACTCACAAATTCTCACAATATTTTTCTCTGGAAAAAAACATATCCGCAGCCTCCTGCAAAACCCATTCCTGCTCCTGCAATGTTTGTGCCTCAGTTTTTTTTTGAATAATTTCAGAAAAAGTGAACTGAGTCAAAAAAAAAAAAAAAATTCCAGCGATCAATTTGGACCAGTTTACACCTTCTGGATAACACATTTACCAGTTGTTGTAGTAACCGACTGGGAACTCATCAAACAGCATTTCATCAAAGATGGTAACAATTACAGTGGTCGACCGGAGTTTCCAATGTCTATCGAAATGAGAAGTATGTCTGGTTACATAACTATTTTCAAAGAACAAATTTCAGAGGGTCCGTATGGAATAATTGAGGCATTCGGGGATCGATGGCAACAACAACGACGTTTCGCATTGCATGTTCTTCGAGATTTCGGATTGGGAAAGAATTTGATGGAAGAAAAAATAATTGGAGAAATGCGTAGCATGTGTGATCAAATCAAAAAAGTAACCGATAAGCCGATTGATATGATGAACTATTTTGATGCCGCTGTTGGAAGTATCATCAATGCACTTTTGTTCGGTTATCGTTATGATGAATCTAATATGGAAGAATTCCTAACATTGAAACAAAAATTAACAAAACATTTGAAGATTGTCGCTGAACCTGTTGGAGGAATTATTGGAATGTATCCATGGACTGGCAAACTACCAATTCTGAAGGGATATAAAGACAGTATGTGAATAATCATAAATGAGATTACTGATTTTAAAATTTTTGCAGTTGTTGCTGATAATTGGAACAGTCTTTTCGGTCTTTTCCGCAAAAGAATCGATGAAAAACTAGAGATAATCGACTATGACAACGAAGACTATTCCGATTATGTAGAAGCATTTTTGAAAGAACGGAAGAGACATGAACATGAACCAAATTATGGAGGATATGAGTTGGTCCAACTTGAAAGTGTATGTTTCGATTTATGGATTGCTGGGATGGAAACAACATCAAACACACTGTATTGGGCATTGTTGTATGTGATGTTGAATCCGGAAGTAAAACAGAAAATCTACGAAGAATTAGATCGAGAAATCGGGTCAGATCGAATTATCACAACATCTGACAAGAGTCAACTCAATTATATAAATGCGACAATAAATGAATCACAAAGAATGGCTAATCTACTCCCATTCAATCTATCCCATGCAACAACTTCGGATGTCATTATAAACGGGTTCAAAGTTCCAAAGAATACTGTAATTGTTCCTCAAATCAGCACTGTTATGTATGATGAGAAAGTGTGTTTGTGAGAACGGTTAACATTTTGTTCAAAAATTCAATTACAGATATTTCCAAATCCTCTCATGTTCGACCCATCTCGATTTCTGGAAAATGATCAACTTCTGAAAATCCAACAATTTGTTCCGTTCTCAATTGGAAAACGACAATGTCTCGGAGAAGGTCTTGCCAAAATGGAACTTTTCATATTTTTTGCTAACTTATTCAACCAATTTAACATATCATTAGACAATTCGAAACCGACCCCTTCAACGGAGAAAGATTTCGGAGTCACAGTCAAAGCACATAATTATGAAGTGATAATCAAAAACAGGTTTTAGGTTCTCCGAACAACTACAAATGTCGAGAAAAATAAAGATTGATTCATGTTTTTTTTTATGTTTGTCATTGAGAAAAAAACTACTGAGGAAAAAATTTGATTGCTCATATTTTCACAGTACTCTTTGATAATTTTCAAGTTTGAACTCATTAATATCACTGATAACATTTATTTGTTTAGTGACCATTTTCTTATCTACCAATCAGTCTAGTCCAATCTGGTGGGAAATCTTGAAAGGAAACAATATTCTAAAAGGATCCTTAATTGAGTAGCTTCTTTCGTCTGGTGAATGTGGGAACTCGTCAAGCTAACCTTGAATACCAACAAAAAAACATGGAAATAAATAATCAAGAACTACAGTAAATAACCCAAATGAATCTAACTTCGTTGCAGTGAGAACCTAACAGTAAGAACACGGGTGAGATTATAGTCCTGAAGCCTGAGAACCTTGCACAAAAATCTCGGGCCGGGCTTTCTCGGTCGGTCTAAAATAAGTCTTCCCGGCCTGGCAGAGCTTCCGACCGCCAGTTTTTCTTCAATCTGACAAAAGCGACGTATGTTTGAGACAAATGGCAGAGTACACGCAGAGAAAGAAGTTCAGTTGTTCTGATTTGTGAGTTATCGAGACATTTTTTGTATAAATAGATATTCTTATTCCGATTTCTACGTCTGATTAATTGTTCTCCAACAATGTTCATTGTTACATTCGTTGTGTCATTGATCACATTTTTATATTATGATTTTGTGTGGAAAAGAAAACCGTACCCCCCAGGGCCAATTCCATTACCTTTTGTTGGTAATATTTTCACAATGAAGGATAAATACAAACCAGGATATAAACTTTGGCAAAAACTTGCGTAAGTTCATCTCCCAAAAACTTTGGATTATAACTAGAAGAATGTTAGTTTAGTGATCAGTTTGGACCTGTTTACACTTTCTGGGTTGCCAAAATGCCAGTTGTTGTAGTCACTGATTGGGAACTAATCAAAAAACATGTCATAAAAGATGGCAACAATTACACAGGAAGGCCAGAATTTCCAGTGTCCATCGAGATGAGAAGTGAGCCATTTTTCGAGCACTATAAGCTACATACTTTGTTTTTCAGAAGGTCCGTATGGGATAATTGAAGCTTTCGGGGATCGATGGCAACAACAACGTCGTTTCGCATTGCATGTTCTTCGAGATTTTGGATTGGGAAAGAATTTGATGGAAGAAAAAATAATTGGAGAAATGCGTAGCATGTGTGATCAAATCAAAAAAGTAACCGATAAGCCGATTGATATGATGAACTATTTTGATGCCGCTGTTGGAAGTATCATCAATGCACTTTTGTTCGGTTATCGTTATGATGAATCTAACATGGAAGAGTTTCTTGACCTCAAAATGAAACTAGTGAAACATCTACAAGTAATGGCGGCCCCGATAGGCGGAGTTTACGGAATGTATCCATGAACAGGTAAACTACCTATTCTTCGAGATTACAAGAAAAGTGAGTTTGTCAAACTATACGATAATTGAGAAAACATCATTTATTCAGTTATCCATGATAACTTCGAAGGTTTGTTCAAGATGTTCCGTAAAAGCATTCATGAAAAGCTGGAAAAAATAGACTATGACGATGATGATTACTCAGATTATGTGGAAGCATTTTTGAAAGAACGGAAGAGACATGAACATGAACCAAATTATGGAGGATATGAGTTGGTCCAACTTGAAAGTGTATGTTTTGATTTATGGGCTGCTGGAATGGAAACAACATCGAACACACTGTATTGGGCACTGTTATATGTGATGTTGAATCCGGAAGTCAAACAGAAAATCTACGAAGAATTAGATCGAGAAGTCGGGTCAGATCGGATTATTACAACATCTGATAAAAGTCAACTCAATTATATAAATGCGACAATAAATGAATCACAAAGAATGGCTAATCTACTCCCATTCAATCTATCCCATGCAACAACTTCGGATGTCATTATAAACGGGTTCAAAGTTCCAAAGAACACCGTCATTGTCCCTCAAATCAGCACTGTTATGTATGATGAAAAGGTTCGTATTTCTCCATTTTCAGCTGAAAAGAATAATGGAGCCATTAAAATTAATGTGTTTCCCATTAAGAGTTTTATTTTCAGATATTTCCTAATGCATTACGATTCGATCCTACCCGATTCCTTGAGAATGGTGAACTTTTGAAAATCGAACAACTTGTTCCATTTTCAATTGGAAAACGACAATGTCTTGGAGAAGGTCTTGCTCGAATGGAACTTTTTTTATTTTTTGCTAACTTGTTCAACCAATTCGAGATTTCATTAGATTCGTCAAACCCAAACCCATCAATTGAGAAGGAATTTGGAATGTCTGTCAAGGCGTACAATTACAAAGTTGTCATGAAAAATCGATTCATTTTCTAATTTTTCGAAATCAATGGAACCATGTTCACATTATAATCTAATGAATTGTTTTTGTACATTTCTGCGAATATTTGAGCCGGTGATGCTTCGTTTTCTTGTTTCGCTGTGATCAAAATCAGTTTGTCATTTTTGATAATACCATTTTCACGAAGAATGTTAACACTAGTCTCATCATTCGCTCCAATACTACCATAGACTGGGTTAATACTGTACAACATATTATCGGAGCACTTGATCTGAACACGGAATCAATTCATTTTTCGTTTCGATGTTTCGAAAACGGTAGCTCTCACAAATTTCTTTCACTTACCATGTACACAATTGGTGATTCAGTTGAGTTCTTGATACGAATAGTTTTGAGACCTCCAATTTGTTTGAAAAGAACTTCATGAGGAATAACACGAATGTTGGTATAGGTGATGTTATGAGTTTGTTCTTCAATTTCCGAGTTGGTTGTGTATTCAGATGAGGCTTTTAGACTAGCCGCTTGGGCCGCTTTTTGATCAGCAAGAATTGCAGCCCGCACACGACGCTAGAAACAAATATATATATATACCTTCCCGTTTTGGCCCGAACCCGTTTTGTACATTCAAAACATTATGGTCCGTTGATTTTGGATAATTTCGGATACAGTCTTCTATTAGGCTACTGTAGTTTTGAAAATGTTCGATTCGTGCAATGAAAATCTGAGCTACAGTAACCAACAGTAAAAAATTCGGAAATTTTTGAATTTTTATGAAATAATGTTCGACTACAGTGCTTTCGTTAATCGGGTTAGATGAAACTACCGTAACCTGATCACGTTTCGCCAAACCTCATTTTTTAGCTTTATAAGGTATAACTTACATCTGAAGCAGATATGGCGTTCTTCTCATTTTTTCTTGATGCACTGTTACTGGATCTTCTCGAATTGCGGCTTGACTTTGAAGACTTTCTTGATTTGGATGATTTAGACCTTCTTGATTTTGAAGACTTTGATCTTTTAGATCTAGCCGATCTTCGCGATTTGCCGCTTTTCTTGGATCTTGACGACTTGCGTTTAGTTGGAGTGTCTCGATTGGAGGCGCAACCTGCTGTCAGGATAGCAAGAAATAGAATAACTGGTAACCCGAACAACATTTGCAATTTCTAACAAATCAAACAATGACAAGATTATTTGGATTGGTTGTTGAGCTGGCATTTTTCACGTATTTTATGAAACGTGATCTGTTATCAAAGATAAGACAAGACAAAATCGAAGTGTTCATTGTTATTTGATTGTGTTTTAGCAATGTCTGTTCCTCCTCCACCTCATGCACCTGGAAACGAAACTGCTAATCCGTGAGACTTTCAATCAACATCATTTCGAAATTTACTGATTACAGCGCTATTGCTTATGGAGGTATTATGCCGAAAGAGGCCGATCCTGTGATTTTTCCGCAAAGTATTGAATTATTGAACCAAAAAACCAGCAAAAATGTGACTTGCTCGATCATTGGTATCGCTGTTTCTACTGTTCTTACAATTGTTATAGCAGCCATTGCACTAATTTCCCGTGCAAAAACACCAGTTGCATTCCTACCAGTACCCGAATAAATGAGATCAACAATTTATTTCTTTAAAAATTGCGTTTTTCTTCTTCAAAACAAACAATAAACACATTCATTCCTCTTTTCTTTGTTGATCCTGATAAATAACATCGGCCTGGGCTACCTTGTCTGCGATTTCGCCGTATATTTGACGACGTGGGAAAAAATCTGGAAAATAATAAATTTTTAAAATTTTTTCTTCGATTGATACTCACCTTTGAGAGTTGAGAAGTTTGACAAATTGATGACTTCGGCAATTGAATCGTATGTAATTTCAGATGTTTTGTCAATGGATCCAACTTGAATTAGATATCTTGTGAAAAACTCGACAGCTTTTGAAATGGCAAATAAACCGCCTTCCTCAACTTGAATATCATCACAAACAACATGAATTCGTTGAATGACGTACTCGAGTGGCACCTAAAATTATGAATATAACGTATATGCATAAAACTGAAGTATGAATTACCACAATTGTGTTATTTTCTTCTTC
Organism: Caenorhabditis sp. 8 KK-2011; assembly: GCA_963572245.1. Classification (NCBI taxonomy): domain Eukaryota; kingdom Metazoa; phylum Nematoda; class Chromadorea; order Rhabditida; family Rhabditidae; genus Caenorhabditis; species Caenorhabditis sp. 8 KK-2011. The sequence continues at coordinate 4,442,962 of OY751549.1, forward strand.
TTCTTCTCCGCACAAAGAAATTTGATCGTGTTCTCGGGAAGTGGAAGCCATGGCAGCTGAAAATCAAAACTTTGAAAAAGTAAAAACAAATTAATTAAAAAAAAATACAGTTTGAGACATAACATATGAATGAGAGGCGTAGACGTCAAAGTTAGCAAGCACGCTCTGTTGATAACTGCGAAAAATATTTTTCTTTTTTTTCTACTTTCTTTTTTTTCTACTTTTATTCCATTGATGTTCAACGTGTTGCAAAATCTACTGTTCACAAGTGATTTACTGTTCACCATTTTAGGATCTCTATAGCAGCATGTTAAACATATTTTCATAATTTTCAAAAATCTTCCATTTCAAATAAATGTGTTTTCCGTTTTCTTCTTTTTAAGTTATAACCTTTGTTTTGAGGAGACTGATAATTTGTTCGCTCGAATCAATTGATTCCATTACAATCAATAAATTTGCACATAACGTTCAATTTTTTGTTTTATAAATTTTAACACTTCCTTGAAAATGCGCAAACATAAACACACTCACAAAAAACACACCATTTCGCTCACATTAAAAACTCCTCTGCGCTCTCATAGAATCTCACACTCTCTCATTAAATGTCTTCATTTCTCTGCATGCAGTTGCCTGCCTTTTCTTTTCTACATGTGATGATGAACACAATTTTGTTTTGTTTTGCCTCCTAGTTGTGAGTTATCTCGGTTTTTTTTTTCCAGGAAAGTTGAAATCTTGAATGACATGCGAATGTCATGACAGCGTCATCGATTAATGATTTCACACGTCTTCTGAATGGCGAATTGCTCAACTTGTCAGTAAAACTGAAAATCCACCCGGCTGAAAAAAAGAAGGAAAGTGTTGAGAAAAAATTGGAAGTATTTCGTGAACATTTCCGAACATCCCAAATCAATGTGCCCACCACAAGTGTGACAGATTTAGGAAATCTCTTAGAACGAGTCTCATTCCAAACTCCCGCCAAGTTAGTTTTTTCCTGATTATGAAAAATACAAATTTTTTTCAAGATATATCGACTACAAAGCTCCGGAAATTGACGATAAAACAGTTGAATATGATATTGATGAAGAAGATAACGAATGGATCGAAGCAGCGAATAAGAGTCGCGTGAAAAAGTCAATAAAACAAATTAGTATCGAACAGTTTGAATTGGCTATTGATCGAATGGAAAAATGCTGCAAGTTTGAGGTATTTTTTTTCACCTGGAACTTACTCGAAAAATGGTCGCACGCAATAAAAAACAAAACAGAGACTGAAATAATTGTATGTTTCAAAAGATTGAAAAGGCTGAAGTGATTTCATATGTGTTTCATGAAACTACTGCTAAAATTGTTTTGCAGAAAGAGATTGATTCAAAAGTGGTCTGAGTTCGTGTTTCTCAAAATAGAATATAACACTCAAAAATCAATTTATAAAATAAATTATTAAGAACAATCCATCTGGTTCTGGAGCACTTGACAACAATGACGAACTTGATGATGTTTGTTGCATTTGTGCTGATGGTGAAGTTGCGAATGCTAATCAAATCATATATTGCGATATGTGTAACATAGCTGTTCATCAGGACTGTTACGGTGTACCCTACATACCTGAAGGTTCTTGGCTTTGCCGAAAATGCAAACTAAGTCCATCAGTCCCCGTTTCCTGCTGTCTATGTCCCAATAAGTTTGGAGCATTCAAACCAACTTCTGATGGTCGTTGGGCACATGTTGTATGCGCTATTTGGCTAAACGAAGTTCATTTCGGAAACGCTGTCTTCCTTGAACCTATTGAAGGCGTCAAAGAGTGTCTAAAAGTTCGAAAATCGTTACGATGTTTATATTGTCGATTCAAGAATGGCGCATGTATACAGTGCTCTAGTCGAATGTGTATCAAAGCATTTCACGTGACATGCGCACAAAAACTCGGTCTGGGCATGAAAATCGAAACGGCTCAAGAAAACAATGGCGACGAAGAAGATGTCGATGTAAAACGATTTGTGTATTGTCAAAGACATAACGGAAAAGCTTTATCAGCCAAAGAATTCGAGGTGACATTGAGGAATGCGAGGAAAAACTTAGTGGCTAGTGATAAACACCGACCAATGATAAAGTAAGTTTTATTTTGTTATTTAACATACGGTAATTAAATGAAAGAGATGTAGCCAGAAATGAGAAAGTAGAAATGCAGATATACACGCATTTAAGGAAAGCCCGATTTTTAATTCTTTTTTTTTTGGTTCACGTTTGAATATTTTTTCGAGCTCACGTTATCCTCATTTTTGTTCGAATTTTGGTTTTTTTTTCAAAGTTAAGAGTACGAAAATAGTGAGAAACAGCTTATATGAAACATTTTTTTACTCAAACATAAATTTAAGAGAAAACTTGTGTTTTTGTTGAGTGGAAAAAAAAATTAAAATAAATTGCATAGGTGAGGAATCGAACCCTTGACCTCTCACTCTATAACAACGCCTAACCTGTTGAGCCGCAGTGCCACATTTTTTTACGTGAAAATTTCATTTCAAATATTCCGAGAAAGTAATAAATGAGAAAAAATTTGAGAAATGACGTGATTAAAACAAGAATTAAAAATCGGACGTTCTTTAAATTAAACTTGCAGACATCATAAACGTGAAACATAATGAAGCAAAAAAAAATTTTTTTTCGAAACAGTTTTACTGTAGCATTTGTGGAATGTGTGACGCTACGTGACCATTCTAAAATAGTTGTGTGCGCTTTTTTTTTTGAAAATGGTAATAAGGTTCTATCTAAATTTCATGATTTTCTCCATCAAAAATTAACTTCATTTCAGCACGCCATCTATTAGTCGTGTAAATGTTGATCGAATAGCGAAAGAAACGAATATTGAGCATTTCGAAGATGTTGTGGTGTATTGGTATCAGAAGCGAAGATCCCGAGCTGGCGTTCCACTCATAAAACGACTAAACGTTGAAGTCGAACCAAAAGAACGAGGAAGACGTGTAACACAAGGAATGAGTGACGATGAAATTATAGTACACGAGAAGAAAGTGTCAGTTCGCCGTGATTTGGAGACGGCTAGATTAATGTCTGGACAAGTTGTGAAGCGAGAAAAAGACAAAGAAAGACTGGTGAGATAGTTTTCAAGAAAATAGATTCAAAATTGTGGATATTTTTAGTTGTTCGAAGAGAAACGATTCTTCACTCATCTTCTTACACCTGTTGCTGTTTTGTTTGACGAAATATTTGTGAAATTGGAAACTGCAGATTCGGGACAAGTATTCGCTCTTCCTGTCGACGTTGAGGGGTACTCGAATATCATCAAAAATCCAATGGATTTATCCAAAATTCGAAAAAATATTGACAAATTTAAATATAATTGCATAGAAGATCTTCGAAAAGATGTTGGATTGATGGTGGATAATTGTCTCAAATTCAATCGAACGAACCAATATTTTTATGATTATGGAAAGCGATTCAAGAAATCGGTTAAGAGTATTTTTGATAATTATGAAGGAAGAGACGAAAAGCAGAAAGCTTTGGAAGACGAAATGAACATTGAGTTTATTCTTGAGAAACTCAAAGAAGGATTCGAGCCAAACGATGAAATAGATGTAGAAGAAAAGGTCGAGGAAACGCCTAAACCTGAAAAAACAACACCAAACTTTTTCCCCATTTTTGGTGGTACTTCTGTAAAACGAAAGAACAATGCACTGCCGACAACAACTCCCAAAAGATCGAAAAAGGTTGAGACATCAACTCCTGTAAACGCATCGATTCTTCCATTTTTGGATAGCTCAGCAAACAAACTGATGACTTTCGATTCGGTGAAAAAGTCAGCAACTTCACCAATTCTCACTGTACCAAGATCATCAAGAATTTCGGCAAGAGCAACGAATGGAGGGTTTAGAGATTGTAGCGCCGTGAGAAGTCCCTTGCCTGCTGATACAGCATCATCTACAGAAGATTCGCAAGATGAAGATGTCGTTGTTTCACAAGATCAGAAGGTTAGTATTTTATTCTGAATATTTGGAAGAAATTTTCTGAAATATATTTTGAAAAAAAAAGAAAAAAATCGAATGTTTAGAAAACAAAACAGAATTTCGGACTAGTTGTAGAATAGTGATTTTTACATACCTGACCTAAGAGGGAAAAAAGTACCGGGTCATTTTTTGGTCGAAAATTCACAGTGACATTTTCAAGAAAAAATTTAGGTCACGCCACGAAAATTCAAAAACTGTGTTTTTCTCACAAATTTAGAGCTATTTTTTCTGTTTTTCCGATTTTTTGGTCGTTATTCCCAAAGACAAAAATATTTTCCCAAGATTTTCACAATGACAAAATTTTTGAAAAATTTTGGTACCCTCTTGGGCCAGTTATGGATTGTTATTATTTCAGAACTCGAAAAGTTCGAAAAAGAAACAATCACCACCGAAAAAAGCGAAATATATGACCCAAAAAGAAGCACCGCCCATCGAAAAGGCCAAAAATGAAATGAAGTCGATTTTTGCGCACAATGCAATTGTCAATGTTGATGGAAAAGCTGCAAAGTTAGTTTTTTTTTCACTTCGCCATAATTCATTGTAAAAAATGAAAAAGTTTTCAGTTTTGGGAACAAACAAATTTTACAGAGTTATCGACACGCAATATGCTTTTCTGGATATTTCCCGGGAGCAACGTCTAAAAATGATAACTTCTCGGCCACTACGAAATTCTACAACAGCTGCAAACATAACAAATTCGAGCATGAACAACAAAAACAATCAAAATCATCGAATTAACGAGGAAGATGATCAACAAGTTGTTTACGTCGAGTTTTTCCATAAAACTAATTCTTCTGATCAGTGAGTTTTTGGGAGAATGTTATTTATAATAAGTCTAGTTAATAATAATCATTTATTGAAAAAAAAGAAAATCAATACGTCAACTTCTTTGAAAAATCATCAATTGAAAACTCCTTTGAATGGCTTCGACAGTCCAGCAATAATGTTCTTTTATCTAATGCGGAATGTTTTACAGATTCAAATGGGTGTCTTCGGAAAATGTTTCATTGATAGACTTATCCAGTTCGACCAAGTCGAAAATTGTTGGGTTAAAAGCTGCTAAAGAGTGGTTGGTTTCTATGTTTTTTTCCTTTTTAGCACACAGTTTTTTACGTGTTTCACGTTTAGAAAAAATAATAGTGAAACAATGTTAAAAATTATGGTAGTTACCTAGGTTCAGATAATTTTGTTTGAACTTCATCAAATGAGAGATTTTAATTTTTGAATTTTTTGCAGGCAACAAAGCATGATGAACAAATGATGATCTTTTTTTTGAAATGTATATTTTTTTCCTGGTTTACTACGAGTCTTTTTCCTTTTCCCATTTTCTACTCATTTTTTCCACCCGGTTGCCTTCTGAACTATTTTCTTCCTTTTAGAACGTTGATAAACCACCTATCCCACTTTAATTTTATATCACAAAACTGGTTGACTTGATATTTTTGTTTGTCTTTTCCTTTTTTATGTCTTATATTATGTTTCGTAATTTATTCGACTTTATGTGAATAGTTTTTTGTAGCAAATTTGTCGTAAGTATTAATATTGTTTTTTACATTTAAAAAATAAAAGTTTTATAAACTTGACATAATTGTATGAATAATTGTTTTTCGACGTTGTGCTTGGCGTTGTTTGAGATATTTCATTATTCTAGTCGAATGTGTTTTTTATTAAATGTTAAAAGTAGTTTTATGATTTTTTTTGAATAGGTGTCACGCGATTCTTGTAGTTTGAAACTTCAGCAAATGTTTATTTTTTTATTTCGAACGAGTATTGTCAATCCGAAAGTTTATGATCATCGGAAGAGTGTATTTGGGCCATCGAAACTACCGTATAGGATGAATAATTAAATACGGCATCCTATACGGTAGAGGTTCCTCTTCCATTTTAATAATTTCGAGTTGACAATAACTGGCCGCAGGACCGGCACTAGAAACATGCCTGATTTCAGTCATCTCTATAACCGTGAAAATGAAATGAGGCAGAAAAAGCATACAGTCTGACAACCCACTGTAAAATTTTCATCCACTTCCTAAATGTTAACCAAAAATGGTTTTCTTGTGAGGACCTGTGTCTCACCACGGAGATATCTTAACGAAAGTTCAACCGGGGCCACGCGGGGGATACTGGAGTTTGAAACTTCAGCAACAAACATTTCAAGAAAAAGGTTCTGACAGTTTGATAATTCCATTTTTGAACTTTTTAGACATGTAGAATCTGATTGTGATGATGAAATACGCTCAAAATAAATTCTGAACCGAGCAAGGATAACATTATCAATAGAGCGCGAGTTACCGATTTGATATTGGATAATAATGTTATTTTGAGATCAGTTCTATTTACTGTAATAGTTTTCTGCTTCTATTAATCGTACAACCACTTCGAGCTCTTTCCAACAATTAACCGAAAATTGTGTGAAACTCCACACGCAATACACAAATTGGCCAATTTCGCAAACACATTATATAGTGCACTACTTCTTCTTCTTCTTTTCATTCTAATTTTTCCTCGACTATTTTTAGATTTTTCTTCTCGTTTTCTAGAAATCATCTCGAATTTCGATTCGCCTCATATACTTTTTTTTCATCCCTCTGGGATGAATGATATAATTACTATGGATACGGATACAATGAGCGATTTTTAGCTTTTTTTTAGTTGTTATTGTCAGTACTGAATACTTTTTCGAGTTTTTCTAGGTTATCAAAAAATAGCTCCGCGAAATTTCGAGACTGCATGAAATTCCAACGAAAAGAAGAAAGAAACGTTTGTTTGTCTTACTGTATAGCGTATCCAGTTCGATGTCGGTACACAAATTTGTTACGAAATTTGAAAACTCCATAAAATCGTTACATTTAAAAAATTGATCGGATACCTCAAATCAGGTCCTATTTAAATCGAGAATATCTCAGACAAACTTTATTTTGAACTATTTTCGAAACTGTTTTCAATTCGACCAAATTTTCAAAAAAAATGTCACAAAAATGTTGATGTATGATCAGGTCAAAATGAGAGACAGTAGATTATCTCCACATTGGATGATCTGGTTGATTTCAATAGGGGAAACATAGATCAATTCATTTTTTAAATTTACCAGATAATGCGGCGTCCAAAATCAAGAAAAAAAGAGAAAAATCGCATCCAAATTGATAAAAACAAACCCAGTACCCAATTAACGGGAATTCCCCAATTGACGAGTATTTGGTGCTACACCGGAGTAAGTTGGTGGAATTACAGTTAAAAACGACGAATTGGTGAAACCCCGGAGAAATATATTGCCTGAGTACAAGTAAATTTTTCAATGAAAAAGCGTCAAGTTCCTTTAAATAGTTACTGTGTTTGTTATTTTCGAATTAGGACGCGATTTTTCTCTCTTTTTCTTGATTTTGGACGCCGCATAATAGTTTGAACTTGATCCAAACGGCCCAGTTCATTTTTATTCGCGAATTGCTCATGCCCATATCTCGGCGAAAACGTGGAGTTCCACGCGGCACAGTTTCAAAACTCAAAATTCATACAGTAATTCAAACAGCACAAAATTTTTCAAGAATTTTTGTGAGAAAAATCACGAGGCACATTCTGAAAATAAGGATTTCCACGTTTTTGGCCGAGGTATGCTCATGTCTAAATAAAAAAGTAGCATCATATTATAACATGCAATTAGTAACATGTCATTAATCTGAAAAAAAAGTGGAAGAGAGAAGGGAAAAGTTCATATCCTCCGTGTGGTCCACATTCGGTCATCCGATTTTCATCCATTCCTTTCCTATTTTTTTCTCTATCTATCTTCAATTCATGCCTCTCTTTTCTCTCATTTTCATTCATACATTCATGTTGTGCTGCTACTGCTACTCCTGCTGTTGCTGTTGCTGCTGCTGCTGCTACTTTGGCTACTATTGCGTTTTGGCTGTTTTGTGTTGTCCTTCTCTCCACACATACACTCTTCTCTCTGGATGACTGGTGTCGCATTCATTTTTTTTTCGTCGTTGTGTCCCCTCTTCTTTTTTTCTATTTCTCCTTCTTTCTGTTCTCGACCACCCCCCCCCCCTTTTTTTTTTTCTACACCAATTTTTCTGTTCGCACTATTTTTGGTTTTGGCCGCTTTTTATTAGTCCCTCCTGCCCCCCTGACATCAAATGTGAATGAATATGTGGTTTTGATCGATCGACTCTTTGAACAGTTTTAGAAACATGTTCTTTCAGTGTTTTACTTGTGGTCACTCCAGTTTCGAATTTTTTTATTGGAGGCTTTACTGTTAAATAGGACAACCCACGTTTTTTTTCTAAAATAGATGAGCTGATTTGAAAATTATTATTATTGTAATTATTAATCACAGTGTAATTTTTAGGGTGGATTCTGAATCGGACCCGAACATAAAAAATGTGCCTAAATCGGAAACGGGCCTCTTTTTTTCCAAAGATTTTTCTGAATCAAACCACAAAATAGAACCAGACACATTTTTGCCTAAACGGACCGGGTTATTAAAAAAATGGCTGAAACGGACCTAGCTAAAAATCGGACCTGGTCCAGTTTTTTTTCTTAGAGATTTCAGCCGAATTGGACCAGATGAACAATTAGGTGTCTGATCCGATTTTGTGGTTTTTTCAGCAAAATCATTGGAAAAAAACGGACCCGGTCCGATTTCTTGACTCTGGTCCGATTCAGACATATTTTTCATGTTCGGGTCCCATTCAAATTTGATTATTTTCGGGTCCGATTCAGTATTTGTCGGCATGATTTTTTCAACGCTTTCCTATTGTCACACAATTCGCAAAATTTTCAAAGGCGCACACTGAAGATCAGCTCTTCGTTGCAAGACCCTACCTGCTTCTCTTCTTTTCCCATTGTCTCTCAGTGTCAGCTCCTCCTTTTTAAAAATTATCTATTCTCAAAATTAAGTAACCAACTTTAGGCCCGCATATTCAAACCTCATTTTTTCTCCTTGCCAGAACGCGAAACTTACCCCCGTCGATGCATAGGCACCATTTCCAAACTAAAAAATCTTGAGGTTTTTTTTATGTCGTTCAGAAAACGTCCGTTTTGCATTTTCTCAAAAACACGAAAATTTGAAAACATCTCAAGTTTCACCAAAAATTCTTGATTTTTTCTCTATGTAAAAACAAAAATTCAGATTCTTTACTTTTTTTGTTGCGAAAAATAGATCTTAATGACATACCGAAAATCAATGTCCAGCCTAAAAATAATCATTTTCCAAGTATTCAGCAAAAACTGCTATTTTTCGTAAGCTCCGCCCATTTTGACCGCTATGACTCAACGGAAGAAAAAGAATGAATTTTTTTGTTCTGTCATTCCTCAAAAAAATAATTTTTTCGTTTCCTAAAAATACTTTTTCAATGTCCTGAAAAACTACAAAACTACGTCACAAAAATTATTGTGGGTATTGACAATTTTGATGTGTGTTTTTTCATAAAATAAAAAAGAAGAAAAAAAACTGGTTTGCTATCAAATATCACTGTAATTGCAATTAGTTGTTGTTCATGTAGTGTTTTTAAATGACGTTATTTTTTCCGCGTGTTCAAAATTCTCGAATTTTCAAAATAAATCACGTTAGTTTCCATTTGTGGTTAACAAACTCATCAAAACAAAATGTGTCGTTGCCATTTTTTCGTCATTTTTCTCATAATATATGATTCTTGGTTTAAAGAAACTTATTTGGGGCCGATTTTGTGTTTCGGGCCACACCTAGGCCAAAATGTTGATATCCACATAGCACAATCCCGGTTCGGAGAATGTCTCTGGCTATCTTTTGGCGTCAAGATTAGGGTCGTAGCTCAAACCTGAAATGAGTTATGCGTTCCCTACGACACCCGCCTTTTTGAGGTTTTTCGGTAATTTTTTTTGGCTGGGAGTTGTGCGCCCCAATTAATTCCACGACTCACATCATTTACCGATATTTAGAAATGTTTTTAAACTAACACAACCCCATTTAGGCGAAGTCTGGAAGCCTGCGCCAAACATTTCACAGTAATTCAGACATCACGAAGTTGTTCATGTTTATTTTTGCGTGAAAAATCATAAATAACATTTTGAAATTAGAAATTTCCACGTTTTTGACAGAGGTGTGCTTCGGACCGATTTTGTTCTTGATTATTTTCGGGTCTGTTTTTCATCGAATTTGGTCCTATTATGAATCTAACCTGAATAGGTCAGGCCATTCTCTAGTTTACTATCACCATTGCGCTCATCTATCGGTTTCACAGCTATTCTCACAAGTTCTCTCCCTCTCTCTACTGGTTCCTTGTATTTTTGAAACAATATACAGTACCGTGCAAAAAGATACGAACACCCTGGGTTTGTGGTGTAACTCTTCTGAAAATGATGCAATCAGTCTGAAAATTTTGTCAGACATGTCTGTTGGGCCAAAAAGACTGTAAAAATTTTTTGAGACGAATCGGTTGACTTTTCGAATTTTTATTCCATTTTTTGTTGTTTCTCAAAAATCACGATTTTCGCAATTTCACGTTCTAGGTCAAATAAAAACACGGAAAGTTATTCGATGACCGAGATAAAATTTTTACATGATATTTAGGGTCAATTGAAACAATTCCACACTTCAGATCCGATTTCCGAAAAGATTATTGCACATGCACGGCACTGTTTCATAGAGCATGTCTTGTAAGCCACATACGCAGCCTCTTGGGTCCTAGGCATCATCAAAATTGACTTCCTATGTTTTCACTTGGTGCATTGAACTGTTGAAAACTGTTTTCAAAATTAATTTTGATGATATCACCATTTTCCGCAATATGAAACTGTGTTTTCGGTGTTTTTTTAGTTGACGATTTTTGAACATTTGTGGTTTCTGACCGGGAAATATCTTGATGTGATACACAGTAAAATTAAAAAATTTGGAGAGCATTGGATGAATTCTTCTGACATTTCCCGGTCAGAAACCACAAATGTTCAAAAATCGTCAATTAAAAAACACCGAAAACCCAGTTTCATATTGCGGAAAATGGTGATATCATCAAAATTAATTTTGAAAACAGTTTTCAACAGTTCAATGCACCAAGTGAAAACATAGGAAGTCAATTTTGATGATGCCTAGGACCCAAGAGGCTGCGTATGTGGCTTACAAGACATGCCCTATGAAACAGTGCCGTGCATGTGCAATAATCTTTTCGGAAATCGGATCTGAAGTGTGGAATTGTTTCAATTGACCCTAAATATCATGTAAAAATTTTATCTCGGTCATCGAATAACTCTCCGTGTTTTTATTTGACCTAAAACGTGAAATTGCGAAAATCGTGATTTTTGAGAAACAACAAAAAATGGAATAAAAATTCGAAAAGTCAACCGATTCGTCTCAAAAAAATTTTACAGTCTTTTTGGCCCAATAGACATGTCTGACAAAATTTTCAGACTGATTGCATCATTTTCAGAAGAGTTACACCACAAAACGTCGTATCAAACAAAAGAGAATTGGCAATCATTGAAATAGAGCGAGACGCCGTGTGGGCGTGGCCACCACACACACAAATGATGGCAGTGTGCGAGACGCGTGTGTTGTCGGTACCGAGATTCAATGACTCTATTGCATAAATCCAAAATTCAAGATGGCTTGTTACATGGATTTGTGTGGAACTAGAGCACATACTCAGTGAAATGAAAACTTCGGAGTAACGGCAATTTGACTCCGGAGTCCACTCCATGACGCCGTGTGGGCGTGGCCACCACACGCACAAATGATGGCAGTGTGCGAGACGCGTGTGTTGTCGGTACCGAGATTCAATGACTCTATTGCATAAATCCAAAATTCAAGATGGCTTGTTCCATGGATTTGTGTGGAACTAGAGCACATACTCAGTGAAATGAAAACTTCGGAGTAACGCCAATTTGACTCCGGAGTCAACTCCATGTTTTTTCCCTTACAAAATGAGAGTTGCTCCGGAGTTGAACAGGGGCAACTTTGGTGTGCTCTGGAGTTACTCCGGAGTGAATGAGGCGCCGCTCTGGAGTCGCTCCGGAGTTTTAATTCCACTGAGATAGCGCCAGGGTGCACCGAAGTTACTCTTGTTCAACTCCGGAGTAACAACAGAGCGCACCGGAATCACTCTTGTTCAACTCCGGAGTGACTCCAGAGCGCACTAAAGTTGCCCCTGTTCAACTCCGGAGTAACTCCCATTTTGTAAGGGAAAAAACATGGAGTTGACTCCGGAGTCAAATTGGCGTTCCTCCAGCGTTAAACTGGAGTTACTCCGAAGTTTTCATTTCACTGAGGAATGTATTTTTCTTTGCGTCTCTCTCTATTTCAATTATTGCAAAAGAGAACGACATGACAAACCCAGGGTGTTCGTATCTTTTTGCACGGTACTGTATCATTGATTCCTATTTTTTTTTTGAAAAATGTGTGCGCCCGATTCAAATATTCATTGAATGACTGCGCCGACGACGGCGTTGCACTTTAACGAACACAAATCAAGGTGTTGAAAAATATTTATAGTTCTATTTCGGTAAAAATTAACACTACAGCATTCTTAACAAATATGTTTTTCATTGTGAATTTAAAAAAAAACGATAAAATAGGCTCACAAGGGAACTGTGATAGCTTACTAACGAACTTTGAAAAGATATATAACAACCAGTAGAGTTTTTCACGCATCATCCTGACTTTTTCAAAATTTTTTCCATTATAAAAATTAACTACAGCATCTGATAGGAAATTCAATTCTCTATGATTCTGTTGAAGTTTTGAACTTTTTTTGAAAAATGTGTGTTTTCCTGAAAAAAAAACATGAAAAATCCGAAACAATCTCCAAAATTAAATCATTCTCACGTTTTTCAATGCAAATTTTCTAGCACGTTTTTTTTTAAATCTACCTTTTTTATTAAAAGTTTCGAGCTCATTTTTTCTGCGTTACAACCGCAATTTGAAAAGTTTTGAGTGCTCTTATCATACCAAATAACCCTTTAGTAGTCTCTCATCACTCAAAAAAACAAATTGAACAAGATATTCCAAGTTTTGTGCTCAAACTTTGAGCTCAATTCTCAGCTTCCTGTCTGAAGCTTTGCAAGAGTTAGCTGCGGAATCTTGATCATCGTGAAAAACTCTATCGTGTAACATATATCTCTTCTCAAGTAAGTTTTTAGACACGTAGAATCAGATGCTGATATTAAAATACGCTGAAAATCACTTCTGAGCCGCGTACACTAAATATTATCAATAGAGCGCGTGGTACTGTGAATGGCCACTATGCCCAAGATTCTCGCCAATTCGCAAATCCATTTCACTAAATGTTTTGTCCTCACTAAACCAGATTCAGTTTCACGTTAGTCTTTCTAAAAGTTCAAAAGTGATTCGAACCCGGAACTCGATAAGTTTCAGACCTGTTATAGTTCATTAATAATATATCAACAACTTTTTGCACACTTCTCATTTAAATTTCTTCTTTTTCTACATCATTTTTTGCTGCCGCTGACCAGATGATGCACTTGGCCCACTCGACAAACAACAATATTTGTCCTCACTTTATCTATCTGTCCCCAGTTCTTTTTTTTTTGCTTTTCCTATTGAGATTTTCCATCAATTGTACATATTTTTCATATTAAAATGCAAATTTGCTCCATTGTTCTCTTTTTATTATCCCACTTCAGAGATACGGTAGTTTAGTCGAATTGAAATTCTCGAGTTGCTCTTTTCAATTAACTAGGCGTTTTTTTCGCCCATGTCTCGTGTGCTCTACTTTTCAATTATTTTAATTAGATGGATATATTGTGGATCGGTAATTAAATACATATATGTATGTGGTTTTTTTTCCTTTTTCCATCAGCTATTGGTAGTAGTAGAAGTAGTACTGTAGGTATAAATTCCAGTGAGATCCAATTAAAATGTGGCTATTTTTGGAGAATGTGTTTTTTTGCAGAGTTTATGGCAATAATAAAACTTGAGAAGTTTTCGAGAATGCGTTTTATGTGTCTGAATAGAAGGAACATTTTTTTTGTCTTGAACATTGAGAGCCCTTCGTTAATTTTTCTGTTATCGTTTCCCTGTCACACTTCTGTTTCTCTTCAAAAAATTTGCGCGATTTTTGTCATTTTCCATCACATTATGTTTTCGGATTCATTTTTGTTTTTTAATTACTGTAGTTGTCAGTTTACTATTTTATGAATTAAAATTGTTCGAGTAAATACTGAATCGATTTGAAAATAACCTAATTTGAATCGAGCCCGGACATGAAAAATGTGTCTGAATCGAACCGCGGTCAAAAATTTGGACCCGGTCCGTTTTCTCCAAGATTTTTGCTGAATCGGGCCACAAAATCGGACCAGGACCAGAAAAAAATGTAAATCGGAAAAAAATAGTATAAGTGGCATTTTTTGTCAAATTCTTACAGTTTATTCGAACACATATTTTTGTTTTCTTTGTTTCTTATCTTGATCTGAAGTTTTGTACTCTCTCAAAATGGTGTACCACACAACATCTGGCATATTTTTCGTTTGTTTATAAATTCCTTATCCAAACAATCCAATCCAGAATTTTGCAGCTCTTCTTTTCTCTCTAAAAGGGCGTGGCCTAATTTTCTCTTTTTTTTTGATCCACAAATGTCTGAATCTCATTTTCATTGACTAGAGGGGATATCCCGATGCACAATCAACAAGCGGATATTATCTAATAAAGTGCTCTCGTCTCGTATGTCGCTTCTTCTTCTTCTTCTTCTTCTTCTTCCACTTTATTATTCCGCATCTTCCTTCTTTTCGTTTTTTTTACGATAGTCGTATTTTTGGTCCCCAAATTGATCTGACTATTTTTTTTCGAGATTCAGATTACTGTAGTTTTTCGAAGGGAAATTTCATATTCGCGAAAAACGAAGAAAAAGGAGAAAAAAAAGAGATAATTGGAACTGAAACTGGTTTCTGAATGTTTTTCAGAAGCGTTCACAAAAAATATTTCAAAAAATGTCGGAAATCGGACTTTGGAACTGGATTGTGAATTTTTCTGAAACAGTATTAAGTTTGAAAATTTAGAGCGTCCCGATTTTTTTCTCTCAAAAATATGTAGGCCACGTTCTCAGAGTGTAAACTGTGCTCGGATTTTCTTTCTTTTTCGAATGTCAGAGAATATATTCGAAAATCTTGCTGATTATTTTTCATGTGCCAAAACGAAGTTTTCTCCGTCAAACCCCAAGGGGTCGTACCACACAAGTTAGATTTCGATAAACAAGATTTCCCTCTTTCTCTCGTTTTTTTTGCTGTTTTTTTCATATTAATTTTCGTTTATCTCTTCTGTTACTATTATTATTATTACCTTTTCTCGTATTGACAGAACACACAACATCCTGTTGGCCGCCAAAACAACACCATCACCAACTGCAAATTGGTGTTGTTTGTGGTATGGTGTCGACACGTAGTTGTGATGAGCTCGAAATGTGGCGACAATCGGTGCTGCGAGCCAAATCATCGCATCCCGATAAGGAAGCACCGTTGAGAGCGTTGCTCGAAGGAACATCAGGTGCACATCAGTGGACACAGACCAATCATCCACGACCCACGTTTTGCAATTATTGTAGAGAGAAATTGTCGGGAGTTCCGTGGCATGGTTACACGTGTGATAGTGAGTTTGACTCGATGTTGTTTTTCAAACAACAACAACAAAAAAGATTCTCCAAAATCTAAAGTATGATTTGTGTCTGAAAGTACTTTATTTTCTTTTTCAAGCCGGGCCTTTTCTGCCTTTCGGTGAAAAAAGGCCAGAGCCCAAATTTAAAAAAAAATATCAAAAATTTAATGTGGTAGCCCGCAATAACTTACGTGACCCTTTATCTGATCCTGAAATTTCGGTATTTTCGAACCGGCTGAACATTTCCCGATTTTTTTTCGAACGCACCGGAAGTTTTCTCAAATATATATTTTTTTCAGTTTTCGGCCAGTTTTACGAAGAAGTAAAAACTATAAAAACAAGTTCTAGTGTTTTTTTCTAAAGCAATAAACATCACTACAAAAAGTCTTAAAAACGTATGTCAAATTTTCAGTCTGCAAAGTCAAAGCTCATCGAAAATGCACACAAAAAATACTCGACAAATGCAAATGGACAATGGAGGCCAGCATTCCACAACATCTACAGTATATAAGTCCTGAGGTACTGTAGAAAAATCGGGCATCTTGTGCATCCGTAACTGTTTCTCTTGCAGAATTCTATTGTTCCACATCAATGGGTTGAGGGTAATTTGCCAATGCCTGCAAAATGTATTGTTTGTGAGAAACCTTGTGGATCAGTCAGAAAGTTGCAGGTATTCATTAACATTTTTATTGTAAAAACAAACACAAATATATTTTCAGGATTGGAGGTGTATTTGGTGTGCCTGTTGTGTTCATTCATCCTGTTTGTCACAATTAGGTCGTGGATGTTCTTTAGGTCCAGCTAGTTTATCAGTTATACCACCACTAGCGTTGAAAGAGGTCACCGAAGATGGCATTGCTGTTTTGAGAGAGGACGCCTATGGTAAATATCGTGCTTTTGAATTAAAAACACAGTAACCCAATTGTTGTTTTTTGCAGGCGGTGAATGTGGCGGTGGATCACCATTAATTGTATTAATTAATTCGAAATCGGGTGATAATCAAGGACAAAGAATTATAAAAAAGTTTCGAAGACTATTGAATCCTTGTCAAGTGTTTGATATAATAGCGACTGGACCGGAGTTTGCGTAAGTTGCAGAGTTGGAAGTTTGAAAAAAGTAATTTGTCTTACAGGTTAACATTCTACTCACAGCTCGAATCTTTTCGTGTTCTTGTTTGCGGTGGAGATGGTACGGTTGGTTGGGTTTTGAGCGCGTTTGATCGATTGAACCTTCACTCAAAGTGTCAACTCGCTATTCTCCCATTGGGAACGGGAAATGATTTGGCAAGAGTTCTTGGATGGGGCCATGCGTTCTATGATGATACACAATTGCCGCAACTCGTTCGAACTTTGGAAAGAGCACATACAAAAATGTTGGATCGGTGGAGCGTTTTGTCGATAGAAGGTCCGCAGGCGGATGCGGTTCGACAATACGAGGAGATTGTTATCGAAAAAGTTCGAGCGGTTCTCGAAGCCGAACAGGCGCACGATATAATTGTGGCGGTAACATCGCTATGCGCAACGATTCGAGAATTGATGAACAATGTGACTGAAACATTTGCAAAAGTAGAAGAATGGCAAAGACTTGAAGGTCAACATGTGCCCGATCCGATGACCGAACAATGCTCGACACTTCTAGGAAAACTCGACCGACTTATGCGATCGTTGAAAGACGATGTAAACCAGATTGAGGAAAGTGGTTTCGAGCCGGGCGATGAGGATGACTTCTCCACTAGTGACGAATTGAAAAGACGAGACTCGTTGGTAAATCGGGCAAATAGTCTGAAAAAAGCGTTGAGAGATGTGATATCAATTGCGGAACGCGGACTTGATCAGCATTACAAAGAATTGACAGTCGGAACAAAAAGAGAACGATTTCGGAAGAAACGAAGTAAAACAACACCAAGCGGACTACGCGTTTCACATTCGAATCTATCATCGAGTTCGGCATTCACACCACCCGGTTCACCGCGACGAGGTGAAGATCATCTAGAAGAGTCGAACTTGTCACCATCGCCAAATCCGAATCCGATCATCCATCCACCGACACCTGGCGGAACACGAGAACCGTCAACATTCGAAGAAGAGTACCTGGACGATGATGTTGATTCAGCTGGAGTTGATGATCTTTTGCCAGATCGACCGGACGCCAAGTTCGACGATGGAGAAACGGGTATTTTGTTGCATCCGGGTGAGGGAAAACGGGGAGATAAGAAGATCAAAACAAGTCATTCGGATAGTAGTTTGTATGGTGAGTTTGAACTATTTGTCGGACTGCTCTCTGCTTTTCTGTTGAAGATCTGATCATAAACCAGCGGTGAAATTGTGGCCCGAAAACCCGGTCCGAAAATCGCGGGCCGGTCAAAAAAAAAGTCGGGAGCTTCGAGAGTTTGACTATTTTTTTTGGCTTCGTACTGTTCTCTTCTTAGCGAACTCCCAAAAAGTGCTATTCTAAAAATGTGTAGATGTACTTGTAGAGTGAGAGTTGAACAAATTCGAGGCTTGGCAAAATGTTTCGAGAGTTGGTAGTAGAGGGTTGTACTTTTGACCGTAAAAAACTCGGCCGGCCTAAGGAAGCTCAAATCTCACCACTGTCATTGACGCACTATGAGAAAAACAAACTCATAACCAGCAGGATCTCCTGATGTTTCTTGAGAACAACAAAAAATTTCAATTTTTCGATGAAATTCTAGCCTAATAAATCTTACTAATCTGAACCATTCATCTAAGATCTTATCTCCATGTGATATTTCAGAACATCTAGAAGCTTCATCTTCGGGAACGGGTGGTGCCACTCTTTCACCATCTCACGCTGGAACTCGTCGAAAGGGAGATCTAGCCACGTCGACATCGTCGCAGCTACGAAGTTGTCGTAACATGTTGTCGGGTTTCGCTGGAGGGTCGCTTATCGCTGAAGTTTTACTGTTAAATGCTCGAGTTTTGAGCAAAGGTCTTGGTGCCGAGTGTCATACACCATTGTGAGTTGTACCGTTGATTTTCTAATCTTGAGTTTGTGATTTTCTAGCGATCAGTACAAGGAGACGTGCGTCATGAACAATTACTTTGGAATTGGTCTCGATGCAAAAATCGCTCTCGAATTTCACAACAAACGAGAGATATCAGAAAAGACACGAAGTCGTTCGAAACTATTCCTATGGTATGGCATGTTGGGTGGAAAAGAGCTGGTCCATCGCACCTACCGTAATCTGGATCAACGAATACGTTTGGAGTGTGATGGTGTGCCAATTGATCTACCATCGTTACAAGGAATTGTTATTCTCAATATTCCAAGTTATTCGGGAGGCGCCAACTTCTGGGGACGAGGCGGCAAAGACGATTCATTCACTGTTCAAAGTTTCGATGATCGAGTTCTTGAAGTTGTCGCGTTGTTTGGAGTGATACACGTTGCTACGAGTCGAGTTCCGAACGTGGTTCGACTTCAGAATCATCGAATCGCTCAATGTCGACACGTTCGGATTGTGATTCTTGGCGATGAACCGATTCCAGTTCAAGTCGACGGTGAACCGTGGCTTCAACCGCCAGGAATCATGCAAATTGTTCACAAAAATCGGGCACAAATGTTGGTGCGAAATCCGGTTTTCGATGCGACACTCAAAAAATGGGAAGAACAAAAGGAGAGAAGTTCGACGGCTCCTTCCACACCCACTGCTCTATGTTGTTCGACGTCAGAAATTGTGCCGTTTTCAAGACGAGCTGGCGAGTTTCTGCGATTGGTTGAGAGCGAAATCGCGCAGCTGAGTGTGAGCTCGGCGTTTTTGGAAGCGTTGGATGAGGCGTCTGTTTTGTTGAGAACTGGAGGCACTGCAACCGATGATGAGGAACAAGAGGTGAGCCAAAAGACTCGGTGAATGATAGAGAGTTTGAGCCTTCAGACGAAGTCAAAATAAGTTTTGAACCGTTTAGTACTAAATACCAAACCAGATGAGAAATCGAAAAAATTAAATGATTTTCCCACAATGTGTTAGCAAGCGTAAGGTTCGGTTGGCCAGAAGTCCACTAACGCGGGCCGAGGCTTAGCTCTGGCTCTTTTCAAAGGTCAGGGAAAGAATCCAGACCGAAAAATCACCAATAACTATAGTATCAAAAATTATGAAAACACGACGGGGTTTAGAAAACAGACCGGGTGTTGTCTTATAAAAGTTCCAAATCCAGTTTGGAAAAATAGGATTTTTAATAGTAAAACTTGTATCACATTATCTTTTTCTTGTTCAAAATACATGTATAGTATCAATTATTCATATAAGAAAATACACGTAAATATAGCTAATTCGAATCACATACTTATTATTCTCTTCTTTCTTTTTTATTATGGTTGCAAACTTCGTAATTCGATCTCTGACGTCCCAGAAGCCAAAAGATCATCAGTGTCGATAAACGATATCGTTGTTGGATACTCGGATTTTTGTAATCGATGAGTTTGCGTTTTCCATAAAGAGCGGGCAAGCCAGACTTCAATGACATAATTTACACATTTTTTTGAAATCTATAAACTTACTGAGATAAACAACGAGTATGAAAGAATATAAGGAATAGGTCCATATGACTATGAGCACGTTTATTGCAGTGTCAGATGAGTTCCAAGATTTGAAATATTTCTGAAAAAAGTATTCCGTTTCTCAGACTTTTTTAAAGCTTCAGTTAACAAGCGTTACTTTTAATATTACTCACGTCAATGAGAACAAAAGTGAAGATGACTAAAACTGGTACCATGATGACTTCTTGAATAATCTTCCAAATCACATAGGCCATAATTGAACTAGCACATTTGATGCCATACAACTTGACGAGCAACCGCGCGGCTGTTACTAAATTCAAAGTGATGACGACAGACAGCAAAATATTGATAAAGTGCCCGTTTTGAACTGTGCTAATCATTGTTATATTGAAAATTATCGACAATAATATTTCGATAAATATCAGCCAACGAGCTCGAATTATTCGTTTTCTTGTTTTCTCTCGGATCTTTAGCATGTGTGTGTCTGAAAAAAGAGGACTATGAAGAGAATGAAAATTAATTTGACCTATTGAGAATGAGACACAAAAGAAGAAGAAGAATAAGTGTTTTGCTACTTTTTGACGAAGAACGAACAAGAGAGATAATATCGGGTTTCATTGATGAAGAAACTCTGTTCAAAAACTAAAGAGAATTTTTGAAAGATTAATTTTTTTCCAAAACTCTTGAAACCTAGAAACACATTTCAACAACAACAACAACAAAAACTGCCTCAAAAAATGGTGTTCCTGTGTTTCGAGATGTATGAGTTTTCGAATTTACAAATGATGTGCCAAACGGTGTCACGCAATATAAAATATTTATTTGTTTGTTTACGGAAGTTTCACTTTCCTTCAATAACTTTTGAAAAAACGGAAGTCCAAAATTGCTGAAATCTATTTTTTCAAAATCACGACCCTTTTTTTTGCAAGTCGGGCCAGACGCCGGGAAGAAAAGATAAAAGGCTAGAGAACGAGAGGTCGTGGCGAGATATTTTGATAAACGCTGTAAACTTTATGAAAATTCTATCGCGACGAACACTCGTACTCGGCCTTTATAAAATTTGGCGCCACAGCGTTTATCAAAATATCTCGCCACGACCTCTCGTTCTCTAGCCTTTTATCTTTTCTTCCCCGCGTCTTGCGCGACTTGCAATTTTCTGTTGTTCTGAAGGGTCGTGAAATGTTCTCTATGAATTTCAACACGAAAAGGTATGCAATTTTAGTTATGCCTGAGTTACTGTAAAATGTTCTCTAGTTTCTGGAATGTGTGGAATATTGCGTTTGGAGCGAGATACAGTTCTCAACCCCAGACATTTTGATAAGTAATACCTAATTTCCGAAGAAAATGTGAAAATTATTGATGTATCCAGTAAGAAAAATGTATAGTGAAATGAAATATGATACCAGATGTGAAATCGAAAAAAAGTGTGAGAAATAAAATTGAGTGAATGAATAAAAACTTCTGAATGACAGAAAAAAATGTTCAGAGCTCAGAAACAAGACCAGTTCAGAAAAAAACACTGATCAACATTTCAAAAAAGAAAAATAGAAATGAGAGAAATGAGTAGTAAGAAAAAACAAAAGAGAAATTAGCATCACATTAATGGAACTCATCATTTTCCTCTGTTATTGAGTAAAAATGAGGAACCTGCTACCAGGCCAAATGAATTTTTGGACAAATTGCGAGAAAAAAAAAGTTAGGACGAGTGAAAAAAAATGTGAAGAAGAGAGAAACTATGAATTAATAATTGAGTCTTTTGCTACTTTTTCCGCTCCTCCTTCCTTCTTTTTTTTCCACTTTTCCAATGACCAATCGAGTCTGAAAATGTAGTGGAAGTTGGTTCTATTCATCTATCATTTTTAATTATATGCAAGAAAAAAAGATAAGTTTTTGTTTTCATGTGTGTTTTTCGAATATGTAAGAATTGAATATTTTCAGAAAGGTCATGTTTTCATGTACAGTATGATAATGTGTTTTTGAGAGCTCTTTGTTTACGTCATAAAAGCAGTTGTAAATGTACTTCGTCCCAATGAGCTCATTAATATCGTTAGTGTCAAGACGGGCTCATTATTCTGAAAACATTCTAAAAATAGTATTAATGGAAAAATCAACAGAATGTTGATAAAAGGAATGAAGAAGGCATGTACTTTACAATAACCACGTGGCATGTGTACTTTAAAATTTCAACCTTCAGGTCGGGCTGATTTTCTGAGATTTTCCTATTATGGGAAGTAATTCTTTCGCATTTTCAGACAAGTTCTTGCAAGTTTCAAAAACACCTAGTCCTGCATTCTTCTGCTTATGACACACATACTTTGCTATGCGTTTTTGAAACTGAATTGTTTTCTGTATACTTTTGAAAGTTTTTATTTTGTCAGATCACATAATCCTTCAAAAAACACGGAAAATCGATTTTTTCCGTTTTTTGTTATTTTTTTGACACTAAAAAGTCATAAAAAAGTTATCAGTGTGATCTACAAATTTTCATTTCGAAAAAAAGTAGAGAATGCTTCTTTTCGAGAACATAACAGACGTGAAAACAATACTAATCTCGTCTCTCTTTGTCGACAAACTTCATCATGTCCGGTACACGGTGATCAGAATGTCTTAACTATCATTGACGATCTAGAATCATCAGAAAATAGAGACAAAAAAACAGAAGATTGGTATAGATGAATCTGATTATCTATGGTGATGTCATAGAAAAACAGGAAACATTGAGGAGACCACTAATTTAGTTTGAGAAATAAACAAAGATGATTCAGAAACCAAAATGGAAGAATTTGGCGAAACTTTTTCGGAGTTGGGGCACAAAAAGCAAAAGAAGCAGCAAATTCCTAATCCCGGCAGTCTTAACCCAATTGGAATTTTTTCGAGGTTTTTGTTCTACTCGAAAAAAAATAAATGCTCAATTAAAATGAGAAAAACACGAACATAAAAGAATGAAGAAGAAGACGAAAAAAAATAACACGACAAAGAAAAATAATTGGGGGAGGAGGCAGAAAAAAGGCACTTTTTCGTTGCGTCTCTTGTCTTAAAATTTGATTATTTGGCACCAAAAACACGAAAATGACATAGTGAGAGAGAAGAAAAAATGAACCAGAAAAAAGAAGAGTGACATATAATCGAGTCAAGAATGTTCTTGTTTTTCAGATGACAGCCGATTTGGAAGATCGAGAAGAGGCGCTGGCGTCAGTGGAGCGTGTCGTCGAATTGTTGGAGGATCATTTTGGATGGCCCGAACGGACAAAAGTGCCGTTGACACAACCCAGATTGGGACCGGCCCCTCATTTCACTTTTGAAATTCATGTGAGTTGTTGAGAACGCGTACTTTTGATAAACAAGGCGACATCAAACTATAAGGGCATCCATGACCTTTCATTGTGTTAGGACAAAAAACAATAACAGAGTTTTTGAAAATGGCAAAAAATCTAATGGAACGAAGAAATATTTTTAAAAAATAAGCGCAATTGGAAATCATCACTGTAGCCTGCCAAAATACCAAAAACAAAAAAATCGGCATAGATTTCAATTTCTGAGTTGAGCGCCAAAATCGGGCCAAAAAGTTTTACATATCATCGTAAACTGGGAAAACGCGGACCAGACTCGATTTCAATCCAGCTAAAAATTTCAAACAAAAAAAACCGGCGTGGTCCAACATTTCACCTGTTTTTTAGGGGTGTATGTATTTTATCTTACCCAGACCGATTAAGTTATTGTCACATTTTGAAAACAAAAAAAAACTCGAACTTTGGCTACATATTTCAGTCATTTTTATTGGACAGCTGCAAATTGTTAGCGGCATGGTGTTTTCGAAAAAATCTAGTTTTTCCAAAGGCTCGAAAAAGAGAACAGTGATCACGACAAAATGAATAGACATAAAATTTACATTTGAAAAATTGGTTTTGTTTTCCCCCTTTTTTCTCCCGAAAAAAAATCAAATTCAATCTGGGAGAATTTATCAAAGACGACCGGTCAAATAATTCAAGAATCATTTTATTCGTAAAAAATGGGGCTCAATTTCAACAAAACTGCAAAGAAAAACAAAAAAAAGAAGATCTTTTGTTTTTGGCCTTTTTCTCGACTTCATCCGAATATGATGTATGTTTTACACTTCGAATGCGTCATAGAAATTTGAAAAAAAAACCGTCCTTTATAGAAATGAAGTTTAATTAAAAGGATCTAAATACTATTGTTTTTCTTGTTTTGAGTACAAATAAAAAAAGGGATGTTCCACATCATTAAATTAATGCCTAATTTTCGGAAAAGCACTCGACAAGAGATATGGAAAACTTGTTCTCGAAAACATTGAGCTCGAAAATGTCTATTCTTGTAAACTACTTTTTTCGAGATTAAATTATTCTCACGCTACAGTACCCTCAAAAACCACTTTCTCATTTATGCAAACTGTAAACCCAATTTTTCGCAGCCTATGTTCAATATATTTTCTACAGGGCGATGAACCTGATAATTGGCGATATGTGATAACAAGTATCCGACAAGAAATGGATCGAGAAGAAGCGGCTTTACGTGAGATCCGTCATCAAGACTTGATCGGTCTCAAAACGAAAAGAAGTCGTCTCACTGAATGGTTGAGCAAGAAGTTTGGCTCTCGATCGGCTGCTCTCACCTATGATAACAGTAATTTTTGAAATTGTATCTTTTGAAAATCATGTTTTTTTTTGTCACTACAGTAACCTCTTGGAATGTCGATCAAGTGTGTTGTTGGTTGTCGTCGATAGGACTTTCGGAATATTCTGTTCAATTCAAGTCGAATGATGTGCAAGGTGGTGAATTGATACATTTGGAACGAGCTGATATTCAGGAGTTGGGTATCAAAAAAATTGGACATGTTAAGAGACTTCAGGTAATTTGAACAACTGAATCAATTCGTTCCGGGCTGGCTCATTTGAGTAATAGTCAGTCTGAGAAAAATGCATAGTTAATGAAGCAAAACAAATGTGTACTTGTTTATGAATTTCTGAATTCATCGACTTTTGCTTCATAACATTCACTTATTAAACAGAAGGGTTTTTGAAACGAAAATGTGTGTTTTTCTTGCAGTCTGCGATCGAAGAATTACGTGAACGCGAATCCGAAAAGCGTCGCGCCCAAGTTCGTCGCGATTCGAAACGTGCTCGAGCCGAAACAACTCCGGCCGGCACTGTCTCGTCTTCCGGTGGTCGGATGGTCAAAGCGACGAGTCTCTCAGCTGAACGTTGGTCATCGCCACAAAACGCAACGTCTTCCGCGTCAGACACAACATCTACAGGAATTATTCTTGCCGAAAAAGAGCTCAATAGTTTATGATTTAGGTTGCTTCTTTTTGTGCAAATACTGAAAGGGTTCTCATCAAAGTGACCCTACATTCCATGTTTCCATTTCCACCGAACCTTTTCAGCGCTTGCTCCCTTTTTGTGTTCCATTTTCATATTTTTTTTGGTCGAAGTATCTATATTTCTATTTATTGTTCGCTATTTTCACTTGCTCCAGTCACTTATAGGTTAAAAAATATTTTTTTCTCGTTTTTCAAAAACGCGGTAATTTAACGTTTATTGTTCCAAACAATTCTTCTTTTTTTTGGTCTTTTTATCATCATATCAAGTATCTCTGTCATGCTTTTTCTCTGTTCTTCTTATTTCTTTCAATTTCCGTTCCATGAATATAAATTATTTCAAACAAAAAAAAACTACGTCAAAAATGAAAATAAGATTCATTTTGAAAAATGTCAACCTCTGTTAAATTGTCAGACATCAATGATGCTTATATCGATAATATTTTGATTGAGTTTTCTGTCAAAGTTAAGGTATTTAAATACAGTAACCACGGTATTTCAAAACCTTCAGGAGGCTGCCAAACTATAGGAAAATTTGATAATTCGAAAGTTAGCGCTTGTGATCTACAAAAATTAAACTTGTGGGTCTGAATGTTTGTGCACGAAAAACACATTTCATATGACCCTTTTAAAATCTTATTTTCAACTCTAAAATTCTTAAATTAGTTGTGGAACATGTTGAGAAGTTTCATGACTTTGAAAAAGAAAAATCTCGTCGAAAAACGAAATTCGAAATTTCAGACCCGCTATTTTTACTATGCGCCTTGAAACCACCTTTGATCTTTTTCGTCTGTTCTCTCTTTTTTCGATGGCAGCCCTGAAATACCGTGTAACCTTTTTGGAGTACTGTAATTGATTGATTACAGGAGAGTTCGGGAGGAGCATCGAAGTGCGATAAAGGAAATTCGCAGCAAAAATCGAACTTGGAAGAATTGAAAGTGACTGGAAACCTACCACAAAGTATGAACTTCAATTTTATTGCGTGAATAAACTTTGAAGATTTGTCGTGTTTGGAGAAAGGTGAGATATACTACTCTAGTTTCTGGCTCTCAAATCATAATTCCAAATATTCTCAACAATCAACCCCCGCAAATTTGTTCGAAAATTTGCATAATCAAAAAAGAAAAAAAGATTCACTCTAATGATAAATCAATCATTGGGCCCTTTTCTTTTTTTCTTCTTCTATTCTCCTATCTGAAATGATTTTACCTCCACTAATATTTCTTCTATTTTTGTCTGAAACTCTTTGCTTTTTCTCAACTCATCAATGCTTCGATTTCTCGAACTCGTCATGGTTTGTTTTAACATGCTCTAAAAATACTCGAAAAATCAGAAAAAAAAGGCGAATCCAGTCTAATTCAATCGACAAATATTTGATTCTTTTCCTTTCGAACTTTTGTGTATTTTGACCCGGAAAGAACATTTTGTTGTTGTTGGAATTTCTTGAAAAATTCTATACACTTCCCACGCAATAAGAGAGTTTGAGAAACGCAGAATTAGCTATAGATACAGGCCCACGCAAGACGTTTTCAAGACGAAATGTTTTGAAACGCAAAACTGTTTTATAATGTTTTTTAATGTTTCATGATACTTGCCCGATTTTTTCGAATTTTTCTAAATCGAGTTTCAAAAATCAGACCTAAAACAAATTTTTCACTGAAATGGGTCCAAACACTGACAGTTTTGAATGAATCCATGAAGTACAATACTCAAAAATGGACCCAAAAAGGACAACTTACGAATCCATGTTCTCAAAAATCTTTGAAATGGATACTTTTTCAATACATAACGAATCCATTTTTGACTGTTGTATTTTAATGGATCCATTTGAAATTGTCTGTGAAATGAAAACGAATGTCTTCTGCTGAATCGGACCCAAAAATTGAGCTCCAGCTTTGACCATTCAGACTAATATCATCCAAGCAAATGATATCACCAAACATTATCTACGACAAAAAAAATGTTTTTTTGAAAATCCGCGAAACCCCCTGATTTCTGTGCAAGCAAAAACTTTCGTAATTGTCTTAAACACAACACATTGAAAGCAAAACAAACTTTTCGATCATCCGACTCGTCTGCCTCATTGGCTCAGTGGCAGAGCGTCTGTCTAGTAAACAGAAGGTCGCTGGTTCGATTCCAGCATGAGGCACCGAATGTTTTGTGCTTTTCAACTTTTTTGTCAATCATGAATTCATGTTTTTCCGTTATTTCAATTTTTTGATCTTCCGTAGAACATGTGAATTTAATTATTGTCAAAAAGTGTCTTCTTCTAGACGGCCTCGGATCGGTATTCTCTGGACCTGAACAGTTCTTGTCAAAAAAAAAACTAAACAGAGTAATCATGGTGAAAGCCTAACTGATCGCACAACCTCATTCTAGGCATTTCGAAACACGAGACGAGCTCAATTAGTAATCTCCTTTGAACATCTTTTGTTTTACCAAAATAAGTCGAAGAAGGTCATGATCGTCTTTTTCAAAACAAGACAGAGAAAAAGAAATCCCACGCACGAACACAAAACGAAAAATGTCTTTGCTTCTCTAACGGGCAGAGGATCAGAATCATTGCTCATGACAAAAAAATTCGATGCGTACAATTTTCACTATGTTTTTCAAAATAAGAAATGCTGTCATGTGGTGAGTCCTCAATGAGACATGCAGGGGTTTGGTCTCTTTTGGGCCGGCCGGGCCTTTTTTTTGACTGACCGAAAAACAGAAATGCCGGAACGGGGTCTGGGCTACAATCTCACCCCTGGTGACATGCAAATATGATCCATGAAAAAGTCTATCTCCTCTCGTAGTCCGTTAGTACGGTATCACAGTTCCCTTGTGAGCGGACCGCCCGCTGGGTCTTTTTTTTCAACAAAGAAAAAGAACCATACCTCTCACAACCGTACAAATAGTAATAGTATTGACATTAATTTGAATTTTTGTCAGAAATGTTTATTTGTTCAATCTATGTTTTTTTTTATTCGACGGAAGTTTCTCACTCATACATCAAACACAACAATTATATATTTCTTTCAAAAATAAAGAGTCTTCGAAACGTGGTCTCTGCCTTCCTCTCAGTCTTTGTGTATGTGTGCATTATATTCAGCCGCTCATAGAATTGTCATCATTCACGGCGATATTTGTCACCATTTTTGTCGAAACCATGGTAATCCGATACAAATAAACATGTGTCTCCATGAACAGAAACAACGTGCACTTTATATTTACTATTTTTAACTCTGTGTTCTAGTGAAAATGTGTCTAGTTAGCAGGACAACGCTTGAAAAAAGCAAGACAAAAAGTTGAAGATCTTTGATTTTTTGTGAACATTTTTTTCTAGAACTTTCTTGATTCGAAAAATGCCTTTTTCAGGCCGTCCGGAAGACGAGATAACGGGCTTCACTCAATTTGAAGTTTCTAGCTCAAATTTCACGAAATGGAGCCAAACTTTCTATAGAAAAATTATCTCGAACAATTTTTGGAGCTGGACAAAAAAATCTTTTCAAAGTTCACATTCGGCTCAAATAAAAATTTATGATTTTTCCGATAGCAAACTCGTGTTCCATTTACTCGCAAAAACTTGTGTCGAGTCTGAACGAAACCTCAAAAATGATGGGTTGAAAAATCCCTAGCCAAACAAACGTTCATTGTTGAGCCTCAGATTTCTAAACTTTGAACTACAGTACTCCTACTCGAAAACAAAAACTACAGTACTCTTCAAAATGTGTTTTCTTTACACCCGCCCATTTTTCCCATCAATTATGGGTACTAAAAACATACACACCCCAACAACCAAGGCTCCGCCCATTTTTTGTCGTAGGTCTCCTTGATAAACAAACGGTCACAAAATGTGTGTGTGTCTCTATTTGAACATATTTTTTGGGGTGAATTGAATTAGTGATCACGTGATCGATTTTCTCTTTTTTCATGGGTTTAATTGTGGGGTTAAAACAGGTGAAACCATCGTGCAAACCTTTTATCAATGATTTTTTGTTTGAAAACGAATTGTTGATTGATTGATAAGTATTTATTTTCAGTCCAATGGCTGCATTGGCGATTTCTCAAATTTGCGAACACCGTCCGTCGTCGCCGACAATCATTCCAACAACTTCAAAATCTCAACAGGTAGAGTTAAAGTTTTTCTTCTGAAATCGGATAGTTTTGACAAATATTGATGTTTCGAGGTTTTTTTTTCAAAGATTTTCTGATGAAAAGTTGAAACATTTTTGTTGAATCTTTCTGATTCGTATTATTTTTTGAGTTAGAATTTTGTTATTGAGTGAGTCCGGGGCATGCCTGGTTAACACTAAACGGAGAAAAATATATACTTTAATTTTCAAGAAAAAAATGCAGTGATAAATGTGCCTGCGTCTCGTTAGATATTAGAATGTATTCTGACTTTCAAGAAGTATCGGTACTCCTGTCACAGAAGTCCTGTGTGATCTAGAATTTCGAATGTCTCCCAACTCGACCTGTTATCTCTAATTCTGGTCGTTGGAAGATCTGAACGAACAGAAGTGACATAGACCCGAAATCAAAAAATCTCCAGTTCAAAAAAAGATCATCTGCATCCTCCCTTCAAAAAGCCTTCAACCAGTGACGTATCTTATCAAATTATCTCTCTCCATTTTGTGTACTATCTCACTTGCCTCTGTCAATGAAAAATGTGCTGTTTCATTGACTATGTAGAGGTACAACTAATCGGATATCGGAAGAGATGACAAATATTTTGTACCCAAAAAAAATAAGCAAACTGTTATCTATAGTGTTCTGGTTGTACGTAGCCTCGAATGTAGTTTGACCTGGTGTTATGAGACAAAGAGAGAAAGTTCTGGTTGAACGATGTTTTGTGAAGTTGTGAGATCGATAATACAGAAATACTCAAATAATTTGTTGATTTTCTGATTCTTTTCGAAACAAGAAAAACAGAAAAAAATGGAAGCGAACCTCATAAGTAGCTTTATGTTGGAAAACTCAACAAAACTTTTTCAGATTTTTCGATCGGCTCTAATCCTTCGAAAATCAACAAAATGGCAATGGGAAAAGGAGAAAAATGGAATGTCGGACAGCGAGTTGAAAAAGTGAGATATTTTCGGATTTCCCAAAACTCTTAACTTAAGCAAATTTTCAGACATCTGTCATCGAAAGGTATGAACGTCAATGAAATGTTGGAGAACGAAAAGAAACAGTTGAATTCGGTGCGAGAAATTGTGGCAAGATTGGAGTGAGTTCGAGAGACTTAGAGAATTAGAGAAAAAAAACTCTGGAAAACTATCGATATTTTTTGTGGGGTCTCAACCGGTTTTTTTCTTATCAAATCAAATTAGTTTTGATGAACTTGGATTTTTAATTGGAAAACAATTTTTGACATGAAAATGTGACTTTTTTCTAAGAATGGTTCTTGATTCCGAGCCGGCCCAAAAGTGTTCATCAAAAAAGTGATTTTGTTTTTCGAAAAAAAGTTATTATTTTATCGAATGATAACAGTTGATATTTCAGACAATCTGGAATTTCTACTCGTATTGTGAGCCGTGATCAACTCAAACAATACCTTCCCGAAGCCGATCTTGTTATCTCAGCTGGAGGAGATGGAACATTTCTGACCGCCGCCTCAGTTGTCAATGATAAAACTCCAGTTGTTGGAATCAATACAGATCCTGTTGGATCAGAAGGTCATTTATGTGTCGGTCGAAAGAATCCGCCACGTGATTTGATCGAACAACTTGTCACTGGAAAGTTGAAATTTGTTGAAAGATCTCGAATTCGCGTAACTGTCAAATATCCAAAATCCTCATTTTTCTCATTGAAAAGTCGAAAAGCCACAACTGATCTTGCGTTGAATGAAGTTTTCATCGGAGAAGAAGAAGCGGCAAAAGTATCAACATACAACATTTCGATTGATAATTCGGTTATGGTAAAACAAAAATCAAGCGGTATGATTGTCTCGACTGGAACTGGTAGTACTAGTTGGTATATGGGAATGAATCGGGTTGATGAGACGACTGTTAATTCGATCATTGAGACGATGCAAAATTTGGGAATGAATATCGCGTCGAATCGTGAACTTGTTCAACAAATCACTAATCATTATAATCAGCGAATACCGTTTGATGTCGATTTTCCAAGTATGTTTTTTTTTCTGTCAATGGAACATGAAATAATACGAATCTCGAACTTGGCTTCAATTCTCAAAAATCTCAAATTTTTCAGGCTTCGCATTCTATATTCGCGAACCGATCTTCAATGCGACATTCAAACGAACCGCTCAACGAGGTTTTGCCCAAAAAATCAGATTAGAATCGAGATGTTCGAATGGTTATCTTGTTCTTGATGGTTCCAATAAAATCCCATTTCCACACGGAGCTGTTGCCACGTTGGAGATTCGCGCAACCGATGCTTTAAAAACTGTCATTGTTTGATTTTCCTTTTCTTTTTTTCTCGGGTTTCATATTCACTTTTCAAAGCTGATACATATATATTTTCACATTCCAAGTAACAATGAAATGTTTTATGGCACATAATCGTGTTACTGTAATTTCATCATATTTTCGACTCTGGAAAGGAAACTAGGCCCAAGCTGGGTTTTGGTTGAAACTTTTGTATTGAGGTGGGCCTTCTTATAAGTCTGTGGTCTTGAATCAAGATTAAAAGGCTTTCGGGTTCAGATAAAAGAAACACCATAAGCCTTTAGTAACATTTTAAGTTTTTAAAAGATTTGTGAGTCTTATCAAATTGGTTCAAAAAACATTTATATCAAAACTGTCGATTATTTACAGAGTGAATACGAATTTCCATTGATCACAATTTTTTCAACAGTATTTGTGTTCAAAGTAGGTTGATTGAATATTCCAGAAATGTCTAACATACGACTTCCAATCGTCAACAACGCGTTGAATTTGTTTCGTCGTGGTGTTAATGATCTTCGTTCACTGTTTAATTGTTGAGGAATATCAGGAAAAAAGTTCGGACTTTTTGTGCTCTGCAAAATACTTTTTTTGACCTAACGATTTTTCTCACAAGGATCTAGGAACATCGAGTTCACTCACTGATAATGGACGTTTTTCATTCACTGTAGTTATGAGATCCCAAGGTTTTGTCGACTGATGAATTTTGATGAATTGATGATTGGAAACTTCCGATTCTCTAACAATGTATTTTTTTTTTCATCGAATGTTGAAAACAAAACTCACTTTTTGACTGATGAGAGGAATTGATCACAAATCTGAAAACCTTGAGAGAATAAGACTATCAATCCATCGAGACAGATCATTTTCTACTCTCTCAACCTCTTAATTCGACCACGGTTTGTTTGTGGTATATTTTTCGTTGGGTTATCTGCCTGATTGACAATAGAGATTTTAAGGCAAATTCTGAAAAGAGCCTCTGAATAGTATTGGGTCTTTTCTAATGGGGCCCAAAAATAAAAGTTTTTGAATGGGTCCGACAAAAAAGGGGCCTATTTTCGAACAAAATTTCCTGAATGTGTTTGCGTTCCATTTTCGAACCAATTCAGGAAATTCTGTTCGAAAATAGGGTCCGACCTCATTTAATGGGCCTATTCAGGGGGTCTATTCAGGAACTCCCAGATTTGAGGCGTAAAATAAATACGGGTTGAAATGTATTGATTGATTTTCTAAATATTAATTTGTTCGAGTTTCTTCTTCTAGCTTTATCAAAGAAGATTCCCAAATTTTCCCTATCCCCCCCCCCCCTCCCCCAATGATAAAAAAAATGTTACTCACATCTACACTTTTATTATCCATTGTCTCATAATCGGCAGGTGGAAACGACTCATCCGAATGTGATATTTCACTTTTTTTCTTCCTCAAAAAATTATTTGCAAAGTTTTTAAATATAAACAACATTAAGAAGGATTGAAATTCGTGATTCGCTTACAAGGGAACTCCGCGAGGCCGACTTATACACTTTTTCTCTAATTTTGTGAGATGATAGGTATGCATTTGAAATGTAAATTTACAAAATCCTAAGCGTCACAACTCGCTAGGAAAAAAGTTACAGTACCCCTAAATTTGAACTTTTTTACCACTGAAAACACGAAAAATCAATAAATTTAGAGAACGAATAATATCACGGCTATTTTTGTTTATTGAAAACATCATTCGTGTGGCGCAGTGGTTGTGCGCTACGTTTCAGTTTTGTTGTTCAAGAGTTCAATTCCGCGGTCACGCTGATTTTTTTTTATTTTTTCCAGAAGTTTTTTAAAAAATTTGTAAATGCAGTTCACCTTATTTTTTCTTCCTAATGGTTCCTCCCTCCCTTTTTCAGATAAAACGAGATTTGCATTAATTTATTGGGATTTCCTTGCTCTTGTGAGTCCTATTCCATTTTGGCAGCCATGAAAAAATATATGGTCCCAACGGTCGAGTCTTTGAAGTTTTATATTAACCTACTAAAAACTCAGACCTGGGCGTCCTAGAAGTTTACGGTCATAATTGAAGAACTTTGGACTTTGAAAAAAACGAAATCTAACACGAAATCAGAGAGCTCTTTGTCAACTTGTTTTTGAGTTGGTCTGTATCATAGAATGTTAGTGCTCTCTACAAGTTCAAGATCTCTTTTGAACGTCAGAATTAATTGCATTTACAAAAAAATTAAAAAAAAATCAGCGTGACCGCGGAATTGAACTCTTGAACAACAAAACTGAAACGTAGCGCACAACCACTGCGCCACACGAATGATGTTTTCAATAAACAAAAATAGCCGTGATATTATTCGTTCTCTAAATTTATTGAATTTTCGTGTTTTCAGTGGTAAAAAAGTTCAAATTTAGGGGTACTGTAACTTTTTTCCTAGCGAGTTGTGACGCTTACAAGGGAACTTCGCGAGGTCAATCTATTGGAATTTTTTTATATTTTGGTGGGTGATAGATATTGGTGAGAAAAGTGTATTCCCAAATTTCTAGGTCTCACAACTCGCTAGAAAAAAAGTTATAGTGTTTTAAAGTGCATTTCCCTTTATAAAAACAACAGCGTAGTGGTACAAACAAACACACAAGTGACCATCTTTTTTCACGTTGAAAAAAAACCAATGTGTGTGGCGGTAGTGTTTATTTGTAATGGGTTTATACCTTTCAAGCGCTGTAACTTTTTTTCTAGCGAGTTGTGAGACTTAGAAATTTGGGAACACACTTTTCTCACCAATATCTATCACCTACCAAAATATAAAAAAATTCCAATAGATTGACCTCGCGAAGTTCCCTTGTTAGGATTTTGTAAATTTACATTTCAAATGCATACCTATCATCTCACAAAATTAGAGAAAAAGTGTATAAGTCGGCCTCGCGGAGTTCCCTTGTTAGGCGATCTACCAACTAAAATGATCTACCAACTAAAATCGAGGAGAGAGCACGAAAAAATTAGAGGTTTAGACAGTAGATCAAATTCGCGTTGGATGATCTGGCTGGATGGACAATACAAAGTTTTGGAAACCTAAAATGGTGAAAAAGAAACTCCGAAAAAAAATCTTGGGCCAGTAAAAGCTCAAAAATGAAATGATCTGCGTCATAATTCCTGCAAGTCTTTCTACAGATCTTAAAAACGACAATTTTTGTCATAATTATCTCGAAGGTCTACTGGGAGCAGAACTCTTGCCGCGCAACATTTCTGCGCGTTTTCCTCGAGTCAAATATACTCACATTTCTTTAACACATTTAAATCCAGACGACCGGAGTTTGCCCTCGGGAAATTCTCTGAAAACGGATAAATTTGAAATTTTCAAGTTTTCGAAACGTACATTTGTCTTTTTCCAACATAATGTGTCAAAACACATTCAACATCTTCTGGACATCTAACCATGGCCGGCGGAATTTTTGGAAGTTTTTTCCGACTTCTTGAAGATTGTGATTTTTCGATTTTTGCATCATCCCGCAGTTTTTTCAGCAGTTTTCGCGCGATTTCCAAATTTTGACTCACTTTTTTGTCTATATTTTCATATGCTGCAGTTGCACTTTTCTCCATTTTCTACAAATGTTGAACTTGTATGCGATTTTGAAAAGTTGAGCAACTCACATTTTCCTATTTGGAAAAATTCAAAAAATGATTTTAATTTTTTTCGCGGCAAAAAATTATTGGGACGTGAAATTACCCTTTTATTACTATTATCAACATAAAACATTTTGAAATTTGTTTTTAAAATTTTTTTTTAAAACGTCAAATGATGATTTTTTGAAATTTTATTTTTCATGTCGACGCCAAAATTTTTTACGTTTATAATTTTCATTAAAACGTCGAATATTTGTAGTTTTTGTGATTCTAATTTATTTTTTTGTAGTTGCACCTGCGTACTTTTTTCCCAGTTTTTCATTGAATAATGAGTGTTGTAAAAGGACTCTTTTTTTGTTTCAGAACCTTCAGGAGACTTCGAACCATGAAGGACGAGATGTGATGGATAAAATCAATAAATCAAAAAAAAAAAAAATATTTTTCAATAAATCGTAGGGGGTCCTGGGATTTTTTTCTCGAAATAGAATTCAGCCTATCTTTCCTTCGTGAATACAGTAACCAAAGATTCATTTTCGGAGAATGGGTTGAACTTTTGAAACGAAACAAATTTTCAAAGGTATTCCTCGGTTCTCTACTTCTCAAGTGTCATGTATTCCAGAAATTTGCAATAGGTCAACTAACAAAAAATATTCCCATGTTGTTATTATTTTGTTTTCTTCTTTGCTTCTTCTACGTTTTGCTCCCCCTCTCCTCACCGATTTTTCTCCAATTTCCCTGAGATTAGAAAAAAAAGCAATTCCAGAAAAAAACGAGAAAAGGCGAGTTGTGTGGTTGGTTGGTTCGCTACAAAATGTATATGTGAGAAGGCGAAGAAGAAGAAGAAGACTACAAATGGAAAGAAAAAAGTGGGCGGAGTTTGAGCACAGCGAGCTCTATCGCGCGCGCGAGCGAGCAAGCAAGCAAACCGCGCCAATCCAATTTCGCTGCTTTTTCTTGTTGCCTTGTGTATGTATGTGATTTTTCCTCCTTCTCCTTCTTCTTCTTATTCTTGTTCCCTTCATAACAACCACCTGCCCCATATATTTTCAATCGAATCACTCTTTTTTATGATTATTTTTTTCCAATGTATATGCGGGTTTCGTTTTCTCAATATTTTCGAAAAGTCTCCCCCCGATTTCCGGACTTTTTCTACCTCATTTCACTTACTTTTGGTCTCACTCTTTCAAATTTTTATACTTTTTTTTTTGGTAAACTACTAG
Organism: Caenorhabditis sp. 8 KK-2011; assembly: GCA_963572245.1. NCBI lineage: Eukaryota > Metazoa > Nematoda > Chromadorea > Rhabditida > Rhabditidae > Caenorhabditis > Caenorhabditis sp. 8 KK-2011. The sequence continues at coordinate 4,479,608 of OY751549.1, forward strand.
TTTTTATTTATGTTTTGAATTTCTTCAGAAAAAATGGGCGGAGCTTAGAGGATGAGCCAATGGATGTTTTTCGCGGTAGAAAGGATTTTAGGCGTTTTTTCAGCATTTTTTTGTTAGAAAATGAAATTCTGCTTATTGGGTTATATAAAACAACATTGACCAATTTCTCATAATCAAAAACTCGGAAATATGGAATGAAAACTTGGTGAGAAAAATCGCGACTAATGAACTAGTTTTTGAAAAGTGCGAGTTTTCAAATTTGACAAATCTTGAAAAGATATGATTTCTTGCAACATCCAGATATCTGAAAAATCTCTGAAGGTTGCGACCCCAAAGTTCAAAAAGAAAACTGGGTCGATTTTTGTCTTCAAAAAATGAGCATCAACTTTTTAATTTTTTTCAGTAGCTAAATTTTTAGGTTTCTAAAATTAAAAACAAAAACATGTCGCGTTTCAGTTTTCAAAAATCAAAAAATGTTTGAAAGAGAAAACAAAACAATTTTTGTCGTGGCGGTACTGTACCCGCACACACACAGAAACGGTGTTTGCGGACCCAAAATTATTTCCGAGTGACAAGGCGTCTTTAATCGTGGTTTGTGGTCTCAGTTCGCGTTTTGAAATGTTTTGAAAAGTGTTCAATCTAGAAATTCTTGCTTATTAAAAGTTTTAGGCGCGATTTTTTTCTCACAAGAAGATGCACTTTTTACTTACAAAAATCTCGAAGAACAATATTCTCATTAGGCTACAAATATTGTTATTGTTTTCAATTCAAATGTGATATATTTGAAGTATCAATATTAATACAAAAAAAATGAGAAAACAAGAGACTAGTCATTGTGGGCCTTCATTGTGGGCTAATTTTCCAAACTGAACATGCGTGTATGAAGACAAAAAATGTACTACAGTAATCTAAAAAGTACAAATTTCTTCGTACAAAAAAACTTATTAATCCCTCTACAGTTTTTTTTCTATTTTTTGTCCATCTATACAACTACATTTTTTTCCAAAATTTTACGCATTTCAAAGTTCTCATTTCTCCAACACCTCTTTCCTAGAAAAGTATTTTTGCACCTGAAATCAATTATTTTTCCTATGTTATTTTACAGTGAATGGGCGGTTCCGGATCGCGCAACAAAACAGAGCCACGTGGTGAAGGTGTCAAATTGGCATTTGATCCAGATGAAAAATGGTCAAACTTGTATCGAGAACGAGAGAAAAATCATTTGTACAAATGGGTTGGAGTCAGGAAAGGTAGACCCGTTTTTCTTCTTCAAATAATTTGGGAATGTTCCCTGTTTTTTTCTTTTTTTCTCAACTTTGTTTGTGATCTATCTCGAATCACAAGAATACGGTTTCACCGGCCCTGAGAGCAGGAATCAGGACCTAGAATAATCGGCTTCAGTCCGTCCTCCAGTCATTCCTGAATAATTCGAACTCCAACAGACGCAGGTCACGTTGTCATTGAATCTGAAATTAATAGTTTGAATTTTGCCCTCTCAATTTTTGAAAAAAATAAACCCGCTTTAGTTGGAATTATTTTCAGTCCCTCTCTAAATTATATTAGACTTTCGGAACTTCGACAAACTTTATTTTAACCTCCAAAAAGTTTCAAGTTTTCACTATAGTCCCGAATTTCTCAGTTTCACGTTTCTGAACAGAACATAATTTCCCAACTCATTTCATGAAAACAAAATTGAACATTTGAACAAAAAATCAAAACGACTACAGTACTCAAACAACCACCAATTTTGTTCTCATTTTGATGTGTTACTGTAACTCAACAAAATCCTGAAAATAATATGTTTTGTTTGAAGGCGGTGAACTCATAAATATATACGAACGAGATGGAGAGGATGGTGTGCTGAAATTTGCCGAAGAAAAACTCATATCAATGTTATACAACGAGGGAAGAGAACCAAAGTTGATCTCATATTCAGACTTTGTCAAATGGAAAAAAGGAGTGGTTCGTCGGCTACTTTTCTATTGAAATCGGGCCTCATGATCAGACCTAGTATTCTGGGTTTGTGAGAAACCAGCCATTCTCTTTGTGACAAAGTGTTGATCATCAGGCCCGATCAAACAGAAATTCAACATAATCTAGACAAGTTGAATCGTTCAGAATCTTCAACTCGGTCTGAATGAGGAAGGAATCGATATGCACGAGACAAAATTCAAAGAACATTTTGCAATGTGGAAATTGAATAAAAGAGGAGTCGAGGGAGAGAACTTGATACATTTGCTGTTGAACAGGTGAGTATGAACCTGAAAACAGAAATTGATTGTTGGGACCGGCTGAGTTGAAAACAGAGAATCTCAAAATATTGAGAAAGTTGAACTATTTTTCCAGAGAACAACAAGTTTGCTATGAGATTGCAAGAATTTTGTTGAAAAGATTTCCAGGATTGGCGAATGATATTTACTTGGGCGATGAGCAATTTGGTAGGTTTTACGCAAAGAAATTATACAAATAGAACAATTTTCTCGCTGATTCTTTTTCTTTTATCTCGACTAGAGCTTGCTAGGATTTGCGGTTCTCCCAACATGAGCTCGATTTAGAACTTTATTCTATGATTTGACAGGTCAAAGTGGTCTTCATCTGGCAATAGTTCACGATGACTACGAAACGGTCGCCCTCCTTCTCAACAATGATGCGGATGTAAATGCTCGCGCATGTGGAAACTTTTTCCTTCCCGAAGATTTCAAACTGTTCAATAAAATCACTGATTATCAAGGTGAATTTATCGTTTCATTTTTACAATTCCGTATGTTTCATTTTTTTTTCAGGTTATGCGTATTATGGAGAATATCCGCTTGCGTTTGCCGCATGTTTCGGTAACAAAGATATATACGATTTGTTGATTCAATTCGGGGCAAGTCCGAACCTTCAGGATTCTTTTGGAAATACTATTCTACATATGTGTGTTATCAATTATAGTAGTGTAAGTTTGACAAAAAACAATTTCTGAAAATATAAAGTTCTCGTGTCATTTTCCACATCTCACTTCTGATCAAGTTCACATTTTGATTTTTTTCACAAAAAAACGCAAATTTGTGGTTTAGGTAACAGCTGAAAATTTGTGATCACATTTTCAAAGTAGAAAAAAACTAGAGTTGCTGAACAGAAACAATTTAAATTTGAAATACTTTTCACTTTCAAAAAAATAGAGCATATAATCTTCAATTGGTTATTTTTTTAAAATGCAAAGACTTTGTCCTAGCCAAAGATTTAAACTTGAAAAATTCCGGTATAAAAGTTCCCCGAACTGTGAACTATTCAAAATAGTCATAGCATCCAAATTGCAGTCAATGTACTCATACGCTGTCCGTCATTGGGCTAAACCGGCCGATCCGCACGTCGTCAATCATGCCGGTTTCACACCACTCACACTGGCCACAAAACTCGGTCGAAAACACATTTTCGAGGAAATGTTGGAAATCATGAAAGTCGAATTTTGGCGCTTCTCCGATATGACGTGTTCGGCCTATCCGCTGAACACTTTGGACACGATTCAACCAGATGGGTCTACCAGTAAGTTATGAATTCATGAGTATTTTTTGGAGAACAAAAAAACTATACTTACCTAACTTGAATAAAAGTTGAGGTTTCTTCCGAAACTTGCGGACTGGGCCGAGTTTTTTCGCCCACCTAAAATGGCCCGACTCAGTATGATTGTCAAACTATTTTCTCAGAACAGACATTCAAATTTCTCCTTTGCAAAAAATCCATGAAATCATATTTCGTGCCTAAAAATGCTGGGTTTTCTGAAAGTCCTTCAAAACGGCCCCGTCTTTGTTGATTACTCGGAATCAGGGGTAGGATTTGGTACCTTTTGGCTGGTCTGGCCATGGCTGTGCGTTTTATTGAAGGTCCTGCCAAGAAAAACCCCGCCCACGCGTGATTTATTTTTCCGTGCCGGGCTCTCAGTTCCTCGGTTCCTCGATCTCCAATAATTTTTCAGACTACGATTCGGCACTGATGACAGTAATCAACGGGTCAACTCCAGAACATTTGGACATGATTGGAAGTGAAGTTATTCAACGTTTATTGGCGGATAAATGGAAAGCATTTGCTCAACGAAAACTCATCGAACGTCTTGTTCTTTTGATTTTTCAACTTATCACCCTTTCGATCGTTGTTTATATTCGACCAACTGAATTGCCTCGCCTTTATATGGATGATCCAAAATGGGATGATTGGGTGAGTTTGGAAGGTTTCGTGGCGTTTCTGAAAAACTTCCAATATTCTCCATTTTCAGATTCGAACAGTTTGTGAAGTTCTAACAATTCTCAATTGTATCTTCTTTGTTTGTTACCAACAAGTCGGTGAAATACGAACACAAGGAATACGTGGCTATCTTCGAAATCTGGTAAGCTGATCAATCCAATCTGTTTGAAACATTGCTGTGTTTTTTTTTCCAGCGAACTGCTCCAGCAAAAGCCGTCTTCTGTATCGCCAATCTATTCCTACTCCTCTGTATTCCATTTCGAATAATGCGAAAACATGAAGTCGAAGAAGCCTTGTTTGTTTTCGCACTTCCTGGATCGTGGATATTTTTGCTGTTTTTCGCGAGAAGTGCCAAACTGACTGGTCCATTTGTGCAAATGATCTATAGTATGATTGCTGGTGATATGATTCGATTCGCGATCATTTCGGCGATCTTCTTGGTGTCCTTCTCACAAGGTAAAAACAAATTTACACGGGTCTGGTCCTTTTTTTCAAATAAGTCAATATTACCTTTTGAGTGAAAAGTAGGACAATATTCACTTTCAGAAGTGTCTTCAGTTTTTTCTGTGCCCAGGACAATTTGAAAAAAAACGCGTGACTTGAAGTTCGAAAGGTCACGTCTACATATTGTTTTCTCATTCGTACAAGAAACATTTTCTACAGTCTACTTATTTTCTGATTTTCAGTCTTCTACTTTGTTGGAAAAGACATGGATGCGAAACAAAAACTCGAAGACACAAATGAACATGCGTGCAAAATATCTGGTTATACAATCTACACCTATAACACTTTCCCCGAGACTTTTATCACTCTTTTCCGTGCCTCTATGGGTGGTTATGATGTGAGTTCAATATCAATAGTATTTCTGAGTTTGAAAAACATACTTTTTTCAGTACGAAGAATTTTCATGTGCAAATTATGAAGCTTTGACGAAAACACTGTTTGTGTTGTACATGTTTGTCATGCCAATTATGATGATCAACATTCTCATTGCGATGATGGGTAATACTTATACGACAGTTATTGCTCAAGCTGAGAAAGCATGGAGACAACAAGTAAGAAACAGAAAAGGGAAAAAAATTGTGTTAAGTCCGGTGAAACTTTTTGTGGCCGGGCCTTATTTTTAAAAGACCTGTACCAAAAACTCCCGGACCACGAAAACTCCGGGACGACGCTGACTTTCCGCTCTGAAACTCCAGAGCCCGATCAGACTTTGAAGACTCACTTCTAGAGAATCACTCCGGGCCGGTCTGAAACGGGGTATGATCTTTCCTTCTTTGAAAGCGATCGAAACCGCATCTGGAATTAGATGATTTTAGCAAAATCTAGATGATTTTAGCAACCGAAAAAAAATATCTTCGCTTCGAATACACTGTTGTTGTTTTCAGTACGCACAAATTGTGATGGTTTTGGAGAGATCTGTTGGAAAAGAACGTTTGGCGGCGAGTCAATTAGAATATAGTATTCGATTGGATCAAGAAGGTTCTTCCGGGATGGAAGTGCGCGGTTTGATGGTAATCAAACAGACCAAAAAAACAAGAGCGAGACAACGCAAACAGGCTATATACAACTGGAAAAATATTGGAAGAAAAGTGATTCATACAATAGATAAAGTCGGAACGGAACAAGCTATTCTATTGTTGCATGGGCATGATCGACTAGATAGAGTGTATGAAGATCATGCGCCGGAGAAAGTACCGAGTAGATCGAGGTGACCAAAACAACGAAAAATTAACCAACTCTCAATACTTTTGTAGAACACCGACTCGAATCGGTACAACAATGCATTCATCAACTAAACGGGTCAAAACAATGGTTACACACGAGGTAAACAACAACAACAAAAAACTTGTCTCTTTTCTTTTCCCCCTCCAATCTCTAACCGTTCCCTTTTCAAATACTCTCTATCTCTTTTCTGACCAAACGGCCGTTGCTGTTGTGTCTAAAGCGTTCAGCAGCTATACGTCCAGTGGCCGGATGGTCTAGAGGTATGATTCTCGCTTCGGGTGCGAGAGGTCCCGGGTTCGATTCCCGGTTCGGCCCAAACTTTTCATTTTTTTTTTTGAAAAAAATATTTTTAGGTTAAAACTGATGAGGGTGTCAATAATATGCTTTTGTCGGCACCGCCTAGTCTTCAGAATGAAGGTAGCACTATTGAATGGCAACCGAGTATTACACCGGTTGAGGAGAGAGGCGAATCCAAGTCGGCGACGATTGTGACAAGATCAGATGTGAATTCTCCGCCAAGAGAATCGGTAAATATTGCCGAATTCGTAAGTTTGTTTATTTTTCTTCAGAACCTGGAAATCACTGTTTTCAGCATCGAACAGTCCGTGTGCGCGGAGTGGATACGATACCGTCAGTAGAAGTTCCGAACATGCCGAGTATGTCGACATCGACTCCGCCCCATCGAGCACTGTCTCCTCGCATTCGGCACGATATGTTCAGTCGGCGAAAAGACAGTTCTCAAAACGATAAACAGGATTAATGAGTGAACTTGCATTCAGATGTTTATCTTTTTTTCCTCGATTTATAATCTTCTTCGTCTCAACGATTCATTTTCATTCATTTTATTTTTTGGCCCATATAAAAATATGTTTTGTAAATAGAGAGAAAGGCGGCCGTTTCTTTGATGATGTGTGGAAATTATTCCGCGATTTTTTTATTGTAAAATTGAAACTACAGTTTGTGGGAACAATTTTTCTTCAGTGCAAAAAATTCGAACGCGATATTCTACAAATTGGCGTGATACATACGAAAACATGAACGCGTGGATTGTTTTCCTGTGTTTTTCCAACAAAAATATGATGTACCGCCCATTTGATTTCCCAGACCATATTGATTCTAATATTGAGCATTTGAATATATATATTTTCTGACTTTTCGGGCCGGCCCGAGAATTCCTTTCAAGCTTTTCACCGAGAAAGACATAGTTACAAAATTTTGTCATATTTCATCAAAATCAGCCTGAACCTGGTGGTTGTTTCAGTGACATAGGAGTTGTCCATCTTCATCCGTTTTGGACCGATCCGAAAATGTTCGGACCAGTTCATCAAAATAACAAAAAAAAGCAGAACATTTACCAACAAAAGCAAAGAATTAGTTCAAATAAATGAGAACAAAAACAATGTTGCGCGTAAATCCCAATATTTTTTTTTCATTTTTGCATCCCCTCTCATAGTAGTAGTCATGGTGATTTCATTGTTTAAACAGCAAAAAAAATGATTTTCGTTTGTGGAAGAAACAATGTTCCCATCAAACATCCACCACATTTATTTTAATCAGTGCGAACTCATTTTTTCCCCCATCGACCATCTGATAAATTTCTGTTGCTTTTTGTTTTTTATCGATTTTTGTTGGTGTTATTCATTCTTTTATTTGCAAATGTTTTTACTTGAATTGTACAATATTTAGGGAAGAAAAATCGTAGATGACTAGACCTATTTTGGAGCCGATTAAGATTTCGGATGATTTGGTTTTTCGGGAAGGTACGACTGGTAATAATGTGAGTTGCTGGGAGCAATCTTTGAATTGAAAAAAAAGGGTGTTGATTCTTGTTTTCTTATTATCGCTATTTATGAGATTTTCAAAATCATCTGAGGGGTTTCACTACAAAATAATTTCACGAATCATATTGATTATTCGAATGCCCTTGGATTCATTTGAGCCTGATATTGATATTCCAAAAGAAAGTACGATCGCGAAGATGATGAAATCAATTGACAACAGTGTCAGTTCGAAGTACAGTAGTATTCAGCTTTCTCAACTGATATATATATATATGTCAAACTAATCATGCCGTGATCCAAACTTTGTTATCAAAAAATTTTTGAAACGGCTTTTTCAAAAAACTGTTCCCCGGCACTGAGAAACTGACATTCAAAAGTTGGCCTAGGCCTGCTAAAAATCTCACCCCTGCTGCGAAAGCAAAAAAATGAACACTCTTAATTTTCACTCAAAATCTCGAAAAAAAATAATGATTTGAAAAATAAATAATATAAAAAATGTGCGTGGCAATACACATAATTCATTGTTGTTTGTTTCTCTATTTCCAAAAAATATTCGTGATGATTGTATCGTTTCGACAGTTCACACTTTTCCTATTCCAATTGGGATTCGAAGAAAAACGTTTATTTCTGCAACAGTACAAGGTTTGCGTGTCTAATGTTCAACAACATTTTGTTTTATTTTCTCTGTTTGTTTGTGTGAATCATCATTTACAATAACGATTACATTTTTTCACATGTACCAACAAGGGAATGATGTTTTCTTCATAGAACGGGCCGGAAAAAGTCAAGCCCCAGATTCATCTATTTATGCAATTTTGCAGGTTGTTCGAGTAGTATGTTCGATTCAAATGATATCGATGTTCCTTGTGGTTCTTCATGCGACAGCGATGCCATTCATTGTGCGAGTTGCTAACAAGACACATTTCCTCGCAACAATTTCAGTCGTTTTCATGGAAGTTTTGAAGTTATTATTTTGTTTGATGATCACTTGGTACAATGCGGGAAGTTTTAAAAAGTAAGTTCTTTCGAAATATTCAACTTATGGCCAGAATTCTGATGAAAAATAGAAAATCGGTTCAGAACTTCCAGGGAAAAATATTTAGTCAGCTGGGTGTATTTTTTATATAATCGAGAATCGCGGGCTGGCCCGAAAAATTGAGATTTAAAATTTTAAAGTCTAATAGAGAGACTTAAAACATTATTTTTTACAAAAAAAAAAATAAAATTTCAGGTTTTGTGATACTGTATTCCAAGCAATATGGTCGAATCGAAAAGAAACACTAAAAGTGGCAGTGCCCGCAATAGTCTACGCAATTCAGAACAATTTATACTATATAGCTCTGGAGAATGTGGATCCGACAACGTATTCAGTAACTCTTCAACTTCGCATTCTAACAACCGCAATTCTATCAGTTCTTCTTCTCAATAAACAACTATCTTGGATCCAATGGGGAGCACAATTGATTGTATTAATTGGTGTGATGCTTGTTCAACTGGATAAGAAAAGTTCGAATCAGTTGGCTGATCCAAATGAGACCCGCAATTATATGATGGGAGTTATTGCGGTGATCGGAATGTGTTGGACAAGCGCGTTTGCTGGTGTCTATTTCGAGAAAATGTTGAAAAATTCAAAAGCAGATTTGTGGATTCAAAATATTCGTCTGTCTCTTTTGACACTTTTCTTTGCTCTTGTCACTGCAATTGTTACTGATGCTGAAAAGATCTATGAGAATGGATTGTTTCAAGGATGGACATGGATGGTTTGGTTTGTCACATTTCTGAACAGTGTTGGTGGATTGTGTGTTTCTCTTGTTGTCAAATATGCCGACAATGTGATGAAGACCTATTGTCAAAGTATTGCAATTGGTGAGTACTACAGTAATATACTCTATTTTTGTAGCTCGAAACGGCTCTAAAATTTGGGACGTTTCGGGCCGGCCGATTTTTTAAAGCCCAAGTCTTACCCTTGGTTCGAACCACGTTCTGAGCGTCAGACCGGACCGGAAAATGAAAAAAGCCGGAAAAATTTAAAAATCTGAAATAATCCTGGAATCTACAGTAACCGGGGAAAACTTGTATCATTCCGAAAACATCTCATTTTTTCCAGGTCTGACGTCACTCGTTTCAATTTTTTTGGGCGAAAGAACATTATCTCAATACCTTGTTTATGGAGTAGTTATGGTGACAAGTTCGGTGGTTATCTATTCATGTTATCCAGCTGAACCGAAAGACTACAAACCAGCAGAAGTCAAAGTCAGCGATAAAGAGGATTTGGTAGGGTTATTGGAAACCGGGTCGGATGATAACATGGAATAATCGGTTGAATTGATTGATATATGTATATATTTTACGGGTTTATAAAGAATTTACTTAATGAGAACATCACAATTTTTTACATCGAAATGTAATAATTACAACCAATGAGGTATGAGTCGAACACCGGGCAATTGATCGCGAAGTTTTTCGGTTTTGTCGATCAACTCGGTTTCGCAATAAACTAGTCGATCGAGAGATGGACAAAGTTGGAGGAATGGGACAACATCATCAATTGTTGACACTTTGGTATTTGCAATCGATAAAAATTTGAGATTGGAAAGCGAAGATGTCGGTTCGAGCGTCTTGATCGGATTCTCATCAATTGTCAATGAAGTCAAATTCGGTAGAACGATACGTTGGATTTCGGTCAGAGCATTTCCAGCGAGATCAATGTCCGAAACCAATCCGGCAACATATTCCAAACCTTCCAAACTTGTCAAATTCATATATCTTGCTGCCAATCGGTCCGAATCGTTGTCGAGAAGGAATTTACGAATAGCCGTGTTCAAACTCTGACGACTAGCTACACTTTTGTACAATTGAGCTCTATAGGGGTCGAGGGAACTGGCCAGTTTACCGAGATTTGCAAGAATTTCATCGTGCGCTTCCGAGGGAGTGTATTCGATTTGAACGAGAGTTCGCATATAAATTGGCCACTGAAAAATAACCAAAATCAATCAACTGTGAGCATACTTGGCCGAAGAAAGAAAAAAAGTATCGTGACATTTTTTTGTCAAAATTTTAACGTGAAGTTTTTTGAAGAAATATGTATAGGTCAAACCATAAAAATTTGAACTATGATTTTCCTTCAAATTTTTGATATTTTCAGACATTTTCATCCGATTTCAGGCCGTCATTCACAGCGACTGTTCGTTTTGGTTCAAGAATATTGGAGCATAAAAAAATAGAAATAACAAACCTTGTTGTTTGGTTCCAACTCGGCTAATTGTTTACAATCATCAAGAAGAGTTGTTATAGATTTTGGTACTACAATCGGCTCCAAATCATAGATTTTTCTCAGAACTTGTTGATTTATAAAACTTTTTTGTCGAATATCCATCAATTCTCCCGATGTTTCCTCAACTACACGAATCGGTGTATCCGACAAGAACTGCCAAACTCGACTAGAAGTTGGATTAGAAGATGTCGATGAAAATGCTCTCCAACTTGTTCGATCTTCTGTATCGACAAATGTCAATAACTTATTCAAGGTGGTAGCGCGTGTGAAAACAAGTGTTGTTCGATTTCCATGATAAGTGGCCGAAATTAACGAGATCGATGAGCTGGATTCGGGCCGGACTGAAATGGAAAGAATTCAAAGATTTTTCAATGAAAACATTGGTTGGATTTACGGAATTCTTTGCCAGATCCAACTTCTAATAACCATCTAGTATAAGTCCAAGCACTCTGATCATCGGCGTCCATATAAAAAGCATTCTTCACTTTCTGAAAACATATCATTTAAAATTCAATTTTTCACTCGCTAAACATTTTCATAACATCAAAAAAAAAATCAAAAGCTTACATCCAACTCTTCTGAAATGGTTTCATCTTCCAATTTCAATTCTCCACTTTTCTCGAAATGATACTTTTTCAACGCAATAGATCGATAATGCCATGCGCTATAATTTGAGAAGTTTTCTTCGATCAACTTATTCGAAAATTCCACTTCTTGTTCTTCGGTTCGTTTTGCCAATCGGGCCACAATTCGTCGATGATCCCAGCAATGAAAATTTCGACAATCCATTTTCAGCGCTTTCTCGCACATTGCCAGTTCTTTTTCAAAATCAGGCGATGATTGTCGTTCGAGAACCCAGGCTCTTTGATACCAAGCTGAATACGATTTCGGATTTCCTTTGATGCATTCATAAGATAGGAATAATTCGCCAATCAGAAGATTTTCGAGAATTCTCTGCGAGTTCGCCTTTTCTTGTTCGTCAATTTCACCATTTTCTTGGATTGATTCATTGTTTGCGATTCGTCGTTCAATCGCGGTTCTTCGAATATTCCAAAATGTGTAAATATCGGCGTTTCTCTCCAAAACTTGTTGAGTTAATGACAACATTTCGTCATCGTATTCATCTGAAAATCATCAATTTTAAACCGAACTGAAATTTTGTCTAGCTGAGTTTGAAAATATTTTTTGAAACAGGAAATCATACCATTTTTTCGCTTTTCGACGATTCTGTCCCTGACATGCAAATATTGTTTTGCTTTTTTGTCTTGTTCTTTTTTCTTCGCAGCTTTTTCCTCCTCACTAGTCGGTACTTTTTTCACAAAATGCATCGCAACTGTAAATTCAGATAATTATGTCTGTAATTGTTGATGAATTAAGGCAGAACAGATCAAATAGTTTCAGTCAGAAAAAATTAGAACTTCGAACAATGGGGAAAAAAATTTCGTAATGGTCACCTCAAAAAAGTGAAAGGTAAACATTGCGAAATGTTTGTAAACAAAAATATTTTGGAATGAAAACGACAAAAAAGTAATCACTAAAATCAAACAAAAACAGCCCAAAACACTTTATTGTTGTGAAGAAAAAGTTGTAAAAATGCAACAAAATTTCTGATATTAGTATTATGCTAGGGAATGTTTGAAGATGGGGAGGAAACTGGTTTGAAAATTTATAAATAAAACAAAGCTCGTGACTCATTGATTAGACTAGGTACATATTATGATATTACAAAACAGATACATAGAATTTACCAGAATCCAGTGGTCCTGCCACCTGGTGGATTTCTGGGTGCGCGGCTTGAACCGCTTCCAAAATCGATATTCGACTCCATCGTATTTTTTCGATTACGGTCCCGATCGAAATCTCCGCTCATTTTCTTGATCGGTGGACTAGCGCCGTTTTGTTTCACTCCATCTCGTTCAACTTTCTGCACGTTTCCACCGAACTGAAAAATTATTTTTTTGTATCAAAAAAAAAATTTCGACCACGGCAGGATTCGAACCTACAATCTTCTGCTCCGTAGGCAGACGCGTTATCCATTGCGCCACGCGGCCAGCTGACACAGCATGAACTGGCAGCAATGAAATAACGAGGAAAAAAAGAGAGAGAATGAGAGCGGGTCAAAAAAAAGAAGAAAAATCGAGTGCACTTGAAAAACCAGATAGTGAAAAAAGGAAGAGAAATTGCTAACCTCGTCTCTTCTTCCAATCATACTGAAGAGATATGGGCTGTTTGGCGCCAGCGCCAAAAATCCAGCATTCGGAGCTTCATTCACAGCAGAGCCATTTTTCCAAACAATATTTCCGTTGACGATTGTAGCAATGACCTGGAAATCGGAATCTATAGTATCTGAATATTTAGATCATTCGAGCCTTCGGGAAATTGGATTACACCGGCTGTGGTTTTCATAGAATTCAAAAACTGTAAAAATTGACCCGAAAAAACCGGGCCGGAGTTGTCTCAGATTACAAAGGAACTCCGAACAGGTTCAAATTTCGAAAACATGCATTACTTATGAATTTTTCGTAGATAACTTACGGATGAATGGACAGTAACTCCATCATAAAGACTGATGTCAACAGAAGATTGTGAATCGGCAGACGAAAGAACTCGCTTGGCTCCTCCATCCCAAATCACAAGATCCGCATCTGCACCGACCGCAATTTTACCTTTTCTCGGGTACAAATTGAACATCTTTGCTGCGTTACTAGAAGTGACAGCAACAAATCGCATAGGATCAATTCGTCCATTTCTAACCGCCTTTTCCCATACAACAGCCAGTCGTTCTTCTGCTCCAGTCGTTCCTTTGGGCATTGTGGTGAAGTCTTTGGCAGCAAGTCTCGACGCCGATGAAATCGCGTGATGTCCCGATGTACAAACGGCAAGAGGCGCACTAGACAAAGCGGATATTAGCCGATCACTTGCATTTTGCCTCAATGGAACATCTGTCAAATATGCAGCCGCATGTTTCAAATCCTTGTTCAAGTATCCACTTGCGTCAGCAACAACTGCAGCTGACGAAATTTCAGCATGTGCCAAAGCTCCACCTGCTCGCGATTTCTCAATTGCTTGAATCGATTCGCCTGACGAAACTGAGATTATTGAAACAGGGCAATTGGCAAATTGCCCAAGACTACAAATCGTGTTTACTCGACAATTCTCGAATGTTTCAGGATGCGATTGAGGATATCCTTCCGGTCCATTCACGCCGAGAGCCACCAGTTTTTTCTCCAAAAATGTGATCGAATTTTGGACGGTAGGGAAAAATCGAACATGTGCTCCGAGTTTTCGTGAATATTCCATAATTTCGAAAATTTTGTCATCACCTTCAACGTCAACTACAAAACTATTCACACCTTCAGCGACCAATTTTTCCATATCTGATTTGATTGATTCATTCCAACTATTGATAACAACTGAGATCGAGATATTACATGTGGCTTTCTCGACATTTTGTTTGACTCGTTTGAACGCACTACTTGGTGATTCTCCATTTTTCGGGGTGACCAATTCGACAACTGTTGCTGTTCCACCAGCCAACGCCGATTTACATCCAACACTAAAATCGTCTGCTGAATCGGGAGCTGTTATTCTGGTGTGAACATCTATTCCGGCAGGTAGCAACATTTTTCCGGTCGCATCGATGATTTCCGCTCCTTCTGGTGCTTCGATATTTGGTCCAACATTACTGAAAGATTGGTTTTTTTTTCAATTCCGTTCCCCAAAGATGGCAGATGTTTTTTGTTCGAATATCTCCCGGTGACACACTTTTTCTCTTACCCCATTATGTACTAACGATGTAAGACAGGTGAGGATTAGTCAAGGTCTTCGATTCCTAGTTCCTTTTATGTACTTTTAAATAAGTGTTTTAGTTTTTTTTCTATAAATAAACTAAATTCTAATGACAGAAAAAAGAGAATTGCGAAATTGAATTTCGACACAAATAAATATATTTCGAAATTTCGCGATGAGTATACTTTAGGTTTTTTTTTTTAGAAAAACTTGAAAATTCACTAAACCGCAAATATTTTTTTTCCAAACTGGAAAGACTGGGAAAATTTGAAATCTTTCTAAAAAAAATTCGGAAACTAAAAAAAATAAATCTCGTAACAACAAAAAAAGTTCACCTTATGATGCCGTCAACAACTAGCACATCAGCTACAAAAATCGCGTCGTCATTGATAATTTGTGCATTTCGAATCAACAAAACAACCATTCCACCGCAACTTTTCGTTCCACTACCAGCCTTGTTGTCCTTCTCTTTATTCTTCTCCTCGTTTCGATTCTTCTCTGCGTCCTCGTCCTCTGCGTCTCTTTCTCTCGATTTGTTTTGTTCGTCTGCTTCTTTTCTAGCAGCTCCACCAATAGACGAGCCATTTTTGGATGAGGATGGGGATGAAGCGACGGGAGAGTCACAAATGTCATCATGTTCTCCAGTTGGTGAATCGATTTGGAATTGGGAAACGGAAGATTCGGAGGCAGCGACGGCGGCTAATTGCTGCAATAAAATAAAATTTGAGAGGGAAAAGTTGTTTGATGTTCGAGCTTCGCAGACTTTAAGGACAATATTGAATTTCACCTAAAATGGGAAGTGTTCACAAACATTACGAAATGAATATTCAAATTAATGTGGTAAACACATAAATAGATTTAAAAAATTATTGTTGTGGTATACTGTAGTTTGATGTTTCAGTTAACCTATATAATTTAATTCTAAGAAAAGGTACATTAGTCATAATCAGTTTTAATGAGAGACTACAGATTTTGTTCTAATCATTCAACGGAAACAAAATGATATGTTGTCGAACCCCTTTCTCTTTCAGGGTTTCTCTAGCATTTATAATTATAATTATTGTGTAGAACATATTTATACATGAGATTTTTAATGGGTATTCAAATTGTGGTAATTACCATATTATTATCTTCCATAAACATCCTCTCCTTTCAAAAAACCATCAAAAACGTCGTTAAAAAATTGATAGTATCTAGTTTCGGCATAAATAGTGTGAAGAAAAGGGAGAACACGAAAAATGTATGAATTTTTAATGCTAACTCAGCTTTTTGTTTGTCTTCCTTATTTTTTCTGAGAAAGGGGAAACTAACCTCGTCTTCTTCTTCCTCTTCTTCGCCCCCGAGATCAGGTCCTGGTAGTGATTGAAAGTTTTCGAGTTTCCGACGATCTTTTACGAAGACATCACATTCAGCCTCTTTCTCAACGTTATCGATTTTTGGGAGACCGCCGAATTCTCGACGTTGCTCTTTTAACAGCTTTTCAGCTGGGCAGTTAGGATCTGGTGGAAGTTCTGAAAAACATAACATTGTAACAGTAAAGTTCTGAGAATTGATTTACCGATGTCTGTCATATCCAGTTTTTCGAATCCTTCATACCATTCTGGTCCCGGTTTTGAAAGATCTTGACCACGGGCTCTTTTCACTGCTCTGTCATAGGCCTAAAGTTCTGAGTTTTGAAAAGGATTTTTGATAATTGACTTACTGCGTCGTGGTTTTCAACAGGATTAAAGGACGAGCTTGCACCAAATGCTGATTCTCCGGGTGCTCCTCCAAATAGTTCCATCATCGCTGAAGACATTTCGAGACCCTTATTTTTATGTCGCGATATTGGCGGAATGGCTTCTTTCACTACAGCGGGAAGTGGAGAGGATTTTTCGGATCGGGCTGATGTAGGCTGTGAGGACGTGTAGCTGTTTTTCGATTTTGCTCGACTGTTCGGTTGAGAGGCGACCGATAAATTCTGATCGCTGCTTCGACTTTTTATCGATGTTGTGTCGTCAAAAACTCGCTGAATCTCTCTTTCGTCAGTTGAAGCTTGCACGACACTTGCGGCAGATCCAGTTCTACTGACATGTGGTGAATCTGCCATAAATGTGATGTGTACAACACCTTGTCGTGAACTAAAAACAAGATTATCGTACTTTTAACGCAATCAAGAAAAACTTACATGTAACCATTTTTCTGGATGGGGGCCAGAAACGGAAACATTATGAGATCGTCCGCCTACTCCGATAGCCCTCCTCTATCGAGACCCGTGAATATAAAACTGAGCGAGCTGTAAAGTGTTGATTTCTTTCATCAAAAGTTTTTTGAAAAAAAAAAGATTTTATAAACAAAAGGTAGTGAAATATGGGAGTGTCGTTGTTTCAGAGTAAAAACGGAGTATCGTTGTTTTGCTTTCACGATTGAAATTTGAGCCGGTTGGCAATATATGTCAATTTGCCGATAGTATGTTTTTGTCAGAAAAAGGCATCACTTATCACTGAACAAAGAGTACAATTTTAGAACGTGTAGACAAACAAATTCAATTGTGAAATTCAAAAACAATGGCACCGTAAACTATGGAGTGTCGTTGTTTTATTTTTTTTTTAAGAAAAACAAATTCAATTTTTTTTATTTCTCAGAGGTTCGAAAATCATTATTTGATTGAACAAAAAATCGATATAAATAAAAAAGGTCATCTTTCCAACAATAGTCGTCTTTTTCTTCTTCCTCCTTCTTCACTAAACTGGCACAATCCGTTCAGCCAGCTCTATGCCTCTCTGCATCTCTCTCTTTTTCAATGAACGCTTTGAGCCAGAGACGCAGACACATGTTTCTCTCTTCCCTCTGACATGTCAGTGTCCGTTTCTAGAATCGGAAGAGGAAAAAAGATGAGATACATTTTTAAAAAGTTTATTCAAATTGTTGTATTTACCTTCAATTATTTCTTGCTGTTTAGAGTTTCTTCTGTTCTGTTTCAAATCATAATTTAATGTTTTGTTTTTTCTGAATCTTGAATGACTCATCCTTTCGAAATTAACCATAACTTTTTTCAGGTGTTTGGAGAACATTTCCGTGAATAATGGCTGCACAAGAAGTGCAGCGATGCCTACAAAAAGCCGGTAACAAATACATCGATTCTGCTAAAAAGGATATTTTGGGAGCACTTCAAGAATTCAAAGATTTACAACCAATAACACAGGATCACCTCTTCACCGATGGTAAAAGGCGAACAGCATTCTGTCTGAGAGGAACTATACCTGTATATTACAAAGGAAGTTGCTATAATATACCGGTGACAATAGTTTTGTGGCAAACCCATCCGTATTACGCGCCAATTTGTTTTGTCAATCCAACAGCAAAGATGGTTATAAAGGTTAGTTGAACAGTTTGAATATTGAAACGAACATAAACGTTGTAGGAGTCAGAACATGTCAATAAAGAAGGTCGATTATTCTTGCCATATTTGAATGAATGGAGATATCCGGGACACGATTTGAACGGGTTGTTGAATATAAGTTTTTCGAATGTTATTTGTTGAAAATATCAAATTATGAGTCATTCTCTTTTGAAGAAGAGAGAGAAACATTTTACCCAAATAGTGCTTTTTTCATTATTCTCTATAACTTTCATTCAAAATTAAAATTCACAAAAAAAAACCAACCAAAAAGTAATTGTGTTTTTAGTCATACCTGACCTGAGAGAGTACAACATTTTTTTCGAGAAATTTGGTCATCGCAAAATTTCAAAAAGTGTTTAAAAACGGAAAACAAAGAAAAACGATAGTTTTTGAGTTTTCGTGGCGTGACCTATATTTTTATTAAAAAACGTCACTATGAACTTTCGACCAAAAATGTCACGGTTCCTTTTTCCCTCTTGAACGAGCTACGTTTTAAGTTCTAAACTTATTTTTTCGCATCAGAAAACAATCCGGAAGTCCTCACAGTTGTTTTGAAAAATTTTAATCTAACAAAGTTTTTTTTACGTGATGTCAATGATATTCCAAGAGAAGTGTCCAGTTTTTGCCAAATCTTCGACATCTTCATCACAACCAACTCCAACATCTACGGCAACAACAACACCTACACCGTACCCGGCAACGCCAACAATGCCGACACCGTATCCAGCAGCAACAACTCCAGGTGTGACACCATATCCACAATCAAATGTACCATATCCAATTGGTACTGGACAAGGCTACAAGTCAGTTTTTTTTGTTTTGGAGTTGTTCTTGTTGTTTTTCCGCATTTCTTCGCAGAGAGAAACTATTCATGAAAAATTTTTGCACTGCCTACTTTAAAGAGTTTTTTTCAGTCCTTATATGAATATTCCTAATACCACAACACCAACACCGTATCCATCTGCTGGAATAGCTCCATATCCAGCGGTGCCTGCCAGACCGCCAGTTCCATCGAACAGAAATTCGTCGTTCAACAACACTATAAGAGATTCACTCTTATCAGCGTTGAATGAGAAGCTTAAAGTAAAAGTTGCTGATATGATAGGTGAGTAAATAACAAAAGAAACATTGTACCATAGTAGTTTATAGGAACAGGGAGCGCAGAGTTGGCATCAATTCAAACTACTGAAAGAGAATTACGAGATGGGCAACAAAAACTGAAAAGAATGTTGGAAGAGTTAGAATCACAACGAAGTAGTTTGCAACATGCTGTAGATTTATATTCGGTATGTTCGCTTTTCATGAATTTGTAAAACATTGTACAAAGTATAAATCAATTTTGACCAAAATTACACTGTGCTTTATTACACAGTGTTATTCTTATTTCTCCACAGTTTATCGAATCAAAAACAATTTTCATTTTTTCTTCTCAATCCTGAGTCGGAAATGATGTATGTTTATCCTTTTGTCGCTAAAAAAGATTCAATTTCTGAAAAATCGGGCAGATATTTGATAACAGAAATATTGTGATCATAATCAAACTATTTTTTCGCAGAAACCAACAAAAAGTTTCTGAATTTTTTTGTATCTTTCATTTCTTACCAAAACATTTTTTTCATTTCGGGATGTTTTATTTCTCTCCGATTCATAGGGTTATTCGGTTAAAAAAATAATTTTGAGAAAAAACATTAAACGAAAAACCCCATCCAGTTTTTTAATGGGTAATTTCGAAATTACAGTAATTTTTTTAAAACCTTTTCGTTTTTTCGAAAAAATATTTGAAACAGTATTATTTTTCAGTCCAAAAAGTCTGAACTATCTCAAGCCCTTCAAGATGCCGGCGGAACCGAAGCGCCACCAATTGACGAAGCGATAAATGCTTCAACACCTCTGCACAGACAAATTGTAACAAATTATGCAAAAGATTTAACATGCGACGATGTTGTTTATACCCTTGGTAGGTGTTTTTTTTCTGCCCAACGTGGTAAGATTTTTTCAAACGGAACACGTTTTGACGTCACAATAGAAAAAAACATACATTTTCTTGTAACTTCTGTTCATTCCTCGTACAAATTCTTTTAGCATTCTTGTTTTGATCCGTAAAACTTTCGCAACTTCCAAAAATGAAATCAACGAAGTTTTCATTGTTTCAGGTCAATCACTAAAACGAGGGAACATCACCTTACCAGAATATCTTCGACGAATTCGTCAGATATCCGGTGAGCAGTTTGTTCATAGAGCAACAATGCAAAAATGTCGACGGGTAGCCGGTTTGCCAATCTAACAACGACGATTCGATTCATTGTGATATTTTTATTTATGCAATTCTCGATTTTTGAATCCATTTTTTTATCAGTCCAATTCTTTGTTCATTTTTTCTAGCCATCTCAAACTTCCGTGAACTTGCTTTTTCCCCCTTTTTACCGAGTCCCTTCCATTTCGTTGTGTATAATAGGTATTTGCTTGGGTATTCAACAAATCATTTTTATTTCATCAAGTTTGATTTCTAATCACCTGTAAAACCGTTTCATAAAACGGCGAAATATCTTTGTTTTTTTCTCCTCACAATACCATATTTTTTTCCAGCCAACCAGGATTTTTCTTCTTTCTCAACGACTAATAACGAGTGCTAACGAGTAGTCTGTTTTCGTGCAGGTTAGTTGTCTTTTTCTTTTGTTTTGCGGTTTTTTTTGTGGCGGGCGCCACATTTTTGTTTTCAAGACAAAAAGGTAAAACAAGTATGACTCACATCAGTTTTGTGGGGAAGAAAAAAAAGACATAAACAAGAATTTTTGTCATTTTTCAGAAACAATGCAAGCAATAAAATGTGTAGTAGTTGGCGACGGAGCTGTCGGTAAAACGTGTCTTCTCATCTCGTATACGACAAATGCGTTTCCCGGAGAATATATTCCTACGGTAGGATTTTTTTTTGAGTATTTTTCGTTTTCAAATGTTTTTTTTTCCCTAATCCCGGACCCTACGCAAAAAAACGCAGTCATAATTTATTAATTTCTAAAAAAAAATCATCCATATTTTCAAAAAAAAAAAAACTCGCAAGCGGGCAGAGTAAAAAAAAGTACAGTGACATTTTTCAATGAAATTGTATAATTAGGTCAGGTCAGGCCACGAAAACTTAAAATTCAAAATTATTCTGTAATTTTTGTTGTTGACATTGGAGTTCCACGCGGCACAATTAGAAAACACGGAATTTTTCACAGCAATTCAGTCAGCACAAAAAATTTCTTTCAGTTTTGTGTAAAAATTTACGCAGCACGAATGAAAAGATGTTTCACGATTTTTGCCGAGGTATGATTCGCCCGCGGTGCTGTTATTCGATGCCTACTGGCCCCATAGCTCGCAAAAAAGGTAGAAACTCTTTTTCTAAAATGTTCCCCTCAGGGAATTTTTTGCTCCGGAGCCGCATCGAATGTTCTCTGGAGTTTTCCCAAATTATTCCCAAATTTTCTCCTGAGGTTCACCAAAGTTTGGGTAAATTTTAGTGCGAATTGGGGAAAATTCAGAGAAGCTCCGGAGAAATGGTCTTATTTGGTGCGGCTCCGGAGCAAAAATTTTCCTGAAGGGACATTCTAGAAAAAAGAGTTTCTACCTTTTTTTCGAATCTTCTCGAGTGAATTTTGACGAACTTCGCCACCCTGTCAGGAGGGGGTTACACTTCGAAAAAAATTAAGTGAAAAACTGTATCCATGCATTTTTTGTGTTTTAGGTTTTCGACAACTACTCGGCTAATGTGATGGTTGACGGAAGACCGATAAATCTTGGACTTTGGGATACAGCTGGACAAGAAGATTATGATCGATTAAGACCCTTGTCATACCCACAAACTGACGTATTCTTAGTCTGCTTCTCGTTAGTCAATCCCGCTAGTTTCGAGAATGTTAGAGCAAAATGGTAAGAGAAAGTTTAAATTCCATGAAATGCCAATGTTTTTTTGCAGGTTCCCAGAAGTGTCGCATCACTGCCCAAACACTCCTATCATTTTGGTTGGAACCAAGGCTGATCTCAGAGAGGACAGAGATACTGTTGAAAGGTTAGTTGGATCACAAAGTTTTGAGACGTCGAAAATAACAAAAATTATACTTCGAAAAAATGTTCTCAATCGTGAATAATCATGTCTCGCTAAAAACGATATGCAAATAAAAAAATGCAAAAAATTTTTGTGCGCCTGAAAAAATCTGATCTTAAAAAACAAAAATTGTAGACTTCGTGAACGACGCCTCACACCAATCAGCTCAACACAAGGATATGTGATGGCAAAAGAAATCAAAGCGGTCAAATATCTCGAGTGTTCCGCGTTGACGCAACGTGGATTGAAACAAGTGTTCGACGAAGCCATCCGCGCAGTTCTCACTCCACCACAAAGAGCCAAAAAGAGCAAATGCAATCTTTTGTAAAGTTTTAAATTTTAACGCCCCTCCCCAAAAAAACGCAACTCTTATTATTTCGTTTTTTTTTTCTGCTCAACTTCTGTTTGTCGTTGTTGTTTTTTCATAACTTCGAAACACACTGTGATGTATCTATAACCTGAATTTTTATCCCTTCTTAAGCCTTCTCGTCATTTCATTTCGCTTCATTTTATCATCATCATAATCAAAGAAACAAAAAACGAAAATGTCGCCTTCTGTAATTATAGGTCAACACGCGGGCCTGTTACCGCCAAACAACATAAATGCCTTTTTTTTTCAATTGAAAAATATTATTTTTCATATTTTGCCTTTTTTATGAATATTTTCAACTATTTATGTATACGAAAACATTTAGGAAGATTTTTGTTCACCAGTTTTTATTTAATTTTCTAATCTGTTTTTATACCAAATAAATCGATTTACTCTTTGCCTTTTTTGATAAGTGAATAAATCTGTTGTTTTATTTTCAGTTCGAATTTTTGTTTTGGTTTAGTTTTCAGAAATTTTATCTTTTTTCCAGTATGTCCACAAAATCGGAGAAAATCAGCGCGATATTGAATCGAAAACGAAAAGTAGCAGAAAAAGAAGTTAGTTTTTTTTTTGAAACTACAGTACTCTTCAAAATGTTCACTTTGCTTGAAAAAACATTAAAAGCTGTTTTATGTTCAAAAGCTCAGTTTGTCAACAGATGTGAGAGACATAAAAAGTTAACTATCATTTTTTATAACAAAATTCTTCTTTTCAAACACAAAAAAAACGAAAATTTTATCAGGAAGCCTCTCCTTCTACTTCGAATGCACCAATCACACTCAAACCCGAAGTCGTTGAAAAAGATCCAAACACCGAAAACGCAAAAAAAGCACTTCTATTCGAAACAAAACGCGCAAAAGAACGATCCGAAGCCTATGGACCACAAGGATGGGTCAAGCCGAAAAGTTTGAACACAAACAAACAGTTTCTGTATAGAACATTGAAGTCGACGTTGACTCGAGAAGAGCGAGATAAGTTGAACGGAAAATGAACTAATATTCATTTATGTACAAACTTTAATACACATTTTCGAATTGTTAGAAACGTTCGTTGTAGCTGACTTTTTCCGAAGCTGGATATTCGGTTGAGTATTTGACGTTGAGTGTCTGCAAAGAATAGATACAAATCTCATGAAAATGCACAAATTGTATTTTCCAATGCTTTTGCACAATTTTTAAGATCAGACACAATTTTTGTGAATGTGGCTAAACTCGACGAAACGCTATTTTCATAAATGAGAAAATTTGAAAAAAAAAAGTCCAGAAAAACTATTTGGACGCGTGAAATTTTTGGAAATTTTGGGACTTGAAATTTCAGCTGCTGAAATACGCACTGTGATCATGTATTAATTAATCCAATAATCTGATTTTCAACCCAAAACTAGTCGGCCTGAAACTTCAGACCGGCCCGGATTTTCTCTTTCAAACATGCTTACTTGTTTTTGACCGGCTTCCAATTTGACAGTGTACTCGAGGTTATTGTCTTCAGTAATGATAGCACCTTCCACTGGAATTGTCGGTTGTTCACCTTGAACCGCGGTTGGAGTGATCAATGTGACAATAATTCGAGAATCAGCACTTCGTGGAAGTTGTTCGACAACAGTCACCAATACATCTTCACTCTTCAGATTGTTCAAAACAATCGTCTTTTCCGTTGATTGATTTATAACTTTCTTAACATCTCCTGATTCTTGTTTGAACTCTTTCACCGGGCTGTACTCAACAGTTAGTGAAGGATCAACACCCAATGGCAACGCCAATTTCTGATTGACAACCACATCGTCGATTTCGGTTTTGGTGACAAATGTGCCGTCGAGAAAGATCGAAGCAGTGCCGGCGACCAATGGGTATTCAGAAGTGTTGAGTGTGTTGGCGACAAGGAATGTTGTTTTGTTTCTTGAAGGTACAGTTGTGTAGCTCAGTTTGGCGGTGAAGTTGATCACACCAACTGTGACTTTGTATTCATCGGTTCGGTTGTCAATTGTGGCTGGGCGTTCAATCACAAATTCAGATGAAACGTTACTCTTGCGAACAACGGCTGCCTATAATATGAAACATTAAATTTGTGTTCATAAATTATGTGAGCTAAATTTCCTGTTTAACTCAGTTAAGCTTGTTGTGATAAATATTTCACCTTTCTAGAGAAAAGAGCTCGCGGGGCTGCATCAAATGAGTTTTCCACATAGCTTACACCCATCGGCATTGCACGATACTCCCTGAAAACAAAGTTTGATTTCACAGTTTTACCCAGTGATGAGATTGTAGTCCGTAAGTCAGAAAATCGGACATAATGATAACATGCCGGGCGGCGTGTTTTCTGCTCGGGGGAAAAGTCGCAAGTGTTGCGCCGATTTGGCGCAAGTTTGCGCCAATTTGTTGCTAGCTTGCGCCATTCAGTTTTGCAAGCTTTGCAACACACTTGCGCCAAAGTGGTGCAACCTTTGCTACACACTTGCGCCACATGGCGCAAAGCTGGCTACTTGTTTGCGCCAATTGGAGAAACGCGAGCAACCGGATGCACGAAATAGCTACCAGAACCATCATCCGTTCGTATCTATTGTTAGTAATAAGTTCTCATGGCACGATTTATTCAGAACTTATATCAAAAAAAAAAATCATAGCATTATACATGTGAAACTAAGAATATGAGATACAGTTTAAAACCCGATACACGAAAAAAAACAGTATGCTCGAAAAATTCTATGTAGATATATTATACTATGGCAACCGCCTTAAAAAAACTACTCCTATTAAAAAAAATCTCTAAAAAACATACTTCAAAAAAAACCTTCCATAAATGCCTACAACAAAAAAAACCTTTAACCTTAAACAAAAAAACCTTAAAATCCTCTAGTTGATACCTCAAAATCTCTAAAACTCTCAAATTCACTAAAAGATCTTAAAATCCCTAAAATCAAAAAAAAAAAAAAAAACTCCTAAACCATCTAATCAAATAACATTTATTCTGTCTTCTTCTTCTTCGCATCAAGTCTCGACTTCGATCTTCTCTGTAAAACAAAAAATATGTGTATTAAAAAAATGAAAATTGTAACCTCTCGTCTGATAAACTTCTTCGTGACTTCGTCAAACTTCCCGTTTCTCAGTTCAGTTCTGTAATACAGAACAATTTTGACAGTGGTAAAAGTAAAAAATGACTCACCCCGCGTTTATCAATACTTTCAAAAACATATCACGAAACGCTTTATACGTTTTTCGTCTTTCGGTGAGCTCGCGAACTCTTTCATCCCAATTTTGTCCCATCGCAAGGAAATTTGGGTGTTTTTGGATCTCTTCTGGACTGATATTGTGTTTTTGTGAGAGAAGTGGGCAGTGCAAGTCGAAAAATTCCAGCAATACTTCTGAATTATCATAAATTAACAAAAATAAGCATTAAAAAAAACTAACGGAACAAATTTGCTTTGAGACTTCTAGGGAGATCCAGGTATTTCTGTTTTTTGGATGATGAGCTCGGAGATTCTGCGACTCTTTCTTCTTCTTCTTCTTCTTCTTCTTCTTCTTCTCCTCCTCCTCCTTCTTCTTCTCCAATTTCTTCACTAGAACGATCTTCTTGGATCAAAAAATCCAACGATGTGACAGTGTATGCTTTATATGTA
The DNA here is from genome assembly GCA_963572245.1 of Caenorhabditis sp. 8 KK-2011. Lineage (NCBI taxonomy): Eukaryota > Metazoa > Nematoda > Chromadorea > Rhabditida > Rhabditidae > Caenorhabditis > Caenorhabditis sp. 8 KK-2011. Next base: position 4,505,853 of record OY751549.1, read on the forward strand.
GCCGCGTCGTCAACACACGACGCGGCTACATATTTTTTCTTATTTATTCCCGCGTTTCCTTACTCTGTGACAAAATGATTGTTCTTGTTTTTTAACTACATCCCAAAGTCACCGCCAAGTTCACCTGCGTGAGTTTGAAGGCGTTCGGAGTTTTGAATTTGCGGAAAATCTTCAACATCTATATCAATAGGTTCCTCTTCGTTTTCCGATTGTTCCATGACACTTTCATCGCTTCCTTCATACACATCTTCATTGGCAAAACTTTGATCACTTGTTTCGTCACTTGACAAACTGGATTCTGATGAAGACGACAGTGAAGAACATCTTTCTATAAAATGAAATTTAAAAAAAATTGAAAAACAAAATAATTTAATTCTTACCTCTGCAACAAACCAATCGACATTGATTTATATGATTATTGTTTGCATCTTCTGAACAAATGTTTCAGTTATTCGTAGTTTTTCAATAAGCTCAATTACCTCTCCCGATAATTGGTTCATCTTCCGAACTTGATTCAGCATCCTGCTCCTCGATTAATGATTCATCAGAATCGCTTGCGCCGATGATGTTGACATCGAAATACTACAACTTCATAGAACTGTTAATTATTCGTTCACACTACTCACCATGTTCCAAACTTTGAGAGGAAAAACAGTATTCGCGTTTCTCGGCCAATATTTTTCGATTCAAATGTTTGCTGAAAAAAAGAACATGTAATACTCAATATATCAAATTTTGTGAACGGAGAGAAATCTTCGAGAAGATCTATTTTTATGATATAAAGGCAAAATTTATACAAATCAACAAGATATTGAGAAGAAATACCACTTTACTAAAATTCATACTTTTTTTAATACACATTCAATTAATCTTTTGTTCCTGTACTTTTATTGACCCAGTACAAATTGCCCGCGAATAGTTACAGAAGATTACAGTTTATAGCTCAACTGGTTTCGTTTAAATTTTGTGTTTCTCAACTCTCAAAAAAAAAAACAAAAAAAAAAACAAAAAGAAAACAGGGATGGCCTAGAACCCGACTAGGACACGGCCGCGCGCATCAAGAAAACTGGCGCAAAGGTTGCGCCAGTTTTTTCCCATTGGAAAAACAGCGCAAACGTTGCGCCATTTTCAGTCTCCATTTTTGTTGTCTCCAAATTGCCATTTTTTTGGCGCAAGCGTGCAACTACGGAAAAAAGTGGCGCAAAGCTTGCGACACACTTGCGACTTTTTCCCCGAGTGGCCTGTCAAAAAATCCCGGCCTCGAAATTATGAACTTTCTGATATTTTTGAGACCTGTTTCCGGCCCGGTTTTTCTCTGGCCATCGAACCCGGTCGACCATATCTCACCACTAGTTTTTTTTCTTTCAACAAAAACTCACTGTACACGTGGCGGTTCAACATAGATCGAAGCTTCGAGAGTTCCTAATTTTGGCAATCTTTGCGCACCTCTTGATGGTTTTGCAGTTGACAGAATCAAAGGAATCGAGTTCCAGCTCTCTCCACTGTATTGTCGAATGTTACCATAATATGTGATGTTCAACAATGGTTCATCCCCGGTTGTAACTCGGACATCATAAGATGGTGTCCATGAAACATTGTATACTTGATAGATGATATCGAGTTCGACTTGACTAGCTTCGGCACTTTCGACGACAACTGTTGCATATTGTGTACTTCCTCGATTATGATATCCGGTGTTGTCGTAGGCTTGACGAGCATTTTCAAGATTCTTATCAGCATCTCGAAGTTCAATGTCAACTTGGCGAACTTCTGAAAAAAGTCATATGACAAAACCGAGAAAATAGATACTAACGTTCTCTCAAATCTTGTCCTTGTTTTTGATAATATGAGTACAGGGTTCCGAGACTTTCAACAGTTTGGTTGTTGAACACAAATCCAGACGTGCTGCTTGTTTGTTTTCCAGCTTCTTCTACCAATTTGTCAAGAGCTCCAATTTGTTTTTCTATCAAATTTTTCTTGTCAGCAACACGATCTCGTTCAGCTTGTCGCGATTCGAATGCGTTTTTCAAAAGGTTAACCCGTTCCGGAATGAACATGTCATCACCATGTTGTTGCTTGACAGTGACATCGTGGAGAACCGCACTCCCACTTCCAGAGATGCGCAAAGTGTCTTCGATAAGATCAAGAGGCAAGTTCTGGATTTTGACCTCGTTCAATCCAACAGACAAATCAATTGGAGTTTTTCTGGTAATTTGTGCACAATTCGATGAGCTATCGTAGATGATCGCTTGATGAATGCTCAAATTATCGAGTTGAACTTGATGAGTAGCGGAAAATGAAGACATTCTGGAAAAAAAACCAGAATGACCTTGATCGATTTCGAAAGAGATCAAAAGAACACAACAAACAAACAAGAAACGTTTCGAAACAAACTGACAGAAAAAAACGAAAAATGTTCTCTTTTATAAGAGTCGACTTTCAAGTGTGAGACGCAGACATACAAAGACTGGTGACTAATGTTTATTTAACTCAACAAAAAAATGGGTTCGATTCGACGCGTTATAAATGAAATGAGATGTCACCTGTAAGGTCAATAGTACTGTACTTTGTCTCGCCGAGTATCTATGGGCCGGGCCGACAATCAAGGGCCGACATCTATGGGCCGAGAATTAAAAAAAATTGATTTGAAAATTAAATTTTTCCAATGCGCCATTTAATAAAATTTAATTTTTTTCTAGAAAAATCCAATGTAAATCTTAAAGGCGCATAGATTTTCCCGTGTTGGTCTCGCCACAGCTCGAACAAATCATCATTTTTTTCAACTTTTTTTGAGAAAAAAATAAAATTTTATTAGGTGGCGCGCATTGGCAAATTTAATTTTTAATTCAACTTTTTTCTTTTTTTTATTGTCACAATTAGGTCCATTAATAAAATTTCATTTTTTATCAAGAAAAGTTGAAAAAATGATGATTATTTGTGGCGAGACCAACCAGGGAAAATCTATGCGTCTTTGAAATTTGGGGTCCGCGACCGTTCGCCACTGTGACATTTCGCCACCAGACATTTCGCCACTGAGTATTTTGTCTCCAGGTCTTTTCACAATAATTTTTTTTCTTTTTTTTTGACTAATACTGTAACTTACTTTCCTATGCTACAATAAAAATGCATGAAAAGTATTTTTTTAAAGTCAAAATAGCAAAAAAATGTGGTGGCAAAATGTCTGGTGGCAAAAAGTCATAGTGGCGAAAACAGAAAAGTGGCGAAATGTCACAGTGGCGAACGGTCGCGGACCCGAAATTTGCATTGAATTTTTCTAGAAAAAACATCAAATTTCAATAAATGGCGCGCATTGGCAATTTTATTTTTCAATTCAATGTTTTTCTTTTTTTAATTGTCACGAATAGGTTCATTAAAAAAAATTTTGGCGTCGAAAGAAATAAAGAAATTTTTTATCAGGCTAATTAATAGCTGACAAGGGAACTGTGATAACTTACTAACGGACTTTGAAAAGGTTACCCGATAGAGTTTTTCACGCTGATCAAGATCCCGTAGCTAACTTTTGCAAAGCTCCACGAAGAAAGCTGAAAATTGAGCTCAAAGTTTGAGCACAAAACTTGAGATATCTTCTTCAATTTGAATTATTCTAGTGATGAGAGACTACTAAAGGGCTATTTGGCATGCCAGGAACGATGGGAGCAGTTAAAAACTTTGAAATTGCGGTTGTAACGCATAAAAAATGAGCCCGAAACTTTTGATAAAAAAGGTAGATCAAAAAAACGTGAAAAACTAGAAAATTTGCATTGAAAAACGTGAGAATGATTAAATTTTGGAGATTGTTTCGGATTTTTCATGTTTTTCCAAAAAAACACACTTTTTTCGAAAAAAGTTCAAAACTTCAATAGAACCATCGTGTAGAGAATTTAATTTCCTATCAGATCTATTAGTTTATTTTTGTAAATGTGAAACCTTGGAAAAGTTAGGATGCATTTAAAAATTTTGGACTGATCACAAAAATGTGATTCTCAGCCTTCTGGCTGGAGCTTTGCAAAAGTTAGCTCCGGGATCTTGATCAGCATAAAAAACTCTATCGGGTGGTATATGTCTCTTTTCAAAGTCCGTTAGTAAGCTATCATAGTTCCCTTGTGAGACTGGAAAACGGTGAATTGCATCAGATAACAAACAACTATTGGAAAAAAAAGTCTGTTTTTTTTTGTTGCATGAGTAAGTTGTTCGTTCCTAATAACAAACGGGTCTAATTTGAAAAAAAGACAACAATTTTACTTCCTGATTGTTTTTTTTTCTATTTCTTTCATATACCGCCTTATACCAAAAAACGATCTTTCATTGTCTTGATAAGAAAAATATAGAGTAAAGACCGACTTTTTTTGAAATGAACAGAACAAATGATAAGATTCGATCATCAGAATGCCACGCAGAAAAAATAAATAAAAGAGTTTTTTTTTTTTTGAAATTGTTTTTTTTTTGTTTTCCCAAGTTTCCTAGGAGACAGAAAAACGCGCACATAATAGAAAACATTCATTCAAAATTCAGACATAATTTACAGATTCAAATTGCTACAAATACGAGATCAGAGTCCTCAGAAAAATCGCTTTCCAATAGTTTTTGTACCAGTCAAAAGACTAGATAGTCCGGATTTTGTTGGTTGTTGTAAAAGGTCTGTAAATGTTACTCACAAGGGAACTACATATAGGTGTTAACGGACTTTGAGATGGGATGTATGTGACCCGATAGAGTTTTTCATGCTGAACATCATCCCGTAGCTAACTTTTGCAAAGCTTCAGCCAGAAAGCTGAAAATCACATTTTTGTGATAAATTTGAAAATTTGAAATTCCTCCTAACTTTTTCAAAATTATACATTTACAAGAATAAACTAATGGATCTGATAGGAAATTTAATTCTCCACACGATGGTGATTTTGAAATTCCGAAAAAATAATGAAAAAGGTGTGATTTTTCGAAAAAACATGAAAAATCAGAAAACAATCTTCAAAATTTAGTCATTTTCACGTTTTTCAATGCAATTTTTTTTATTTTTCACGTTTTTTTGATCTACCTTTTTTATAAAAAGTTTCGGGCTCATTTTTTCAGCGTTACAACTACAATTTCGAGGTTTTTGAATGCTCCTATCGTTCCTAGCATGCCAAATAACCCTTTAGTAGTCTCTCATCACTAAAATAATTCAAATTGAACAAGATATTTCAATTTTTTTGCTCAAACTTCGAGCTCGATTTTCAGCTTTCTGTGTGGAGCTTTGCAAAAGTTAGCTACGGCATGATGATCAGCATGAAAAACTGTACCGGGTGACACATGTCTCTTTTTAAAGTCCGTTAACACCTACTTGTAGTTCCCTTGTCAGGTCATCAATGTTTCAGGAGCTGAATACCTGTTTCATATATGGATCTGCCCATAAACGGATTTATTCCATAAGCTCCAATGTTGTTCATGCCTAATCCCATTGTTTGTGGTATTCCGAGTCCAAGAGTTGGATAACCCATTCCAAGAGTTGGTGTCATTCCTAGAGTTGGTGACATTCCAAGCGTTGGTGTCATTCCTAGAGTCGGAGATAGTCCCGTCATTCCGAGAGCCGATGAACCTTCAAAGTTATTGAAATTTTAGCGAGTCCAGAACGGTACAAAAATACTTACACATTCCACAAGACAATGCACATTGTGTTCTCATCATTAGTGGATTAGTCGCGCATTGTCCTAAAACATTGTATGGTCAGATTTGATACCTGAAAGTCGGAACATGGTTCCGAAATCGGGACCAACAATCTATTGTCAGATTCAGAAGTGAGATTTGGACTGACCGGATCTTAGGCGGGCTTTATACTTGAAGGCCAGAAAAGCCCCCTGAAAGAGATCTCAATTATGTCCGGAAAATGAGTGGATTTTTCGAGAAGAGCAAGAGAAATGATTCCCACAACTTTTTCAAAAAAAAAATCTATTCCCGGCTCTGACGTTCAAAAGTTGCAACCGGTCTGGCAGTGTTTAGTTGACCGATCGTGAAACAAGAAAAACTCGGCCCGACTCGTGATTTTCGGGCCGGACTCTCAGGCCTTCAGGCTACAATCTCACTCCTGGTCAGACTGGAAAAAAATCGGAACTGAAAATGACAAAATACTGGGGCTTTTTTCCTCCTCAATGTCGGAACAGCTGAAATATCATTCATTGTGAAAGGGCTGACAACCGAAAAATATCGTTCAATAATAGACAGTGCCCGTTGGGCACGACTGGAAGTTACACATCGCATCGGCTGATTAATTTAAAATAGAAAATAAAATACGACATCAGTCTAAAGTGTTTTTGAAATATAGATTCAGGCGAAAAATTTGAAACCGCTCTCTAAATGGCTCTCACCAACCTGTACTAGCCCAAATTGCACACTGTGCATTCAAATCCACACACCCAACACCACCAGCACCACCACCAAACGGTGTTGTACTCATCAATGGTTGGCCATATCTGCAACTACTACGTGCTCTCATTGATGGAAGTCCACTACAATCTCGCTCGTCTCTGTGAGGTCAAAAGTGACATCTGTCTGTTTTTATAAATCGGGCCGGTCCCACAAAAAAAGGCCACAATAACTCACCCAATCATCGGAAGGCCTAGCTGATTGTTCAGATAGTTTGAATTGCCTGAAGAAGGAGAAGGTCTGTTTTTGAAAAGAAGACGACAATCTTAAATTATTGTATGTTTTGGTTTTGAAACAAGTCAATATTTTCCATAAGTTTGTTTTGAACTCTCAAAAATCTACCGTAATTACCGTAACCTCCACCATAATAACCATATTGCGCTTCGGCCAAAACTAGAATCGACAATAGTATCAGCATCATTTCGATGAAATATAAACGACAAAAAAGCATAGGTATGTTTTTATATGAGCTTATTGAACAAGCCTTTTTTCCATTCACTTTCGATTATTTTAATCTAACTAGATTCCATTTTTTTTCTCGTTACATAACTTTACAAGCTTTATTTCATCATGGAATAAACAAAATAGTAATAAAAAGAATACCTGTGCACTAACAACCCGTAAAATAAATAATTAGCCTATTGAATCCTATATTATGTTTCGGCGAGATAACCAAATTTCTCATATCGAATCGGCGCAGATCCATTTTTTTTCTTGTTTTGTCCAAGATTTGGACTGGCTGTTTTTGTGTGCCAAACATAGATTTCGCGATCATTCTGAAACCCAAATCTTGATCCAATAATCAACACAAAATCTTACAGTAAATTGTTTATACTTATTAGCCATTCACAAATCGGTACCACGCGCTCTATTGATAATTGTTATGTGTACTTGCTTCAGAAGTTATTTTCAGCACATTTTAATATCAGAATCTGATTCTACGTATCAAAAATGTCTAAAAATATATTTGTCACACTTTCGAAGAATTTCGTTCTGGATATTTTTGCTGCTGAAATTTCAATCTACAGTAACCGCGTGGTAGCGATTTGTGAACGGCTAATAGATATATGTTGAGATACAGAAAATACATTCCACATGACTATAGGCTCATTTTTTACCTACCAGTTAGCCTTCTTCCAAAGGCTTTGGAACAATATGATCCACTAAAAGTCTAGAAACTTTGAAGCTCAATTTTCAATGTTCTGACTACTGGAATATTCAAAAAGGAGTAAACTCCTTTGTTTTTACGATAACACATGGTTCAAAATACGAATTCTCTTCCAAAGAAAAAATAAAAAGCAAAACCTGGAGAAACGCACAGGCAAAAAGGTGAGAGAGAAGATGAGAGATGGAGACGCAGACGATTTCGACCTCACAGTCAGTTCACGTTTTTATTAGTTTAAAGCGAAAAAAACGTGATTTTATTTTTTTTATCATTAGAAAATAAACTGGGACGCTGTTTTTTGAGAATAAAAATGACAAAAAATCTTTTTTTTTCGATGAACTTGTCTGCGTCTCGGTTCACGTGCTCCCTCTCACTCTCTTTGCAGTTTTTCTTTGGTGTAAAACATTGGTGGATTTTTCTATGCAATTAGCTTGCCTCCAAATCTAACTCACAGGTTTATCGAAGCCGAAAGGTTCAATATCTTTGCGTGTCAAATCCATATCTTGCAACAAACAAGTCTCTGGTGCACCACTTCCTCGTTTACAAGAAGTTCCAAAAACCGCATCAGTTCGGAGTACAACATCGAGATTGACAGCAAAACCAGCCATATCAACAGCGAACATTCGTTTTGGATTCCATTTCACATCGAACGCCGTCACTTTTCCATTTTGGACTCGAGGTGTTTCAACAACAGCTCCACCAACCAAACCTATAACATAAGTGTGATTCACCGCAAAACTCTCAACGAATTCGTACTAACCAACTGCCCACATTCCGAGAGTTTTGACATTTCTGATGTATTCTGTGAAAAGACGAATGTCATAAGCATTATCATCATCTCCAAAATAAACAACACCACTTTTATGATTTCCGAGAATTTCGCTAGTGTTTGATCGCAAAAATTTCAAAGCCATTGTTCGTTGATACCATCCTCGTCCTTCAACAAAACAAGTTAATCGGGGCGATTTTTTGAAAGTTTATTTGACCCATAACTTGATCAAGTTTCGATTTTCGAAAAGTTTTTAATTTTGTTAGAACTACTCACTTGGATATCCAGGTATTGTTCTGAATGATTGATAGGAGTATCGAAGATTTGTTCGGTCGAGTAGATGTTTGACTTGTTCTCGTGTGTAGTCTCCATCTTCAATAACTATCCAATAAAGGTCTTTGATGTGCATAAGAGTGTTGGCCATTCTGAGAAAATGAAGATTTTTGAAAAAAAAAAAAAGATTCGACCTAGAACCCAAATTACATATATTGACGGTCGATTTGAGGAAACCGGTTATTGGATTTACTTTGAATTTTAATTTTCGTTCAAAGTTCATAGATTTTGAGCGCCTTTCAAATATGATTGCCAAAAGCCAGCTCGAAAAAAAGACTCCGGGACGTTTCGAAACCGCGACATCACAGAAAAAATCCTGGATAGCTGCGACAGAGGCGCGGTAGCTATTTTATGCTAGCAGAGGAAATGAGCATGAAAATGTCGAAAAACATCCAAGAAATAATGTTTTTCTTTCATCTCTCAACAAATGTGTGTACCGACATCCCACTGGATACGCTGTACAGTAGGACAAACAAACGTTTCTTCCTCTTTTTCGTTGGAAGTTTACTTTTTGGAAGTATGCGGTTTCGAAATGTCGCGGAGCCGAAAAAATGGGCTTCGGTTGGTCCAATTTTGAGTTTTGGTGAATTAGTTTTCCGGGATTGAAATGTTTTCTATTTTTTATATTTTATTGTTTTCGAATGTTCACCGAACAAATTCAATAACCATAATCTGAATGACTCGAAAAACAATGTCTTTTTTTTGCATTTTTTGAAAACTCTCTAACCGGGTTACTGTAACTGACCTTGTCATATCAGCCATTCTCGTAAATCGTTTATAAGTCGGAGTAATCACAATGATCAATGGATTCGTACTATTTTCAACGGGTTGAAACCGAACATCGGGTCGGAATCGAACATCGGGAACTTTGTTTTCTCGAAAATCGGAAGTCAATTGGAAAACCATTGCAAAAATGAACATTAAGCATAGGAAGAAGAATGCGGGTTTTCGAACTTTGCAAGTCTTCAACATCACCCCACAATGCTTCTGAATGTCCTCTTCACACCGTTTTTGCAACTCTTCTGATTCTCCGTTATGATGATGATGGCCGTTCACTGAAAACAAAGTTATATTTTATTCAGAACAATAGAACAAAAGAGGGAGCGAGGCCAACGAACGGACAACGTTGCTTTTTTTTGGAACTGAACTTTCGTCAAAAGTTGGAAAAAAATACTGAAAAGCTTCCTTGTTGTATCCTTGGGAGGGATACGGTAGAGAGTGGGTAAAAGATGAACGATTCCAAATACAAGATTTATTGAACACCAGAATAAGCTTACAACACAACGAGTCAGGTGGCTTATATAGTATGAGCCACGTCTATAGAATATTCTAGAATGCCACGTGTCACGGGACACGTACAATAAATAATAAAATATTATTATTTTTATTGCGAATGCAACATTCCTGTTCTAATCGGATCATCTGAACCATACCGGGTCTAAAAAAACTGACAAGAGAACCATCGAATTCGAAGCGGACACAAACATCAAGATAGAGCCAAAAAGAAGACATCGGACCAGTACCGTTTTTTCAAGATTTTTTATTTTACCCAAAAAACTAATGTATTTTGAAATAACGTGTGTGTACTTCAGTAGATAAATATAATAAGAAAAGCGTGCTAACAAGGGAACTGTGATAACTTACTAACGGACTTTGAGAAGAGATATATGTTACCCGATAGAGTTTTTCACGCTGATCAAGATCCCGTAGCTAACTTTTGCAAAGCTCCACGAAGAAAGCTGAAAATTGAGCTCAAAGTTTGAGCACAAAACTTGAAATATCTTCTTCAATTTGAATTATTCTAGTGATGAGAGACTACTAAAGGGCTATTTGGCATGCCAGGAACGATGGGAGCAGTTAAAAACTTTGAAATTGCGGTTGTAACGCATAAAAAATGAGCCCGAAACTTTTGATAAAAAAGGTAGATCAAAAAAACGTGAAAAACTAGAAAATTTGCATTGAAAAACGTGAGAATGATTAAATTTTGGAGATTGTTTCGGATTTTTCATGTTTTTCCAAAAAAACACACTTTTTTCGAAAAAAGTTCAAAACTTCAATAGAACCATCGTGTAGAGAATTTAATTTCCTATAAGATCTATTAGTTTATTTTTGTAAATGTGAAACCATGGAAAAGTTAGGATGCATTTTAAAATGTTGGACTGATCACGAAAATGTGATTTTCAGCTTTCTGGCTGGAGCTTTGCAAAAGTTAGCTCCGGGATCTTGATCAGCATGAAAAACTCTATCGGGTGGTATATGTCTCTTTTCAAAGTCCGTTAGTAAGCTATCATAGTTCCCTTGTAAGATAAAAGTGCAGTTTCGAGAGTTTTACAACTTTTCTGATTCTACTATTCTCTCCTACGAATGCTCAGTGAACTTCCAAAAAGTTCAGTTAAGAAGTTCGAGGGTTGAACAAGTTCGAGGGTTAATCCAGTTCGAGCGTTGTAAAAACGTCGGGGTTGAACATTCGAGGGTCACTAACGCCCTTTCGCCTTCGCCCAAACGCCTCAACGCCGCAAATGCTCAGGTTATTTTTTTAATCGAAATGCCGGAACTAGATCACGTTTCAAAAAAACCGAATAAAAGTATTTTTTCTAATGGCAAAATAACTTATTTTATTTATTTTTTTGAAACGTGACACGCCACATGTAAAATCAAAAGTTCGAGAAGGGCGAAGTGTAAAAATGCGTTGGCCCCCCCCCCCCCTTTTAAGATCCGGGCGTTTGCCATGACGGGCGAACGGGTCGCCCATCCGCCCTTTATTGCAAGCCTAGGTAAAAATACTTTTCGTGACATTTTCTCTGAATTTCTCTGTTTTAAATTAAATTTCTTCGGTTTAGGCCACATCCAAAAAACTGTGCCTGATTTAGATGGATGTGCATTTTGAAACCAAGTTCCGTGTGAAACCGCCCATGACCATTTTCGAGTAATACTTAACCAGAATCAAAATTGTTACTATTTTGACCGCTACCACAAAAACAAAGAAAATGGATTTCGAAAAAATTCACGAAGTGAAACAATCGATGTTTGGAAAAAAGTGAAAAATATAGACACACACTACAAAAATTATAATCCTAGTTATACAACAATTTTTGTGGCTGGTTGAATTTATGAATAACAATATTTGTGGGAAAAAAAACCACATTCCCGAAAAGAAAAAAAGGTACTTTTCACAAACCCCACACTTTTCCAAAATTTCTCAAAAGAAACGAAAAATCAAAGTTCTTTTTTTTTGTCGAACACTTATTTTTTGCAGCTGTAAATAGTAGAAAACAAGAAAAAACTCACTTTTTTTCATTGATTTATGATGAATTGCTGCATACACCAAACTCTGAAAATCAGGATATTTGAACCGGAAAAATGAAAATAAAAATTGAGATTAGTTTATTTTTCAAGCAAATCAAAACACATGGTCTTCAAAATATAAACAACACATTTTCTGGTTTGTTTACGCGATTTCAAACAAAAAAATATGGAGTTCAAACTTTTTTTCAAATAAATTTATTAGGGATATTAATAAAACAGATGAGAAAGAAAAGAAAAAAACATGTTTTATCCTTACCAGTGGATGAAATATCATTTACTATATAGTGACACTTTTTCATCTCATTGTTAGAAACTGGTCTGGTTATCGAGAAAGTGAACGGTGAGATTTTAAATGATTCAACAACAAAAATTGTTGAATTTCAGAATAGTTTTCACAAATGGTTGAACTGTTCAACAAACGTTTTCGGTCTGAACGGGGTAAAGTGCATGGAGGATGAAACAAAAAAACTAGATCACTTCGTTGGTTCATTCCAAGTTTTCTAAAAAGTGTTGTCAATACGAAAATGATCAGACCGTCGGAAAATGTCTATTGAATCGGGCCTGATTAATGATTGTTTGTATAAATCGGGCCAGGTGCGAAGTTTTCCGGGCCCCTCGGGGGTTCGCCGAGTGTAAAACGGAAACAAGATGGGTGAGAGGACTGCTTCGAGTTTTGCTTCGATTTTCGGCTACAATTTGGAAAAACTTTGAATTTCATTTACTTTGACCAAACATGGTAAGTATTTGCCGTAACATGTGCCCTCATCATAGTATTATTGTATCTAATTTATTTTGTTGTTAACCAACAAAAAACAACCAATGCATCTTTTGCTTTAGTTTTGAAGACACTCTCAAACAAAATGTACTTTGATGATGCTCTAAGGCGGTGTTGACAAAAAGTCGTTCATACTGGTTTGAACATGCTTTTTTCTGAGAAAATACGCGGAAAATGTTGTGTTCTTTGTAGGTAGAGTTGAGGTGAGAATGCGCACTAAGCAAATTTGAAGAGGCAGCAAAAAATGATCATTGAAACAAAACCAATTGGTAATGAACTTTATGTACCGTAGTATTATTTCAGATTTTTGTGAGTAAAAAATTGTTTTCAAAAAAGGAGAACTAGATTTATTTTTACCGGATACCAGAAATCGGAATTCCGTGCGACTCTGATTCGGACTACTCGCCTGCTGTAAATCTGCGAATTGGCACCAAGAAGGTCTACAAAATACGACTCTCATCAAAAATAGAAAAACAGAATGATGTCCTTAAATGAAGACGTTCGAAATGAGAAGCATTATAAACATATTCATGAAAAAATCAACAAAAGTTGTTTTATAATAACAGTATACATTTGAATTTGGAAGAAAACAAAACTACAGTAGTGTGAAGCTATTTAGCTTGAAATAGTTCATAAAATGTCCGAATCTTTCATTTATGAATTGTTTTTCGACGTTTCAGGTATCATCTTCAAAAAGTATATGCTTTTTGAAAAAAGAACACAATGTTAATATTTATGATTAGGAGGTTTCAACCCGAGTGAAAAATGACTTTTTAGTTCATATTTTCAAAAAATTTTGATTCTCAAATTGTACTTGATCACTGGTCGGTTGAATAGTGGTTTAATTGGGAAAAAAATTCAACAGGAAAATCAATTTGAACACACAAACATTCAGCACTTTTCAATCAAAACAAATCGGAATGATAAAAGACGTCAAAAAGAGCATTCAATGATGATGATGATGATGCGCGAAAAACGAAATGAGCAAATAATCATTTTTCTTGACTGATTATTATTCTTGTGAAACAAAAGTGTTGCAATTTGACATTCGAGACTTTCGTGACATCCAATATAACACTTGAGAAAAGTGCGAGCGGCAGCAAAAAAAACGATTTCGCAGAAAAAAGTTTGCGAGAATTATCAAGGCTCAAAAATACAGAGCTTGGATCCTATTTGGTTTGTTCTTTGGGTCAAAAAGAAACCTGATCTTGTTCAGTACGAAAATAATAAAAAAAAACGATGAAAAAAGGTGTTATTTATTTTTCTCACATATTTATTTTTTTCTTGTTGTTATTGTTACTATTACACAAACGTCAAAAATGCTCATTTCTTAGAAACTCAAAAACAATAAATAGTACACATTTATAAAAATTCGAAAAACTATCAAAAATGGAAAAGAATCTGGTAATAAAAAGAAGTACCATTTGGATTACTGTAGTGAGTTGTTGCAGGAACCTGTATCATCTCAAGAGTTGCTGAAAGCGTTAAACCTTGTGAAAGATGGACAATATGATGAGCAAAAAATTGCGGGAAACTCGAAATGGAATACGCTACGGTTCTATTTGTTTGTTGTTGTTTTATCATTAATACTTTGTTATTCGTTTGCACTTATTAATCGTGAGTCGTTTTGCAATGCGATGAAAACTGAGGATGATGAATATTTTGTTCCGTAGACTTTTAAACTCGAATTTAATCTAATAAGTGATAAAAATAAATAATTGTTCATATTTTGCTCCTTACGCTCTTTAGAGGGTAACCGAAAAGATTATTCTGCTGGATGTGATCGAAACACACTGTTAAAAAACACACACTCGTGGGCTACAGTACCTAGAAATTATGTTTTCCATGGTTTTTGCAACGTTTGTAGCACGAGGGCCCGAGAACCCGGCCCGAAAATCACGGGCCAGGTCAGGCCAAGGCGCGCCTTTAAAGCTCGGCCAGACCCGGCTCGACTTCTAAACGTCAGTTTTTCAGAGAGATGATGAAGAGAGGTGTATAATTTTTTTTGAAAAGATTGTGGGCGCCACTCTTGTTCTTCTAGAAAAAGTATTATTCGTTTATGTAAGTACTAACAACGCTTTCGGGGCTTCAGTTCATTCAGACTTCTAGGAAAGCCCAAGTCGTTGCTCACAAGGGAAGTTCAACTTGTACCCATTTCAACTTTTGGCGATATCTCGAGATGTTTTAATGCTGACTGAATCGGACATGCTTTTATTAAAGGTGGACTGCGATATATCTGAGAAAGACGGTGTGCAATGTTGCGTCATTTATAGTGTAGTGAAATTCTTCGAAAATGTGTGTACTTTTTTGAATTTATAATGGTTCGATAGAGCGCACATGGTCGTGAAGACGGAAAGGCGGAATTGCTTGTGTTTGTTTTTTTCCTGCTCAGTAACTCGCTGTGTAGCTTCACGGGCGAAACTCCGGAACCATGCGAGGACAACAGTCTAGCTACGCCAGGAACCACTGTGTAGCTACCCAAAAATGTCTTCCCCATTATGTCTCACACAATGCGTACAATGTGTGGAGCTACAGTGGAGCTCCGCAAAACTCGAGAATTGTGCGGAGCTACACTGGTGTCCTCGACTCTTTCCCGTTTGCTGAAATTTCCGTAGTTTCGCCCGTGGAGCTACGCACCGAGTTACTGAGTGGCACTGTATCAAATTTTTTGCGTTTTTTTGGTTTTCGCATCATTTTTCAGGGGCACACAAACTATATTATAGACGAAACACTCAATTATCTCGCAGTCCACCTTTAATTCAAAATTTCATCTTTTTTGCAAGGGATATTTTCCATTGTTTTCGTGAATCGACAATTTCTATATTCTGTTTTCATCAACTCTGAAGCACACATTCCGTCACCCGTTAGATCTAAGTATTTCCTGCGTGATCGCACAACAAGGTTTTGTGCATTTAGGCGTCACCGTGTTTGCACTATTGTGTTTTTGTTTTTGAAAAAATATTTTTTTGTTTTTTTTTTGTTGCAAATCGCAAAATCAACTAAAGAGACATTTTAGAGAATGGATGATAATGAGCCATCTACTTCAAATGGCGATGTCAAGGAGAATGAAGAAATTGTACAATTATGGCGACATTTGGATGAAACACTCGAAAATAAAGCGAAGTCGATGAATTTGACGTCATTAAATGTGAAATCTATTTTACATGTAAGTTTTTTGTTTATGAGTTTCTTATCAAAATTAGTATTTAGCATCTTATTAAATACCCGAATGCTGTAGATATTATGATGGGTATACGTGCTGAAACTGATGTACCGAATGTAAGATTGACAAGATCATCACAAAGAAAATCGGCGAATGATTCTCAACAAGACGACAAAATGTCAATTTTATGCGCACCGAAAACATTTTTAGATTTGAACTTTGATGATAATGATGAGTTTGATGAAGATTATGCTGATGAAAGAGATAGCAATATCGAAGAAGATGAAGAAGATGAGGAAGATGAAGAAGAAGAAGAAGAAGAGGAGGAGGAGGAGGGAGAAGAATATGAAGAATGTAATCTATTGGATCCATATGAGAGTCTAGATCTAGAAGACGAAGCTAAGGCGATGAATTCTCGTGAAAATTTGAACGATTCACTCATCCGTGCCGACTTTTACAATATTCCCGGGTTAGACAATAGCTACGACGAGAAAATGAAAAATCCCGAATATCGTGATTTTTTAAATGCCGTTCGCAATGAAAACGTAGAGAGTGTTGTCGAGGACGACACAGATGATGAAGATTATGATGTTCAAATTGATGACGCAGATTTAGCGCTAGATGTAGAAGATTGGTATGAAACTAGACATGATCGAGCCGCTCAAATTCCGCGATATGAAGTTGAACGGCTTATGATGGATACAATATTAGCTGAAAAGGAGATACCATTGCCAAAAGAAGTTGTGATATGTGAACAAGAATATGTTGATGTAAAGAAAACATTGAAACAAAAAGATGCTGAAGTTGCCGAACGAGTAAAAAAATGTCAACCCACCACAAGTTGTTCGTTGTTTGTGAAAAATGTGACATTTCGAGACACTGAACTTGACACACTAAAAATTCAGCTAGAGCAACACGTTCAACTTCTAACGCAAACCGTTGTTACGTGCTATCACGAAAAATCTTTGTTCAACTTGAAAAATCAGGCACAATTCATGATTGTAAGTTTGAAATAGGTCTTCGTATTTATAAAACAAATCTTTTTAAGAACGAATTGGATCAAAAATATTTTGACGCCGGAGAAAATCCGTTTTCAATATACAATATCTCAAATTTAGCTGGTTCGATCGAAAGTTGCCACGACATTATTAACATGGAAGAAGTTGGTCCGAAATACGTCAAATGGGCTGAGAATACAGATGGTTTGTCGTTTTATTCAGGGGAGCTCGAAACGGGCCTTCAGGGAAGCTCAAAATAAAGTACATTCAGACACAAATCACTCACGTTTCAGAAGCATAGGAGTGTAGAACTTTTTTTTGACCAGCCCGTTTTCCAGCCCTCATGCTTTGCTCTCACCTCTGGTTTTATTGAAAACATTCGAGATTCTCGATTGTATTTTTTTTTGCAGGAGTTGCTGGTTTTTCTCCTCGTCCTGAAGCGATATCGGTTCTTGCAAGAAGTTCGGCAATCAAATATCCCCATCTTCTTCCCAAAATTCAACCATTCAAACAAGACAAATATATACCTTTTCTAAAATCCGAAGATGTTATGCTTGCTTTGGGTCTTCTTCAATTTGTTCATTTACCAAGGAAAGCTGACAAATTCTTCACAATTGATAGGTAATTTTCATAAATAATTATTTCGAATATGTATGTATGTCTGGTGTTTATAGATACACTGCGATTCATAATCATTGCTTACCGTCTCGAAATGCGCTCAATATTCGAAATCGAATGAAAACAGTGAGAAGTTGTGGTGAAAAAGGGTCCCCTCTTCATCAAATAATCATCAAAGCTGAACAAGGCATCTCGTTGATGGATTTTGCACCGACGGAAAATGTTGTTCTAAAAGGATCCATCGAAAATTGGCCAAGCGAATATCAGCCAAACTGGTATAAAAAGTTCATAACTGTCTTCAAAGTTATCAAAAACCAGGTTCTTCATATAGTTGATAGCCAGTTCAAGGTTCTTGTCATGCCAACGAATAAAAATGGGAACGCTTTGGAAGCAACGACGATACAAGTTAGGTCGATGGATGAATCACAATATTATTTGGAGAGAGGATATACGGTTACGATTTCAAAAGTGCCGGAAAACGAACCTCAACAAGTTTGTGCCCCTGAACCACTTGTATCTGATGTAGGAGATTGCTTCGTTGGAACTATCGAAGACCCGGAAAGTTCTAAAACAACGTCGAGAATGTCGTTTGTTCGACCGAAAACTCCAACACTTGGCGATGGAGAGGACAGTCAGTTCACAGTCAATAGTGATATTGATTTTTCCAATTTTGCAATGAGAAACGAAGAAGAAGAAGAAGAAAAGTTACCAGAAACATCAACAGCTTCCACTTTCAATGTTAATAATAATAATAATAATTTGGTGAGTTACATTTTATTTGTGAAAAAAGGAAAACTATTTCAAAGCGAAATTCCAAAAAGTTCACCTTTCACAAGAATGTACCGAAAATTCTCAACATAAATTTTGCCACTATAAATTATGACCAAAAAACGTCTAAATTTGAAAAAACATAGTACTTTTTAATTTTTCGGGACGAGGCCCAGACACATCATCAGAAAATGTCATGGTGCTTTTATACTTGTGACAGGTATGATTAAAAACATAATTATGTCTGTTTTTTCCGGTGCAGGATTTGTAGTACCCAAAAAATCAACAAACTTTTGAAGAAAAAATTGAATCAGCCCAAACGACGGATGATGAGAGCAACATTTTTTCGAGTTTTTTTTTCTAAATTTTGACAGTTTTTGATAGAGTCACTAACTTTCCCGAAGTGGTAATGCACCCTTTTATTATTTATCTTGAAAGAACATTTCTAGAAACGTCGTAAGATTGAAAATTTATCTCAACGAGAAGCAGACGAGGATCCAAATAGAAAATGGAGAAAACGATCGCGAGTTCAGAAAGAACAAATGGGAAAAATCGGAATGGATGATCAGAATCAGCGAAATGCGATGAAAGTTCGAATTGCTCGAAAAATAATCGAAGATGTTAAAAAACGATTGTTTATGCACCAAGAGAAGTACTCAAAGTTTTTGAGAATCATGAAGGATAAATCGATTTATGAAAATGAGGTAGATTTTTTTAAATCTCATAACACAATAGCAGGCTTGAGTGGAACCGACACTTCGGAACTTTCGGATTCGAAATTATTTTCCGAAAAAAAAAACGGTCTCGGCATTTTTTCCGGCATTTTTCGAAAACCCGGAAATTTCGGAATCTTTCAGCCAAACATCCAAAACCATGAAAATTTGGTTTTTGTCAGAATATAGAATAATTTATCTTTTTTTGGTATTTCGTTTTAGGTGCGAAATGTTATCTTTG
Organism: Caenorhabditis sp. 8 KK-2011; assembly: GCA_963572245.1. Taxonomy (NCBI): domain Eukaryota; kingdom Metazoa; phylum Nematoda; class Chromadorea; order Rhabditida; family Rhabditidae; genus Caenorhabditis; species Caenorhabditis sp. 8 KK-2011. Next base: position 4,525,101 of record OY751549.1, read on the forward strand.
TTGAATTTTTCGCTGGAAATAAAAAAAGTCAAATGAAAGTCATGTTTGCGTGTTTCCGATTTACCGAAACATTTTTGATAAAAATTAAGGAAAAGTTTCGAAAATAATTCCGGAAACCATTTTCGACATGAAAAAGTTCCGAAAGCTGTCGGAAATTTCCGGTTTCGGTTTCGCCCAAGCATTATTATTGTTAGCACAAATAGAACCACATATTAAATTGATCCCTTCCATCATGCGAATTTGGAATTTTTTTTATTTTTAGAGAGTGACTGAACTTATCGAAATCTTTCAAACAATGCCAGATCTCATGCATCTTGTTCTCATGTTCACACCTGTTGAGCATCTCCCCGATGAGATTCTCTCAAGTCCACTACGACGGGCCTATAAAGAAGGAATTGAAATGATAATTGATATCAGTGCGTATCTCACATCAGCAAGAATAAAATCGCCAACAGTTCGACAACAATTCAAACTCATCTCTAAACTTGCGGAGAAAAAACTTCCGAGTTCTGAGGCGGTTGACAAGCTTTATACCTTATTAGGAAATGAACGACCATTATGGGAAAGACTTGAGAAATACTTTGATCTATTGCCGTATAACGAGAAGTGAGTGACCACATCCAATTTTGTTTCGGAAATTTAAAAGTTCGGCCTAAAAATCCAGAGCCGATTATCAAATTCATTGAAAAAAAAAGTTGTTAACTTTTTTTACAATTGATGTTCAATCACACTCGATAGAGTGTGACAAAATTTTTTTCACTGTGAAAAAAATGGAAAATATGAATCTCTCTTACCAAGAGACTGTCGACCCCGCCCATTTTTCTCACCCACGCCGTGTACGAAAAGAGGGCGGAGTCGACAGTCAATGTGCCTTCGTGTGTTCATTCATTCATTCACTATTCACTTTTTTCTCAGTTTTCTAATATTGTTTTCTTTCTTCCTTGTCTCGTTCCTTTTTTTCTTGTTTTTTTTTTGTATTGTCCTTGCACTCATCATCGGATGGTACGGTTTTCTTCAATTTCACACCATAAATTACATTGTCCCCTTTCTTACATTTTTCAGTCTTTCGAAGAGCAGCTTTTTCTAACTTATACTCCCTCGCCTTTTCCCATAAGTCAAAAGTTGTACCCCTGTGGTCATTTGGTTCCCAAGTATGTGTCGTTGTGAAAAAATAAAATTTTCTGTCAAGGTATTATCAAATTGAAAATAAATGGCAAAAATTAAATAAAATTTGAGAGCCGTGAAGAACATTCGCTGAGAAAGATATGTTTTCAGACGCGTCGCGTGTCTTTTTTCTCTGCCGTCTCTTATAAAACTGCACGCAACGCGGCGCAGCGCATGTAAAAACATAATTTTCTCAGCGAAAATTGTTGCCGTCTCTCGTTTTCCGATTTACTCTTTGCCATCTATTTCCAATTTGAATAATACGCGTACCTTTTTTTCAGGTCTGAACCAGAAGATTTTGAGTTCATCGATCTCACCGATAAGAAAACGGCTCACGACTTCGATGTGGAATATATAGACGACTTGTGCACTGTCACTGAATCAAATTTACCATTAACACCGACCGACATGGAAATTGTTGCTGGTGAAAACGCAACGACGACGACAGGGACAACATCCACATCCACATCTACTCCGATGGTGATACCCGAGTTGAACTCTTTATGTTGTCGATCGGGTCAATTGATGGCATCAACAGAGAAGGGAGTGATCGCGGTTGAAGTTCGTGAATTTGTGCCCAATCTTAAAGAAGAACATGTAAGTGAATTTTTGAAGCAAAAATGGCGCAACATAAACATCGTCGTCCGCGCTGCGTGCCGCAACGCAGACATGCTTCGCGACCGACGATACTCAGAAATTAATTTCTCGTGTTTATCAAAATCTCAATATTGAAGACTTCAACTTTCGATTTGTGAAATTCAACAATTGAAAAAGTACTTTGTGAGGTCGAAAAAAAAAGAAAAAAACTGTTTTTGAATTCGTTCTCAGGACGATTGGCGGCCGCAAACACCGTTTGGTTGTGTGTGGGGGTACAGTAACCCACGGCAAAAAAGTTTTTGTTTTTTTTCAAACGTTTTTGGTTTTTTGAACCACATGCATCGAAATTTGAAGTTTTCAATTTTGAGATTTTTTTGAACTCGAAAAAACTATTTCTGAGTGATAGGGTGTCTTTAATTTTTGTTTGATTTTGCGACCTGTTTGCAAGTTGATACTTCATTTGGGCCAAAATTTTAGATTCTAATTTCAAAAATACTTTTTCAGCACTGGTCAAAAGAAGTCGATATGATTTTATTAGAGGCCTACAATCAAGCACTCGAAGTCAAACCTCGCAATCCAATCGATCATGTCGCCTCAACCGTTTCCATTCAGAGTGTTGATCAGAAAACTGTTAAAAACAGATTGAAATATTTATTGAGTATTATGACTGGTTAAATACACTGTTATCGTCCCAGCTGATTGTTGTTGTTGTTGTTGGTTCATGATTTGACCCGGTGGGTAGAATTGGGGTGGTTGGGAAGGAGGAACAGTCAAATGGGAAACGTTGGAAGTGGGTGGGAGTTTGTGGGTTGTTGTGTTGATTGTGGCGGAGTTGTTGTTTGTTCTGAAAGTTTTGAAACAATGAAGGGGATATTAGGCCGATATTTGAACTGACACTTTGAGATCTGGAATGAGAGCAAGGAAGGCGATGAGCACACAAATCGGAGCCAACTCGAATGATTTGTAGCGATATGTACTCATAAGAATGTAGGCTACAAAAATGTCCCTCCAAATATACAATACTCTTATTGACTTACACGTTGGAAAAACTTGTGAGACCCCGATGATCATATAAATTAGATCCATTGTTGTCAGGGCCGCATTGAAGATGAGTGGAGGAGATGAAAGGGTTAGGAAGATGAGCATGTTGCATTTCTTACACGATCGAACAATTTTGAGAATCAGAATAAGAATCATTGGAATGTACAATGATTCGTAGATGTAGAACGGGATGTTGTGGAGAATAGTGTTGAAGTTGACATTGAGAACAGAGAGAATTAAAGAGAAGAAGAGTGTGAGGTAGAAGTGATTGCTGAGTTGAGGATATTTCAGGTAAAAGTTTGAACGGATTTTTTGTTGTTAAAAACTTTAGCATCAGAAGGTTTTTCAAGTCAGAAACTTGGCTGACTTTTTTTTCGACTTTTTGGGAACCCACTCAGTGAGAAACAGACCGACCTATTGGTCCGTAAAAAGCCCAAATACGACATTTCTGGTTTTCAGTCCTAGTTTCAAGAGTCCGATCGTAATTTGGCCAATAATTAAACTTCAACTCACTGTTGTCCATTCTGATCTCGAACATAAAAAATGACAGACGAGGTGAATTGTAGATAGAACGTATAGTGAAGAGTTGTTTCGATGCTACCTGCGATGAACAAAAACGTATAGGACGGATAAGGGATGAGGAGAAGAATAATGACTTGAGTTATCCGGAATACTGTATTCACCAAGATCTTTGTCGATGTTATATTGATGAGACTCTGTAGAAAATGAGGAAATCGCCATAGTTACAGTAATTTGGTGCTGTTTTTTCAGCTGTTTCGCATGAAAATCAGAAGAGTTTATTGTGAAATTTTGAGGTTTAATCGTTGGGTACTTTGTTTAATTGAACTTGGAATCGTTGTAGAGTACTGTTTAAGTTATTATCAATAGAGCAGCCTTGCATACGTAGTAAAATTTGGAATTTTTTGAAAAACAGGCAAATTTTCTTCTAAAAACATGTTTTGCAACATTTTTTGTCTATTTACATCATCAAAGGAATTTTTTCTCGACATGAAATTTGCCCATTTTCATAACTTTTGTACAAACCTTGGCCGACGATTGTGAATCTGAACAACTGCAGAAAACGGACCAACCAAAAGCAAATAAACAAGTTGCTCCCAAAAACATCAGATCGACAATCTGTGTTCCTTGAAACATATAAACCCTTGGTTGATTCGTATAAAATGTGTTATACGGTAAAGTTGGCGATAACGCCAACGTGAAATTTGTCCAGTCGAACGACATGGAAAATAATCGAAAATATGAGGAGAATAAGTTTATTTAGGCGGGGATGGACAGGTGAAAAATGTGTGTTTTTTTTCAGATAAGTCACACGATTTCAAACAGAAAGGGCATAAATAGCTACTACGGTCAAACATTACACGTTATTCGAAAACACTAGATAGAGATAGATATTGATTTGTTGATCGGACCCGTTTCCCAAACTACAGTACTTTGTTCAGGGTTTGACGTGAAACTCTTCAATGAGTTGACTTCTCATTTCGTATTGATTTGTTATGCAGAGAAGAAAGAGCCAGTTGTCAATTTGATTCGAGATTTGCTGAAAAAAAAATTCATTGAGTGCGCGAAATTGTTTTTCCGGGCCGGCCCGAGATTTGTTCAGAACAGAAAATTCGCACCACATCTATGATGTATTGCGAAAAACACTGTTTCAGATAGTGAAATGTAGTCAAAATTGGAGCCCAACTTCCGACTTTCGCGTTTTTTGCCAAGAGTACTATAGTTGAATGACCCGGCGACTCGCTCAGAGTATTTGGTTATTCTTAAAGTATTCGTTTTTCTGTGGGCGAAAAAAAAGTCTAAAACAAAGTATAGCAAAAGCTAAAACACAAAAAAATAAAACATTAGATTAAAAAAACCTAATCAAGCAGTAGAGACTACTCTAATCTGTTACTGAATTCATTCGTTGAAAATTTGTTTAAAAAGAAGATGACAAATCAAAAACACTGACGATCTCGCAACGACCTCGTTTTCAGTTCATTTGCCGAGCTCGCATCGAACTCGTAAAGACCTCGTTTTTTCATCCGTTTTTTTTCGAGCTCGTTGAGAGATCTCAACGATGTAGTTTTTAAATGACCTCTCCACGACCTCCACAATGATTATCTGAGTCAATGTTTTATTTTTCGTTTTTTTGATGTTGCCTAACTTTCGTTGCTTATGTTTTTGGACAGTTTTTTTTAACCCACATATGTCTTCAAATGGCGAATATTTGGAACTTAACCGAATACTCTTGACAAGTCGCCGGGTCATTTAAATGGGCTCATTCCGAGTTAGAAATGTGTTTCCATATGTCGAACAAGAGCTATTAATTTTGTTTAAAGAAAATTTTTGCAAATCGATAACATACCCGCACGGAAGTGAGGATTTGCAGAAGTTGGATGAGCCTCTCGATACATTCATCATCCGAATATTGTTTCTTCAAATACAATCTCAACAAATTATAATATTTCCTTTTGTACTCTGGTTTGTCATCAAATAACAATATCAATTTGAGTATGACCATCTCCTCAAGTTTCAACTCGATCCTTTCCATTGGCTCAACAATCTCCGAACATGATCGAATGAAAAGTTCAAAATCTATGACAATTGTGGAAGTGTTCATCAACCGAAAACATGTGACAAGAGTCATAATGGATATCATTCGATTCTTGAGAATTGTCTCAATTTCGCGAACATTCAAACTCATCAAATCGTCAATAGCCGACGCCCATTCGAGAAAATGTGACGTGTTGCGACACCAGAACCATTTCAAATTATCGGCGAGACTTTCGCCGAAAAACTTTGAACTGATATATTGCATTGGAACGGGTTCGCAAATTTGTTGAGGCAGATTAAGCGAATCGGAAAAACTGAGATTCGCGTTGAATTTACGTTTGAATCGATGCGCGAATGGCATTGCTGATTGATTCTCTTTGCTCTTCTCTAAATTTATCAATCGTTGAATTTGAATTTCGACAGAGGTCACTGATGATTTCGAAAATATTGTTGAAATGAATATAGAAGTGGGTGGAATGATCGAAAGTTTAGCACAAAGCTCATTCTCTTCTTGAACATTGTTAGTGTTTTTTTGTTCAGTGCTTCGAAGAAGTAGAAGTTTTCCGACATCTGAGAAATGTTCAATTTGTGAGATGACTTTCTTACCCGCTGAACTAACTTTCTCTCTGCATTCCAGCTTTCAAACAAGAAGCGAATCGACATCCCTGACATTTTCCCCCTTTTTTCTGCCCGTCAAGATAACATAATCCTCCTTTTCGACATGAATAGTTTCGGTCCTCACGAACCGAACGACTGAAAAAGATTTTGCAACCTGCGCATACCGTACCGCCGTAATGATATGTGGCTCCTTCGCGATGACACACTCGACAAAGTTGTGATCGATTCTGCAAGAGGAATATTGATTCAAAATTTGAACCTGGAGTTCGCATTTAAAGATCTGTGCAAATCCTGAATGAGCCCCCTGAATAAGGTCCGACCCTATTAAATGGGGCCCAAAATACAAGTCCCTAAATAGGGCCCAGTGATACCAGAAAGTTAACTGAATAGGGTCCAATATGAGAAAAGGGGCAGACCTCATTTTTGAACACAATTTCCCTGAATGAGCTACAAAAAGAAGACACAAACTACAATCGATTTTTTAATCCTTATCATCCTTGATAGGGTCCAAAAAAGTGGCTGAATTTGGCGAAAAAACCGTGCTTAGTCTATTTTTTCATTCTGGTGTCCCATTATTGGACCCTGTCAGGAAAATTCTGGCAGAGTTGCAGCTGCGCAGCCTCTAATCAGTCTATTTTTTCTAGCTGATAAGCAATATTTCAGCCGAGCCGTTTTTTGCTTCAGTAATCAGCCATTTCTACGCCTTGTCTCAGGTGCAAAAACGGCTGATCAGCCTTTACGCGAATCAGCGAAAAAAAACCCCGGCTAAGCTTTTCGCGAAATTTTCGCCACGGTTTTCCTGACAAGCTAATCAGGAAAATTCAGACCCAGCTCTTTTTTTGTGCCGAAAGCGCGACATTTCGCGAAACCACATGCATGAAAATCCAACGAAAAGGAGGAAGAAGCAATATTTTGTCTTACTGTATGGTGGCTTCCGACTAGACATAGTTTTTGTTTTTTTTTTGTTATTTTTCTCCGTAATTTTCTAACACAATTAAACAGCTGAACCCCAAAAAACTAATCAACATGGCGTGTGTAGTTATCCTCTCGAGACACGTGATGTTTGCTCAAAAAAATCTAGTTTTTCTCTCTCTAAAAATCATGCTTATTCAAAAAAACTTTGATGAATACATGATAATAGCTCATGTTTATTCTGATACCTCGGCCAATTCTCCAACAATCGGCAATCTTTGCACTTCCTCCTCTTCCTCCTCCTCTTCTTCTTCTTCATAATCTTCTTTTTGCTCATATTCCATTTTGACCGATGTACAAGCTTTGTCATAGTTGATACCTCCAAATGGTACAGAATATTTCAGTTTTGACACCATCTCAAATAACTATAATTATTATTTTGATACAAAAAAGTAAAAGAAAAAAAACCTCAAGAAAAAAGTAAATGTTCAGTTACTATGGATACTAATTAAACTGATCTTCGACGAACGAAAAATGAAGCTAAAAATGGAAACAAAACACACATAACATCATTGCGACTCGGATCGCAAAATATACATGCAAAACATCAACAAAAAAAAAACAGTATGAACAAATGGTTGGATTCAACTTGAGAAAAATCAATATTTTTCAATTTACAGTAATCTAACTTCGAGCAGAAACAAAGAGTCAAAACACTAACGAAGTTGAAGTGAAGAGGTGGTCTTTAGAGACTTGATAGGTACGGTAGGTTTTGAAGGCACGTGAAAAAAACCGAGAGAGAAAACAGAGATCAAGAAGAAAAGAGAAAATTACACATTTTTTCGGACGTATGACAGTCCGAGTCTGACTTATTTCTTAATTTTCTTACAGGAAAAATCTCATACCGCGCGACCTAAGAGAAAAAATGGAATCGATGAGAGTTTTTCGCTCGAGAGACACCGAGAAACAGGAAAAAATAAATTCACAGTGAAAAATATCATATGAGAACGGTCTCCTTCCATTGGAAATGCAGACATAAACCACACACAAAACATAGCGCCTCGCGTATCTCGTGCTGCTGTCGGCTACACTGTTGAATGACCTCTCGGAAAAATTAAAGCCATAAATTTAAAGAGAGCGAAAGCGCTCTAATGATAATTATTTTTGAGAACTCTCATCGATTCTCTTCTTGGGGGCGGTATACCTTTTTTAAATATAAAGTTTGAGTTCCCGCTGTCGAAAAAAAACCCCATCAGGCATAAAAATTGTTAGTATTTTCGCACAGGGTTCCGAATTTAGTAGAGTACTGGTGCTTTTGGAACCAGAACTTTGAATCGGGCGCTTTAGAACAGCTCTAGAACCAAGTAGTACATTGATTGGTACAGCTCTAGCTCTAGATCTTTTGGGTAGTTCTGAAACAGTACTAGAGCAGCACTTTTTTCTGGTTCAGTACTGTTCTAGAGCTGTACCAATCAATGTACTACTTGGTTCTAGAGCTGTTCAGTACAGAACTAGTTCTTGTTTACAGTACAAGTACTGCTTATAACTGGTTAGTGTGCGCACTAGATCCGGAACTTTGTTTTCGCACCACTTTTTGAGCCAAAAATATTGTTTGTCAAGTCCCTCATTCTAGCTAGCACTCCCTTCCAGAGCTGTCCTTCTGGGCCCCCGCCTGAGAAAGGTGGTGTTCAGTATTGAGAAAAATGACGAGAAAAATCAAACTTTTTCAACAGAAACGGATATGGGAACATAATAGAAGGCCTTATTTGGTGAATAAAACCAATTTTGTTTCTGAATGGGCTTCCTTTTCAATATCTGTGAAGTTCGAATTTTCAAGATGGGGACCAGAACGACAGCCCTTCTCCTTTTCTAGGATGCGGCTACTTCGTGAAATTTCCTCGTTTACCGTCAATTGCGGCACTGGCGGCGCAGATCTGTGGCAAGTGCCGCATTCTGTACGGTTTTCCCCGACCCGATTTACCGGTCTGCCGGGGGCCGAACATTTCTTGTGTCCTGTTTCTTGGCTTTTAAGCAAGAAACAAAAGTAGAAATTTCGGATGATCTTTGCGATAGAGTTCTTCGGGTTTTCGTCGTTCGTCATTCATGAAATATTCGAAGACGCCATCTGAAAACTATGCAAACATTGCTAGAAGTAGTGTGGTTTAAGGCTTTTCACACAAAAACTTCTAAACTTTTAAAGTTTTTTTAGTTTCTCGAGTCGGCAGAGCAAGTGCGCTCTAATTAATGAAATATTTTTTTTCTAAAAATTCACAGTGTGTATTTTTGAATCTCAATATTTTGAATTTCAATATAAATATTTTGAATTTCAATATAAATACTTTCCCACATTTTTTAGATCAGACACATTTTTGTGGATGTGGCCTAAACCGGAAAAATATAATTGAAAAATGAGAAATTTAGAAAAAAAGTCACGAAAATTAATTTGACCTACTACGAAAAATTTTCAAAAACATGGAGACCTAATAATTTAGCTACTCAAACTGTGAAAATTCCGAAAATATTTGGGCATAGCTTCCGCAAGCTCTGGGTGAGCCTGCCAGGATCCGAAAATCATGAGCCAGTCATTTTTGAAATTCACAAGGTAAGTGGGTTTTCGATTAAAATTCAAAACACCTGCCTGCTTTCGAACGGTGTTCAGATTGTTTCAAATCGTTTTCCTTCGCGTCGATATTGAGAAATCGAGTTCAGGTTCACGAAGTTGTAGTTGAGGGATACTGAATCGGCAAGGCTGGATGGAAAATGATGCATTGTCAAAACATTCCAGTCCAATTTCGATATGAATTTTCTAAACTTTAAAAATTTACAGATTCCCACAAATTACTCCTTGTCACTCAGAAATGCATTAATGCGACATGAAAAAAAGCAAACAAAATATTTGACTTCCCTCGTGAACAACACACAGTTCAATAGAGCGAGGATGCCCTCTTCATTTGTATTTTTACGCGGTATAGTTTTTTTTTTCTGAGTGGCAAGTAGTTTTTAAAATAAAGAGTTTTACCTGTTTTCAGATGTTTGAACGGTGTTTAGAAGTTCAAGCAAACGAAAAACACGATTCTGCTGAACATTGTCACAGAAATGATAAGCTGAAAATTGAAAATATTTGAAGAACTTAGAAATTTAAAAATTTACGCTGACAAATTTCCTTCGTCCGGAAGTCGTTGTTCGAGCAAGATGAATCAAAAAATGGTGAATCGATAAGTCTGGAAAATGATGATTTGTCAAAAGATCACAGAAAACTGTTCCAGAATGATTTTGATGTTTCCGCAATCCTTAGAATAAGTGCCAAGCCCTATTATCAATACCTTTCTTCATCGCTTTCTGGCCTGTTCCAAAAGGATGTAAACATCCTCACTCGATCTCCGTCAAGAGATCAAATGAAGCCGGACTCAGACTCTGGTAGACGGTACTCACTCAGAAAGGTATTCGACACAACAATTCACTGGATTTTGGAGAAAACAAAAAATGCTCGGAATATTAAAAAGAAACTTATCTTGAAAAATGTACACGTTGAGATATTGGCGATTCCGAACCTGGCCTCACACTTTGGCACACATTGAAAAAATTAGAATGAATATTGAATCAAAATAAGAAACGTGTCACGTGGACACGTGGAAATGATTTATTGTTGTGTCTAGAAGAGTAAGGTCACGTTTTTATTATTCGAATAATTTGTGTTTTTTTCAGGCATGGTAATCGGAAGCGGGCCTTAAATATAACCAGTTTAGTACTCACATATACAAATCATACTTTTCCTAGAAGAGCAGTAGTGTGGTTCACACAACTTTTTTCAATAATGACGTTCAAAAGCCGGGACGGGTCTAGCCGGGCTTTCCCTGACCGAGCTCTCAGGCCCTCGTGCTCTTTAATCTGAACCGCGGGCCAGTCCGACCTAGTCCTCACAACATTTGACCGGAAAACGAGAATAGTCAACCAAAAAAGTAAATTTGAGAAAACAATTATTTTTTATCTTTAAAAATATTTTTCATGATCAGCTCTCTTCTGAATTGAGGCTAATTGGAAGATGTCGTGACGTAATCCAAAGCTATCCCACACATCGGATTATTTCAAAGAAAATTTCAAGTTTCTCCAAAAATCCCTTTCTATAGTACTGTAGTTTTTGAAAAAAAAAACTAAAAACTTTTAAAGTCAAAGGTGATTAAAAATATATACATATTCAGATGGAAATGTCATGGTAACGTTTTTGTCTGATAATCAAAATGGAGAGAAAAAATTAGAGAGACGTAGACATTTTCAAAGGTTTCTATTTTTGGTTTTCAACATTCTGGGTTTATTTCGAGCTCCTTCAAGCATGATGATTTATTGGCAGCTCAACGAACATGATGACTCGAAATTGGGTGTAATAAAATAGATCATCTAGTTTCAGCACACTTTAAGTGGGTTGTAAAACAAATGTGATTAGCTTTTTTTTTGCTTTTGGATTGATTCGAAATATTTGGGATACTGTAGTGAGACACATGCTCATCGAGAAACAAACTGGAACCATTCGTGTTTTATTGCGAAACTTGATTTTGAGTCATCAACTTCCGATTGAGAAATTATGAGCAGCCTCTAGTCGAGATTCTCGATTTTTTAAAATGAAGACTTCTTGGAAGGACCAAAATATAAAACCGGGCCTGGCAAAAAGTTAGAATCTCACGCAGATAATTCGAAAAAACGTGTTGGCACAGAAAGTCGAAACTTAAATTGATGTGAATTAATCACATTGATCACGTGATACCCTCGGATAATTCCAGATTCTTCGGAGAATATAACTATTTTCACGTGGATTCTAACAGTCGGAATTATTCTGGTTCATTTCGAAACGGTAAACTGAACACCTAAAACCTAGATCTGCAAAAATTCCTCAAATTTCAGAAATCCTATACATTTGACAACAACTCTTCGATTACACGTCATTCACCCGGAAATGTTTGAAATTCCGATCCAATCCTACATAGTTACATTGTCTAACTCTCTTGTTCTCACATATTTTTTTATGTGTGTTGTTCAAGATTCTTCTCACCCGTCCAATAAACAACTGTCGTCCGCATTCCTCAAATTCCAAGCTCGAAGATATTTTCGTCCGTCCCATCTGACCCTAGACAAAACAAAAGAAACGCCCCTCTTTTTCAAAATCGAGTTCCAGTTCAGTTCGAAAAACTAGAAACAATTGAGCATGAAGTGTCTTCTTCTATTCTTATTACTTGTTTTGTACATTTCGAGAGTTTACTCTCACACTATTCCACGGGATTTTGAAACTGTTGTCGAGTTGGATATTTATGAAGAAAGACTATATTTAGATGTTGAAGAGAATTCGCCAATTCATTTTGTTGTCACTCCATGCGGTGCACCTGTTTACTATCAACTATTCAGTGTGAATCAAGGTAACACTCATTATTTCAACAGGTCTTCTAAAAAACCCCGCGGAGCTGCGAGTTTTCACTATATTTCATTGCGAGTCTTCTCTCTCAAAAAAGTTCATCGTTTTTCTCTCCACAAGTAACAAATGTGATTTTCTTTGTGTTTATTGGAATGCACAATATTTTCTCACTGAATGATGAATGTTTTGGGTTACAAAACGACAACTTTTTTTCAGATATTAGTGAAGAGGAAGAATCAAATATCTTGGCTGATCATTCGGTTGGTCTTCATCAATCTGATAAATTACAAATTCTAGCTGAAAGAGAGACAACTACAAGAGCAATGGTTTACATTGAGAAAGCGCCAAGAAGTGAGATATTTTTCGGAAAAAAAAGAGTTACTGTAGAAATATCAGCTCTTCACCAAGCCCTACCACGTGATTACTGTAATTTGAAATCTCAGCAGCGAAAATATCCAGAACAAGATTCTTCAAAAATGTGACCAGCATACTTTTTAGACGCGTAGAATCAGATTCTAACGTTAAAATACGCTGAAAATCACTTTTCAGCCGAGTAAACATAACGATGTGTGATCGCATATAAAAAAGCAGAAAAAAAAGAAAGGGAAAGTAGCCAAATATTTTTTGTAGTTTTGTGACATCAATCTATTTTTCTAGAAGTTGTACTAGCCTTGGCAACGCCGGTGGCCGCTTCGGTTCGAGTATTTGTCACTTCGGACATTCGACTACGATCCGAACAATATCCTGAACTACCAAACGATTCGAGACTTGCAATGACATTGGAAACAAATGAAGAGCATCGCGATGAAATGAATCTCAGACTTACATGGAAAATCGCAGAACAAATCAAGAACTCCGACGAATTCGGAAGATATCGTTTCTGCGCAATCGTCTCACAATCACCCATCGAATGGGCGGCACAATGTAATAATTTCGAAAAAAATTTGGAAATCATCAAATGCGTCGCCAAGTCCAACAATTCTATGATAATCGAGAATCTGAGAAGAGAGAAAATGTATCATGTTCACCTATTTTTGCGTGATTATATTGTTCGCACTGCGTCAGAATACGAGAGAACAACAATTCGTATTCCAACAGGAACCATTGTTCGAAAACATAGAGTAAGTACAAAACAAGATAATTATTGGGAAAATGATGAAATTTGCAGCATCTCACAAAAAAGTCAACATCGAGAAACCTATTTCCGGGAAAGTTACAATCAACACAATTGGAAGCCAGAAAAGGATCTTTCAAAAATTATCGATTTGTTGTTCCGGAGAGCAATGATACACAAACAGTGAGTTATTCTAGAAAGAAAGAATGAAAATATAGAAAATTCATATTTCAACTTGCGCGATTATCCATACAAAAGAGGGATTAATTATAATCATTCAGCGAACAGTGTACTTGTTCCGAACAAAAACCTGCTCAATTCTATTCAAAAAAAAACTTTGTCCGGAAATGTCAATTCAAATAATTTTGAGGGTAAAAAATAAGACCATCATTCCTCTGATGTCATTCGTCTTAGAACAGTGTGCTCTCAAAATTGTGAAAAACTATACATTCGAGAAGAAGTTTGATAAACCTTCACACGTTCAGGTTGTCAGCCCTGAAGACTGAAAACAGGAAATCAAATTTTTTTTTTGAAGTTTACTTTTGAAGAATAAAAAAACCCAAGTTTGCAGGAATGTCGTTCTGGGACCCATCTGGCAATAGTGGTATTGAAAATCGAGAAAACTGGCGGGAAAAATCAATTTTTTTTTCACCAGAAAGGCATGGGGAAACATAAGAGAAGGTTATTTGCGGAAGGATTTTTCAAACTTGGCTTCCTTTCCAACATCTGGGAAGCTCAATTTTCCCAGGTGGGGCCCAGAACGACAGCCCTGCCAGTTTGATTCAGCACTAAAATATGAGTACACTGTGAAAAACAGAGAAGAATTTTGACGAGACAAGATGTTAGGATTATATAGAAAATCCTTGATCATTATACCTCAAAAAAATTATTTTTAGTTTTTTTGTTGTTTAGATGCGTCACAAATTCTTTGACCGGGTCAAATTTCAAAACCCCTTATCTTCACCACAACAACACACGTTTCATCTGTTCTTCTCTTTGCAAAATAAAAAAAAATAGTTCTATTATTTCACACATTTGTTGCTAAAAATACCTCGACAAAGGTATGCATTGACGTCACATATTGTCAAACGAACAGTTGTTCTCGTACTCGACACATTTTTTTTTCAGGCAATGATGATTGTACATTCATGTAATGGATTGGTTCGTATCAACATTTATAGAAATGGGAACATTTTGAGAAGAAGTGATCGGTTTTCCGGTTTTCGGCGATTTGTTGTTACGAATCTGAAGGGCGGTGTTCTCAAATTTCAAATTGTTAATGATGATGATGAAACTCCAAAGGTTTGTTGATTCAAAACTTCAGAAAAAAAATTGAAGTAAAACAAAAAACCAAAAATGTTTCCTAGAAAAAAAACAAAACAATTTTTTCGTGGGTTACTGTACCCGTACAAACACACAAACAGTGTTTGCGGGCGCCAATCTTCCGGGGAATGAACCCAAAAACTGTTTTTTTCTTTTTTTCTCGATTTTCGAATCTCTCACATCGAAAGTTGAAGTCATCAAGATTGAGTTTTTTGATAAACACGATAAATTTATTTCCGAGTGACAAGGTGTCTTTAACTTGTGGCTGAAACCAACTTCCAACTCAGCCATTTCCGGGACGAGTTACTTGCGCAAAAAAATACCACAAGACATTTTGAATGTATGAAATGGTGTAACTTTTGCAGACAGTCCGTGTTTGGGCCAGCACTGATCTTTCGACATCGCCTTACCCAAACTTGCCAGATGACACATCAATCAAACTCGTCGGACGAACTTGTCGATCAGTGTCATTGCAATGGCTCAGAGCTCATGATGACAACGTGAAGTACTGTATATATAAACGAAAAGAACCATCACAATTCATCGAACATCTCGTCAGCCGAGTTGACAATCTTTGCGAGAGCAAATTCGAAATGTCAAATATTGTCGGTTGCTACAAATCGCACACCTCGCCCAAATCACTCATCGAGACCACAATTCACGATCTCGACCCGCACAGTACTTATCGATTCGATCTATTGGCAACGCCTATCAATCGACCAATGTCACAACCATTACCCTATAGAACTATTTGGGTCAAAACTAATTTGTCGTGCTATCATTAGAAACGTATTTAATTCAAGCATCGAAACAATTATCTATTACGAGTACATTTTCTGATTTTGTTATGCGTGTTATTTTAAGATTCTCGGGTTTGCTTTAATAAAATGTTTATGTTATTGAATAGTTTTCACGACCTTCCAGAAGGAAATCGATGATAGTGAGAGAGTGCTCAAAAATAATTATCGTTAGAGCGCATTCGCTCTGTTTACATTTATGGATTTTGAGAATTTTCCGAGAAGTCATCCAATCGTGTAGCCGACATTCGCACGCGATACGCGTGGCGCTATGTTTTGTGTGAAAACCGCTCTTTTGCAAAAAAAAAAAGAGTTTAAAATTATGATTCTCGATCCACTTTGGACCAAACTCAAAATCTCCAAAAAAAAAAAAAAACAGATTCGAAAACAAACCAATTCATTATCGTTTTGTACCCTTCTTTTGATTTTTCGATCGACTTTCTCCTATTCTCGGCATACTCGGCGATTTTGCGAGTCGCGGAGTCGCCGCAGGTAATGCCTTCTTTTCCGCAGTTGACTGATGCTTGCGAGCAGTGTTGTCACTGAAAAAAGATTCGATTTGGCCATTGATAGATCATCTACTCACATGGAAACGGGCCGTTTCTCCATGTTCGATTCTTTGTCACATGATTCTTTCGATGCCGATTTCTTCTCTTTTTGTGGTTTCTCATTTTTAGCCGCCTTCTTTTTCTTTTCCTCTTCCACAATAATTGCAGTCACTTTTGCTGTCAAATCTGCATATTTCTTCAAAAATGCCTCATATTGACTGTCCTTTCTGATATACTTATTTTCGACAAAAACTTGAAGAATACAAATCATCAGAAAAATGTATTGAAGTTGACTTTGAATGGCGCCCAATCGCATTTGTCGCAAACTTTTCATCACTGATTTCAGCTCAATGTTTGGATCGGCTTTGATCATTTCGACACCGAGATGGATTCCGACAAATGTGGCAGTTCGACCAACTCCAGCAGAACAATGAACAACTATCGGATTGTCGTTACACTGCAAAAAAACGAACCTATCCAAAACGTAAAATTCCGAAAACACATAAAAAACATGGTCTCAATTTTGCCCATAAAATTGTCTACTATATATTCCTACATTGTTAATTTCCAAGCTTATTTTTCTGGCTTGTTTTTTTTTCGATTTTGAATAGTTCTAACCTTATCGAGTGCAGTTCGATATAGTTTGATCATTGGACACGGATCAAGCGGTGCAATTTGATCATGCCAATCATGATACCAATAATGATGAACAGTCAGACGAGTATCCTTCTTTTTCACCCTCAATTCAGTATATCTAACCGGTGTCCAAGGTTCAGTCTGTTTTTCGACAACCTTCACTTTATAATCGCCATATTGTTGTTCAGATTCGGACGAGAAATATTTTGCGCACTTTTCCGTATCTTCTACATAACCACAAAGCATCACAATAACTTGACATTTTTCGGTAAATATCATGTGCCAAAAATCGGCAATTGTTGATTTGATGGGCCCTTGTGTTGAAATGAATCGTACCGAATCGGGCATATCCATCCACGATGCGTGAATATAGTCATTCGACGAATCACGATCTTTCAAAACTACCCGATTATCGTCGGCGCACATGATTCCTTTGTACCGGTTTTTATCCATATTCTTCTCGCACACCTTAGCCCCATACTTTTCTGGCTTCCAATCTTTATTGTCTCGATACTCTTGGGTGATTTTTGATATCCTCTGAAAATTCGAAAAAATAAGTAGTCAAAAAGACCTACATTTTCTAGCCAGACTTACCGCATTTTTCAACAAGTTTTTGGTCCATTTCTGACAATTATCTTCGATCTCGTTGAATGATTGTGTTCTCTTCAATGATTTGCTTCTATCGCCCGACTCCTTTGCCTTTTTCTCTTTCCTAATGACCTCGTTACAGCGTTCACTCTAGAAATATATTTAAAACTACCGTACTATTTTCATGTCAAAACCAACCATTTCTTTATGTTTACTCTAAGGATGTTTTTAATCCGTGAGATTTTTTGCTAAAAATACACTAGTCAGAGGACAAACAACCATTTGAAGGGCTAGAAACTGGGGTGTCACGTTTGCGTGAAAATGTCAAAATTTCAAATTTTTGTTTCTTCTTTTTAATTTTTCTACATTTGTAACTTGTCTTTCGAAAAACGGAACTAACTTTGGAGATCTAGTGATTTCTGGTTCGATTTTTCACCAAACTATCGAAATAGTGTCTAGACCAGGTGGGCTGAATCTCGTAGGCGGGGATGATTGTTTTTCACATTGAAAACATATTACTCTTGGGATGTGTGGGAAGAGGTAACTGCCAAAACAAACTGCCATATTTCATTCATTCATTCAGAATCTCAAAACAAAACGTTCCGAAGTTACGGTACTACTGAGTTTTTTTTCTATTTTTATTCATTTTCAAGCGGATGGCTTAGAAATGAAAATATTTTGAATATTTCAACATGATCAACCCGTGCAGATATTTAGACACCAGCAGAGGCGATTGTTTGATTATACACCAATGGTCCGAGAACCCGGCCCGAATATCACGAACCGGGCGGGGCTAACCAAAATCATGTCCGGAAACCAGAGTTACTCCAAATTTCGCAACCAGAATAATGTTCGACCTTATTTTCCAATTTCTCAAAATCTTCATTACAATGAGCTCACTTTGTTTGTTTGTTTAATTAAAATAGTTAATTGAAAGGAAAACTATTGTTTTTCACTATACGTCGGATTTTTTTCTGGAATTCTTTATTTTGAGGTCTGGTTGAAGGCTGTCAGATTTTTGTGTTACTAGAAGTAGTATGGTTCCGAAGTTCAGCTTGGAACAAACCACATTCTGGAAATCTTCAAAGATTTTGATGAAAAGTCCGAGCCGGAAAAAAAGGCTGGAAGGAACTCGAAGATTTTTAGATGGGAAAGTTCTGAACTCAAATTCGAAGCAAAAAAGTTCGAAGAATCCCTTTCCGGATATTGTTTATTTCAAAAAACCATTGACGCATATTCAAATTGTTCCGGAAACTTATAAACCATATTCTGAGGTTTCTCCTAATCTTTTCAGAAGCTCTAAACTTAAGATTTTTGAGATTTGAACTTGTGCAAACCTCTGTACTATGATAATTCGAAAAATGTGCCGCGGTCAAAGACTCATATTTAATCGGAAACAAAAACAAGTTCATTAGGTTTGGGTGTCTTCTGGTAGATCCAGATGAGCGCTTGATTCGATTAATTTTCCAATTCTTCTTCTTTTTTTCTTTTTTCGGCCCCCCTCCCATATTTTTATATGTTTCGTTTTTTTTCTGGACTCATCGACAGAGCGAAAATGCATTGAAATGTTTTGTTTTGTCAACAACTAATTAAAAATTCCTCTTCTTTTTCTTCTTCACAAAATCCTAGATGTTTTTTTGTTACTTACTTCTTCCAGTGAGAAAAAGTATACTAAAATTTTGAATTTTTCCAGATTTTCGCACTTTTCCAATTGCAAAATGGTGAGTTTATGTGTGGTTGTTGTATAATCAAAATCTGGTTTTTTTCGGGGAAAAAAAAGGAAATTAAATTTTTTTATTCGAAAAATTTAATATAAAATTTATCGCCATCATGAATAAAATTATTGAGTTGGCTCTCATTTTTTTCCGCAAAAATTTTTTTTTGGAATATATTCGAGGTCATTATATTTTGGTGAAGCTAATTTTAGAAATGGCAAGTATGATGGTAAGTCAGAAATTTGTAGAGTGTTTCTCCTAGAAAAAAGCAAGTTCGCCCTATTGACAAGTAGGTTGTTATTCTGGTTCTATTTACTAGACATTTGTCTAACCTATGTAAAGAATCACTAATCTATTCTTCCTTCTTTGTTCATATTTTTCTGAGTTCCAAACTCAAAGAAGCGGGTCTAATTTTCTTTTTTTCTGAAGACCGCCGAAATGACCGAATTCTGGAAAATTATATTTCTACACCATCAGGTAAGTTTGTCTATAAACAGATTCCAAAGTCTAAAGGTAGAATAGTTCACGACCATTTAGAACAACAGAAAATTGCAAGTCGCGCCAGACGCGGGGAAGAAAAGGTAAAAGGCTAGAGAACGAGAGGTCGCGGCGAGATATTTTGATAAACGCTGTGGCGCCAAATTTTATAAAGGCCGAGTACGAGTGTTCGTCGCGATAGAATTTTCATAAAGTTTGGCGCCACAGCGTTTATCAAAATATCTCGCCGCGACCTCTCGGTCTCTAGCCTTTTATCTTTTCTTCCCCTCGTCTGGCCCGACTTGCAAAAAAAAGGGTCGTGAGTTATCTATCCGCAGTTCCAAAAAACAAACCAGGCTTACAATGCGGAACCGAAACCGGAAATTTCCGAAATTCCAGAATTTCCGACCATTTTCAGAATTTTTTTGCGTTTGGCTGGAAAGTTCCGAAATTTCCAAAAAAAAAAAAAAAATCCGGAAAAAAAGTCGGAACTTCTTTTTTTCCGAATTTTTTTTCGGGAAATAATTTCGGTTCCGAAAGTTTCTTCGGTTCCGCCCAAGCCTTCTAACTGCCCAAAAAACAACAAGGCCCGGCCTGTTCTGATCCGGCTTTCGAGCTTCCAGGCCACAATCAATTCTGGTTGTTTGATAGTAAAAGCTGAAAAATGGAAAGAAGAAGCGAGAATCTGATGTCAGCCGTATTTCAATCGTACTTTGGGCCAAAAAATCAAAAATAAAAATTTAATTGGTCATAAATCAAAAGGTGCTCCTTGCCAATTTCTTTGTCTTGTTTGTAGAATATCCATTGTTCTTTTGTTCGATCTTCGTATAAAAGTCTTCTGAGATTTCAGTTGTTTTCAGTTTTTCTCTCTTTTTTCTCCTTTCAAAAAATCGTTGGTTGTCTAATTTTAAATTTTAATGGAAACGAACGGAAGTGTACACATTGTTCAAGGTTTTAAATGGGAGTCATCTGAATTATGGAAACATTTCCAATACTAACTACTGTAAGAATGGTGTTTGCATCATTTTTGGTGGGTTGAATTTATCGATGCTATGCGGAATCTCTCGGAAATAATTCACTCATTTTTCCGAGAAATAATTTAAGAACGTGCGAAATCTTATTTTTTACTTCAAAATCTCAAAGTTCCACTTTCCAAACACCGAAAAGCTTCCAAATTTGTGGCTCTAAAAACACTTGAAAAACTGAAAATTGAATTTGTTTTCCATTTTTGTTTGCCTTTGCAACAGACAAAAAAAAAAGAAAATTCACTCCTCCTAACGACCATACTGACAAAAAATAACAACTTCCGACTTTTTTTTCGACCCAACCAATTGTGTGTTCGAGATTTTCGAATTATTATTATTCGTATTATTTATTTTGGTGTGCAAAATGTCATTCAGATCATTGAATCGATCTGATAAGGGTGTCCAAAGACAGTCTTCGATTCGACAAAAAACTTCAGTGAGTTTTGAATTTCAGATGAAATTTGATATTTTCGACGAACGGAGAAATTAGATTACTCCTTTTTTCATGATTTGGAAGAATGTGTTGATTGAAGTTGAGAACATTCTATTTTTGACATTTTGATTGTACTTTGATATTCGACGATTGATTGCTGAGTTTTCGTAGTTTCTGCAATTCTTGCGCTGAGCTCTCTGTTTTTCTACGTATTTCCCAGATGTTCCAGGGTTCCCCAAGGGGAGTCTAATTATACACTTCGTTTTCCAACAATGTCACATGTTTCGAAATCCAACCGTGAGAAAATGAAGCACTTTTGAAATAAAGTATCCTTCTTTCTTTTCTTTTTTTGAATCTGCACTTTTGGAATATTGAAAAAATCGACAACAAAATAAATATCTTCAATCTGAAAACTTGATCCATCAAAGTCACGGGTCGGCCCTGCATTATTTCTGATTGTGAGCTCGTTGCAATTATGAGATATTTTTGATATTTTCTCAAATGTTTTGCGGGGATCATCCACATTATTCGGATGTCAAAACATAGACTTACAAATAAGGGTCACGTTTAAATTTTTTTGAAAAAATGTTGGTGCTCAACGTTGAGTTGCAAGTGTTTCTAGATGAAACAACATTGCCCGAATGTTGAAAATAATGATAATGAACAGATTTCCAGAGAAGAATAAAATAATAATAATATGTTCATCATAACATTGTTCACAAACCCCATATAATAGTCAAGCTCTATGCATTTGACATCTTCTCGTCTTCGTCGTCTTTCATTTTTCCTCCTTCTTCTTCTTCTTCTTCAAATTTATTTATTTATTGCAAGAATTTCTCCACTTTTTAAGACGACAAATATTATTCTCTCTGTTGATTTTTTCCAGAGTTTCCAGAGTATAATAGTTGAACACTTCCTTGTGCGAAAAATCACCTCTAACACTTTTCTGGCTTCCCCAAAAAGCTCGACTTTTTTTCTCAATGTTGCTCTCTCGATATCCCCAAGGGTGCATTTATTCTTGTTTTTGAGGGTGGCACCCCAGTTTTTTCGTCGTGTCAAACAATTAATTTTCTCGCTTTTTCCATACTTTCGTTTTTTGCACGCAGTTTAATTTAGCCACATTCATTCTGAAAATTGTTATTCTACTCGTGCACATTGATCAAAAAAGGTCTTTTTTTCGGATATTGAAAGGATGAAAAAAAGGAGTAGTTATCTGAAAGTAGAATCTGAGGGGGGAAAATAGTAAACACTCCGTAAAGTTTAGTATTTTCCAGTTTGTTTCTGATTTTGTAAGTTCCTTTCCCAAAGAGATGAGAAGTGAATCAGAACAGTTTTACATTATCTATTCTTCGTTTTGAGATTATAGCCCGAAGGCTCGAAAATTAGACCCGAATATCGCGGGATCGGATTTTTGTTTTTTTTGCCGATAAAAAAAAGCTCGGTCAGGCCCGCGGTGTCTAGCTGAGATTTTCTATTGAAATCCAAAAAAAGCCCAACAAGAGTATAGAAATATTTTCCTCAACTTTTTCAACAAAAAAAATCCATTCACTTTTCTCAGATGTAGCCTTAGAAAGTCTGGTCACACTCGGTTCTGATTCTTTTTTGAAAAATATATCCAAATACGATTCCAGAAAACTTCCAAATTCTGAAAATTCCTCGAATCTTCGATAATTACTCTGAGAACAAATTATTTTTTCTAATTAAAATCAAAATTCTTCAACAAAAAACAATTTGTGGAAACCTGATGAAAATCGGAACAAACATAGAAAAATTGCGTTCAAAGTGCAATATCAGATATTTCTCTGGTTCATACACTTTTTTCGTGCCAAGACCTTTGATCGCTGTCTTGTTGGGCGCTTCAGGATCAGGATCACAGTGTTACTTTTAATTAAATAAAAGTTCTTTTTCAGTTTCATGAATTTTTCATGGAATAACATTACAACAAACCAAACATCTTCTGTCCAAGTAAGCCTGTTTTTGTATCCAATAAATGTGCATACTGTGCGCTTCCAAATAAGATGAATCTTTGTCGAAGCATATGATTCGATTCCTCTCGTTTTTTTCTTCCAATTTAGAGTTGAAAATGAGGCGGATAAAAAATTCAATTTTCACCACTCTTTTTTTTTGCTCTTTTTCCTCGACACATCCCAATGATTTTTCACTTTTTTGACTTTTTCATAGTGTCCAGAACTACTGTAGTTTTAGATAAAAATGAGGATTTACATAAACTAACATGTCAACTAATCCTGTCCAAAAAGAGCACACACACACACATCCATGATAATCCTGTGTTGAAAGAATGAATTTATGTTGAATGCATTCAGAACTTATTATTTTGTCTCGTGGCTATATTTTTTTTCTTTATTTGTTTTTTTTTTCTTGGCGTGTCTGATCTACGACATGTCAAATGAGCCACCTTGAGTTTGATTGATGCATTTGACGTGGCCTTGTTTTAATTTGAACAAGTTTTACCTAGAACTCGAAGACCGTTTCGGTCCGAAAACATTCTCGAAAAGTACTGTAAAAATAAAAGTTGACACCAGGCCCGAAACAAGAAAGGCTTTGACCCGAAAACGACCAAAACACGACTCAAACTCAGTTTTTTTTTTTCAATATCAAACTCAAGAGTTAGAAGGAAATACGCTTTATTGAACACCTCAAAAAAACCAAAGACAAGTTTTTTTTTTCAAATCTCATTTTGCAACTTTTCTCCGTAAAAATATCTGGTCTACCAAGAAAAAATGAGCATGAAAGAAAGTTTTGCAGTTTTTTCTCCCCCGTCGTCTCAAAATCAAATTATTAGGTTCCTAACACAAATTCAATTAATATCCCCCCCTACTCTACTACTTTCCTCGCTTTTTTCCTTTCGATAAAAATAAGATTCCTTCTTTCATTTTATCCGCTGAAAAAAAAAGTCAAGAGATTGTAGGAAAAGATAACCTTTTTCATCGTCAGCTCAATAAGTTTCAAATTTTTCAGGACGTCATGTTGAATATTCTCATGTCAATGACAAAAGAAGGCTCTTCGACAGGGTCTCAATTCATTGCGCCAGCAAGTATGTTGTGTTACTTATTAGTTGGGTGAAAAACAATGATATTTTTGTAGAGACAAGTCGAGATACATTGATCACAACTGCATATCGACTTCATCGAACTCGATGGAGAATTTTAGACCCCTACAGGTACGAATCCTCAATTCTAGCATGTCCCTTTGAATTACCGTAACTTTTAGACGCTTGAAAAATGCGCTGAAAAAACTACAAGAAGATTATTTGAAATCGAAAGAGGCGAACGCACTAATGAGATATGTGAAACTGGGACAATCAGTGAGAGAAGTTGCACTCCTCGAAAGTCAAAGTTGGAGATTATTGAACATTCCAGCACAAGATGTCACTGAAGATTCGAATTGTTATGTTGTTAAGTAAGCGTTTTCTTGATTTTAAATACCTGAATGAACCTTTTTTTTCTAGAATCGTCGAACTTCTCGAAGAAACTCCAACTCAACTGCCTGCGACACGCGGAATTGGCGCACTTTTGCAATCAACAATTGGAAAACCTGCCGAGTCAAATGTTGATACATCTCTTTATGATTCCATTAAAAGTAAGAGATATTACTTAAACTATTTATTGTAAACAATTAACTTTTTCAGGTCGGAAAAGTGAAGAATTGGTCAAAGATTGCGAAACAATGTACACGGCTCTGTTTCGGTTGACAAAAAAGTATCTCGGTTTGAGACGTTTGATCAAAGTCAGTTCTCAAAATTTATATTTTTGTCCAAAAAAATACACGCGAAAAAAAAGAAAACGATCGTATGACTTATTTGAAGGGACATTTTAAAAATGTTTTTGGTCTCACTGCGAAATGTGAGAAGTTTTCTTTATAAAGTATTTCGAAATTTCACTAAATTTAGCATAATTATGACTAATCGCTGGGTTCAATTTTGCGATAAAAAAATATCCCACTTATTTTTTATCATTGAATAACTTTGAAGTTTGTTCAGACTGTTCCTTTGTAAAAAGTACTGTATTCGACATTTTTTTCAAATTTGAATATTTTCTCCAATCAATGTACTTCTAGGAGCTACATGACAAATACGAAACGACTCGAATGTTCCCAATTGTTCCTCGTTATGCGATGCTGAAGAAGATGATAAAAGCAACACTTCGAGCTCCAGAATTTGCAGACATATGTCACGAACAAACCGAATAACATATTTTCAAAAACCATCACAATTTATTATTAATCTATTCGCGAGAAGACAATAAAACTGGAAATTAATTTTCAATCACAATAATAAGGCCATGTGGAATGTGTGTTGTTTCTTTTTACAAGTTTTGTTTTTTGGCCAAGTTTTCGGACAATTTGTCCAAGAACTCGAAAGTGTTCAAATAATCGGCACGAGTGACAGCGGCAACTCCCTTGATGCAAATAGCCAAGTCCTTGGTCAAGAAACCGGCTTGCATGGTTTCAATGCAAGTTGCTTCGAGATTTTCGGCGAATGTGGCCAAAGCCGAGTTGTTGTCAAGTTTGGCACGATGAGAGAGTCCACGAGACCAAGCGAAGATTGAGGCTAAAATTGTTGAAATTCATATTCACGAATATTTCATCAGACGTGCACCCTCATTTCAAAAAAAAAACTAACCAATTGGGTTGGTTGATGTCTCCTGTCCCTTTTGATGTTGTCTATAATGTCTGGTGACTGTTCCATGAGCAGCTTCAGCCTCAACAGTCTTTCCGTCTGGACAAACCAACACCGATGTCATCAATCCAAGTGATCCGTATCCTTGAGCAACCGAGTCTGATTGAACATCTCCGTCGTAGTTTTTGCACGCCCAGACGAATCCTCCGTCGGATTTCATGGCTTGAGCAACCATATCATCGATCAAACGGTGTTCATACCAGATTCCGGCAGCCTTGAATTCTGCTTCATATTCCTGAAAAACAAACATTTTTGTTGATTGAAACTATTTCTGGTGTCCTTCAAAGAATGATCAAAAGACCTGTTATCTTATCTTCGAAAAAAATCAAATTGCAATTGTCATCTACTCGCGTGGGCGCCTATATAACTTACAGGGTAGATCTCGGCGAAAATATCCTTGAATCTTCCATCATACTTCTTCAAGATGGTGTTTTTGGTCGACAAGTAAAGTGGGTATTTACGTTGAAGAGCGTATTTGAATGAAGCATGAGCGAAATCTCTGATCGAATCATCAGTGTTGTACATGGAAAGAGAGACTCCTGGTCCTTTGAAGTCGTAGACAGTCTCTTGGATAGTGGTGGCTCCATCAGCGGAGACAAATTTGATTTCGAGTTTACCGGCTCCCGGAACAACGAAATCGGTGGCCTTATATTGATCGGCGTGAGCGTGTCTTCCAATGATGATTGGTTTTGTCCAGGTGTTGACCAAACGTGGAACATTGCTTACAATGATTGGCTCACGGAAAACAGTTCCTCCCAAAATGTTACGGATGGTTCCATTTGGTGATTTCCACATTTTTTTGAGCTTGAATTCTTCGACACGAGCCTCATCTGGAGTGATGGTTGCGCATTTGACGGCAACATTGTATTTGAGAGTAGCTTCGGCGGCGTCAATAGTAACTGAAAACATAGGAGTTTGTAAAACTTAGATTTTCAAAATTATTTTAACCTTGATCGTTAGTAGCGTCACGGTGCTCAATTCCCAAGTCGAAAAAGTGGAGGTTCAAGTCAACATATGGCAAGATGAGCTTCTCCTTGATAAGATCCCAGATGATTCTGGTCATCTCATCTCCTTGCATTTCGACGACATCTCCTCCTTGAATTTTTGGCGACATTTTCACGTTAGAAAAACCTCTGTAAGACAAGAATTGTTTTATATTCACAAAAAAATGTGATTAAAACCTGATCATCAATCTCGCATAACTCGCCGATGTCAAAAATCCACGCATTTTTATTTTTAGCGGGGAGAAACACAATTAGCTGGTTTTTCTCCGAAAAAAAAATAAAAATTCGAGGGTTGCAACACCAACACGAAATATTGCACAACTTTTTAAATTTTGCGGCGGAGCGTGAATGCGAGATCGAATTACTTTTATTTTTATGTAACTTTTTAATTTTGCGAATAAATAAAATCAAAAAAGTTCAAAGAACCAAAAGACGAATAACGCTGTCAAAATGGCACACCGAAACGATACAGAAATGATTGTCCTCGTTGGAAAAGAAAAAGAGGCGGTACAAGGACACTCTGATGTGTTTCAATATAATAACAAAAAAAAAATGGTGGAGTGTGTCTGCGTCTCTTCGCAAATTGATCGAGGTTGTGTGATGTCTGCTCGGGTTTGTGTATATTTGTGGTCACAGAAAATAGAGAAGAAAATGAACTATGGTGTTTCGAAGACTACAACGAATTCTGTGCCATCCCCCCTGATAACAACTACATAAATACAATTGAGGATGTTTTTGTGATAACATTCATATGAAAATTAACAAAAGTTCAATCGAACTCGGCTATTCTCAGTCTTGTCATTTTCCCCAACAAACAAGATTATAAATTCAAAGAACTACCAAAAAAATCAGCTCACTCAGCATCAAAAAAAAACATATAGAGCAAATAAAAAACTCCACACAAAAAAGTGATATACCGTTAAACTGATAAAAAGAAACTATTGTTTGGCAGAAATGTCACGTGACATATTTTCTGTTCTCTAGATAACAATCGACCCTTTTTCGAGAAACAAGGACTCTATTCAAGGTTATGTGCGGTTGACCTTAAAGGGTGGAACGCTAAAGACATTGACAAACAAGTCATCTAGCAAGATTTTTTGTTTTTGTTATTATCATTACATCCTGCATTTGTAACAATATTTTTAGGTGGATTTTGAACAGGTTCGAGTCCGAAAAAAGGCCTGAAAATAATCAAATCTGAAAAAAACCCAAACATAAAAAATGTCACAGATTAGGACCGTAGTCTAGAAATCGAACCCGGTTTGATTTTCGCTTGATCGGACCACAATCTCGCGCCGCAATCAATTTGGGCTCAGGTCATATAAAAATGAAACGGGCGAGCTCAAACATCGGGCCCGGTCCGCTTTCATTGAGAATTCCACCAAAATATCAAAGCGGCTCCGATTTTTGAAACAGGCCAATTTTAGTCCAATTTTTGATGGCTTTATTGGGCCCGGCTCGATTTTATTTTTATCGGGTCCGGCCACGATCAAACAAATGTCTATCCTGCTCCACCTTACACCGTTTTGAGCCGATTTTTCTAATTTTCAAAATGTGCAACTTTTTCAACGAATGAATTTTTAAGAATAGCTCAGCAAAATATTTATAGTTTCAAATCGGTAAATAAATAAGTTTCGATCCTAACAGGAAATCAATGAAAGAAAAAAAAACAGATAACACATACAAAATCAGGCCGGTATTGAATGACCCAATTCCCAACTTTTTTTGAGTAAGTAGACTAGTGGAATTAGCGGGAGGAGGGTTGTGTGAAGAAATGAAAATACACGTTTATATTGGGGGGTTTTCAGGGATGCGGGTGAGAAAGGGAATAATCTCTTTTATATACATTTTTGATTCTCCTGGATGTTAATGTCGAATTGGTGGAGAGTATTGAAGTTGTTGTTGTTGTTGATGTGGAAGGGGATGATGGATCTTTTCCTTTTCGTCGTCTTTACGAGATGATGGACTTCTGATGATTGGGACAGAGCTCATCGGATATCCGACATTCATCTGCAAAATTTTCATTTTTTTTCTCTTTTTGTTGTTTCAATAAAAAAGAACCACCAACAATAGTATCGTGCTCGCTGTTCGATCTTTTCACTTTTGTCTTTTTTCGCATTATAGTATGGAAAATTGGCGATTGTTCATCAGTTGTGGATTGTGGAGGAGTTGGCAATGGTCCAACAGCATTCACTGGTCGTTTTGAGGTTGTTGTTGTTGTTGTTGATCCATACGAAGATGATGATCGATTTGATGACGATGATGTTGATGAAGCCGGTGAGACCGCCCGAATCGATGGAATGTCGTCGTCTGTAAAATTGTGAAGAGTTACGGTATACAGTGGGATAATATTAGATTTTTGACTTCATTTTATTAACAAATTTTGAGAGTGTACGATACGCAGAGAAATATCTTCGATTACAGAAATATTAGTTAAAACCAGGTCACCTTTTTATTAAACATCAAGATTTTTTGTTTGACATTGAAATAATCAGAGTTCACGTGTGCCATCTAGAACAGTTGTGAGATTTTGGAAAATTTGAGCCAGCCGGAAACGGACTTTCATTATATCCGAAAGTGTAGTACTTTCAAATACAAACCATACATTTTCTAGAAGAACAAAAAAGTAAGAACGGTTTCTACAACTTTTGCAGAAAAAGTATATTCGCTCTGGGAAACTGACGTTTCACCTGCGGAAGAATTTAAAAAAAAAACTCGACCGAGCCCGTGATTTTGGGGCCGGGCTTTCGTATTTTCGAGCTACAATCTCACCCCTCGCAGAGCCTAAATAGGTCAGATAAGTGTGAACTTTGGCAGAAAAAAAACGGGCAGAAAGAAATTCATGACGTTCGAGTCGTTTTTGTTGCCGTTCTTGCGAAATACTCTCAAAACTCAAAATTATCAAAAAATTAATCTTTCTGCACTTTTTTTTTCATTTTTATCATTATTCTCATACCTTTTTCAAACAGATCAGTGTTCTTGAATTGTTCTCTTTTCAGAGCTACCACAACTGGCTCATAGGACAATAAAATATAAATTTTCGGTCCAAACAAGAAGCCAAGAAGAATTGTCGCACATGCAATCAATTCCACCACTATCACAGTGTCTCTGAATTCATGTCCAATTGTAAGGTACAAAATGATCCAAGCGACCCATGTCGAGAAACATCCCAATGTTGACCAAAGTAACCATTTTGTCTCTTTGTAGTTTCTTTTGATATTACGATTCAAAAGATTCAAGAACAATGCCATACAGATGAGAATCATCACATAACTATTGGAAACAACAAATTCGACTTTTCCCAAAGTGCACATCATTCTCTGATAACTTTGATCAACAACACCGATTGTCGACATAAACGGTTCCATAAACCATCGATTTGAGAGTGCAATCTGTACTCCAACAATGAAGAAAAGAAGTTGCCAATAGTTCCAAAACGAGATATGTACAGATGTTCCGAATCCAAGAGTTTCCGCATTTCTCAACTGTGTCGCTTTGGCAATAATAACTCCAAAACAAATCGAATATCCCAAACCGTGTAGAATAACTCGCAAACGACAAACAGTATCAGTTGGGTCAAAAACGAAGAAATATGCAGTGATATATAAAATGATGATACCTACAAGAAAAAATAAGATTTGCAAACAATGATGTTTTTACCGATTAGCAGAGATATTCCCAGTGATTGATTTCCTTTGACCACTCGAAGATAGAGTTTTGCTAAAACTAGGATGAGAACAGCGAAGGCGATGATAACAAGAACTGTGATAAAGGCCAGAAGAACATAGTTATGTGGATGATGTCTCCAGTTTCCACTTGAAATATGCTCAAATATCGATTGATACTCGACTTTTTCTGATCCATAAGCAGGTTGTCTTTTGATGTATCCATCATCCGAATCAGTTTGTGCTTCAGGTTCGAAGACAAATGATTCCAAAGGTCGTTGGAAGAAATCTCCATCAAGGAAACATTTACACATTGGTGGATGACATTTACTTTCGATTGATTGTCCCGATGCACTTCTGTATTGGGTAGACATTCGAATACCAGTTGTAAGTGACCAATTCGCAATTCGATGATATGTGAAATGTCCATTCACATCTGGAAGGTATTCGTAGATCTCGACATCGTCTTCGGTGGATGTTTTCTTGAGTTGATTTAGAATTTGTTTACGACCTTGTTCGTAAAACTCGAGACAAATTCCATTTTGAGCCGGGCAAAGATTCTGAAATTGAACACAAAATGAATGAGAAACAGTGTTGCATACTCACTTTATAAACAGAATCCATAGCAAACAAGAATCTCTCAACACCTCTCGATAAATATCCAGCTTTTGTCATTCTTCCTAACGATCCGATATTGAGAAGTTCATCACCGGAACACATTCGACCGTAGATCACTTTCGATTTCTGACTGAGCGCGCAGCCATAACGATCCTCGATATACGACCAATACCTTGAATTGAATAATGATAATGGTAATGAGAATGAGAATGAGGAACTAACCATAACTCAGGAAGAGTCAACGGTGTTGTGGTTTCGAGCCACTCTTCGAAATCTGAATAGAGAATGTTCTTCGGTTGAACACTCACTGTTCCAGGGAACTGTTCTCGTTGTTCCGGGGAGTGCAAATACCTGCAAGTTTCAAATTTCTTAATTTATCGAGGCACAGTTGCAGAGGTATAACTCGGACATTTTTGGGGCCGGCCTTGAGTCGAGGTCAAAATAAAGTTTTTTATTGATGAAATAATCAGAGTTCGCGTGTGATACGTGGCAAAAGATTCGATCTTAAGGGAGACACGTGTACGTGGGTCGGGCCTGCCTTCGGAACCCGTACCGTAAAAGTGTGAAAAAGTATATTATTCTGCGAAATATATATCTTATAGAAGTTCATGATCAAAAAATCAAAATCCGGCCTAGTCTGTCATTTTCGGGTCCGACTTTCAAACTTCAATCTCAGCCCTGAATAGTTGCTTACCAATCATGTGAATCTCCCATCATGATGTGAACATGATCTTTTTTGATTTTGAACACTTTCAAATATTTTGCCGCATCTCGCGCAGTTGCAAAAACGATCGTAACATTAGTTGAGCTCGATGTCGTAGCAGTGGTCAGACCTCCATTGATGTTAACCACTTCAGCCAAACACACTCCTCGATCAAGTGCCAATCGTTCAAAACTTCTGAACAATGACAGCGATTCGGGATCTTGTTCGCTGATGGCGGCGGTCACAAATTGCCATTGCATTCGATTCAAAAGTTTCAGTAATGCCAATGCTTGACTTCTCGAAGATGGTAAAGCGGTGAAAGAATGTTGAATTGCCGAATGTTCGGATTCGACTGAAACCAGCGATGCGTCAGTGTCGCCAGATGAGAAGTATCCTTTAAGCGATTCTTGCGAATCTCCACGAAGAGCACTAGCATATCCGAACACTGATTTCGGCACAATTGTGATGTTTCTACCAGCTTGATTGAATCTAAAACATTGGGTTTCGGAACGAACAATCGATTCGATGGCTTGTTTTCCCGACGAGCAACTGTCAATCAAAAGTGCTCCGAAATCGAGATCCTTCAAAAGTCCCAATTGAGGGAAACGTTGCTTGAAAGTCCAAACAGTATGCACAAATGCCATTGGAAGTGAGATATCAGTTTGGCTCATTGATTGACAATTTTGACCATTATGAAGATCGAACAATCCAACAAGATACAATGGATAATGACGTGGAATTGAGAGGAAGTGACGATCCGAATTGACAGTTTGAACATTGGGACATTGACCACAGAACGGCCGATATGGTGCACAAATACTGCGAAGTTTCTGATCTTCTGATCGCAATGAAGACATAATAACTGTTGGTGGTGATCCGGTTGTGAAAGAGAGCAGTTTTGTTTTGACAGGTTTATCGTTACTATCAATATACACCTCGATAGCCTCGACAATCATACCGGAAGCTAGAAGGATGTTTTCAGTGCCCGAACTTTGATAGAACTTCAGTTTCTCGCCATAGAATTCTAATGGATCATTCTTGGTGAATTCATAATCCAGTTCCAAGAAGGTGTTCATAATCAGATCAGTGCATTCAACAGAAGCGTGTGCACATACTTTCTCCTGTTTTGTTTCGACAAGTCTTTTGGCGACAGCGGCGAACGCGTAGGTCATTCGAATGACTGGCTCTGTTGTTCGAGCTTGGACATAATTTGATAACATTGCTTCCTTGTCAAGGTTACAATCTTCGTTTGAACAATTATGAACCTTGAAATTAGATTTGATTGAGTTAATCGGGACCGTTATAACCAACCTGTTCAATGTAGGATGTGAGTAATTGATAATTCTTGTAATTGTTCTTCAAAACTCTTACAAAATAATCTCTAAACTGGGGCAATTCCTTATACTTTGGTTGCAATGAGATCAATACCAATTTCGAGTCCTTGTTCAAAATCTTATCCTGTTCTTCTTCATCCAAAACCTCTCCCTCGGTGGGTATACTAATCCAGATTTTGTGCATTGTGTGAATTGATGATTTTGAGACGGTGGCTGTCATTTGTCTCTTATTCAGAATGCTGACAATTATCGTCGAATCACTATCGTCGAGTGCTTGTGAGAGGAATGGATGATCAATTGGAATAGTTTCTGACACGAAAATGTCAGCCGAACTGAGCTGTTCGATGACTCTTTTGACGATTGGAGATTGCGAACCATCATCGACAATTGTGATAAGGTTTGAGTGCATCTGATTCATCAATCTGAAAAACAAAACAATGGTGTTGAGAACAATGACCTTCAGATTAATTAGGTGATGAATTATTGGAGATAATAAAAAAGTGATTATTTATGAAAATATCGGAATGGGTTCGCAGGTTAATTGGTTTCAATAAAATCATTTTTCCGAGAATAAAACTGGTCTGGAAGAAAGTGACAAGAAATCCAGACCGAACCTCTGGACTCGAGGAGTTTTACACAAATTTAAAGAACGTCCGATTTTTAATCCAATTTTTTTGTTGGTTCACGTTTGGATATTTTTCGAGATCACGTTTTTCTCATTTTTGTTCGAACTGCGTTATTTTCGCAGTTCAGAATGTTCAGAACTCAAGTCGGGCCATGTTTGGACTTTTTTTGAAGGGCCGATAAAGCTAGGCCGGTCAAACAAAAAGTTTCATAAAATTTAACAGTCATTGAAAAGGAGTATTGAATTTTTCTTTGAAAAAAGTGAATTTTCACTATTGTTTCTTGTTGTGAGTAACTTAAAATCCTTTTTAAAAAATAATCTTGGCAATTCAGGTCACGTTGTGAAACAAAACTAAAACAAGTTGAACGTTCTAACAAAACGATAGTGCCCACACATACCTGATAAGTGCATCAACATAAACCCCAATAGTCGGCGATGTTGCAATTGTATATTCAACCTCCAACTCGGTCAACGCATTCACTGAATCCGAAGAATATGCGGCCACCGGAATCGATGAAACCGACAAGAACTTGCCAAGCGAGATCGACGATTCATAGTCTTTCGGTGCAATCAAACCGAGCAATTTTGCTCCGGGCGTTTCGGTTCGACATTCTTTCGGCTCATGATAACCAACCGAATCCAAAAATCGTAATGATTGCGATAACGATTCAGCAGATCGTGAACACGTGTCACCGGCGTAAAGACCTAAACAGAGAAATGATATTTTTTGAAAATTATAGAAGAAGTCAATGATAGATACCTAGTTTGGCAGCATGATTTTGCTCATTTTGATTCCAATGTGTAAGAGCCCATTGGATTGCTACAATTTCTTGAACTGTTTCGGGAC
Source organism: Caenorhabditis sp. 8 KK-2011 (assembly GCA_963572245.1). Taxonomy (NCBI): domain Eukaryota; kingdom Metazoa; phylum Nematoda; class Chromadorea; order Rhabditida; family Rhabditidae; genus Caenorhabditis; species Caenorhabditis sp. 8 KK-2011. The sequence goes on from OY751549.1 coordinate 4,559,538, forward strand.
GGAGAGTTGTGCAATCAGTGTGATGAAGTGGGAAACTGCCGCCAATTTGGAACTAGAAAAAATAGTAGAATAAGAAAATGGGTCAAGAGTTCCAAGAGGTGTTTTCTTTCGATGCAGAATAATACGATTTTGAAAAGTTCGACTGAAGGCGTAAAATTGTTGTTTACTGTAGTACTTTTCAAAATGTTGACCTTGTTTTTTATTCTAAAAAGTATTTGAACATTTTCGGTGAAATGTTTCGTACCTTATTATTTTCGGGCAGAACCTTGAATGGATCATAAACCGAGCACAGCTTGTTCGGTTCCAACGCCTCGATCAATGACGACAAATTGGCACATCGGCCCGAGTTTGTCAAAATGAATAGAAGAAATATCAGACGTTTCATTATGATGTTTTTCTCTATGCCATATCTGCGAAAAAAAAGTAGTTGTTGGAAAGTTGGAGAAGAAAAAAGACCTAAATAAAATGTTTTTTGGCGTAGTTTGAAATGATAAACTGACAAGAAATAATTGGAAGAAAAAGAAGAAAAAGAAGAGCGCGCGGCGCAGACTTTTTTGGGGGACAATGTGGAGAAAAGGGAAAACGTGCAAAAATGGGTCGATGTTTTGGGACCGCTCATGGGTCTGAAACGGACCAGGATCCAAAAATCATTGTAGAAATGTTGTCCAGGAAAAGCACAATGTTCTCTGAAACCCTTTTTACAGATTGATCACTTGGAAATATTTACATCTACAGTAATCCCAATAAACTTTGGACAGTATGATCAAAGTTGTAAAATAGCCGATAAACATTGTAAACCTTATGTGTGTATTGTTCTAGTTGTAATTACTGTGAACAAAAAGCGTATGAAAATAAGAATATCTATGGAACTTCGGGGTTTGAACTTTTCCGAACATTCGGAGTTGAAATCAGTTTTGAGTGAACCATGAAAGCTGAAAAGCCAAAAACGAGCCTTAAATATATTCGAAAATATAGTACTTTTAAACACAAACCATACATTTTTCAGAAGAACAAGCGTGTAGAAATGGCTGACGTTCGAAAGTTGGCCTGGTCCGGCACGGCCCGTCATTTTCGGGCCGGACTTTCGGGTCCTCGGGCTACAATCTCACCCTGAGAAAAACAAAAATATTGCAGAATATTTTTCAGATTTTTGAAGAAAAAATGCAAGACAGGAGTCAACCTCTACCCATTTCAACTTTCAAATATGATTTGTGTACTCACAGAAGTGACCGTCTTTATTTAAATAGGAATGTTTCTCATTCCTTTTTGCCTGTAAACGGAGCATATCTCAATTAGCATCACAATTGCACTACAACAATGACTACTAGATTAAGGTGCATGAAAAAAAGTGGTCGAAAAAAATGAGATTTGAAGATTATTTTAGTGGTTGAAAAATAAATCCGACAAGTTATCAATCGGATTTTCTCTGCTCGGTCGTCTAGAACTTTCATCGGAACGAATTTTGACTTTTGTAAAAAAAATTTTGGCGCCAATGAAAAACCTCAAAAATCCGAAGAAAAAAAACCTGATCTACTTCTTCTGAACACCTATATGAGATTTCATCTAGACCACCCTTTTTCCAGTTTCTAAACCAACAGTTTCTTGAAAATCACAAACTCGCATTTGAAAAAAAACTGACAGTAGTATACAGTACTCTGATGTAAACAATCAATCAAAAAATACACAATAAAAATTTCTCTGAAAAAAATCATCATAACATTCGTTTTCTTCTACTTCTTTCTAATCAATTGGACATTGATAGAGAGAGAGCGAAATAGTAGGTGAATATGAGAGACATAAACACTTTGATCATCATGAAAAAGCTGGTTTCTTACACCGGCTAAGAAGCTGTAGAAGAAGACGAAAAGAAACTAACATTTTGATAAGAACAAGAAGAGTACTGTATATGAAAAATAATATGTATTGTAAAGTTCTAGTCGTACTGTAGTTATTTTTTCGGGGAAAAATACAATGAAAAAACGTTGAATAAAAAAATAACATTTTTTAATTATTTTTTGTTGTACGAATCTCTAGTGAAGTGGAAAAAAGGAAGAAGAAAAAATGAAATGGGGTAATTTGGAACAGAAAATAAAAATTAGGTGTCTTTTTGTGTGTAAATGTGTGACAGCTACAAGAAAGGAAGAAAAGTAAAAATTGAAATGAAACAGAGACAGGACAAAAAAATGAGAATAAAAAAGTAGTCCAAGAGAAAGACACAATTTTTTGAGCCTTGATCTAAAAAATAACTCCGGTCACGTTTGTTTTCGTGAAGATAATAATCATAAACATTCCTAGCTTTTTTTAATTGAAAATCGGCCAGGCCTATTACAAATTCATCTTTCAAGTTTGCTTTTTCGGAGTTTTGTTGATTCGGACCCCAAAAATTTTGTTAAAACAAACCCATATTGATAATAATAATAATAATATTTCCCCGAATTTTGAGCTCATATTCAAAAGTACCCTAAATCGGGCCAGGTCCGATTCAGTATCTACCATTTTTTGAGTACGACCCGGGCAAACTAAGAAAAACAGTCTTGGTCCCGATCAGTGTCTACCGTTTTTTCAGCACATACCTTGCAGATGATCTTTCATTGAAGACCTCCACACAATCAAATGAGAACCCCAACATGAACAAAAAACCACGAGGAAAACTTGAAACAGCAACAAGAAAAAAAAAGAACAATACAGGAAGATACACAACAATATTATAATAATAATATGAATTTTTTCTTCGTGTCTAATGGACAAAACATAAGAAGGAGAAGCAAATGAGAGACACAAAAAACTTGTTCGACCGAACATGACAATATTTTCGTGGATTTTGTCCGCGCGACGAGACAAGAACACACGCAGAATAACAACAGCTGATTACCATCAAACACAGTTCTACTTTCATTTTTTTTCTGAGAGAATTTTGAATTGTAAATATGAACTCACTTGTTACGGGAATGTTTAGAACATGAGAGAAAAAAAAAACACATTTAAAGTAGGTTAAGTGCGCACACATTATCAAATGAGGAAAAGAAAAATACGAGAAATGGTCAGAGGATTTCGGACACCGAATATTGTTACACACTACCTTCCAAAATCAGCAGAACTCGCTCTATTGATCATGGATTTTTCAGATATATTGCAGGATTTGGTGCGGTCTTGGAACAAGTTTGTCAGATTGTGGACCGGCTTATTTACCGTAACCGTTGCCCTGAGACCGATACTCTCGTATAAAAAACTATTCTGCTCCGCGAATGTTTCGCAGGGTAGCTAGATGTTCAAAAATCCAAAAAATGTTGCACGGGATTAAAACGATTTCCGTGACCTTTCGAACTTCTCATTCACAAATTACGTTTACCCGGGAACATTTCTGATTTTTCCATTTTCCGAAGAATTTTTCGAAACATTTGGGTAACTACAGTAATCGTTTCGGACATCTGTTTTCTACAAAACATTAAACAGCTCTTTTTGTAGCGAAAACCATATATGATTTTCAAAAACAAAACAACTGACCAAAAGTTCAGATGTTTGGCAACCTTATAATTGGAATATGTATAATGAACTTTCGTGAATTCTAGGTTAAATTGAGCAAAAACAGACCTCAGGTCTCAACTTTTTTCAAAATATTTACGTCAAAAATGAATGCTACTGTAAAACGGCAAAACATTACAATAACAAAAGCTAGGTAACTAACCCATGTCTTCAATAAAAACGATAAAATCACAACCCAATAACAACCAACAACAAAAAAATTAAATGAAATGAAATTCACTTCAAAAAAAGGACAGATTTTATCTCTCAAATCTACTACATTTGAAGTTTGTAACTTTTTTCGAAAAACAAAACAAAGTTGTAATTAGATCTGGTTTCAGAACAACCACATTAGAAATAATATGAATATCTACTTGTCATCTTCATCTTCAAAAAAAAACTGGAAAATCCACTAGAAAGTAACAAAAAAAACAAATCTTCGGTTTCGTTGAAAATTTCCAAGGTCAAGTGAGAAAATGACTAAAATTGTTTAGTTTTTTTCTCGAAAATGATAATGAAACATTTTGAAAACTAGAATTTCGAGTTTTTCACACTAAATGTTCGAAATCGAAAATTAATTTCTGATATTCAAATCCGAATCTCAAACATTGAATCTACAGTACACCAGTGAATATTCAAGTCATAGAACAAGAACATCCAATACATTGTTAAAACAAAAGATGAGCATCTCCAAAAAAAAACAACAAAAAAAGCAGCGACAAAAAAAGTTTGTTTTTATGGAATGGTCAGCAGAGAAGAGAGCGAAAAGACAGTGTCACGTAGAGCAAATACAACCAAAAATGAATGGAGGGCGAACAAAAAAAGACTGGATGGAAGGAAGAGAGAGAGAGAGAGAGAGAGAGAGAGAGAGAGAGAAAGAGAGAGAGAGAGAAAGAGAGAGAGAGAGAGAGAGAAAGAGAGAGAGAGAAGAGAGAGAGAGAGAGAGAGAGAGAGAGAGAGAGAGAGAGAGAGAGAGAGAGAGAGAGAGAGAGAGAGAGAAAGAGAGAGAGAGAGAGAGAGAGAGAAAGAGAGAGAGAGAGAGAGAGAGAGAGAGAGAGAAAGAGAGAGAGAGAGAGAGAGAGAGAGAGAGAGAGAGAGAGAAAAGGTTGGTAGATCAGGATATTTCAGAACATTGCTCTGGGTTTTCCTTTGATATTTAATTTTTTCAAATAGAAACAACTGCGCTTCTGACCCGGAAAACACTCATTCAGAAAAGCCCATCGAAGGCTGGGCCGGGCTCTTCATTTTTATCCACTTTGAAATTTCTACAACTTCATGGTACTACAGAATATAAATTCAACATACCTAAATGTGGAAAGATGTGAATCCTTAATTGAATTACTTATTTTCCGCCAAAAAAAATGATTAGCACAATTCAAAGTTGAAAAAAAAAACTTCAATCTCAACCACATTCATACAGTACTTTAGAATTTACCTAATTTTGAAAAATTCGCTTGCATAACTCATTGAAAGAAACTATAGTAACCTACAAAATAACAAATTGTTGCTGAAAATGGATCGAACTCAATAAATTCCAAATCAGAACCATCGTACACTATAGGGTAAACAGAATGCATCATTTGAGGGGGGCGCGCAAAAACAAAACAAAACAAAAGACGGGTTCAGATTTAGGTAAAGAAAACGGGGAGCATCCGATGAGCAAATAAATCGACACTCTTCTGCAGATACAATACAAAACTATTGATGAAGCACAGTGAGAAATTGGAAATATTTGGGGAGAACGGACAATGTGAATGTGGACCAACAAAATGACCGGCTAACTTTTCTTCCCGGTATTTTATAATGTATTTTAGAAGAGACGCAGAGAAATCAGATTTTTCAGACCGAAGAAATTGAGTTAAGTTCCTGATAAGTCTTGTGAGCAAGTTTTTTTTTTCAAATTTCTCAGCATAGCTTGCAAGTTCTAGAACTTTAAACTTTGAGTTGTTTCCGATATGTAATTTACTGTAGTTTCTACGAAACGTTGAAAGCTTTAAAAGCAAATAAAATGTCTAATAGAACATGAAAGAGCTTGGAGAAGAAACATCATAAGTGAATAATGTTTTTGATGATCGGTGAAAACATGTGTATACACATACAAACACATACAAACAAGCCGAAATATTCAACAATAATGGCCGCCTGGTTTCTCCTCCGCTTCTTCTTCTTCTTCTTCTCCGACGCATGTTTGTTTTCTTCTTGGCCGGATGCGCGTAACAATTGCGAACCGCAAGAAGGATACATAATCGGATTCGGGTAATCCAATTTACATTTACGGGTTTTGACAGTATTAGTATCATGAAATGGACGAAGAACTGTTACTCCCGAAATTCCAATTTACTTTTGACCCCGTTTTAGGTCGGTATATTTATTTGAATATCAGAGGTTCAGACATATTCCTAGATTGAGATCTGTCAGCCGAAAAACCTGACCAAAACAACTTTGAGATCGTCCACATACCAAATTCCTTTTCAGGAGATAAATTTTCGAGCCCAAACGACAAGAGAATGGTTTGAGGACGATGCGACGTTTCAGAATGAAAACTTGTGTTATTATAGGTTTTGACACGTTGAGAAAGTTCCCGTTGTCATAACTTGCAGAATTTTTCCGTGCAGCTCAAAACTTTGCTCCGAAGTCTGAACAGAAATTTTCATTTTTTTTTTTTTTTTTGAGTTTTCAGTGGAATTGAAAGTACTCTGGGATTATTTCATACGACAAGAAACTTTACAACATTTTTTTCTGTCGAAAAGTACTGAAAACAACGAAAAATACGTCTTCAAAAGGTTTTTATCAAGTTTGGCCTACATTTTTGTGAGTGTTCACGTGAAATTTCACAGTTCACGTTTTTATTCAATTTAATAATTTTTGATCGAATGAGAAGTTTTGGAAGCCTGACGAAAGCTTCGGAAATTTTGCTTTCAAAAAAAATCTCTGACATTCTTGGAAACGGTTTATATAAAAATGTTCAGATTTTCGTTTTTTTACTCTCGATATCTCTATTTTAAGAGGAGATTTGCAAAATCTGACAACGGGATCTTTTTCAGCGTGTAAGACTATATAAAATGACATACATTTCATCAAAATTCTACGTTCAAAAAATCGATTTTTGTTCATTCAGTTAGTTTGATTTTGTTCGTTTTGGGCCCGATTCTCAGAGAACTTGAACCAGTCTCACTTTTTTGTACGGGCTCGATTCAGTAAAATGTTCAGTGGTCCGTACCAGTTTTGGCTCTGTTTTTTTATCAAAACTGGCCCCATTCAGTAGTTTCAACTATTAATTACGAATAGTTGACATGATTCAACAACAGTCTTGATTTTCACTCAGATTCCAATTGGAAAGTAAGTACAACAAAATGCACACAAACAACACGTCTGCGTTTCTCCGTCTCGCGCACTCTCTCACTTCTCAGTTTTACAAATCTCATTGTCACGTTGAATGCAAAAAGAAAACAGGACACTATTCACTATCCTATGTCTTGCTACGCACATTGTTTTTGTGTTTTTTTTTCTCAAATATTTTAATAGGGACAGTAGAAGGGTCATTGAGATCATTTGAACCTTCTGACCTTATCAAATTCTTACCGTGTCAGAAGTTTTCTTTTTTTTCTGTTGTTTGGAATTTGTTGCGTTTTTAGTTTAATCGTTTATTGAGGAAGACAACAATAAGGATGAGCTTCAGAGTATTTTTCTTCGAGTATTTCTTCTCATCAATCGATTGTAGAAAGTCTTACTCCCGCAAGAGAGAACACAATTGAACACACTAGTGATTTTACGTTTAGAACATAGATCGATGACAAAATCTTCGATAACACTAATCAAATCAGCAAAATGGGTTCAATGCGAGTTACCTTTTTTACGTAACTAATTTCTCCCTGTTTTGTCTACTTGTCCCCCCTACCTACAGTACTCTTCCAACCTTGACCATCCGGTTTTAGATCTGTTTCGCTTCGCACCAGTTCACTTCAACAAAACAGCCATCTTCCTCCTCTTCTTATTTTTTTAATCTTCATTTTTTGCAGTCGAATCAAAAGTAGACATTTTTCCAGCAGTTTGAAAATATGCGGATAGTTCTTCTCTTGTTGGTATTGTCTACTGTATTTGTCTCATCATGGGTGATTTATCGAAAAAGTCAGAAGAAGAAACTAGTTTGTCGAGTGAGTTTTGGGAGCAGATACAGAAAAACATAAGCAACGAAAGTCAGCCGACAAAAAAGGCCAAAAAATAAAACACAGAGTTGGATCAAACATTTAAAACCTAGTGAAGCAGTGGAACGCGTTTGCACGAACATACAAACGCGCTCTATTGTTTCATTAGATTTGATCCAACCCTGAACAGCTACACATAGGGCGACCACAATTGTTTTCTTCATTTCAGGAAGAGAATGAATGGGAAGGTAACAACAGCAACAGCACATTTTCGGAGGCATCCGCTCCTCGTATCTCGTCTTCTTCATCTTCCGAATCCAGCGAAGAATCACGTGAAAATCGTCGATCAAAACGTGACATTGATGTGGATCCCGTACTAAAGCAACCAATCATTTATCTTGGTGTAAGTACGTTTGTCATCAATTTGAAAATGCGGGTAAAAACTGCTCACGAAAATACATTTTCAGAAAAAACCTAGAATAATATTGCGTATTGTGAGTTTATGAGTGTTGTTTGAGTGTCTTCAGTGTTGTGTCCAGCCCGAAGTTCTTTTTTTCAAAATATTGTTTTTTCAGACCCGCAGCAATAGTACTGTATTTATTGACGACGGTGATTTCGATATCGTTTCGGACCAATTGACTGCCGAGGAAATCGAGGCTGTGAAACAACAAATTATGAATACTTGTAATGCTTTAAATTCTGATTAGAATCCGGTTCGAAATGAACAATCTACGTCAATTTCAAGATCTTAAATATATTTTTATGGAAACTATGACATCTAAAACATAGAGACGAAAATTTCGTCCGAAAAAGATTTAGGCCGGCATGCGAAGAGCTCCATCGAATCGGATAGTTTCTCCATTCATGTATTGATTTTGGATGATATGTTGAACCAAATGACCGTACTCTTGAGGACTACCAAGTCGCGATGGATTTGGAATGAGTTGAGCCAAAAAGGTTTTCACCTAAAAATGATTTTAAAATTTGAGAACTCTGAACTAGTTTTTGAAATAGAAATATATAGAAGAAATTTTTTGGCGGGATACAAAAAATGGTCCGATACCTCGTATAAACAGAAAACCAAGTTTTTTTTGTCCAGAAATTTATATTTGAGTAACAAAAATGTTTTATATAAGATGTGGTTTTCACTGAATACAAAAATTAAAATAACGAAATTCGACCAAAAATGAGAATAACGTGAGCTCGAAAAATATCCCAACGTGAACCAAAAAAAAATTGGATCAAAAATCGCACTTTCAATAAATGCGTGTGGGTTATTTTTTGAGAATTCCCTTTGTCTCTTTGCCGTTTCTGACATAATGGCGTCTCTCGTTCTCTTTTTTTCGGAAAATTACTGAAAACGTTTACCGATGAGAAAAATGCAGCAAACGACTCGCAATCATTCCGGGTAGGCCCGCAACAGTTTGCGTCTAAGATACCCGCAAATCTGCAGGTACGCCCGCAGAACTGCGGATAATTCTCAGACTTTCTTAAATACTCCGAGAATCACATGCACACTTGCGGTTTGTTTGCTGCAGATTTGCCGGTCACTCGCACAACTACGAGTAATTTTCCGAGTACATCAGATTTTTTCGTAGTTTTGTTTTATTCACTTCACTTTAAAAAATGGCTCACCTTGTCTGGAAGTGATGACAACAACGGCGTGTCCATCAATCCCGGAGCAATTGTGTTGAAGCGAATTCCATCGCTGGCAAAATCACGAGCCAGTGGCAAAGTCATGGCGACGATAGCACCCTTCGATGCACTGTATGCCGATTGTCCCGTCTGCCCGTCAAACGCGGCAACTGATGCGGTATTCACAATCACACCACGTTGACCATTTTCGTCTTTCTCGTGTTCGGCCATCAACGCAACACCGTGTCGGATAACGTTAAAAGTTCCCAGTACATTCACCTGAAATATTTATTCTTTATAATGGAAATTTCTCATTTCCCACTCACATCCAATGTTTGTCTGATTTTTTCAAATTCCACATGCTTCTTTTTGTTAACTGAATACAACTTGAACGCGTACGCAATTCCGGCACAATTCACCAAGGCATCCAATCGACCGTACTCGGCTCTAACCTTATCGAAAGCCGCCTTGACTTCAGTCTCCGAAGTGACCTAATATCGAATTTAGATTTTGTTGAAAATTTCGAAACTCACTGAAGCCGGTGTGAAAATAGCTCCAATTTCTTTTGCAACATCTTCTCCTTTCGACTGTGGCAAATCCAAAATAGCTACTTTTGCTCCAGCGCGTGTCAAAACTTCAGCTGTTCCACGTCCCAAACCCGAAGCTCCACCAGTAACAACAGCTACGAGACCCTAAAAAGTATCAATGTTTCGAAAACGTGTTTTCTCAAATTCAATACCTTTGTAGATCGAAGTGCTCCTGCCATTTTCTTTTCTGCAAAAAGCTAGTTTGTTTTCAAATCAACCAAGAAGAAAATATAAAGAGCACTAAAAACTCGGAACATCACCAACGGCTATAAATGTGTCAGAAAAGTTCATTTCAGATAAAATATATAGAATAAATTAATTTTTCAATGCAAATCCAACGGATAAGGTAAATAAGTACATGAAACATTTGCACATGAGAGTTAGAAGACGAGAATAAGGTGGGATTAAATGTGAACGAAACTTAAAAATAAAATAAAAAGACTTATTAGGCTCAAATATTTCCATCAATCACCAAAAAGATAAAATGCGTTTTTACAACTTATTCGTCATCCATTTCTTCATCATCGTCATCGTCATCTTCGCGTTTTACTGGTTTCGATTTTCGACGACTTGATGAAGGTACAGAATCTTGCTGAAAAATTGAATTTTATTGCGGACACAATTCACCAAACATCGATTTCTGAGAGAAAAATAAACAGTTGATAAGATTTTTTACAACGTGCCAATCATAAGTTCAAACTTCAGTGTTCACACATCGTGAAGATGGAACATCATACTCGGGATAGCTTACTCGGGATAGCTTGTCCGAAGGACCACAGGGCCCATGTGACAGGGGGTATAACTTTTTACTTATGGAAAAGAAGGTGGGAGTATAACTTTGAAAAAGCTGCTCTTCAAAAGACTGAAAAGCATGGAAAAGGGGTCAATGTGATTAATGATGTGAATTTGAACACAACCGTACCATCCGATGATGAGTGCAAGATGAAACAAAAATATCAACAAGAAAAAAAAAGAATCAAAACGAACGAGACAAGAAAGAAAGACAACAATATCAGAAAACTGAGCACATGGTGAAGATTGAACGAATGAACACTAGAAGACACATTGATTGTCGACTCCGCCCCTTTTGTACGCGGCGTGGGTTAGAAAAACGGGCGGGGTCAAAGATGGGCACATCTTCCGGTGTTCATTCATTAATTCTTCACCTTTTGCTCAGTTTTATTTTTCCTTTCTTGTCTCGTCCATTTTGAATTTTTTTGTTGATGTTTGTGTTTCGTTTTGCACTCAGCATATCTCGGGCAAAAACGTGAAAGAAAGTCCTCTGTAATTTTGGACACAAAAAACCTTAAAAACTTTGGTGCCGTCTGAATTACTGTACAAATTTTATCTTTCAAAATTGTGCCTCGTGGATTTCCACGTTTTCGCCGAGGTATTTATTTTCAGACCATATATCATATTGGCTTCTTTTCCATGTTTTTCAGCCATTTTACTTGGTTTTTTGTGTAACTCTTGAAAAAAATTCTCGAAAAAAAAACAAACAAACCTCTTCCGGAGATCGTTTAACCTGTTTCGATTGTTCTTGAACAGCGGGTGCAGACGAAGAAGTTGCTCCAGATGTAGATGGCGTGCTCGACGATGTGGCTTCAGCAATCAAATCTGCATCAGTCTGCTCCTTTGCTTTCGATTTAGCTTGCTCAGCTGTTCCCCCCATCATTATGAACAGTTTCTCATTTTGTTTAAAAAGCTCTTCTTTTGTAGCACTGCCAGCTGCAACTTGCTTTATAGTTTCTTGAACTTTCATTCGTTGAGCATACTGAAAATGTGTCAATTTGATATCGGATAGATCCTAATTTAAAACAACTAACCACTTCGTAAATTTTTTCCCAAATTGATTTTAGAATCTTCGAATCGCTGTAGATCTCACTGTCTTCTTCATTGTAAGTTTGTGCATTCGAACAAAGTAAAAGAACATCGGTATTCATCTCTTCCAGCGCTGAATACCTTCCAGTCTCGATCTTTTTCTCTATTCTTGCAAAATCCATAGGTTTTTGAATGATTTGATAGTAATCCGGCAACTCTTTTTTGGTCGGTAACTCAACAAAAGGTTCAGATATAACTCGTCCATCAGCCCCTTTATAGTTGGTAACGATGTTCAAGAATGATCTCATAGTCTCTTGTAATTCTGGAGTTGTTTTCTTTCTCTTCGCGTTCAGCACATCATCCATAGAATCGTCATTCTCATCTAATCCCGCCAATTTCCTCTTTCGCTTCTGTTTTCTCTCAACCACAACTCGTTCGTTTTCATCTTCCACTTCTTCAACTTGTTTCATGAACTGATCATCTGACAGCAAATCAGAACTATAGTCCACCTCTCTCCGACGTCTTCTCTGATCATGTTTCGTTTCAACAACTTCTCTTCCCTCTTCTCTTGCTCTCTCCATTTCTTCGAACTCGAACGAAGCTTTCAGAATGTCATCAGGAATTTCTTGTTCTTCCAAAAGTCGAGGTTTTCGGTGCAATTGATTGGCTTCTTCTCGCCTCCGGTCAATATCCATTGATTGGAATGTATTGAACTCTTCTTCAGATCTGGCTACCATTTGATTGATGGTTTCATCATCAGGAACTTCTTCCTCTTCGTCTTCTTCGCCATCAGCTCTGAAAACAACTATTTTGTCAAGTTCTTAAATATCATATAAATTACCTGATAATCTGTTCGAGCATCTGTTTTCTTTCAGCTCCTGTTGATTTTTGATCGAATTTACCGGCCTGGATAACCTTCTCATCAACGTTCAATTTATATCTTGCCGCCGCCAGAATTTTCTCTTCGACAGAATTGGCTGTGATCAGCCGAAGAACGCGCACCTCCTTCTTTTGACCGATACGATGTGCTCGATCTTGCGCCTGCATATCTTGATGAGGATTCCAATCGGAATCGAAAATGATGACAGTGTCGGCGGTTTGCAAATTCAAACCGAGACCTCCGGCACGCGTTGAGAGCATGAACAAAAAACAGTCACTGTCTGGCGCATTGAACATATCTAGTAATTGACCACGTTCGTCAGGTTTCGTACTTCCATCAAGTCGAAGATATTTATAGCCTAAATTTGAGAAATGTATTAGTTTTATTGTAAGATGAACTTACTTCGATAATTCAAAAAGTCCTCAACTATCGTCATCATGGTGGTCATTTGGAAAAACATCAAGATACGATGTCCAGTTGCCTTTAATTTCGGTAAAATTCTGTCGAGAAGTTCAAGCTTTCCAGCCACTCTCATCAAGTCTTGCCCAGAAACTTCGTCAACCTGAAAAAAAAACAAATGCTTTACGATTAACTTTGATAACTGCCAACCTTCCAATAAGTTCTGCACGAGTCTTCAACAGTTGGGAAAAGGAATGGATGGTTGCACAATTTTCTCAAGTGAACAACGGTATTCATCAAACTGCGTGCTCCAGATTGCAACTTCGAATCCAACAAAAGACCTTTTTGCATGTGCCGATACAAAACTTTTTGAAGTGCAGATTGATCGCACTTGATAACATATTCGGTTTTGTCGGGCAACTGCGATTCTACTTCCTTTTTCAATCTTCTCAATAAGAAAGGTCTCAAAACTTTGTGAAGTCTTCGGATAATCAACATGGTTTCTTCTTGATTCAATTCCACTTTTTCTCCTGTCGTCGCAAATGGCGCATTGAACCATTGCTCGAAAGTTCCACAAGATGAGAAGATTGATGGGAGCAAGAAATTGAGAAGAGCCCACAACTCGGGCAACTTGTTTTGCAATGGAGTACCCGTGAGTAGAAGACGATGTTGCGCGTGGAAGAAACTGTTCAACATGAGAGTTAGTTTACAGTTGTGATTTTTCAAACGATGTCCTTCGTCAATTATCATGTACTTCCAACGAATCTTTCCAAGAAGACCTTTCTCTTTGATCACATATTCATACGTCGTCATCAAAACGTTGAAAGCTCCTCGTTTGATAACACCCTCCACTCTTTTTCTCGCATCTTTAGTTCCTTTGTAAATAACTGTGTTGACAGAAGGGGCCCACTTAGCAAACTCGTTCGACCAATTCGAAATTGTTGACAACGGGACAATAACCAAATATGGACCATTATTCTGTTTAACTTCCATCAAATATGTGATTAATGATATTGTTTGGATAGTCTTTCCTAGACCCATTTCATCTGCCAAAATTCCGTTAAGATTGTTATTGTACAATGACACCATCCATTCCAATCCTTTCAGCTGATATGGTTTCAATTGCAAACTTTCATTTCCTTCTCCCATACTTGAATGTTGTTGTACAATTTTCTCTTTGATTCTATGAGCAGTTGCATAATAGTCGGCCAATTGTTTTTTGGTTTTCTGATCGTACTCGTCTTCTTCGTTTCTTGCCTTTTCAATGATCATCTTCGCCTTGGTCTCTTCATCCATTCCAGCGTATACGTCATCTTTCTCCTCTGTTGGTTCTTCGATAACTGGATCTTCTTCATCATCGTCATCATCAGACAACTGATCACGAGGAACAGCTTCGAATCCTGGATGAGTTTCAAGCCAAAGTTCAAGTTCTTCCGATTTTGGAGCTTGATCTCCTTGCAATATTTTTCCGGTTGCGATTTCACGAACATGAACACGAACTTCGTCATCTGAAAGATCATAATTTTATTGTATTTAGTTTATTGTATCTTACCATCCATTTGTCCTTTTTCCAGTCTCTTATCCTCTTTCTTTTTAGTCTTTTCGGTACTCTGATGTTGTCGAACTAAACTGCACAAACTATCCACATATTCATCGGTTTGTTGTAACAAGTATACCAATCTCTGATCTTTCTTTTCATCAAGCAATGCACGATACCCTTCTTCATCTTCTTGCATAAGTTTTTGCATACGCAATTTTTCATTTCGGATCTCGTCTTTCTTCCGTTCTCTTTCATTGTTTTGATGATATGTCATAACAGCCTTTTTAGCTTTTTGCAATTTCAGGAAAGCAGATCTGTGGAATTCCTTGAAATCTTTACCGTGTTGAATAATCGCTTGCATCAGATCGATATGTTTCTGTCGTTTCTTCCGTTCTTGTTCCATTTTTTGTTGTTTTTCTAGTTTTTCAGTGACGCGAGCTTCACGCAACGATTGACGCTTCGTTCTACGATATGCATATGGGTTTAAAGCAGTTTCAAGAGTTGTATCACGTTTCATCGTTGACATCACTTCGCTTCTCACCTTAAATTAAAACAATTTTAAGAAATTCGACTTTTTTACTCGCTTAATACTCACTTGTGTTTGCAAATTGACTAATCTCAACGCCCTCAATTCTATTTCAGCTTTTAGCCTGAGATGAGGGGGAATATCAGCAGGTAAATTGCTTAGCACTTTCAAACGAAGTCCGATTCGATTTTGTATCATATTCTCGCGTTTTTTCAGCATTGCTACTGGATCGACGCCGGACGGAACTGGTAGAGATGTTGGCCGATTACAACGAGCTTGATGATTAGCAAAGATCTACAAAATTATTCTTGTTTTTTGAACAAGTTATAGATCTCACTTTTAATAGGTCGTACGGGAGTTTCTCTCCATCTTCCGATTCTCCCGGAACTTCATAAGGTGGTGGAAGCAAAGTATTGGGTTTTGGCTTTAGCACAACAGCTTCAGATATCAATGATTCGGGCACCGGTTCGTTTCGAGCTAACAACTTGTAAGCTGTTACCTGAGCTCTCAATTGTGCAATTTGTGTTTGTGTGACCTCCTTATTCTCGCTTTCATCACCTTCCTGTGACTCGGAATGAGCTGAATCTTCTAATGAATCGGACTCCAGTTTTTGTTTTAGAAGAGTTGCTTTGGCGTGTCTTGAATCTCCTTGAAGGTTCTGCTCTTCCATTGCCGTGATTGCATTTTCAAGCTTGGCTATTGTTAATTCTTGAGCCTACAAAAATAATAATTGACACCTCAACTTATTTGAAAAAAAAATCCAACCTGTGGTTCATTGGATGCTTGCTGTGCGACAACTTCTCCGGCTGGTTGTGGAGCTTGTGCAGTAAACTGCTCAAACGCCGGTTTCGCTGTACTCATTAGAACAACTCAAACGGCTTGTTTGTTGCAGGAGAAACTCTAAAAAATAGAATGAAATTTGTATTTATTTTTTTTTTTGAAATGAGAAGAGAAAAATGAGAGAAGATATTCGACGCGGTCAGTGAACATAGCGTCTATGTGTGTGCGTCTGTGTGTTCGTTTTCCCGCCTAGCAACGAAGGGGGAGAACGGCGTGGTCATTAGGGGACAAGGGACAAAGGGGAAGATAGAAGGTGATATAAAGACACCAATAGAAGACTTCAGAGTAATATTGAGTTTATGAAACAAATTTATAACTAGCACAGAAAACTAAGATTAAACACGAATATAAATTTACAAGATAAAGTTTGCAACACATTCAAAAATCAAGAGCATTGTGTTTTCCTCTACATTTTTTTTCGTGGTTTGTACGGGTTCCTTTACTTCTGAACTTCCTTTTGCATTTTTTGCATTCCTGAAAATTTCTTTTCAACGAAGTGAAAACGGCGAACATACCATTGAGTTTTCGAAAGATGAACGATCCGGAGAATTTGTACTTTCTGATTCTCCTTCAAATCCAAGATTTGTGAAAATTGAAGAATTAGATGTTAGGCTGAAATATCAGAATGAGAAATTGATATAAAGATTCACAACCTCGGGCTTTTTGAATAATTAAAATTCAACGAGCACTCTGTTCTTCTAGATTCTTCTCTCGGTTCAACAATTGGAACAATTGACTTCGCAACACCATAGTTGGAATTGTTTTGACCTTCAGCCATAACTGCGGGGCTCAGTTCAGCAGCTTTCGTGGAGTTTGATAATGCCAATCGGAATGGCAAACAGTTAGTCGATGCAATTGATTCAACGTTATTGGTTATAAGTTGATGAATGAAATCATTTTGCTGGAATAAGATCTCTTAAAAGAAGAACTGAGAGACTTTAATTCTGTAAATTGTATTTTAAGTATTATTACCAGTTTGCACAATTGAGCGTATTGTTGATTAATAGTGTTTAGTTTATCCGTTATTTCCGAATAGTTCATTCTGAAAATTATTAGCTTATAGATACATTTATCGTGAAATGGAATATGCATATGGACCTCTAAGATTACGAATGATATTTATAAATATATTTATTTAACGTAGTTAAATATGAAATTTACAGTTCTGAAAAAAATCAAAAATTTCAAATCAATCCCGGAATCCGGAAGAACTACAAAATCTCGACCCGTAAAAGTCGTTTCGAGACCTAAAACGTCAAATTTAATTAATGCGCCTTTAATACTTTTTTTTTCATTAATACTTTTCATAATTTTTTTTTCAAAAAAAAAACCGGTACCGGTATACCGAGTGATCGGTTCGAGCAGTGCCAACTCAGATTATGATTTTTTCTTGCAGAAATGTGTGATGGCTCAGATGCTTCTATCCAATCAGATGATAGTTTTTGTGAAGACTTTCTTACACCGAAAGCCATAACATTACGTAGAATCGAGTTCCTCTGTGCTGATGTACGACAACAAGTTGACCGAGGAGACGATCAAATAATAATGCGGACTAGTTTCAACCCCTCCGATTATCAAATCAAATGTCGATTTGCGGACAAAATCACCTTGCAACGAAACATGGCATGTATATTACAAGTTTATGATCTACTATTAAATGATAAGAAGTCGACAAAGAGAGAGTTATATTATGAACGGAAAGATGTCTATGAAAAGCAAGAAGTTACAGATAGATGTATCCAGAAAGTATGCGAACTTCTGAATGAAACCCGAGCAAATCTAAACATTGTAAACTTCATCGACCAATCAAAATTTGAAAATTATATTTCAGTTATCGTGCTCGAAAGGAATTCTTCGCGGATCCATTAGTTTTCTCACGAGTTCTGTCGGGGTTGTGGATGGTCGACATCAAAATGTTTTGATTTCCGGTGAGTGAAAAAATACTGATTCAAATTTAAAATCAAAACTTCAGAAGAACTCCTAGAACACCCAATATTGAATGAGGCTCTATTCATCCTAGTCGTCGAAAAAGAATCGAGCTATCAAAAGTTATTAGACGAACGTTTTATCGAATTATTTCCACAATCCGTAATAGTCACTGTAAGTTCTTCTCTAACTAAAAATTTAAAAATCACGATGCTCTATTTCACGAACAAAACTCGGAAAATTTAAAACTGTTTTACAGAAAATCATAGTTTTTTTTAAATTAAATTAATAAATTGAAAATTACGGTAAAATTCATATTTTTATCAAAAAAAAAGTAGTTTTTCATTTTTTTTTTAGTGAGTTTTGGCTCTCTATCCAATTTTGTCACTGTGAGAATCTTGAGAAAATATTTTTGTCACTGTGTAAATACAACAACCAAAAAAACGGAGCAAATTAGCTGAAAATTTCAAAAATTTTACAGAAAACCATAGTTTTTTTTTTAAATTAATTTAATACATTGAAAATTACGGTAAAAATTCATACTTTTATCAAAAAAAAACAGTTTTTCATTTTTTGGCTCTTCGGAAAATTTCCGGCTCCGACCAAGCCTGTTGTACAGTAATCCAGGCGGTTCAAAGAAAGTTCAAATTTTAATTGGTGTGAAAAAGGTCTAATTAGGTAACATCTTTTGTTATTGTAGTATTGATAACATCATAAATAACAACAACAGGAGTGACCTTTTCTCCAATGCTTGACCAATTATTTTTGATCAAAAAATTTCACATAAGGACAAAAACGTAAAAAATAGAGAAAAAACGCTGAAAATTTGAGAGAAAATCATAATTTTCTAGGAAATGTCACTGTGAGTTTTCGACCAAAAAAATTGTAACGGTACTTTTTCTCCTCTTAGGCCAGATATGAGATGGTCCTGTTCGAAAATTTCCCTGAGAGAGATGAGATTTGAGTTTTTTTCAAGACCCAATTCGGATTTTTTCCGAAGACATTTTTTCCAAAAAAATATTGGTCGGAGTTACACCTGCGACACGGTGTTTTAGTTCCCTTATAGGAGGGACAAATGAGAGAGGTAGACGCAGAAATGAAAGAAAAAAAATAGAAATGAGACGTGAGATTTTCAGAGAAAATAAACAGGTCTCACGGCGAATACTTTTTATTTTCGGGAAATTTCAACGGTGCAATAGAGCGAACATTCCTCTTTTGTCAGCGTCAACTCCATACATAATATCGGCCGCTTTTAGATGCGGGGGGTCACTAACTTTTGCAGAACGATTTCCGGAAATTTCGGTATTTTTTCGGGGTCACTAACTTTTAAACGAAAAAAATTGATTTTTTTTTCAGTATTTTTCGCATTTTTTTCCTGAATAGTTCGAATTTCTTTGAGAAATTCTAGAATTTCACAAGTTTTTCAAATTGAAATGCGAAAAAAATTTTGTATGAGGCATGTAGGGTCACTAACTTTCGAACATTTTCTCCTGAAATTTTCAAAATTTTCGGTAGGGTCACTAACCTTCCAGAAATAGTAATGCGCCCTTTCATGATGTATGGTCAACTCTCTCGTTTGTCCGCCCTAAAACAAGCTCAGGAAAGTCAGTGCGCGCTCGCAGCGTGATAGTGCGCGGTCGCACGCTAGGACGCTGCGTGCGCGCACTATCACGCTGCGAGCACGCACTTTCCGCGCACTGTCCGCGCACTATTCGCGCACTGACTTTCCTGAGAGGTGCGAGTCACACACGGTGTGACAAAATTTTTTGAAAATCTTTGTCAAAAAATAAATGTTTCTTCTGAAAATGCGTTAGCTTGTTAGAACATTTTTTCACTCTTTTACGTCAGATGTAATGCGAAGATTCCGATTACCGATTCAGACCAGGCCTGGTTTAAAAATATTGTCTTTGTGGGAGAAACGCAAGGGAAGAGAAAATTTTAAATGGGGGACTAAACCTGACCGATCTCTAGGGATCATTTTTGCCACCTGAATAAAGTCATCCCCAAAAAATAACATTTCTCTCGTACCGAAAGTTGTCGTACACAAAAACAGTTTTTGCCTTAGGCACGGAGGCAAAAATGTTTTTTTTTTTGTGAAACATCTCAGGGAAACCGTGGCGAAAATTTCGCGAAAAGCTTAGCCAGGCGTTTTTTTCGCTGATTCGCTTACAGGCTGATCAGCCGTTTTTGAGCCAGAGACTCAGCGTAGAAATGGCTGATCAGCGGCTGATTAGCGGAGCAAAAAAACGTCTTGGCTGAAATATGGCTGATCAGCTGGAGAAAATAGGCTGAAAAGAGGCTGCGCAGCTTCAACTCAGCCAAAGTTTCCCTGAGATACTAGTTCTCTAAAATGAATGAAGAGTTTTCAGGGTAAAGGATATCCAGATGTTTGCACACGATTATTTCTCAAAAAGTTAATCGAACATTTGAACATTCCCATATTTGGACTTTTCGATGCGGATCCTCATGGTTAGTTTTCTAGATGTTTCTGAACCGGGTAGGGTTCGAAACTTGAATGAATCCATGAATCGGGTCTAAAACTTCAAGTTCTGTCAAGCTTTCATGTTTTTTACCTACAGGAATCGAAATTTTTCTAACCTATAAGTATGGTTCAATAAGGCGGCATTGCGAATCACATGACGCCTATGTGCCATCAATTCGTTGGATTGGCGTGTTTCCCTCTGATGCTTCACATTTTCCAATACTCTCCAATCAATTTCTTAAACTGAGTAAAATGGATTATCGTAAAATCGAGAAAATGAAAAATCGCGCATTTCTATTGAGAGAACTGGAAGTATGTCGACAGCTCGAATATATAACGGAAACAGGGTTCAAAATAGAGATCGAAGCAATATCATCTATCAGTGAGGCAGTGTTGGCCAGATTGCTAATACTTCCAAGAATACAAGACGCCTTCGTAGTAAAAACAGAGTTTTAGTATTTAATAAATATATTTTATTTTTTCAAACACAACACAATAGATAGAAAATGTAGAAGAGAAAAACACAAGTAAAAACCGTAGTAGCTCGAGAAATAGTCTGACTGAGATAATTTTAAAACATCACATTATAATTCTGAATGCTCTTCTTCGACAACAGTTTCTTCAGCAGCAACATCTTCAGCGTTGTCTTCAGATGCGAGTTCTGCTTCATAAAGTGGTGCGGAATCAACTTGAGCATCAACTGCCAAGTCCATGTTGCTTCTCAAAACAGCCTCAATACGTTCGGCAAATCCAACTTGATCTTGAAGTGTATAACCTGATCTCAAAGTGGCGGTCTCGAAAAGCAACTTGGCGGTGTTCACTGCTGTAGAGTCTTCTGGGTCGGCTTGGACACGTTTCAACAACTCCTTGATGACTGGATGTCTGGTGTTGATTTCGAATGTCTTCTTTTGTTTGGCATAAAAGTCGGAAGTTGCGTCTCCAGCCTTGGCGTAAGCTTGCGATTTGACAATTCTTTCCATGTTTCCAGACCATCCATAGGAAGTCGAAACCAAGGCAGATGGAGACTTGACTAGTCTTTCAGAGATAGCAGCCTTTTCGATGAGATCTTTAAGGGCAGTTTCCTTCAACCAATCAGTCAATGGCTTGTACTCAGTTTCAAGAGCAGCACGTCCTTCCTTAGCTTTTTCTCCATCATCGATGTTCAATCCTTCCTATAATACAAATGTTTTGGAAATTTAATTTCTACGAGAACAAAATACCTTGGCAACGTTTTGGAATTTCTTTCCGTCGAATTCTGGCATCGATTGGAAACAGTATTCATCAACAGCCTCAGTCAAATAAAGAACTTCATATCCATTTTCGAGAAGTCTCTCAACGAATGGCGAAGTTTCGACCTCTTGTCTCGATGATCCAGCAATGTAGAAGATAGCGTCTTGCTTCTCCTTCATTCTTTCAACATAAGCGGAAAGAGTAGTCAACTTCTCTTTGTCATTTGAAGATTGGAATCTTAAAAATCAACATTTTGATACAACGGTATATTTTCAAACACTACCTCAAAAGTTTGGCCAGTCTCATTCTGTTGCTTGGATCTTCCATAACTCCCAACTTGATGTTGGTGCTGAACTCTTTCCAAAACTCTTCGAATTGAGCTCCGTCCAATTTTTTGAGCATATCCAATACTTTACGCACCAACTTCTTCTTAATAACCTTGAGCAACTTGTGTTGTTGCAAGTTTTCACGTGAAACGTTGAGAGGAAGATCATCAGAATCGACAATACCGCGGATGAAAGAAAGATATTTTGGAAGCATATCGGCGAAATCGTCAGTGATGAAGACACGACGAACGTAAAGTTTGATGTTCTCAACAATTTTTCCATAGTTCTGAAAATTTGTTCAATATTTCAAAATATTAGGTTGAATACATATGTGAAATTCTGGGAGTGAGAAAGTTCAGTACCTTTAGATAAAAATCATAAATTTTGAGAAGAACAAGATTTTCAAAATGATTTTCACAACTTTTTTCAAAAAGTTCTATTCTTCGTTCTGAGAAATTACCCTTCGGAAGTCAGGCTGGGATTTTTTTCAGACGGGCACAGTGTATTTGAGTAACTACATATACAAAGTAAAAAACGGGCAAAAACTGGAAATCGTATGAAACTGTACTTTTTTCGAAAAATATGAAAATCTGGATGTTGGAATGTGACTTTTCTCTCGATTTTACACATTTTTACATAATTATTTTGTTAGGTCACAACCACAAAGCTACGTCAAGAAAATGTCCGAAAACATTGAAAAATACACTATGTGACGAGCGGAAAAAGCGAAAAAGCTCAACTTGTGATTTTCGGGCCGGGCTTCCGGGCTACAATTTCACTCCTGATTTTCAATTATACAAACCTGGAACATATCGTTTGGCGACTTCTTTGGTACATACAAAATTGATCTGAATGAGACCTCTCCTTCGGCGTTGAAATGAACATGTCCCAATGGATTTTCAGTTTCCTTACTAATCGATTTGTAGAACTCGTTGTATTCTTCCTCTTCGACTTGGTTTGGTTTTCTCATCCAAATTGGTTTAATATTGTTGACCTTGGCCCAATCCCAGGTGGTCTTTTCAACCTTCTTGGTCTTTTTCTCCTCCTTTTCTTCTTCAACTGCTCCGTCTTCGGTGGCAACTGGTTCCTCTTCGACTGGTTCTTCAACCATTTCAGTGGTCGATTGCCAGAGGGCAATGTTGAAGTTGATGAATTGTGAATATTTGTGGACCAAGTTTTTCAGGGTATCTGGCTCAAGGAAATCAGCGGCTTCTTCTTTCAAGTACAAGGTGATTTGAGTTCCTCGTTTCAAAGTGTTGCCTCTTGGATCCTTGATGATGGTGAAGCTTCCGGAATCTGACTCCCAGATGTATTGGTCATCATCATTGTGTTTGGTGGTAACGACGACACGATCAGCAACGAGGAAAGCGGCATAGAAACCAACTCCGAATTGTCCAATCAAGTCTTGTTGTTGATCCGATGAGGTGGCTGAATCCATCAATTTCGAGAGGAACTCAGATGTTCCAGATCTGGCGATAGTTCCGAGATTGTTGATCAAGTCTTGACGAGTCATACCAACTCCGGTATCGGTGATGTGAAGAAGACGGTTCTCACGATCAGCCTTGATTTTGATTGACATTTCTTCGGTTTCTCTCAATTCTTCAGGATTGGTCAAAGAAAGAAGGCGAATTTTATCGAGAGCATCAGAAGCGTTCGAGATAAGTTCTCTGAGGAAAATTTCCTTGTTTCGGTACAATGAGTTGATGATAAGTTTCATCATTCGGTTGACTTCAGCTTGGAATTCGTGTTTTTCGGCTTTGGCGCGAAGGTCCTTGATTTGGGAAACTGATAATCCATCAAGTTTGATAGTGTCCTGGTCACTGAAAAAATTCATATTATATTTTCGGTAGTAATATTCAAATTTTGCTAATATTCATCTCTTTTATTTAGATTATCCGCTAATCTCCTCCAGAAGCCATATTCGATTTATTTATGAAAATAAAACCCTTCAGTGTACACAGCATAAAGATTTCGCGCCAAATTACTTATCTCTAACTCGATGTCCTTGACATACTGAACATGTAAGACAAAAAACAAATGCGAGACCTAATTGATCTATTGTTTGGATTAGAGTTTTTCATATCTTAACAAAACGTTAAGGAAGTACTACTCTCAATAAGGGCAAATATTGACATTATACTTTTTGATAGACTCATTTGACCTCTACTTATGTTTGCACAACTCGTTGCGGCGGTTCGTATGTATGGGTATTTAAGATCTAGTGCGACCCGGCACGGTAAATATAAGTCAGATAGTCGAATAGTAAATATTCTATGATTACTTACAGAGATTCTTCTTCGGCGATTTTGGAGTCTTTCGGCTCATCGATAACATCTTCGGCAAATGCTGAAAAAAGTCGTGTTCAAATTTTTCATGAATAGTTCGGCCTGTTTTTCTGTTATCTTGTTCCTGGTTCAATGTTTTACTTTTTGACATATGGGTGAATATGAAAACACGTGGAAACCTTTTTTGTCAATTCAGCCAGATCATCCAACGTAAAAATGATCTACTACAAAAAAATATGAAAAATCAAGTCAAAATGAGAGATTTGGGCAGTAGAGGAATTTCGCGTTGGATGATTATTTGGCAATACATATTATTTTCTTGAATTTGAAACTGGAAAATTTTCATATATATCCCACAGACAATTTGAGATGGATCCATAAAGTACAACAGTGAAAAATGGATTCGTTATGAATCCAAAAAGTATCCATTTTTATGATTTTTGAGAATATGGATCCGTTAGTTGTCCTTTTTGGGTCCATTTTTGAGTGTTGTACTTTATGGATCCATTCCAAATTGTCTGTGTCCGAATGGAATTGTAGTTTTGTAAATTCGAGATGGATAAGCGTTAAGATTTTCTCATGAACAAACATATTCTCGATATTCTTTTTTTTTTGTTGCATCATCAACAATCATTTATCAGCGATTTATGGTCAAGCGTGATCAAAGACAATAATGATGATATACCATAACATATTTATTGCCCGAAGGAAATTTCCCGAAAAGAAAGACTCACCCGAAACGGCTATCAAGGCCAATATAACGAAACCGGTGAACCTCATGAGGAAAATAACTCGGAATAAAACGACGATGGTTCGCTGGATGTCCAAATTACTTCTGACTCCGCCCAAATGTCTTATTTGCACTCTTCTCGGCGTCTAAACTCGACGTGTCACAAACCAAGACTCCGCCCATGCAAACAGCGCACACACTCTGCGTCTCTTCAATTGAGCACTCTCTGATCGAAAAAAGCAATGTGCGGCACGGTTTACTGCTGACGTGGGAGGGGCTTGCTCTGACTCTGGCCAATCAGAAAGCTTGATGTCGTTGGAAGGGGGGCGATTTGAATTTGAAAAAGGAACACGTGGATCCTTCGATTTTCTGAATTTTTTGCATGATATTTCATGAACAACACCGTGCTGTCTATCTTATCCCTGTTTTATGTTATAAGCTATCTAAATTTTTCTTCGAAAGTTTTTATATCATTCTATAGAAGAAGAATATTTATTTCTTCTCAAGAGGATTCTATTTCATTATCTTTTCAATTGATACCGTTTTTTTTTCAAACAAACAGACGTTCCATCTTTTTTGTATAATTTCAGGTAAACAAAACCTAAACGAAAATGGCGGAGACGGCACCACCGACGATCGAAACTCCCGCAGCAAATGCGACTGTTTTCACATTTGAAGAGCAAGCGACGTCTTCTGTAGCTTTATACGCTATGTCGATATTCTGCATTGTTTTGGGTGGGATCCGATCAGCCAATTATGTGTCGAAGATCATCAAGAAGAAAAAACTTATCGAAGGGTCAATCACATTGAAAGAAGCTAGAAAGTTCCCGCTTTCGGCATCGATGGTTTTGTTCGGATTGTACTTGTTTTTCAAGTAGGTTTAAAAAAGTGTCTTGTATTCAGGCATGTTCCTGGGCCGGCCCTGGGCGGCCTCGGAGCCAGTTTTCCAGGTTATCAGAACTTCTAACTCTGTGAAACTGTCGGTATTTCTCCGAAATAGACAAATTCTTGTCAAAAAACTGAACAGACCGTTCGTGATGAACTCCTAACTGATAGCAGGGCCGGACAGGGCCGGCCCTAGGAACATGTCTGCTTGTATTTAAAGTTACGAGTAAAAAAGTCTAAATAATGAACACTGTTAAATTTGTGATTCTAAATTCCGGGTTTTATGGGCCAGCTCACGAGCGCTTCAATTGGGTCGCCGGTGTAGCTCAAAAGTTGTAAGCGATGTTTATCCATTATTTTTGGTTCTCGTTTGAATATTTTTTCGAGCTCACGTTATCCTCATTTTTGTTCGAATTTTGTTTTTTTTTTTCAAAGTTGAGAGTACGAGAATAGTGAGAAATAGCTTATATAAAACATTTTTTTACTCAAAGATAAATTTCAGAGAAAACTTGTGTTTTTGTTGAGTTGAAAAAAAGTTAAAATAAATTGCATATGCGAGGAATCGAAAATTTCATTTCAAGTATTCTAAGAAAGCGATAATGAGAAAAATTTAAAGAATGCCGCGATTGAAAAAATGAATTAAAAATCGGACGTTCTTTAAATAAAACAGTTCTCTTTGCAAAGCTTTGTATTTAAAGTTAAGAATAAAAAAGTAAAAATAATGAGCACTGTTATATTCGTGATTCTAAATTCCGGGTTTTACAGGCCAGCTCACGAGCGCTTCAATTGGGTCGCCGGTGTAGCTCAAAAGTTGCAAGTTCCTCAACAATACGTCGACAAGATCAATGCAACAGTTATCGCATTTACCGCAAATTCGACCGAGCCAACCAAACCATTTTATGAGAAGTGAGTTGATTATATTTTAAACAGTTTTAAAATCTTTCAATTCGAGGTTGCTCGCGAAAATCCCTCCAAATTTTCAAGAGTATGTTGTTATTCCTACCTCTGTTCAAGGATATTTCAATTTGGCTTATGAAAACTTGCCACATCTTACAAAAAATGATCTTATGAGTGTTCTCACCTTTTTGATTTGTTTCGAAGGATTGACAGCTATTGCTACTTTGGCGAAGCCTATCTTGAGTGCAATTCTCAAATCACTGCCCCTTGTTCCATCAGGCTTAAGATTCAATGCACCCTATTTGTTCTCACTGAAGAAGGGAGTTAAGGAAATGGACGAAGGAGATATAGAAGATGCACCAAAAAAAGATTCGGAATACTTATTCAAAGTGGAAATCGACAGACACGATATTTTAGCTATCGCTCTCTGCTCTCCAATTCTAATTTCCCACCTCACACAACGTCATTGGATAACCAACAATTTTATTGGAGTCGCATTCTCAATTTTGGGTATTGAGCGTCTTCATTTGTCGAGTTTCAAAGCTGGCGCACTTCTTTTGGCTGGTTTATTCCTTTATGACATCTTCTGGGTTTTCGGAACCGATGTTATGACCTCCGTTGCCAAAGGAATCAATGCCCCGATTTTATTGCAATTCCCTCAAGACATTTATAGAGTTGGGCCATGGAAAGCGGTTAAGCACAGCATGCTCGGTTTAGGAGATATTGTGATTCCTGGAATATTCATTGCATTGCTGAGACGATTCGACCAACGATTAGTTGAAACAACTGTTGAAGCCAAAAACCCAAACAAAAAAGGTAGATACTATTTCGCAGTTACAATCGTTGCCTACGCACTTGGTCTTCTCATCACAATGGCTGTTATGCATCATTTCAAGGTATGTTCAGTTTCAGGGGGAAGTGAGACTCAGGGGCTACGGGACGTTTCGAAACCGCATAAAATTAAAATGAAAATTTAGAAGAGCATCCACAAATTGATGTTTTTCTTTGCCCTTTCAACAAATGTGTGTACCAACATGGATACACCATACAGTAAGACAAACGTTTCTTCCTACCTTTTCGTTGGTTTTTCATGCGATTTCGAAACGTTCCGGAGCCGTTTCGGGCCGGTCTTTTTTGATTTTTAATAAATCGCGTTTTTATTGATAAAATTTCAGGCAGCTCAACCAGCTCTTCTCTACTTGGTTCCATGTTGTCTTTTGATTCCACTTACTCTTGCCATCATTCGAGGTGAATTGTCTCTTCTTTGGAACTATGACGAAGGAAAATATGTTGACAACGAAGAAAACCGAAAGTACGTAGCTCCATCGAAAAAGAATAATTAGTTTCACAATAAATGTCACATGCATAATCACTAGTCGTTCCTATTTTTCCTATCTATGACGTTTTTCTTTGCTAAAAACACCGGGTCTTCTTTTCAATGCTTTTCTACTGTCTCGACCATCCCCGTTTACTAATTTTTTTTCCATCACCAAAGGTATTACTTCTTCATGTTTATATAATTTATTTGTTTTTTTTTCCAAAAAGACACCAAAAAATAAATGAATGTTGATAAGTAGTTGACCCGAAGTGGACAGAAATTAGACACTTTGTTTAGAATGATTATATAATTATTAGTGGGAAGATTATAAACTGATGCTCTGCACCTTCGCCTGGCGTTTTTTGTTTTTGTGTACCAATACAAAAGCGGATCCAAAAAGACTGCAAATGAACGCGACGAATTGGATGAATGAGGCGAACGCGAAGAGATAATAGGCCCAATCATAATGAATCTGAAAGCGAAGTCGAATTGAAAATGGCCTAATATCTAAACAAACCATGAAAGTGTATCCTGCAATCAGTTCATATTGATTATCTTTCAATTCATAATAATAAGTATAGCTGAGAAATCCGGAAATCGAACAAATTGCGGCGGCGATCAAAACTACAGTATGAGCCAGTGCACCGAATGAAGTGAAAATGGTGCAAATGGCAAAGAAAAGTGCCAAAATGCAACAAAACATTGATGTCGATATGAGAATAATCGAGGCGAGTTCGAAGTCGCCAAAACAGTTTCGTGAAGATTTGTCATGAGAATTGAGGCTGTTACGATTTTCGGAACAATAAGCAGAGTTGATGTAACTTCGAAGATGGCACGTTTTCGTATTACTGTCATCTGAAATTTTTGAGGTAAATCTTCTCAGATGATCAGAAGGCGTGAACCTGGGGCCGGTCGAAAGCCGTCGCACGCAGGTCACGTAAACGTAGAGTACTTTCTGGTGCAAAGTAAATATATTTTGTAGAATAATGTGATCGTAAAAAGGTTTCTAAAATTTTCTAAAGTTTCGAAAATGTTTATTATCTGTTCTAGAACATTATTTAACATGACAAAACCGAACCACGCTGGGCCCATAGTTACAAACACGTGAACACAGAAAGATAACGTGACCCAAACTGATTTTTTTCTAGATTCTGGTTTTTTTCGTCACCTAAATTAAAGCTTGAAAATCGCAAAAACCGAGATGACTAATGGCTAAACCGACCTGACAGGGAAAGTCTCCCAATGTTCCACCACCAAATGAATCGAGACTAGGTGGAATTTGAAGTACCCAGGGGGGCTAGAAAAACCATGTGGGGAATAAGAAAAGAAAAATTGTTTATTCGAGAAAATCAGGATAATGTGATTTTTTAAGAATTTTTTTCAGCCAACTTTGAAAAATCATAACTCGGCTTCCACTGAACGAAAAATGATGATCAAAAAAGCATTTTTCTCGTCAAGTATCGGTCTTCAACAGAAAAATTGAAAATAGAAGCAAACTTTCTGTTTTCGACTGAAAAATTTCCAAAAACTGAATTTTTCCAGTTTTTTGGTTGAGTGTTCGACATGAAAAATGACTTTTTCTCGAGCTCTAGTATTTTTTTTCGGAATCTACGGCCAAAATTAGGTATATTACCATTTTAAAATATAGGGGTAACCTTCCATCTGGGAGAGAAAAAAATTTTTTTTGTCATTTTTTCGAGCAAAAAACACAAAAAACTTGGTTTCATCAAAATTAAAAATCGGAGAGTAGCAATAGAAGTCTGAAAATTGGTGTCAGAAGATGTGAGAGGGTTCTCAACATCATACAAACACTTTTTTTGAGAAATTGCAAAAAATTTTTTACCATTTTTGGTATATTTTTTTGGAAAAAAAAATCCGAAAAAATCGTGAAAAATTTTTTTTGAGATAATTTCAAAATGAGTTGCAATTATTGTTCAGGCAATTATTGTTCATTTCTCAAAAAAAAGTGTTTGTATGATGTTGAAGACCCTCTCACTTTTTCTGACACCAATTTTCAGACTTCTATTACTACTCTCCGATTTTTAATTTTGATGAAACCCAGTTTTTTGTGTGTTTTTTGCTCAAAAAAACGACAAAATAATTTTTTTTCTCTCCCAGATGGAAGGTTACCCCTATATTTTAAAATGGTAATATTTGACTAGAAATCAGGAGTGTCGTTTGGGCCGTTTACGGAGGCCCGCAGCCCGCCATATGTTGGGCCGGGTCGCTCGTGAAAAACCTAATGAACGGACATGGCTTGAGAAGACCAAAATTTGTTGCAAGTATGCGTCATTTTGGGGGAAAAACCTTTTTTACATTGTATGGGCCTTATGCGGGTCGAGTAGGAAGTTCTGTTAGTTTTGTTTCACAGCGGGATTGAAAAGCCCGTATTTTCTTGCTTGGGCCGGACTAGCCAGCCAGCCCGGCCCAAGACGTCATTCCTGCTATTAAGAAATGATTCTTTAGAAATTTTTTTCGACTTGAGAGTAGAACATTTTTTGATTAAATAAATTGTTTCACAAAAATTAGTTACCCCTCCAAAAAACTGAAACCAGAAACCGCCACTTACCATCTCGTGAAATTTCATTTGTTTTTGGAAGATAACAAAAACGAATCAATCCGTACTTTTTGATCCCTTCCATATTATCCGAATTGTATCTAAACGAGGCCGAAAACAGACAAACCAACAAAATGAGAACCGAAAAAAGAGCAAGAAATGTCGAGAAACCCAGACAACAAATACGACCACGTGCGGCCATCTGAAATAAAAATGAGTTCGAGTGGAAGAAAATTTGATGTGGTACAGAAAGTGGTGCCAAAATAAATAAATACAAAAAGCGAGAAAATGTATATATATTAAAATGAGTCATATTTTGATGGCTCGCCAAGAAGGATTTTCCTATCACCATGTTGTTATTATTGTTTATTTTTCAACAAAATAAACACGTAATATTTCTATGTGCTGTTTTGAGAAGATGATTCATCTATTTAGATCATGAATGATCGGAAAAAGGTGTTTCTCACGATCAGGGTTGTTAGCAAAGAGAGTACTGTAGAAAGGAACTACCTCACCTTGAATTTCCACGAAGTTTTGAAGATTTCAATATTTGGCGTCTCGCCAATTTTTGACATTTCAATTTGCTCGTCAATCACCATTTCTCAAAAGAAAAGAAAAAAATCAAATAAACTCGGTGTTTTTTGTTTTTTCTTTGATATAACAATAAAATCATAATTCGCATGGGAATGGGAGTTGTAATTCTCAAAATATACATACATGTATTCAAAAAAAAAAAATAAACATGTAGGGAAAAATAAAATAAACTATTGTTTGAGGGATGAAAAGAACAAAATAATAATAAGGAGAAAGAAGGACAACTGACGGGAGATGGGACTGAAAAAAAAGCAATGACAAAATATATTGACAAAGAAAAAAACAATGAGAGAAAGTGAGAAAAGGAGCTGAAGAGAGCAGGAATTTGGGATGAGATTGATGATTAGATTGACCTTTGGGTGGAAAATGAAACAGGTGTAGCTATCATGGAGAAGATGGAGACAAAATGTTCGCGAAGTTGGTGTTGAAAATCATCAATCACATCCAGAAACCAAAGTTAGCCAATAAGAAGTGTTAGCATGGGCCGGGAGGTCTACAAAAAATTTCGGGTCAAAAGATCGGGCCGACGGTGCTCCACTAGCTTTCACGATGTCCTTCGAAAAAGACACAAAGGTATCACATTTTTGAAACAAAATTGAGATGCTCGTGTTTGAAAACTTGGCGATAAAAACTTATGATCGAAGGAACATAGACACATAAACAAGTACGGGACGCTGAAAAAAATCACGTGTGTCAGGTTTGGGGAAAATTCTCTCAAAATCGAGATATTTGGGAAAAATTGAAATCTGAAAATCTTTTGTAATTTTAAATGACCCGGCGACTCTTCTATAGTATTCGGTTATTTTGAAAGTATTCGCCATTTTAAGACATATGTGGGTGAAGAAACAGTCTAAAACAACGTACTGCAAAAACTACAGCACAAAAAAAGAACACAAAAAAAATTATAGAGTTGGATTAATCGCGCAAACGCGCTCTACTGCTTCATTAGGTTTTGAATGTTTGATCCAACTTTATTTTTATTTATTGTTCTTTTTTGTGGTCTAACTTTTGTTTCTTATGTTTTTGAACAGTGTTTTAACTCATATATTTCTTAAAATGATGAATACTTTCAATTTAGACAAATACTCTCGATGAGTCGCCGGGTCATTTAAAACGATTTCAGGAATGTCAGAGCCAGTGATGAGATTGTAGCACAAAACCCCGGCCCGAAATTCACTGGCCGAGCTGGGTTTTTTGTTTTTCGGCAGGGCAAAAAAAAACCGGCCTGATTTTTAAACGTCATTTTCTCAGAGACGGGAATAGAACTTTTTCACGCCCCGTTTCCCCACTTTTTTAAAAACAATAATACGTGAAAACTTTTTTTTTCATTGTTTTTGTTCATTTGTTTTGCATGTGTATGGTTTCCGGAAAAATAAAAATTTATTCCGACTTTTCAAAAAACCTATTCCTCGCAACTCTGATATGTAAGTACCCAAACTTCCGATATATTTGAGGCCCATTTTTTGCGGGATTTTTTGCCCTGTGACTAAAAAGCCGGCCCAGTGCCCGGCCGGCCTAAATCTCACTCCTGGTCAGATCACAGCCAACGAGGCCAACTTGGTAAAATCCGCTATTCTGAACAAAATCCAAAAATATACTCTTTTCAAAAATATCTTCTATCGAAAGTTGAAGAAAATAATAGTTTCTTCTCACAATTTGTCAGACTTTGATATCAAGTTTTGTTTTTCATTGGGGAAACAAAAAACCGGAGTAGTTACGATTCAGTAAAATATTAAATGTTCACCATTAATTTTCATATTCTTAGTGCCGGTATCCACAAAAATTGTTTTCCTCTCTCGTTGGTGATTTATTCCCTTGTCTCGGCGAATTTCCATGGGTGTGGTCCAATTCAATAGTTTCAATTCAGTAGTTGAAAAAAAATGTTTTTGTTTTTTCACCATTAACTTTAAAAAATTGAAATTTTTCCGATTTACAGAAAGTGAAATTTAGTTTCAACTTCCGTATATTTTCAGAAAATACTTTCAGGCAGTTCTGATCACTAGTCGACTATATTCAGTTTCAATTTTCGATTTAACCGAATAAAATTTCTAGTTTTTTTTTTCAATAAAACCATTTTCGGGGTCGGAAATTTAAAAATCTTTCTTTAAAAAACAATAAGAAAACATAATTCCAAGTTCGAGAATATATCAGTGTCTTATGAGTTCGTTTCAAATCACATACAACTTGAATACTCTAATCGCAATCGAAAGACTGCGAATTCTCTTGTTTTTTTTTGAGAAAAATAAATAAAATAAATAGAGAGCGGCAACAGCATGCAAAACTTGAGAGGACGCAGACAACAAGATGCAAAGGGACACGTGTGTGGGGAGAAATCTCTTAGCACGAAAAGTACAGTCAGGTCTCCAAGGGTCGGGCCCATTTTTCAATTTCTTTTTTACTTTTTTTCTTTTTCCGAGGGTTTTGTCCTAAAATTTTGCCCGTTTTTGAGCCCAGCTGTTTAGGAAAGCTGTGTATTTTCTTGATTATTATAATTTTTCATTTACAACTTCAGTATTTTTAAAGAAAATGTTTAGGACTTCGGTTAATTTTGTCAATTTCCTATTTTTACAATATTCAAAGTTTTTTTACAGGATGTCCGATAACTGGGGCACTGAAGCAGTCACATACGACGCACCTGTTGTTGAGGCGCCAGAGGTAAGCTTTTTTCAATAAAAAATTCTAAAGAGTAGTAAATTTCTTCGAAAAAAACATTTTAAAAATGATTTTGAATAACTTCAAAACTATTTTCTTAACAAAACGTGAAACGTTTGATGAAATAAGTATAATTTTGCTTTAGGTCAACCTTTTCGGAAAATGGTCCCTCCAAACTGTCAACGTCTCTGACATCTCGCTCGTTGACTACATTCCAGTCAAAGACAAGTCTGCAAAATACTTGCCACACTCAGCTGGACGTTTCCAAGTTCGCCGTTTCCGCAAGGCTGCCTGTCCAATTGTTGAGCGTCTCGCCAACTCCTTGATGATGCACGGACGTAACAACGGAAAGAAGTTGATGACTGTTCGCATCGTCAAGCACGCTTTCGAAATCATCTACTTGTTGACTGGAGAGGTAAAGCAAATTCTTTTCGATCTATTTTATTGGTTTTTTTTTAAATTACAGAACCCAGTTCAAGTTTTGGTTAACGCTGTTATCAACTCTGGACCACGTGAAGACTCCACCCGTATCGGACGTGCCGGAACTGTCCGTAGACAAGCCGTCGATGTTGCCCCACTCAGAAGAGTTAACCAAGTGAGTTGTTTAAACTGAACACTTAAAAAAATAAGTAGAAGGAAATTTCACTTTTTCAAGTAATGAAACGTGTTACTCACCAACGCTATATATAGTTCTAAAAAAAGGTGTCACATTTCAAAGTTCCCATATTGAGAAAAATTTTCTGAGACCAGTAAGCCACAATTTAAAAATTTTTAAGGCTATCTGGCTCCTCTGTACTGGTGCTCGTGAAGCCGCGTTCAGAAACGTCAAGACTATCGCTGAATGCCTCGCTGACGAGCTCATCAACGCTGCCAAGGGATCGTCCAACAGCTACGCCATCAAGAAGAAGGACGAGCTCGAGCGTGTCGCCAAGTCCAACCGATAAACAATATCTTGTTATATACATCTTTGTATCTTGTTTGTGTTGACTGATATAAAGAGTTGTTTTGTTCATGAAAGCGTAGCAGCAATACATGTAAACGGCAACATAACTAACATACTTCTCATACCGAAATGAATAGGTGGTATTCTACTGTTTTAGGAAGTGATGCGCTGGTCGCTTTTCCTTGTCTATGTATTTATTCAGTGTACAAAAGCTGTTCTAAACACCGGGCTACAATTGCGAATTGACGAGCTGTTTGACACGCCTGGACACACTAACAACTGGGTCGTTCTTGTAGATACTTCCAAATTCTGGTTCAATTACCGTCATGTTTCAAACGTTTTGGCACTCTATCATTCAATTAAACGACTCGGAATTCCGGACAGGTTTTGATGAAAGTGTTCGAAAATAAATGAAATAGTGTTCTAGCAACATAATCATGATGCTTGCTGAAGATGTTCCTTGCAATCCCAGAAATCCAAGACCAGGAACTGTTTATGCATCCAGAGCGGGGTCGAATCTATACGGAAGTGATGTTGAAGTTGATTATCGGGGAGAAGAAGTTACGGTAAGCAGTTTTGCACATGCAACAAAAGTAGAGAGTATATTTGAGTAGCTAAATTGTTAGCTCTCCAAGTTTTTGAAAATTTTTCGTAGTAGGTCAAATTAATTGTCGCGGACTTTGTAAGAGGGGAAAAAGTACAGTGTCATTTTTATGGTCGAAAATTCACAGTGACATTTTCAAGAAAATATTTAGGTCACATCACGAAAATCTGAAAACTGTTTTTCTCACAAATTCAGAGCTACTTCTTTCTGTTTTCCGTTTTTTTGGTCGTTATTCCCAATGACAAAAATATTTTCCCAAGATTTTCACAGTGAAAAATTTTTTGAGAAATTTTGGTACCCTCTTAGTCCAGTTTTGACCTTTCTCTAAATTTCTCTTTTAAAAATATCATCGACCCATGGGTTAAGGCCACATTCAAAACTGTCTGGTGGCCCAACCAGCCCAGCACAAGCAAGAAAATACGGGCTTTTCACAAGGCCGCGGTAAAAATGAGAAAAGCAACGCAACTTCCTGCTTTGCCATGCCCGTTAATTGAAGTTTTAACGGCAGGTCGGGTCGGCCCGGCCCAACATATAGCGCTCCCACTTAAACAGCCCAAACACATACTGGTTTGGTTTAGAAAAATATAATCTGCCCTGAATTCATCATAGGGGCCTACAAAAGAACTGTGAAAAAAAACCAATCAAATTCAGATTCAAACCATGCGAATTCCCATTTCACAAATTTCGATTTTTGGCAAAATACAAAAGTTTCAGGTGGAAAATTTCATCCGTGTTCTGACTGGTAGACATCACACTGCAACACCTAGATCGAAACGGCTTCTCTCGGATCATCAAAGTAATGTTCTGGTAATTTCTCATAATTTGATTTTCACAGTAAAAGTTTTTTTCAGATCTATTTGACTGGTCACGGTGGTGATAGCTTCATGAAATTCCAAGATACAGATGAATTGACCAATGTTGATTTGGCCTATGCGATTCAGACCATGTTTGAAGATAATCGGTATGTTTTCGTATTTTTTCGGCAGAGAAAAACTCTGCAAATGAGAGTTCTCGACGTAAAAAAATATAAAATTAATATCTAGGCCAAACCGTGAAAGTCCACGGATCATATCAAAAACACAAAATTCTAACTATAATTCACATCATTTTTTTTGAACCTCAATGTTTTTATAGATCAGCATACCTGTCACAAGAGGTAGAAAAGTACCGTGAAACAATTTCACTAAATTTTTGACTAAGTTTCATTTTTAGATGAATTTGTCTTCACCTTTAAATTTAGACGTATTTTGGACTGTTTTACTGTTTTTTTTCTCTACATTCACAGTGACAAAATTCTTGTTTTTGTTGTTTTTTCACAGTGAAAAAATTTTCGAGAATTTTTAGTACCCTCTTGTGACAGGTATGTAGATCAGACATTGTTTTGTGGATGTGGCCTAACAAGGGAACTGTGATAACTTACTAACAAACTTTAAGAAGAGATATATGTTACCCGATAGAGTTTTTCACGCTGATCAAGATCCAGTAACTAAAGACTCCTTGTCACTCAGAAATCGCCTTCTCGTGACCATAAATATTTTAATATTGAAGGTTTCAACTTTCGAAGTCTTCGGTTCAAAAATGAAAAAATTTACTTTGCGCAGTCGAAAAAAAAAGAAAAAAACTGTTTTCAAATTCGTGCTCAGGAAGACCGGCGGTAAATCTGCAAACACCGCTTGTGTGTGTGTCCGGGTACAGTACACCAAAACACACAACACACATTTCAATAGAGCGAACAATCCTACTTCATTCATTTGAATTTTTGTGCCGAATTTATTTTTTTTCTGAGTGACAAGTAGTCTTAACTTTTGCAAAGCTCCACGCAGAAAGCTGAAAATCGAGCTCAAAGTTTGAGCACAAAAGTTGAAATATATATTTATATCTTGTTCAATTTGAATTATTTTAGTGATGACCCATCGTGTAGAAAATTGAATTTCCTATCAGATCCAATAGTTTATTTTCGTAAATGTGAAACCTTGGAAAAGTTAGGATGGATTTAAAAATTTTGGACTGATCACAAAAATGTGATTTTCAGCTTTCTTCGTGGAGCTTTGCAAAAGTTAGCTACGGGATCTTGATCAGCGTAAAAAACTCTATCGGTGAGCATATATCTCATTTCAAAGTCCGTTAGTAAGCTATCACAGTTCCCTTGTAAACTGAGAAAAAATAATTCAAAAATGAGAAATTCAGAGAAAGGGTCACGAAAATTATTTTGACCTACCAGGTAAAATTTTCAAAATTTTGGAGACCTAAAAATTTAGCTACTCAAATACACATGTATTTACACACTGTGTTACCCAGAACTCGAGAAATGTTTTATTACCCACTTGTGGCTGGTCAGTATCTGAAACAAACCTAAACAATTATTTTTGAGAACTCATTTGAACAAAATAGGAAATGTTATAGTTGATATCAGTTCTATCAATCTCAATGTTCACGTTCTATAAAAATATATGAACCTTTTAATTTCTGTAAATATTCCAGTTACCATGAGATGCTTGTTATTGCTGATAGTTGTCGGAGTGCTTCAATGTTTGAATGGATCGCCTCTCCGAATGTTTTATCACTATCGAGTAGCTTAACGCACGAAGAAAGTTATTCTTATGATATCGACGAGAACATTGGAGTTTATGTAATCGATAGATATACACATTATACAGTCCAATTCTTATCGAAAGAAGTGAAAGCATTGAACTCGTCAGCCAATATGCAAGACTATATTGATTCGTGCCCAGCACGTAAATGTCTGTCAACTACCGGTAAAATACTAATCAACTGATTTACTCTCCATTTTCCTATTTTAGGTGTTCGTAAAGATCATTATCCTAAAGATGTGACCCGAGTACGTGTGACTGATTTCTTTGGATCTGCAAGAATTGTTCAACATTTGAGCGAAGAAATTGAATTGGACGACGAGTTTTGGAAATTCTAAAAAAAGCATACTGGTAAATACTGTAAATAATATAAATTATTTATTTTTGATTTTGAGAAAGATTAGGAAGCAATATTTACAATATAATATCTATCTGGCTTTGCTGACACGGTAAGCGAGTCCCAAATAACCGACAACGTAAAAAAAGATAATGAATGCTGTCATGATAATGAGATCCGGATAGAACATATCAGCATTGAATGAAAGTTGAGCGAGCACAGAATCTCTGTTCTGAAAACGACAAAATTCAGTCAGAAAATAATATTGTTTCGGAACTAACCGCATCAGTCCACATTGTTGTGTTTGGCTCATTAACACTGCTCCATTGGTTAATTGCGAATGCTTCGAAACCATAACGAAACCACGATAAATATTGAATCCAGCTGATGTATGAAGGAAGTGCCCCAACATTGGCATAAAGTCCTCCAGTTAGTGATAAAAGTGTTAACATTGGGCCGGCTGTTGACATTGCAATCTTCAAGTAGAAAAAATTATGTTTTGTTAGAATAAAACCAAGCAAAATTAGAATATTCTATATATTCGAAAGTTCTAAACTTACAGGAAGCGAAGGAGAGATACAGGAAAGCATGATTCCACACGCTGATGACGATTGTTCGATTAAAAATGCGATAAGACACGCGTAAAGTACCTAAAACTCAACCTATTGTCTAGAAAACATTTGACGAATTTCTAACCTGTGATAGAGATGACGAAAATCCAACCATCCAATATGAAACAAGCAGCATAACGAGACCATCAGCAGTGAAAAGTGGTAGATAGGAAATGCATCGTGCAACGTAGTAACTGAAAATACACACACTTCTCAAGTCACTATTCGAAAAAAAAAATACCTGAATACCGAATATAAACCGTCGTGGTATTCTCTGGAGACAAGTGGAAAATCAGTGGGTAAAAAATTTAGAATTCCAAAAATTGTCGAATAAGTCAGTTCACAAACAAGATAAAAAAGTGCTCCGTTGAGATTGGAGATTCCGGTTATGTTCAAAGGACTTTGCAAATAAAGTAGTCCGATGAAAACTCCCATAATTGTTTTTTGAATTATTTTGGCGCGGGTTAAAGATGGATTTCGCCATGTGTCAATTGTTGCTCTGCAAAATCAAATACTCAAAAAATGCAAGAAACGAACCAGAAAACTAACCTTTGTAATAGGGCCGAGATCTGTGTTGTGACTCCCATTTTTCTTCGTTCGGTCGGCATCTCACCTTCACGAACATTTTCCAAACTGTTGTAAAGTGTTCGACCGTACACCGAGTTTTCGAATTTGGTGCAAATAACTTGAATTCTTTGACGACATTCATCCTCTTCGTTCGGAACTACAGCCAGAGTATGAATTATGAGATCAGCTGGATTGAAGTTGTGAGGACACGCGAAACCGCTGTCTTCGAAAAACTGAAATTTTATGTTTTCATTATTTTTTTGGGTTTTCGTGTTCAAGTTTTTTTTTCAGACAAAAATTTTTAAATTTTGACAAAAATTTTTAAATTTTTGTGACGAGTTTACTGTAGAAGTTTGTTTTTAAATAACAGTGCTCAGTGGGATTAGATTATTTGGGCGAGCTATATTTTCGGTCTTTTTAAAAGTGACGAATGGCATAGTACAGTTTTATCGAAGATTCCGAAGTCTTAAATTAAAAACTTTTTTTAGGTGAGGTAAAATTCATTTTCGTGACTTTCACTCTGAATATCTCATTTTAAAATTATTATTTTTCGGCTAAGCCTGCAGACAGAGGCAGAAGGCGTGTCAGATAAAAACAAATAATTACCTGAATGGCATCTCTCGGCGATCCCAAGAACGCAGTTCTCCCACCTGCCATGAACATAACCCGATCGAACATCAAATATAGTTGTGAAGATGGTTGATGAATTGTGCAAATCACAGTGCGACCAGATTTCGCTAAATTGCTCAAAACCTGAACAACCGATTCGGCCATGAACGAGTCGAGACCAGTAGTCGGTTCGTCGCAGAAAAGAATCGCTGGATTCGACAATAGTTCGCAGGCGAATGTCAATCGTCGCATCTCTCCGCCAGAGATTCCTTTCACACCTCCGATAGAGCCGATTCGTGTGTTTTGACATTTATAGAGTCCGAGTTGTGAGAGAACACTGGTGACTCGTCGACGACGCTTCTCTTCATCACCGTTTACACGAAGTTTTGCCTGTAAAAATATTCATCCCAGGTTCTATTAGGAATTTCTTTTTTATTTTTATATGTGGAGAAGTTTTTAATGAAACAACAGGCAATAAATTTTTATATGCTCATTAGTATGGAAACATTAGAAACTAGATTAATGAATTTATTATGAATTATTATTTTATGGTGCTGGAAAGCTTCTGAGTACGTATACTACAGTTTGAACTTTTTATTGATGCAAATAAGTTTTTGCAAGAAAAACAAAAATACCTGGATATTCAAATATTCCTTGACGGTCAATGTGCCAACAAACAGTTCATCTTGTTGCGCGTAACCCGATATCGCAGTGATATGTCGTCCAAGTTCATGTCCATTGACCTTTACACTCCCTGATGTCTCCAAACCTTTCAAATTTCTCGATAGAAGCATGTTGAGAAGTGTTGTTTTTCCTGCGCCACTAGCACCC
This sequence comes from Caenorhabditis sp. 8 KK-2011, assembly GCA_963572245.1. Lineage (NCBI taxonomy): Eukaryota > Metazoa > Nematoda > Chromadorea > Rhabditida > Rhabditidae > Caenorhabditis > Caenorhabditis sp. 8 KK-2011. Next base: position 4,600,408 of record OY751549.1, read on the forward strand.
ATCAAAGCAAGAAGTTGTCCGGGACGCGCAGCTCCGGAAACATTCGCCAGAATTTCTTTTCCGGACACAGCATTTATTGAAATATTGTGCCAAGTGAGGGTTACTGGGTCGACTGCTTCTAAAGTGCTAGTTGCTAGTGATGGTGCAGCTCCATAATCGGACTGTCCAACTGATAGCAAACTGCATGTTTCGTTTGCCATTCTGCAAAAAAGAAAGTCGTTTTGTTGTTTCAAAAAAAAAATTGAGAAAAAAAAAATAATTTTATTGAGAGTCACAGTGAAAGACGCACAACAGTTTGAATGTCGGTCTCACACCGACTATATTAAGTTTTGTATACTGTTTCGAGTCTTAAATTGTAAAATCCGAAACAACGCGCAAACGTTGACCCGCATAATTAAAAAGTACTACTAAACGCGACAAGAAAAAAACGCGAGTTGTTATCATGTTGACATATTGATAAGATGTTAAGAGCTCTTTGGTTGTTTTTCTGTTCCCCGTTTTTTTGCAAATTATCAAACAAGAATGAAGAAATTAAAGATTTGTGGGAATCGTGGTTTATTTTTAAAGCGCATCTGCAATATTTGCTCAAGAAAAGATGAGCACTTCATCAGTATGAAATTTTCATTTTATTAAAAAAAAAAGTGTGTGTTGAAAATATGGAATTTAAACCTTCAAAAAATTCAGCATATTTTATAGTAATTCTTATTATGCACGAGATTACTGTAGGAATTGTATTAGCTTTCTTCAACTCATTAACCGCTCAATGGTCCATGATCATAGTGTGTCGAATACTACAGTACCCCGCATGTATTTTCGCGTTACATGGGATAAGAACGAGTAATCCAACATTGATTGTTCCATTCATCTTATCTCAGGTTGGCTGAAAACTCTTGTTTGTTTAGAAAATCAATAATTGCAGGTCTCTCTTGGAAGTTATGCTGATCTTCACACCTACATTCAACTAGTTTCCCAGTGTGCCACGTCAAATTCAACCAAAATTTTTGTGATTTCAAGCCCAATAGTTCTTATTGTCATACCAATTCTGATATACGCTCTTTTTCTTATTGTTTTTATATATTCAATGTACAACATTGTTCGAACAACCACCATTGCTCGTGGAATTGTTCCGAATATTTCAGATGAATTTATACTCTAATGTTCATGTTTTTTTGTTGTTGTTGGTGTCTCTTTTTCGAAAAAAGGTGTACAATTAATTATATATAATTTATTATTCTCAACAAATATGAATTCTGCTGTGAATTTTTGATATGTTTTTTCATGTATTTTTTCTGGTTCAAAAGGTAAAAATCGAAGTGGGATGAAGTGTTACATCGAACTTTTGAATTTTGAACAATCAACTTTTGTTTTATTGTTTTTACAAAATGTTTCCCATAGACACATTTCTCATCTAGTTGAATCAATATGCACTCGGGACCACGTTTAATGAATCAGGGTTTGACAGTGAATGTCACAATAATTCACAAAACTCATAAGCAGAACATACTGAGGTCACGTTTTTTAAAATACCAACGTCTCCTTTTTGTTTCTTATTGGAAATAGACACAAATTTATGGGTCAGACGTGAAAATTTTCACGTCCAGAACACTCTAAAAAAGTTCTGTCAAGAGTTGTCATTCTTTTCGTCTTTTTTTCTGAAATTTTTTTTCGATAAGTTTTGTAAATAGATAAATATGAAAATGTAGACTGAAGCATTGCCTGAGAGTTTTTGTATTCTTCGGATCACCGAATAATCAAATTTTCAGAAAACATTCAAAAACTCTTTTCTTTGTGCCAAAGTAAATTTGTTTTCAAAAAATCAAGACTAGATATCAAGCCATTCAACAAAGTTAAATAACACACCTTCTTCCCAGAGGGATGTCAACTAAAGCATTGAAAAAACAGACACAACTCTTTTGTGTATTTATTATTCCATGTTTATGACATCTTCTTTTTCTTCTATTTTTCACTATTTTTTCTCGCGAATTTTCTATCTACCTTTATTGTTCGGTTAGTTTGTCTTGAAAATGTCTGAGTCGTTTTTCTCCTTTTTGGTAATTATATGCTAGGAAGACAGATTCGGAACGATGTGACAGATATGTTAATTGCTAGCGTGGGGTGTTCCCTTTTTTCTCGGAATTTTTTTCTCAACACTGCTATATCATAAATTCTGTTCCTGAAACATGCTATTTTATATTTGACTTTTTGACTAGGGAGTTTTCCGAACTATTGTTCTTGAAAACACGGTGTGTAAAATAATTATTTTGAGACCGGCAAGAAGTGTTCGCACAACACCGTGGGTGTCAGTGCACACATTTGCACTTACCGTAGTCTGAAATTAATTTTTCCACGTGTTTGTGTGTTGGCCTAAAATATTCTGCAGCGTGTTTTCGGAGTGTATGGCGTACACTCCGACACGCTGCAAAAATATTTTGCCGGTTTCTTTTCATTGTTCAATGTTTTATTTTACACACCGTGAAAATATCGGATCTAGTTTAACGAAACAAGAGTGCTTTCATACTAAATTTATTGTCTTATTTGAAAAATAACACGGTTCAAAGTAGCTCAAATAATATCCGAACCGCTTAGTTTAGTTTTTTTTAATTCGTGGAACTAAAACAACGGACCTTCTCGAGTTTCGACTTTGATGATTGTTTACATAAATAAAAGCGAAAACTGAAAAATGAGCTGTTCAATTCATTTTATTGGTATTTAACCTTTTGTCGAGTGCACATTCTTGTTGATCGCGTGTCTGCGTCTCTTGTTTTCCGATTCACTCACAACTCCTAAGAAAGCTCAGGTCTGAGGTTGATATCGTGTGAAGTATTTCACACAAAAAATACAAGCTTCACACACCCTAATTTTCCTAATTATGAGCCTTCAAAAAACCAAAATATCATTGTTCCGACTGACTGTTTTTATTGAATTTCCAATGACACAAAATTGAAATAAAATCTCGAAATATCACAAAAACAACAACAACAACAAAGAGTCCCCAAATTAAAGGGGGGGGGGGGTTTACGTGGTAATTGAGTAACCATTTTTTCCTGCTTCGCATTGTTTTTGTTTTCACTTCTTCTTCTTCTTCTCAAACTAGAGACATTACGAATTCGGAAGAGAACAAAAGACGAACCAACACTGAAAATCTCAGATTTTTGCTGTTATATTTTTTTTTCCGAAAAACCATTAGATGTTATTTTATTTTATTTTTGACAATAATATTTCTTGTATCCTGTGCGAGAAGTACGTTTCCGGCGTTTGTTGTGGAAAAACAACAACATTTTCGTTCGTTTTATTAGCCTTGTGAACTTGGTACGTGATGCACTTTCTTAGATTGAATCATAAAGTTTTATGACTTCTTTTTGTTAGAAAACACTGATTCACTTTAGTATTTTATTTTGTAAAAGGCTTGACTTTTTGAAAACTCGACATCTAGACCGAAGGTTTGTCTGATAACCGATGTTCAGAACTTGAATTTCTTGAAAATAATTGGCTTCTTGTCCGATTTCCAACTTAATCTTAACATCATAATCCACAAGTTTACATTCATTCTTTTTCTCTCTCAATATCTGCTTATATTTCCGTTATATTTATTCGGACTTCCGCATCTTTTTGATGAAATTCGAGAGAAAAAAATGAGATCGAGTCATTTCCGAGGTTTATGTATTTGACAGATTCTCCATTTTTTTCAAGGCTGTTTTTGTTTCCACGAATTTACAACAATTCATCAGTCAAAATCATCACATCTGTGTGAAAAGCTGTTATTAAAAAAAGAGCGAAAAATAAACAGATCACAGATGTTTTGTTATGAAACTCGCGAAAAGTGATTCACTTGATGTCGAAAAATGTCTAGGAACCAGATTTCTCAACTGACAGGCCATTCGTTTTGAAATTGAACCAGTTTACTAGAATCCTATTTTCGGGCCCGTTTCCGAAATTCGATGATTCGTATTCTCGAACTTGGACTCGATTCAGGAAACTTGTTTTGATTTTCGGGCTCCGCGACATTTCGAAACCGTCTGAAAATCCAACGAAAAGGAGGAAAAAACGTTTGTTTGTCTTACTGTATGGCGTATCCAGTAGGATGTCGGTGCACATATTTGTTGAAAGAGGAGAGAAAAACTTTATTTTGTTGGATACTCTTCGATGGTTTCATGACAATTTCATGCGGCTTCGAAAAGTCCGGTTTCGAAACGTCGCGGAACCGATTTTCGTATTCGACTCAGAAATTCCAGGGCCCCATCTTGTCGTGTAACCAAGATTGTAACCTGAGAACCTGGAACCCTCGCCTATTGATCACGCGCCTGGCCGGTCCAAAAAACCTCGACCAGGCCCAGATTTTTTTTTCCATTCGTGGAAACCATTTCTCACGTCGTTTTTCACGGTATTTCAGGGCTGCCATCGAAAAAAGAGAGAGCAGACAAAAAATATCAAAGGTGCTTTCAAGGCGCATAGTAAAAATTGCGGGTCTGAAATTTCGAATTTTGTTTCTCGACGAGATTTTTCTTTTTCAATGTCATGAAACTTCTCAACATCTTCCATAACTAATTTTAGAATTTTAGAGATGGAAAGAAGATTTTAAAACGGTCATATGAAATGTGTTTTTCTTGCACAAACAATCAGACCTACAAGTTTAATTTTTGTAGATCACAAGCGCTAATTTTCAAATTATCAGATTTTCCTATCGTTTGGCAGCCTCCTGAAGGTTTTGAAATACCGTGTTTTGCTTGCAAATTTTTTTAAATAGAGAGAGACGCAAACTCTCGTTGCTAATCGAACAGCTGGAAGATCTACCCTCATTGCAAAATTCCCGCTCATTTCTGAAACAAAAATAAAAACCTTTCTCGAAAATTGTCACAATTACGAGATGGTTTGCAGATCCTGCAGAGACAAAAAACCTTTTAGAATTATAAATTTCAGTTTTCCTTGTTATCTAAATCGGCTGTAAAACTGAAAAACATCCAATTTGAAGGCACATGGGCGGCTGAAATTTCCTTTTTCATTTTTGAATGTGAAAAATAAAAGTTTTTTTTCTCGTTGACAATAGAGCGAACATTCTTGTATATCTTATTTTTTCAAATGTTTTTTTGTTCCATAGAGTCATCTTGCTCAAGATAACAGTAGTAATTGGGCTAAAGTTTGACCAGTTTGAGTATAAAACAAAACTATTTCAATTCTTGAGAAAAAAAATGAAAAGTTTTTTGTTTCATCTCTCATCTTTATTGTTATTATTATTTTTATTGTTTTTCATAAAAATTGTTATGTTTCCTCGTTGTTTTTCTTTGTGAATTATTGTTATATTCAGTTTTTTGTTGTAAACTTTTCGAGAGATTGGCCCAGCAAAAACAGCTCCCAAGTGCTTGAAACAATGTTTATTCTTTTTCTGCAAAAACTACAGTAATTCCGAGTGAAGGCGCATACGGAAAATTGCGGGTCTGGAATTCTGAATTATTTTTTTGACGTGATTTTTCTTTGTCAATGTCACAAAAGTTTTCAGCATATTTCACAACTTATTTATTGCAAAATTTTTATCATGAGAGATAAATAGTTGAAAAAGTTTTATGAAGTATGTTTTTTCGCGCACCAAATTCCAGACCTAAATTTTTTGTAGATCACACGCACTAATACTCGAACTAAATATCAGTTTTTTGAATCGTTCTGCATCCTCCTGAAGGTTTCTAAATACTGTCAAAGAGAAATTACTGTATCTCAAAAAATTTCATTGGTTTTTCGGTTTTGTAGGAGCCATCACCATAGATGCATTTACGCACTTTATGAAAAACTTCATCTTCTTCTTTTTGTCATGTCGATTTATTCAGAAATTTATGTGGCAGGCAAGGAAGTATACCTAGTCATGTGTGAATTGTGAGAAAATTATTGATGAAAATATTTGAAATAAAAACGTGACCTGAAAATGTCTTTCAAGATCTCTCACGCCCAATGAACTTGTCCAACGTGGAATCCTAATTGGAAAAACATTTTGTCAGCATTTACTCTGCACACGTCGATTTTATACATTTTATAATGGGAAGTTATTGTTTATTTTTTATTTTTTCTCATGCTCCTTTAATGAAAACATACTGTATTTAGCCCCGCCCATTTGGTTTCCTAGGCCATATTGGTTCTCTTCCAATGGTACTATTTTTCAACACTATAATATTAAAATGACACCGAATCGGGTCAGAGCCAAGAATTTGAACCCAGTTTGCTTTCTTCGTCTTTGAAATTATACTTTTTGAGAAAGTTTCAATATTCAGCCCAGTGTGAACCCATCCAGTTTAAGGAGAAGAGAACGACGTCATTCAAAATTTTGAAAAATAAATTGTGCAACATACAATGAATCTAATCTCTGCACTCTGTTTCTTCTTCTTCTTCTTCTTCTTGGTTTTTTCTCTCACCGGATTTCCGGGTTTTTTTTCGTCTGTGCCCGTCTATTAATTTTTTTGAGTGAAAACTACGTAGATTTTTCTCGAAAAAAACTTGTACTACGCTGAAAAACAAGAATTCCTGATTCTCCTGAATAAATCATGAAAGGAGAGAAATAACAAGTTGTAGTTCGATGGTAACTCTGAGTTCACCGTACTTCTATATTTGTAAACAATTTTTCCCCCCGCTTCTAAGAAAATATAAATATCGTTGATTTGTTTCGAGTTTGAGAAAAACACTTGTACTAACAAGTGTCTTAATACCAAATGCATATGCTTTTTTTTTTTGATTTCAACTTGTTTGGCACTTTTCGCTTTTTATATAAAGCCAACCACACCCTCGTGTGTGGCTCAGTTGGTTTCTTCATAATTTCACTTTATTATTTAGGTAAAACGGCGAGAGAGAGAGAGGACGTGAGGTGGAGACGCAGACAGTCTCATTGTTATGAAAATGTACATTCTCATTTCCTATTTTTATAGAGAAACTTGATTGTTTTCTGATCAGTTCACGTCTTTATTCAAACTGAAAAATAATCTGATTTCATTCTGGGAGTATCGGCAAGAATCAAAACGTGAACCGTTCCTGGGTAGCCTCGGAGCCAGTTTGCCAGATTATCAGAACTTCTAATTCTGTGAAACCGTCGGTATTTCTCCGAGATAGACAAATTCTTGTCAAAAACTGAACAGGCCGTTCGTGGTGAACTCCTAACTGATAGCAGGGCCGTCTCTATTCAGGGAAATTCTGGCTGAGATTTTTTGGTCTGTTTTCAATCAGAATCACGCAAACTTTTTTTGTTATCCCCTGTGCTGATAGATAATTCCCGTCTGAATGAAGAACGCTTTCTTCCATTGTCTGTTGGCTGTTTTTAATTATCATTCATCCGTTTCTCAAGTACATTCATTTTATTTTTAATCTATTTTTCCGCAGCTTTTTTTTTGAAGAATTGTGCAGCCAAAAAAAGTTAATGTAGTTTCGAGACAGACAAAAAGTAAGCAAAAAAACCTATTCATCAAGCGAACGTCGCTAATGTGGGGGTTCCTTTTAAACTACTGTAACTTTTGAGGTATTCATTTTGTAGCCCAATAAGTATTTCCAAGAAAGCAGGTGATTTCGGCAAGAGTTAGACTTTTGTTTGTGAAAAATCGAAATTCAATCAACCCGTTCCGGCCCGCCCCGGCCTAAAACTACAGGGCCTTCAGCCGTTTGTCAAATCTCTGCTCACAACTTTCCAAAAATAAAACATTTTTCCATGTTGCTGGAAACTTTGAACTCGTAATTACGTGCACACGCAACGAAGCCAATTATAGTCACATTTTCGTTTTTTCCACTTCTTCTTCTTCTTTGCGAGCTCATCTTTTTGTTCTCAACGTCGTAGATCAAAACATTTGTTCGCGGTCTATTGATTTTGAGATGAATTAGATCGCCCTGAAACGACCAAGAAGAGGGAAATATCGTCTTTTGTTTTCGAAGAAAAACATTTTCTGAACTTTGGGAGAATCTGGACTAGGACCGGAACCTTCAGTACACGTGGAGGGCCTCCCTGTCTGGCAAGTTTTGTGGGACAGTTCATTTTTAGTTGATGTTGAGGTACTCCGAATCTTCAAATGAAGCGTTTTTGACATCCCAAAACTTCTGACTACTCTAATGATAGGTGTCTTTTTCTCCTTCGACTCTCGAATTATTTTGTTCAAACAGCCAGAAGATCACAAATCACCGGGAATAGGTCCTAATTAACCAAGTGCGTATAAACACTTTCTTCTCTCTTCTATTTTCTCCCATATAATAGTTGTTCAACTAGATTTTGTGTGGTTTTTTTCTCATATTTTTTACGCCTTGTTGAATTTCTCAGTTATTTTCCAGTAGCGGTTTTCTGGTCAGTGGAACTTTATGTTTAGTCCGAGAGAAGTACAAATTTTGTCTCCCGACAATGACGAAAAAAAAACAGCCTAATTAGACTCCACCCATTTTTCGACAAACTTTGAGTCAATCAACACATTTTTCGTTTTTTTTTTCAGTTTTTGTCTGCCTGGATGAATTTGTACACGAGCTAGCCAACCCATCATCATCATCATCATTTCAAATTGAATATTCTTTTCAAATAATGCGGTTTTAATGAGATGAGCGGGTTTTTTTGTGGGTGTTGTTTTGCTTTTAAGGCCCGTTGTACTAATTTGACTTTTTTTGAGAAAACGAAAAGAAGCGTGATTTTGAGTGAGTTAACCGGTACAAGAGGGTCTTGTTTAAAGGAGCTTCTTATCATTCAAACTCAGAAAAGTAGCTCATTATTCAAACCTGTTTCAATTCAAGAATTCGCAAAGGACATGTGAGAATGTGTCAGTATTTTCGCACGGACTAGTTAAATCACGAACTTTAAAAAAACGTGACCGATTCATTTTTCAAAATGAAAGTGATTTTTTTTTTCAAATCATTGTCAAGGCATTTTTTCTCATTGAGATCACTAGAAAGTTTCTCATTAGCGGTGTGCCCGATCAGCTTTTTATGATTTTCTGTTTTCGGTCCGGCCCGGCCCGAAGTTTTTCGAAAAGAAAAAACTTCGAAAAACTCAGACTTTTCGATCGGGTTTCGACATCCGAAAAACTATATAATAAATATATAGTTTGAACTGACAATAACAAGATTAAAAATAGATTATTATAAGGTTGAAAAATTTAGACCATTGGAAGAAAACCAATATGGCCTAGGAAACCAAATGGGCGGGGCTAAGTACAGTACATTTCCGTTGAAGGAACATGAGAAAAAACAAAAAATGATAATTTCCCATTATAAAATGGAATAAATCCACGTGTACAGCGAAAATGCTACTGTACGTGACCATGCCACGTTTCACGTTTTTAAAATAATATTTATTCTCATTTTCTAATTTTTTCGTACTGACAATATTCCTTTTGTCATTTCTGAAAGCTATGTACAGGTGAAATTTTCTCATTTCTATTCTCAACTATTTTTTTTCTTTTCAATGATAAAAACTTTTCGCAATTAAATACCAAAATATAATTCAATTTGTAGTTTGTACTCATCTTACAAATATCTACCCTTGTCCTTTATTTTGCATTTATTATCCCATTTTTTGTCTCGATTTTTCTTGATCTAGTTCAAGTCTGTTCTGACAAGGGAATGGTTTAGGGTCAATTTGGAGTTTTTGGATGGAGTTGTGTGGTTTTATAGATTTCGATACGCCGAGAAAGATCCCGTCGTCAGATTTTGCGAAACTCCTCTTAGAACAGAGATATCGAGCTTTTGATTTTTTGAAAAATTCAAATAATCAATAAATTGATCATTTTAAAACGCGGTGAAGTAGAAAAAACTATATCAATTTTGGATAATAAACCCTTCTGAACAACATCCGGATAATATTTTTTGAGAAAAACCTCTAGTTCTCAAAATTGCTGTTTTTAGTCTGAATTTTTAAGTCGATTATTGGACTTCATAGAGGAGTTTCGCAAAATCTGACGACGGGATCTTTTTCAGCGTCCAAAACTCTATAAGACCACTAACTTTCATTCGAAAACTCCAAATTCACCCAAAACCATTCCCTTGTGAGAACAGGTAACACCTCCAAGTCTCAAGGGATGAAACTTTTTTCTCAAGAAAAACATTTCAATTTTTCTGATGTTGTTTTCTGTTCTTCTTCGAATTTCCTTTCTATGAATCCTTTGGGACACGTTTTTTGTTGTCAAAATACACCAAAAAGTAATCATTGATCATGTCTGTTTTTCTGCCTCATCATATGTTTCAATGTCCCCATCTGGTGTCTCTTCGCTTCCCTTTTCCGGGCTGACTCCTATTTTTTTTTTGGAGCGCGCAACATTTTTTGGTTGATGTTGTGAAAATTTTCTGATTTGCGAAAAGAAATGATGATGATGGCTCATTAAAATGCAATGGGCTCAAAAAATCCAGAAAATATTCCACAAAGTCGAGTTGTTTTTCAGTGCACAATGCACTTTTTCATTTGTTTTTCGCAAAAACATCATAAGTTTTTTCAACTCCAGAGGGAAAAAAAAACTCTAATTTTTATTGAATTATGTTCAAACCAACTCCACATTCACGTCAACAAAATTATCGTTTTTCGTTTTCCTCCTTTTTGTTGCGCTAATTAACCTCGTTTATGTCAATTTTCTGTCTCACTGAAACACTCCTGCAAACGCCCCGCCCACTTTCTTCTTCTCTCTCTCTCGTTTTTCATAACTAGTTTCTCTTTGACATTTGCTGCTTGAAAAACCATCTCCGTTGTGGTCTAGTGGTTAGGATTTATGGCTCTCACCCATAAGGCCGGGGTTCGATTCCCCGCAACGGAATAAATTTTTTTTTTTGAAAATTGTATTTTTTTTCAAGAAAATGGAGGAGATGGAGGCGAATTGTTCGACAATACAAGAGTACTTACCAGAGATGAATGATTCGTTCGAGCTACAAGTCGTTTTTTCGATATTGTACTCGATCATTTGGGTGGCTGGAATTGTTGGAAATAGTCTTGTGCTCTATGTGCTTTCAGTCACACAGGTTTGTATGCATTTCAAAAATTTTTGGTGTTTTGTTTTTTTTTCTGAAAAAAAAACATTGGAATTGCATGTCCAAAAAATGAAGACTTCCTTCTTCGAGAATTGATAGACTCTGAAAAATTGCTAGATATTTCAGGTCTCGTTGTCAGTTCGAACAGTATTTGTTGGATGTCTTGCTGCTTCCGACCTTCTTATGTGCCTATTTTCTCTTCCAATCACCGCAATCACAATTTTCACTCGCGAATGGGTTTTCCCTTCAATTTTCTGCAATTTTGTCGGAGTTTTTCAGGTTTGAACTTCTTTACGGACTATAAGCTATCTTCATATATATTTTGTTTCAGGGTGGAAGTATATTTGTCTCATCGTTCACTCTCACCGTCATCGCGTTGGATCGTTGTATGCTAATTATGAAGCCGAATAAAGAGGTGAGACAAAAACACATCAACGAACTCCCTGGAAAAATAAAAAGCTATAACTGAGCAAAAAAAGAGACGAAGATGTAATATGATTTGCTGAACTTTTTTGCCTTATGCATATTTTTGTCTTGGTTTTCTCATTAGGAATGGGAAAAAACATATTTAGTAAAGGCTCAGGGGCGAGATTGTAGTCCGGAGGTCGAGAGCCCAGCCGAAAAATGACGGGCCGGGACCGGTAGAAAAAAAGACTGGCCAGGCCCGCACCGACTTTTGAACGTCTGTTTCTCAGAGAAGTTGTCGGAACCATTTCTACACTCCTGCTTATCAGAAAAAGTATAAGTTGTATATGTAGGCACCAAATTTCAGGATTCAATTAAGACCCGTTTCCGGTCGGGCTTTTTTGTGGCCTTCCAGTAAAAAAAACCCGGCCAAGGCCCCGCCAAAATTTCACCCCCAGACCCAATTTTTTTTTTCTCAAAAATAGATGGTGAATTACTCGCGAGCCGGACTGATTGTGTTCACAATTTGGCTACTCGGCTATCTTATGACCGTACCGGTCGGACTATACAGCACCCTCTCAAACTACGACGGTATATGTGGTCAATTTTGCGAAGAGAGCTGGCCGAATCAACAATATCGAAAAGCGTATGGCATAACAGTGTTACTCTTGCAATTCGGCATTCCGACACTAATTTCGTCGATTTGCTATTGGATGATTAGTCAGGTCATGTCGTCACAATTGAGAAGACGCAGAGGAGCACAAACTAAACTAAGACCCGAATCTGAAGTGAAATTGGTCAGCAGAAAGACGAGAGCTAATCGGTGAGTTGTTCTTTTTGTTGGTTTTTTGTTACGGTAATATGATGAGCGAAACTAATAATTTATGTTTCAAGAGAATTGCGTGTTTGACGCTATAAATTCTAGTTCTTAGAATCTTTGGTAGGTAATAATTATGTGACTGGTTTCTCGAACCTATCAATTTTTCAAAAAAAAATAAGGAGAGACATGAGACCTGGAAATCAAACCAATTTTTTCCCCGGGACGAGCGAAGAATAATTAAATAGCTTCTCATTAATATTTTCCTATTTTTTTGAGATAATTTTTCTCTGGACAGAATCTGTTAACCGGCTCAATTTTTTTCAAGCAAAAGTCCAAACGGACCCAGAGTTTCTGGATCTGCCTTTATGTTCATTTTTCTGTTGGAAAATTCTAGCCAATCATAAAAAATTAGAAACTACCATTTTCGTTTCCACGTTTCCACGTGAGGTTTCAAAATCAAACTGGCCCGAAATGATTTTTTTTTGAACCATAGGTTCGAAGAAAAAATACGCGTCTATCCAAAAACGACTTTGCCAACTTTAGGTTTTTGCAGAATGATGATTGTGATGGTGGTCGGTTTCGTAACTGCCTGGATGCCATTCAACCTTGTCAATCTTTATCGAGACATCAACGGCAACACCGAAAGTCCCTGGTACAGTACAGTGTTTGCTCTTTGCCACGTGTGTGCGATGTGCTCCGCAGTGCTCAATCCCATCATCTACTCGTGGTTCAATCCTTCGTTCCGAACAAGTATACTCAGTGTACTTCGCAAGTATACAGCCGCAAGTGGTACGCCACAAAAAATTAGTAGAGCTGAGACCAAAGTCAATGGGTATGGCAACGGGAATGATTTTCAGCAAGGAGATCAGTTTTTATAAATACCTTGTTTGGGGTTTTTTTTTAAATATTTATGTAAAAAAAGTTCGGGTTCAGTTTTGTTGATAAAGATTTGAAATTCATTTTTTTGTCGAACAATAATGTCAGCAAACCGATTTGCATGAATAATCGGAAAAAAATGTCCTCGATGAAAAATAATAGTCATTTGAACTCATTGAATATCGAATGCAAGTCAAAAAAATATCGCAAAAAGAGTGAGTTGTTTTTGGGAGGAACTATTATTAATTTTTCTGACCTTATATTTTTTCTGATTTTAGGACACCTTTCTCTCCGAAATAAATTTCTCGTACTTATCGAAAACTCAATATTGAAGACTTCAACTTTCGATTTCTGAAATTCAAAAATCGCAAAAAAAAAGAAAAAACTGTTTTTGAATTCATTCTCCGGAAGAGCGGCGCCCGCAAACACCGTTTTTGTGTGTTTGCGGGTACAGTAACCCACCACAAACATTTGTTTTATTTTTTTCCAAACATTTTTGTGTTTTTGAACCACATACATCTAGAGTTGAAGTTTTCAATATTCAGATTTTTATGAACATGAGAAAAAAACCCAGAGAGTATTCGTAAAAACTTCGCGGAACTGCGACTAGTTTTTGTCGCAGTTTCGCTGAAATCTCGCGATAGTAATCTGTTGTTTTCTGTATGTCGTAAGAGCAGCCCGTCGCAGACTTGTCTGCGATTTTCTCCCTAGTACAAACCGCAGTTTCAAAAATTTGCAAGTTTAGAATCGAACTAGCTGCTCGCGAAACACCATGGCGATCCGTCTACATTGTCTCAATTCTGTTGCTCTTATTAGGTGTTCAAATGAGTATCTACTTCACTTCAACGTGGCAATATTTATCGGAGACTGATGAAACGGCTACTGTCGATTTTTTTGGCGCCATTCTGGCTGTCACTGCGTTGGCTGGCGCCTTTGTGAGTTTTCTCAGAAAAAAGTCTAATTGGGATTTTTAATTAGTTTTCATATTTTTTTTTATGTTTATTGAGAGAATAGTTTTTTCCTGTCTGGAAACAGCGGGGGATGTTTTGATGTATTTGTGAATGTGGATTTAAGAATCATCATAAATCACGGGCGGGATGGACTTCACAAGTGAACATTTCAATTTCTTACCGCTTTTTTTATCGAAAACTTTGGATCGTTGATTGGCAAATAGTGAATCGGACTTTCGGACCAGGCCCGATTTCATTGAACCCGAAATAAGAAAATGTCTCAATCGGGCCAGAGTCAAAAAATGGAACCCGGTCCTTTTTGTTTCAAGTTTTTTAATGAATTGGGAAAAGACCTTTTCTGGGAAAAATCAAATTGGTTGAAAACTCCCAAGAAAACATGAGGTTAAAACTCAAGTTTTTTTTCCGAACCTGAAAAAAAACTTGTTCAACCAGTCTCTCAGTTTTACACACTATTTTCACCATGATCATTTGTCTTTCCAATGAACATCTTCTTTTTTCCAGACAATAATAAAACATATTTCAAATTTTCGGTGTTGTTTCGAAGCTGAGCAATTTGTCAGAAAAGCCTTTGTGCCAATTCTCAGAGGGAGTAATAACCACAGCAGATTTGAAAAACGTCGATGTTTTCAAACGAACACTTATTCATAAATATATACACACATTACAGGGAAACCCTCTTCTCGGTTTATGGAATCAGAAATCTGGTTCGACCCGTTCCCCCGTCATTTTGGCGTTCAGTATTGCGGCTGTTGGAAACTTGATGTATGCTTTCGCTTATCTTTCTCCAAATGTTAAATGGACCATGTTGATTGCTCGAATTTTGACTGGAGTTGGACCGGGAGCATTGGGAGTTTTGAGATCTTTCATAGCGACGGCGAGCACAAAATCTGATCGAATGAGAGCGGTTTCTATTGGAAATTGTGGCTTTACTGGCGGATTTTTCATCGGACCAACTATTCAAGTAAGGCCAGTCGGGTCTTGTGTTCGGATCTTGCCAAAAGTTGAGATGTGTCAACCTCCCTTGTCAGCAAAAACATAAAAAATTGTTCCGCCGGTAACTCATGAACCCACCTTGAAAACTACATGGCGACCTTTTTGATTCCCCTGAAGAAAAACACATTTTTTGAAAAAATAGTGTAACTCAAAAAATGACCATAATCTTCCAGAAAATATGATCTATGACCGGTCTAGATATTTCTGATATTCGAGAAAAAGCCTCCCACACGAATACACAACACTTACTTCCAGATTTGTTTCATTCCCATTGGCAAAATCGGTTATGAGTTCGGTATTTTCCGTTTCAACATGTATACAACATGCGCCCTTTTCATGACTTTTTTCTCGATTTTCTCCGTGCTTCTCACAATTTTTTGTCTGAAAGAGAATTATGTTGGAATAATTAGTAACGAAGAGAAAACAGGTTTTGCTATTCCCAACAGTAACGAACAAATTTGAAAAGTTTCCGACGATTTCAGAAGATCCATTCTTCGTTCTCCCAAAATTCGACCGTTCCCCTGTTCTCCTTTTATTCTACATGTGGTGGTTGTTGTGCGGTGTTGTTTGTGTTGAGAGTATGGCTGCGCCTTTAACAATAGCCATGTTCAATTGGGATCCTGAAGATGCCGTTTTGTATAATGGAGTTATCCAAACATTCGGATGTATGATAACGTTTTCAGTGAATTTCAGTTTGGCGAGTACAAGGTTGAAAGAAGTGTGAGTTGTTTTTCATTCAAAATTGGCTTAAATTTATTGACTGTGTTCAGTACGTATCGAAAATTGTTGTTTTTTGTCCATCTAAATATCATCTCTCACAAAAGTACACAGTTAATGCTTTTTCAGTGACAATCGGAAACTTCTCATGACGGGTCTCTTCCTTTTTGTCGCATTTTTCGTCCTCCATCTTCCTCTTCCTCTCTATCCGGGACCTCTTGATTCTCCACCAAATGGTTTATGTGATTTCGACTGGTGTGCGTGGACTCCTCGAGTCCCTCTCCCATTATATTTGTTCATTGCCTCTGTTGTTTTGGGCATCGGTTTCCCATTGATTTCCTCATCGAGCAGTTCATTGTTGAGTCAGATTCTTGGACCAAGAAGACAAGGAACCGCTCAAGGATTTTTCGCCTTCACTGGATCCTTTTCACAGTTTGTTGTTTCGATTATTTCAACGTGAGTACAGTTCATAGTTATTGATTCATTTGGTTGAAAAAGCACATTGAGTACCAAGTTTTCTAGTTTCTGAAAATCTTGGACGGAAAATTAAAAACAGAGAATATATTTATTTAAAAAAATAATTGTAAACGTGAAATTTATAAATGTTACCTGAATTTTTATTTCGAACCCAAAATGAGCTCAACTCAAAATTGATCTTTCGAGTGTTTATTTTTAGTTTTATTTTCGAAAAATCATTGAACTCAAACAAGTTTCTTTTAATCTTCTCTCTATTTGTCTGTTTTACTGATGTTATTATATTCTTCTTCTTCTTCTCCGAGAGAACTACACAAGAATTGATTATTTCAGAAAAATGTTCAATACAAGTGGCTACAAATGGATTATGACATATCATCTCGCAATCGCAACCCTGGCTATTTTAGGTGTTACAATTCTTTGGAACCGTTTGACACCGTTGAAAATTACACCGATTCATGAGAAACCGACAAAATATAAATCAGGAACATTCTACAGAATGTAGAAGTATATATGTATGTAAAGTTTATTATAGGAATGTATGAGAATCGAAAAACAATAAAAAAGTCAAGAAAAAATGTTGGGATTTTTTGTGAGCAGTAGGAAGGCTAAGAAATGGCGGGGGATAAAAAAGGAACATCCTGAGGGATACAGTAATCAAAAAAAAGAAAAAGAGAAAAACAATATACTTACTTACAAATATCGACTTGTGTCACATTTTTACACATGTCACAGACTACTTTACAACACCATTCAAATTTGCAGTTGCATTTTTGTTGAACTTCTTGTGTATACGTGTTATATCCACGTCCACAACATAAACTGTCGCAACCTTCGGCTCCGTTCGAACCTCGTTTACAGATACGTCCTTCGGTTCCCAGTGTTCCGGCGTGTCTGTCAAATCTACAGTAATCTGGGGAATCGTCCATGAAAACGAGATCAGTTGGGTTGGCGCGAGTTTTACGTTCTTTTGCACCGCCAGTCGAGTCTTCAAGCATTAGTTGGAGATTTCCTCGATCATTGATCTATAAGTTGAATTCATCATTTCAGAAACATTTTTGAACTTATTAAATGACCCGGCGACTCTTCTATAGTATTCGGTTATTTTGAAAGTATTCGCCATTTTAAGACATATGTGAGTGAAAGAAAAGTCTAAAACAACGTATAGCGAAAACTACAGCACAACAAAGAACAGAAAATAAATCATAGAGTTGGATTAATCGCGCAAACGCGCTCTACTGCTTCATTAGGATTTGAAATTTTGATCCAACTTTATTTGTATTTATTGTTCTTTTTTGTCGTGTTTTAACTCGTATATGTCTTAAAATGATGAATACTTTCAATTTAAACGAATACTCTCGATGAGTCGCCGGGTCATTTAAGATAATTTTTTGAGGGCTGGAGTTTTCTATAAGTGTTTTTCAGACCGGATAAGTTGATCAACCCTTGAAGATACGCAGATAATGATCAAAATATTGGGCCAACTGAATCAGAGAAGGTTCAAGTTATCGTTCAGTATATCCGATTCAGTGTTTTTTTATTTTCCGAAAACCAGTTTTCATAATACTAACCTGAACTCTGATTGCTCTCTCATATTTGTTTCTCAGTATTTTTCCAACTTCATCCATCGACGGTAATTGCATCCAACATGTTTTCATATTACACGCACCCGATACTCCATGACATTTACATTTTGGTTTTCTATGCCTTTTCAACACTTTTCGTCCCGCCTCATTGTTTCGTCGATTCATCAAGCTTCGACCATTATCATGATTACGTTTTGGATCATGTTCTTTTTCACGAATATCAATGAAGTCTCTGAAAACATAAATGTTGTTGTTGTTTTTCTAGTTTTGAAAAGGAATACCGTGAGAATTTGTAACCATATTCGATATTGTCCCCACATCCTCCCCAACTGAAATCCGACTTTGCACTCTTTGGCTTCTGCTCTTCCGAACATCCGCAGGATGTTAATAATCCTTGTTTACACCGTCTTCCGATTTCATGAGTAACACCGGCTGATAAAATAGCATAAGTAAATGCCGCCTCCCTTGTCGCCATCTTATGTATCGGTCCCAAATGTCCACTTCCATAATGTGTCGAACAGTTCCATCGATGTCCGTGAAATTGTTTCTGACATTCTTGGATACCGTTGTGAGCACCGGATGAGATGGCCGGCATGTGATCTTTGAATAGTTCACACACTTGAGCTTGACCCGGTGAGAGACCTTGAAGTTGTTTGCATATTGGACGAGGTGCGTTGTGACCGGCGAGAGAGGTTGACAGTTGCGCTACTGATGACCTGAAATTGAAATTCAAGCATACCAATTCAGATAGAAAATCTAATTCTCAAAAGAGTACTTCGTGAATAAAAAAACGTGACCTTGTTGAATTTATTTGGCGGACCGGAAGCTGAAAAAAAGAGCTACGGTCAGTGATTTTGGGGCCGGTCACTTCGACCTCCGGGCTTCAATCGCCTCATTTTTTGAAAAAGAGTTACAGTACTTCCTGTTATAAAATAAATTTTTTTTTCAAAAATAACATTAAACACTCAAAATATTCTCCTGGACGTGAACTATTTCAATTTCAACTTATTTCTTTTTTTTTTGTTTCATGTCCAACTTACCACCAGGCAGCATCCAAAAGTGGCCGAACTGTTGGCGCGGTCACCAATAGAAAAACTAGCAAATTCATGAACCGCAGAAAATTTTGAAAGCTGTAAAAAGGCGAATTTGATGAAGAGCGAGAAAAAAAAACGAAAACGAAATTGAATTTGAGAGTAAAAGAATACGTTTTATTTTTTGTGACATTTAGAAGGGAAAAAGAGGGATAGGGGTATTATAAAACGACAAAAAACGTTCAGGATTAAAGCTCGGAAATTTGATACAATTTTTTATTTGAGAATGGCGTTCTTCCAGGAAAATTTCAAGAAAAGAAATGCACAAAATTTGCTGTGAGCAAATATACAAAATGCGCAAATTTGACCTATAGATTATATTGATGTATGCATTTATCAGTTTGCGAGACGAGAAGAAATAAAACAAACACTTTTGGCGGGAAAAGAACGGGAAGTGGTGCTTTTCGAAAACACACACACACTTCCATGACTAGGTGCGAGAAATGAGAATGAATTCGTATAGTCCTTATACACCCACAATTTGGTGTGTTTGTCTCTCTATTTTTTTTCTTCTGCTGTTGGTGACTCAAATTGCATGATTCATTAAAAATAGGAGAAACAAAAAAAAAGAAAAATGGAGAGTTTTTGGTGAGAAAGAGTCGAATGACCAGCGAACAAAAAGGAAGGCGGAAGGAAGTTGCAACAAAAATCAAACATCTTTTTAAAGCGAATAAAAGTTTTGTCCGGGATTGAAACAGTTGAAACAGAACACGATCCACATCAAAATAAGTATTGTTTGAAAAAGAAAAAGTTCTGACGTTTTTTGGAGTTTCGAAAAGAGAAAAAAGCTCAACTCGGTCTGAAAATCTGGAACCACATATTTTTTTTTCAGTTTGAAAATTTTTTATCGGCCCGGTCTGGATATAACAATTTTTGGAAACTTCAAATCTTTTTGTTGTTAAATGATCAGTGTTTTGGTCAAGATCAGGAGGCCTAATTATAATAAGGACCATGAAATGAAAACAAGACCCAATATGGGTGGTTTTTGACTGATTTATATTGACCAACTGAAAAAATCAAGACCGTGGCTGTTTGGACCTCTCCGGGCATTTGAAAAAGCCCGAAACTCGCCCATGGTCTATATGAGAAAGTTAGAAAAATGGAGCCTATTTATGACGTGAACTCGAACGCGTAAGGTTAAAGTTGGTCACAATCAAATACAGTACTTAAAAAATGCAAAAAAACCGAACTAATAAAAAAAACTTGAAATCGAGCACAATTATATTGATTCATCATGTCGATGATATGAGAAAACAGAGGTAGAAAAGAAAGAAAAGAGCCAAAATATTGTGATGAGTAGAAGAAGTGGGGGGGGGGGGGGGGGGGGGGGGGGGAGGGAGAATGGAGGGGGATCCTTGATGGTAATCAGTCAAATTGGTGTCAGCACGCCAGCCAGAAAGAGAGAAAAGAAAAAAGTGATCGATCACTTTTGTGTGGATGTCGATTCTCTGGACCCTATTTTCTATATTGTTGTTGTTATAATAATAATAATTGTGTTGTTCTTTCACTTAATGATAGAATGACATGAGGAAGAGATAGTTTCGAGAAAAAAAAAAAAACATAAAAAATGTGCAGTTTTTTCGAGTTCCGATTTTCTTGCAGATGTGTTAGTCCGAATGAAATATTCGAGAACCATCAATACGAAATGTAATTTTGAAACCTCCTTCCAACACAATTTCACAACTTCACATACAATTTGTTATTCTAGAAATAATCAAAAACTTCTAAAATTCCAGGAACTCTAACCAACATAAATAACTAAAAAAAAAAAAACAATCTAAGAATGAATATGATATTGGCGATGAATTTTGGTGGATGGGGGCGGGGTCAACAGACACACAACATCGTTCGAATATGTTTGCTCTTTTCAACCTGTCAATCACACCACTCGAAACATCTTTGATTTTGCCGAACACCAATATATCATACACATACATAATAACATTGTCTTTATTTGTTCGTTGATCTGAGCAAGATAGGGTGTGATTTTCCGATTGAACTCTTCCGCTCTTGTTGTGTTTTTCGAGAGAAAACAAATGTGTGAATTTGTCGTAACAGGTGTTAAAAGATGAAAAGTGTGAACTGAAATAAAAAATTTGATATATTTGAAGAAAATCGGAACCGAAATTAAAGAAGCGAACTTTTTTTTGGGCCCGTTGGTTCTCAAAAGTCAGAAAAAGTCATCAACACTTTTTTGAAATTTTTCACGTGACATTGAACGTGTTCCTAGATTTATTCGAACAATTTGATCATTTTTTAAAAGTATGAAAAAGTCAATACAATGTCTAATTCTATTAGTTCTAATTGCTTCAATCTTTTCTCGTCAGTCAAATGTACCGAACAAATAAGTAACTTGTAACTTCAGAAAACAGCGCTGACATTGTTTCACTCTTGAATGGAAATGTATCAGTCCCTATTGGAAATGTGATACGCACTACTGCACCAGTAGCCAAAGGAGACGGCTTCATCTCATTACAAAGACCTCCTGCCTACAAAAGACTCAGTTTCTATTTCATTGTTGTTTCGATTCTTTTGTGCACATCTTTCACTGGATTTCTCATTTATTGTGGAATTTATTGGTATAGTAGACGATCACAAAATCGATCTAGAGTTGATTGAGAACAACACACTGCTTGGCAAAACTAAATTATTTCAAATATACTTTTAATCAAAATCTTGTGAATAAATGATTTTACATAAACGATAAACAGATATCGAAAACAAGTATCATTAAACGCGCAATTGTTTTTGTATTATCGATGATAACGATTATATAACTAGTTGGCATTTGAGAAAAAAATCTGCTATATAAGGGGAACAGATCGGTTGAAATATGTATCGTATCAAATATGGATATCGACGCGCGGATCAAAGCCTATAAATTTGTGGCCTATTCGGCTGTCACATTTTCGGTCGTTGCTGTTGTTTCGATCTTTATAACCCTTCCAATGGTTTATAACTATGTTAACAATGTCAAACGACAAATTCATACCGATGTTAATTTCTGCAAAGGTTTGTTATATTTTTTGAAAATTGATATTCCAAATATTTTGTAGGATCTGCAAAAGATATCTGGTCCGAAGTTCATTTGATCAAGGATACCCCAGCTAACAATACCCGTATTGCTCGTCAAGCTTATTCAACTGGCGGAGCTGCAGCCAGCGGAGGAGCTTCAGGAGGAGGCGGAAGCTGCGACGGTTGCTGCAACCCAGGACCACCAGGACCAGGAGGAAACCCAGGAAAGCCTGGTAAACCAGGAAAGCCAGGAGCACCAGGAGCACCAGGAAACCCAGGAAAGAGCGCTTCAGCTCCTTGCGAGGCCGTCACACCACCACCATGTCAACCATGTCCAGGAGGGCCACCAGGACCACCAGGACCAGCCGGACCAGCCGGACCACCAGGACCAGACGGAGAGCCAGGAGCACCAGCCGGACCAGGAACCGCCGGACCACCAGGACCACCAGGACCACCAGGACCAGCCGGAGGCGACGGAGCACCTGGACAACCAGGAGCACCAGGAGAGCCAGGAGCATCGTCTGACGGAGGAGCCGGAGCACCAGGACCAGACGGACCACCAGGACCAGCTGGACCAGCCGGACCAGACGGAGCACCAGGAACCGGAGGAGCCGGAGCCCCAGGACCAAAGGGACCACCAGGACCAGCCGGAGCCCCAGGATCTGACGGAAACCCAGGAGGACCAGGAACTCCAGGAAAGTCCGGAGGCGAAGGAGAGAAGGGAATCTGTCCAAAATACTGCGCCATCGATGGTGGAGTCTTCTTCGAAGACGGAACACGAAGACGTTAAATTCCTTCGTGCATTTTTATCGTATAAATTCATTACTTGCAATTTGACTTTTTTCTTTTTCAGGAAATATCTGGTATCTTCAAAAGAAGAGGAGAGGTTTGAAATGCAATGGACGTGAACTCACGTTCAGTTCATGTGAGTTAGAGTGATTGACCACAGTTGTTGAGAGTCTGGAAAGAGTTCTCAAAAGTAATTATCATTAGGGAGCTTTTTCTCTTTCTAAATATATAGATTTTGAGAATTTTACGAGAGGTCATTCAACCGTGTAGCCGACAGCAGCACGTGATACGCAAGGCGCTATGTTTGTGTGTGGTTTATGTCTGCATTTCCAATTGAAGAAGACCGCTCTCATCTGATAGTTTTCACAGTGAATTTTTTGTTATCTTTGACTGTGTCTCCCTCGAACTCGATTCCAATTTTACTCTTGCCTGACAGGTAGTGGCAATCCACAGTCTGAGAAAAACAACCTGAATCATCGTTGTTAGAAATTTTGATCTACCACACGGTCTGCCAAAAATTACAAAAGTTGCCATTGCGGACTTTTGTAGCTACAGTACCCAAAATTAAATTAATTTTGGCGGTATTTCAAAATTTCAAATTTTTCGACAGTTTTGTCGATGGTTTTGTACCACACTATTTTTCTCAAAATAAGTGTGCGGCAGTTGCATATGAAACCCCACCCCTTTTTTAGAGGCCATTGCAGTGGTGAAAAATAAAAAAAAAACGGAGCATTTTTTGTGAAGAGAATATTTGTGAAGAAAATTGAAGAGAGCAAAAGCGCTCTAATGATAATCATTTTTGAGCACGTGCGCACTCTCACTCTCATTGCGCAATTTCGTTTTTTTTTTAAATTCAAATCATAGAATGACAAAACATTTTATCATCAGGAAAAAAAGAATATTTGAATACAATTTAACGTCTTCGTGTTCCGTCTTCGAAGAAGACTCCACCATCGATGGCGCAGTATTTTGGACAGATTCCCTTCTCTCCTTCGCCTCCCGGCTTTCCTGGAGTTCCTGGTCCTCCTGGGTTTCCGTCGGATCCTGGGGCTCCGGCTGGTCCTGGTGGTCCCTTTGGTCCTGGGGCTCCGGCTCCTCCGGTTCCTGGTGCTCCGTTTGGCCCTGGTGGTCCAGCTGGTCCTGGTGGTCCATCTGGTCCCGGCGCTCCGGCTCCTCCATCTGACGATGCTCCTGGCTCTCCTGGTCCTCCTGGTTGTCCTGGTGCTCCATCGTTTCCGGCAGGTCCTGGTGGTCCTGGCGGTCCTGGTGGTCCAGCCGTTCCCGGTCCACCTGGCGATCCAGGGTTTCCATCTGGGCCTGGCGGTCCTGGTGGGCCGGCTGGTCCAGCTGGTCCTGGTGGTCCTCCTGGGCATGGTTGACATGGTGGTGGCGTGATCGGGTCACAAGGAGCACTTGCTCCCTTTCCTGGCATTCCTGGTGCTCCTGGTGCTCCTGGCTTTCCTGGTTTACCAGGCTTTCCTGGGTTTCCTCCAGGTCCTGGAGGCCCTGGATTGCAACATCCATCGCAACCTCCTCCACCTCCTCCAGCAACATCTCCTCCATAACCACCTCCCCCCCCTCCGCCAGTTGAATAAGCTTGACGAGCAATACGGGTGTTGTTAGCTGGGGTATCCTTGATCAAATGAACTTCGGACCAGATATCTTTTGCAGATCCTACAAAATATTTGGAATATCAATTTTCAAAAAATATAACAAACCTTTGCAGAAATTAACATCGGTATGAATTTGTCGTTTGACATTGTTAACATAGTTATAAACCATTGGAAGGGTTATAAAGATCGAAACAACAGCAACGACCGAAAATGTGACAGCCGAATAGGCCACAAATTTATAGGCTTTGATCCGCGCGTCGATATCCATATTTGATACCGCCGAATGATTTGAGTGACAAAATCTAAACCTTTTTATATATGTGTTAATTATCAAACCAGTTATCAAACAAGGAAAAGGAAAAAAGGAAAAGTGAGAATTGAACAACATTTTATTATTTATTCATTCAAGACAATGAGATGATTCTTTGTTTTTGAAACCGATCTCCATATTTATAGTGCCAATGTTGAACCATTTAGTCACCTATAATAATGATACTT
The DNA here is from genome assembly GCA_963572245.1 of Caenorhabditis sp. 8 KK-2011. Taxonomy (NCBI): domain Eukaryota; kingdom Metazoa; phylum Nematoda; class Chromadorea; order Rhabditida; family Rhabditidae; genus Caenorhabditis; species Caenorhabditis sp. 8 KK-2011. The sequence goes on from OY751549.1 coordinate 4,625,206, forward strand.
AAACTAGTCAAGTGTCATTTTTTGAATGAGGCAATTACTTACATTAGTTCCTTCATTTATGTAGTGTTTTGGTATGGTGAATTTGATCTTTCTTCGACATCCTGAAGTCAAACAATGATGATAAATTCGAAGTTGAGCGTCTAAGTTGGTTATTGAGACGGCGAAACCTTCGATTTCAAAACTTCCATCCGACGAAACAACATCTTCCGACATCAAATCATCGGGATCCACTGAACAAAACAATAAACTACTTGCAGAAATCAATTTTGTTTTTGAAAGATTTGGTATTTTTGATGTTTCGACACTCACACATATCGTTATCCCACAATTTGACAGTTCCATTAACAACCGGTTTCTCACCACACAACAGTATTCCGCGAACACCAACAGCTTGTTTACGGCCAATCGAACGAACCTACAGACATAAAAGTTAGTATACATGTATGTATCTATTAGTTAATAATGGTACTAACTTTGTCGATTAAACGAGTTTTCTTATCGTTGGTTGTGGATATTGGAATTATAATTAGGCAAAAAAGAAAGGAGACAAAAATATGTCGCATTTTTGAGTGGAAATAGAGAGTCATGAAAGAGTAAGCCTGGCTGGATTAAAAGGGACAAAAACATCTGGAAATTCTCATTTTTAAACAAACACCATCAGATGTTCGTGTGTGTCATAAGACTTTGAGGAATAAACATTTTTGACAGAAAATGGAAGAAAATCTTTTCACCATGAAAAACTGGACCTGATTTTCGAACTGAATCCGTTTATGTTCAGAATGTTCAGAATGATCCTGTCTGCACGAGCAAAGCATGTTTCTGGTTCTATTTCGTAGCCTGATTAAGCAAAAATCTACAAAAAAAGGAACCGAGTCCGATACCGACTTTGTCTGATTTTCATCAGGCCCAGTCCGATATGATGGTCCTATTTATATTTGTAGCAGTACATTTTCAGGCATACTTGAAGCCCGTTTCTGGCAGGGCCCTCACACTATTTTACCCCAATGAAAAACTCGAAGAAGTTAGATCAGGCCCAGTTAGAGGGGGCACGTGGAAGGAGAAAAACAGTTTTTGTCATTTTCATTTTCAAAAAAACAAAACAAAACAAATCCCCAGTGTATTTTCACATAATGAACAAATAAGTTGACGTATTTTTGTTGAAACGAAAATAAAAACGTGACGTGATTGTGAGGTCTAAATTGTCTGCATTTCACGTCACATCTCCTCACTCATCTTTTTGCTCTTTATAATATTGTGCCTTAAGGCACTTGAACAATTGTTCTGTCCTTCGAAAATTTTGAAAGCTGTGAGCTCAACAGGGTGTTAATTTCGAAATATTTTTTGTTGTTTCGACATAAAATGTTACCATGGAAATTGATATAATTTTGGTTTCGAGAAAGTTAGACGACAAGTTGTTCATACTTTCTCATTTTCATTTTGTTCGAGAGTAACTTTTCTCTAAAAAGTTTTCCAAACAAAAGTCTGTTTTGAATTCAAAGGTTCTTTCCGAAAAAAAGAAATCGAAAAAGTAAACATTGGAAATGGCAGGCGAGTGAGCGAGGCTATTTCAGATATGTTGTATTATATTTACCTTTAGTTTAGTAGTCAAGTGTAGTTTAAACAAATATTCGAGGTTCTATCTTTCTACCTCACTCTTTCATTTTTCATTATTTTTTCCCATATTTCGTATACTTATTCTCCTGGAAAAAATGATGGTAAGTTGGACATATTTTATGCAATTGAAAAGGACTTTCATTGAGAGAACAATGTTAAAAATTTCGAGCCAAAAATTTTGAAAAAAAATTCTGGCTCTATTTCAAGTTTAAAAAAGTTCGTGTTTAGAATTGAAATAATTAAAATTAGCTTGAAAGTCACATTTAGTACAAACAAAAAGACTTCACGGGAGAAAATCCGCAAATTTTGCGACAGATGTGCGGCAAATTGTCGCAACACGTCGCATCAAGCAAAAGAGCATTGGCAATCATTGAACTAGAGCTTTAGATTCAAATAGATTTTTAGAAATCAAAAAAGAGAGCTTGTTGCATGGATTTGTGTGGAACAATAGTGCACATTTGTGAGAACATGTTGTAGTTCTCTCATAATGTATTTTTCTTTGCGTCTCTCTCTATTTCAATGATTGCAAGGGAAAACGACGTGGGCAGGCTATGTCCGCTGATTAAATTTTAAAACGAGGCGGCTGGAGGAGTCTGGTCCAGCTTAGAGTGAGCTGTGGGACAAATTTTTTTCCTTGAGAAATTTTCTCGACGTGTTCGTGCCTCACCTAGTACTAAAACTTCCAGATGGTCAAACTTTCAAAAGGGTCACATCATGCCTACTTCTTACTTTGCAACCCCACAAACTTTCGGCTTTTCCGCGAAAAATAAAAAAAATGAAAAAATGTAAGGGAGACTCGGTAGAATAAAGATGACGAATGAACTGCTGCACATTTCTGAAACAATATTTTTGAACAAACAAAAAAAACTAGAACTTTTCCCAAAAATTCAAAAAATATTTTGAAATTTTAAGAAAAATTCCGAAATTTGTGGAGTACTGTATTTTTTACTGGATTTTTCAGAAACTAGAGAGTGTATCAGAATGAGAGACGCAGAAAGTAGGGAAAATTCCAGCAAAAATTGGGCACAGCTTCCGCACGATTTCAGAACTTTTCCCAAAAATTCAAAAAATATTTTGAAATTTTAAGAAAAATTCCGAAATTTGTGGAGTACTGTATTTTTTACTGGATTTTTCAGAAACTAGAGAGTGTATCAGAATGAGAGACGCAGAAAGTAGGGAAAATTCCAGCAAAAATTGGGCACAGCTTCCGCACGATTTCAGAACTTTTCCCAAAAATTCAAAAAATATTTTGAAATTTTAAGCAAAATTCCGAAATTTGTGGAGTACTGTATTTTTTTACTGGAATTTTCATATGAAAAAATTGAGTAAGATATTTTTTGTAACTCACCGTCTGCTCTGTTGCTATTGTAGATGTTTTGAATGTTGTTCCGATTGTATCATGCAGTTTTCAGATGTTTGATATGAATCTGTAAATGTTGACTTTCTTCACCATTTTGTTCATATTTGTCAGTTCTTTGAGGCTTCATAAAACATAATTTTCACACATTTTTTATACTGATTTCTAATTGATTTTGAATTGTGAGTGTAAAAACTCGACACATTTTTATTCCTGGCTCCAAGAAACTGAGTCGGCTCTGGCCAGGCCGGTCTGTTTTCACCGACAGAAAAACAAAAAATCGAGACTCGGCCTGTGATTTTCGGGCCGGGTTCTCGGACAGCTCAAGTTCATAGGTTTGTTTTTAGCGGGATTGGATGTTGTTACTTCATATTCACATTTTCCCATTTTCTCTCCAACGTTGTCAAAATTGATGTTTTCTGCAAAAAATAGTTTCATTCAGCAATTTTCTGAGAATTCAAACCTGTTATTTGTAATTTTTCTTAATTTCCTTTCCTGCAGCGGTCCAAATCGTTTTCCGAGTTCTGTAAAAAGTTGAATTTTTTTCTGGTTTAAGAAAAATTCAAACTTGACAAACGCAGTGATGACGACGGCAAGAAAAGTAACTGAATTCATTTCCCAAATATGTTGTTGATCGGTGTATTCTAAAAGTTTTTGCGTTTTTTTTTTGTAATTTAGAAAAAGTTCAAACTTGTCAGGAAAGATAGTGCAGCTTGTTGACCTTGTTCCATCTTCTTGTCTTTATTCAGCCATGTCTGTAAGAATAGAGATTGATTGACTTTTGAATAAATCTATTTTTCGGGCCAAAATATGTGTTTTTTTACACATATTCCAGTCACATTTTCCCAATTTTTCAGTAGACATTGCGTAAACCCAATCATCAAATCCGTTCCTTGCTTTCTGGCCATAACAAAAGGAAATGAATCCACACTCAGTTCGAAAACCGAATGGAGCCGGGCTCGGACTCTTGTGGCGGTACTTGCTCAGGAAATGACACGCAGACTCTACTTACACAACTGGTATTAGTGACTGGAACTACGAAAACAAAAAAAAATGAAGAATACAGTAGCTAATATCAGTTTGTTTCTGGTAGAAATGCAAACCCTAATCAATCACTGTCATCACTTTCTTGCCATAACAAAAGGAACCAAATCCATACTCAATTCGAAAATTGAATAAAGCCGGGTTAAGGCTTTTGTAGGCAGTAATCGCTCAGAAATTGACATACATCTTCTACCCAACTGATATTAGAACAGCAACATACAAAACCCCCAACAAAAACTTATCTTTTTTCGCAAAAAATGTCGACTTCGAATCATTCCCAATTATTGAATCAATTAGTTGTTCACCGAAAAAAGAAGTAATGAAATGATACAACCAACACACACGTCAATCCAATGCCACGTTTCACGTCAAAATATCATTAGTTTGTTCATTTTTCTTTTTTCGATTTCACGTCTCAAAAATGATTTATTCTTGAAGATTGTCTGCTCCACATTTGTCGAAAATAATGACAACTCACGTAGTATCAAGCAAAAGAGAAGTGGCAATCATTAAAATAGAGCGAGTCGCAATGTGGGCGTGGCCAACGCACACACAAAAGATGGTAGTGTGCGAGACGCGTATATTGTCGGTACAGAGATTCAATGACTCTATTGCGTAAATCCAAAATGCAAGATTTTGAGAAAATAAAAAAGATAGCTTGTTGCATGGATTTTTGTGGAACAATAGAGCACATATTTGTGAACATGTTGTATGTAGTTCTCTCGGAATATTTTTCTCTGTGTCTCTCTCTCTCTATTTCAAATATTGCAAGGGAAAACGACGTGGCAAAGTGTGCGACGAGTTTGCGTGATTTGTCTTTATCTCTCAAAATAATTTTTTGTCTCAAAGTCACCCATTTTTTGTCGCAAATTTGCAACATGAGAAAAAAACGACGCACACTGTGTGACGCGTTTGCGGGATTTTCCGCGATTTTAAACAATTTGGGATTTTCTGAGACTAGTATTAATTTTTCTATCAGTGACAGAGCTTCCGGTTTCTCGGGGGAAATCCGCACACATTGTGCGACAATTTTCAGCACATGTGCTAAAAACAGTGTCGCGCACTGTGGGACACGTGTTCTGAATTTCCCCCGAGTTCCTGAAGCTCAACTTTTTGTGATAGACGAGAAAGATATTTTGATCAAAAATGTTTGAAAAAATCAATCAATATCTTGGCACACTCATTTTTTAAATATTGACTTTTACATTTTCTTTTCTCTAACAAATAGAACACGACAAATAACTTTCTTCTTCACCATTTCCCCTTTTTCTAAAAATATCATATTTTTACAGAAAATGGAAAACGAATCGGGTTCAGCTGAACCATCGAAAACTGAAAATGTTCGAGCACAAGTTGATTCGGTGAAAAAGATAATGGTTAAAAATGTGGAAAGAATTCTCGAAAGAGGAGAGAGACTCGACAATATTGAGAGACGAACAGAACATTTGCAAGCTACGGTAGAGTGTTTGATGGATCGGTTCCTGAATATGAACCCCTGAATCGGTGTAAAATTAAAAAAAACAAACGAATTTCTATTGAAAATCGGGTAATTAGAATTTAGACTCGATTCAGCCAATTTATTCCAATGTCTTAACCCGTTAACAATTTATTTTTTTTCCAATAATTATTATGGTAACTGGAATAGTTTTTTCGGCTCATTCGAATTGATTATTCACGCCTTGATGTTGACCTCGATGAATTTCACTTTCTTGTTAATTTTTTCCTTACTTTTCAGAGTGCAAACTTCAAATTGAATGCGCGAAAAGTGAAGCGAAAGTTCTGTATGTTGAATGCGAAATGGACATGCATCACCATCGTTGTCATTGTGCTCGTCTTCATAATTTGTCTTCTGATTATTCTCGCTGCCGCCGGCGTTTTCAAAAAAAAGTGACATGCTTCGAAAAAAATTATTCACACACACAGTTTTGTATATTTGATTTTTGTTCTGTTTCTCCTCGTTTTTTCCCTGTCCCCCGTATTCCGGTTTGTTTTCCGGTCGTACGGCAAGGTCATTCATTCATTCATTTCATTTCATTCAACGTGTATTTTGAGCACTTCGAGAATAAACTTTTTGCTTTTTTGGTGCTTTTTGATTGCTGAAAAATTTTGAAAAAAAATTTGACCCAGGCAGGGATCGAACCTGCAATCTTCTGATTAGAAGTCAGACGCCTTATCCATTAGGCCACAAGGCCACGTGTAACAGCTACTCCGATTTTGTTGACAATTTTCTTGTTTTTTTTTCTGTATATAATATTACGCATGGTATTATTGGGTTAGCATGTATAATCCAACTAGTTTCAATTCACTTTTAAACATTTTTCGAACATGTGAATATACTTATATTTTCAATGTTTACATTTACCACGATGATAAGAATATACGTTAGTCATGATATTGTACTTTCCATTTTAACTAGAATCAGAAAACAGTTTCAAAATTTCAGTATGGACGAACAAAAAGAAATGAAGATCAACGAGCTCAAAGAGCAAGTCAATACAGTTTCAGCGGTGAGTCAAAACACAGGTCAGTTGTACTTCACATGTTTTTTTCACAAGTTTCAATGTTTCTTCACATGTCGCATCATTTTTCACAAGTTTCCAAGTTTTAAAGAGATTATTTGAAAACTTTCTCGATAAAAGTTCGCATGGTTCCATTTTCTTACGTTTAGGCTTAGCCGAGGAGATAAAATACTGTAGTTTTCGACTAAATTTGAGAAGGATTTTCAGCTTTGTTTGATTTTTTTTTAGAATCTCTTGGAAAATTGAAACTTGGAAGAAACATTAAAACTACGAAACATGAAAACACGTGAAAAAATGTATAAACTTGCGAAAAATGTATGTGAAAAATTGGCCTTGTGAAAAAAAAAACCATGTGAAGAAACAATTTGTGAAATGTGCCATGTGAAGTGCAATTGACCATTCCGGAAGTCGGAAGACGGAAGTGCCAAAAAAGGGCGGAAGTCGGAAATCGGAATTCCGCGCAACTCTGGCGCAAGACGAGTAGACAGGCGGGTGCCACAAGTCCCAAAAAAAAAAAAAAATATTTTTAGGTCTCAAAAATTTTGAAAATTTTTCCTGGTAGGTCAAAATATTTCTCGTGACCTTTTCTCTGACTTTCTCATTTTTAAATTATATTTCTTCGGTTTAGCCCACTTCCACAAAACTCTGTCTGATCTAGAAAAAAGTGCGAAAATCTTGAGATATAAAAATACACACTGTGGGTGCCGTGTCACACGCGCACCCGATTTGCAACGCTCTATTCGAATATTTAGTAGTTATAGATTCGAATCATACCTTTTCTAAAAAAAATACTGGTAAAAAAACTGTGATAATAAAATGATTCCCAAAACTGTTTCAACAACTTCCTATTCGGGTTCTGAAAAACTGATGTTCGAAAGTCGAGCCAGGCTTTTTTTTGACGGGCCCGTGATTTTCGGGCCCAAGGACTACAAAAAAGCCCGCCCCCGCTCTCCACTCGCGTTCTCCCTTTTCTTTTTCTCAATTTTCAACGAGCTGAAAATGTTTCTCGATTTTACAATACTGCCATTTTCATTGTTTGCAGATAGTATACGATAACATTGACAAAATGTTCGAAAGAGATCTTCGATTAGGAAGCATGCAAAGAAGATCCGAAGAACTCCAAGCCGCGGTAATTCTCGTGTTCATAATCACAAATTAACTTGAATAATCATTTCAGTCGTCTTCATTTCAATTGACAGCAAGAAAAAGTAAACGAGAAATGTGGTGGATAAATGCTAAATGGAAAATAATCACAAGTTGTGTTGTTTTTGTGATTGTTTTGATTTTGATTGTTGTTTTGTTACGAGTTGTTGGAGTTATACGGTAGTTTTGAATGATAAAAACAAATGTAAATAGTCGATACTTCTTTTTTGACTGTTTCTCAAAAGCTCAACTTCTATTTGTATCATTGGGAGCGGGTGTATTGTCAATCCGAAATGTCCAGAACAATAGAGCAGGTCTGTCGTTTCGAACCGGGCGGGTTGGGCCCGGCCCGGCCCGTCCAAGCATTAACATACGGGCTTTTGATGTCCGCGGTAAAAATCAAAAAAGCAACGGTCACAATTTAACTGTTCCATTTGTCATAAAGAGGCATACAAAATTTTTTATTTCTTACTTATCAAGTTATAGTGTCAAAATTCGAATGAAACAAATTTTTCTGGTATTGAACTTTTTTCAAAACCCCTCGAAATCCAAGTGCACATCACAATAAAAAAAGTCATGATACTATAAAAAACTAGTTTTTTTTTGATCGTCCAATTTTATCCAATGCCCCCAAAAACAACGATTACCTCTCATTTCGTTTCAAAAAATGACTCACATCTATTTTGTTCTTCTACTTTTATTCTCGATTTTGAATGTGGATAGCAAAGGTATCTGTGTTTCCAAAATATGTTTCTTGAATGTATTGTGGATTCAGCCACATCTTCGTCAAAGTCATCTTCTGAATCATCGCCATCTTCGGAAGAGAATGAAGGAGAGTTAGAAGGGTTGAAGATTGGAAGTGCTAGCGAAACAGATAGTATTATACATGATCAAGGATTGGATAAAATGAGAAAAATGGAAATTATTAATGGGACCATTTTTGATAAATTCGAAAATGATACAGCCAGAGAATTGGCATTGGAAAAGTATGAGAAGGCTATCGAACTCGATGGATTTGCACAAGAATATGTGGAGAATGATGAAAAGGTTCGGACGAACACTATTTCATGTAGCCCAATACATTCCGTAACAAAAATCTTTCTTCGTTTCAGATCAAAAACATCACAGAGCAAATTCAGAACTTGGTCTCTACAGAGACTTTCAAAAAAATGAGTGAGGACGATCAAAAAGATGAGGTAACTCACATTTTTTTTCAAAGTTATGTCAAAAATATTTCAGCTCGATAAAATTACTGCAAACTTGACAGACGACGATCTCGAAAGAATCGAAGAATTCGAAAATGTTATTCAGTCACATATTGTTGAATTGGGCCTGGAAGTAAGAGAAAAAAGTAAAACAATGAGGAGAAAAACACTTTTCAGGAAGACGATAATAATGGCACAGCCCTTGGTGTGGATACATTTGGAGCTCAAGGCATTTAAAGTTAACAAAATACATGAACATTTCGCTAATTTCATGAACGTGGCTTTACATGACCAATTAAATGTTTATTCGTGCCAAAAAGAAAAAATATCGGCTTCTTCACCTTTCGGGTCAAACGAAACATGTGTTTGATAATATTTGACGAGTTGATTCAGTGACCAATGTTTTCGTACGTTCGCTCTACCGTAGTTTACAAAATATTGAACATCTCCACCAGTAGAGGCTGTTGTTTGTACTGGATAGTGTCTGAAAATTTTTTTAATTAAAAAAGATCACCCCATTTGTCACCTTGTTTTAGGGCGGACAAACGAGAGAGTTGACGCTGACAAAAGAAGAATGTTCGCTCTATTGCACCATTAAAAATTCCCGGAAATAAAAAGTATTCGCCGTGAGACCTGTTCATTTTCTCTGAAACTCTCACGTTACATTTCTATTTTTTTCTTTCATTTCTGCGTATAACTCTCTCATTTGTCCCCCCCCCCGTGTTGTAACCAAGTTTCTCGAGCCATCAAATTTTAAAACTTGGCACATTTTATATTACCTAAACTCATTTGAAGACGTTCGATAGACCAAAATGAGCGGCAATCCGTCGTGAATTGAATCGAGTTTCGCTTTTTCCGAAAAATGATGATAGAGTGCAAATTCGGTTGGGTTATTGACTTGAGCTTGCGCCTTTGTTTTTGACATAACACCCAAATAAATCGACGCAGCACATGATCGAAAACTATCACTGACATCAGATTTGGTGGACACTTTTGAGAATGTTGAATCAGTCGGCGGAGCTGTTGTTGATGATGATGCTGGTGCTGATGATGTTGATGTTGATGTTGATGTCATAGCAGAGGAGGAGGGTGCTCGAGATGACGGATCTTCCGAGGAATCGATGACTTTTTGAATTTTGACAGCCGGTTTTCGATCAGTTTTTTGTTGCGGTTTTTGTAGATTTTTTTGTGGTGATTGTTGAAATGTGTCCAACCTGACACAATCTGTTTTTTTCGTCGCCACTTTGTCATCAATAGCCAGTTTATTCAATTTATTTGCCAGTTGTGATGCCATTTTTTCTTCTTTACTCGGCGATAACAAATTGACGTATTGATCCTCGTCGGCTTTTGCCGCATCAGTTGTTGTCGCTACCGCTTTTGCCATTATACATTGTGCACCGTGTAGACAACAACATAATTCAGAGTCGGCTTTTCGAGGTGCAGTTTTCTGAAAAAAAAAAGAGGTTAGTCTTATCTGAAAGATCGTATTCGATTTGGTAGAAATTAATTTGCGCGAGGAAATAGCGACCAATGAGAATAAAGTCATTGAGTTTTGACAATTTATCTGTTTGACCAAAACAGAGGCTAAACCAGACCCGTTTTTGGCGCGAAACCTTGTACTCACTCTAATCGGTTCATAGATACTATTGTAAGGAGTTTTATTCCAACGGGACTCCATTTGAGCACTTCTCGAAAATGGTTTATTCCTTGTCGCTTTCGGTTTCAAAATAATTGTGTTTATTTGGCGCATCCTTTTTATACAAGTATTTTCTAGTCCACGTGAGTGATGATTTCTTATTTACAAAATTTAACATAATTGCATTTTTCTTTTGATTTCAGAGTCTTCGAAAAAAAATCTAAAAACTTTATCAACAATAAATAATTATGCAATCTATGAGACATTGAACTTATTACAAGTGAAATAGAAACGCGAAAAGAAAATGGGTATTTTTTTGTAGAAATTTTTGTTTTGAAAAAAAATCAAAACATTTTTTTTTGTTATTAAAGCTTCGAAAGGCAAAAACAGGAAAAGGAAAGAAGAATAGGGGGAAAACCAGTTGAAAACTAAGAAAAAATGGATAGGAATGATGTGGAGACCAATTTGAAAAAGAAAAAAAAAACAAGATAACAATGTGATATTCAAAAAAAAACTACTAAAGATTTTTAATTCTCTTCGTGTCAACTTCGAAAATGAGACCTTTGAATCGTTCGGGAGCACATTTTCCACAATACCCACCACATCGACCTTGGATCTTGGCATTGTTCTGAAAAAACAACATAACGTTTTGTCAACTTTTCATCCAAAATACTCACAAATGATCTCTCGATTCTCGATGTTGTTCGATGACCATGATCTTCCCAGTTCAAATCATCGACAATACGTAGACCAGAACTTCGTAGATCCAATGAAAATCTTCCTTGTGGACACTCTTTCATACTGTAACAATCGCCGGCGGTGGCGAATGGTACGAAATTGCCATAGATTTTTCGAGCGAACGTGAAGTCGGTCACTGGAAAAGTTCAACTTTTGAAAATCGATGATTTTTTGTTGGCTGAGTTCAGTGTGTTGGAAATCGTTTCTTTTTCAGACTACTTTTTCTCCAATTATTTTCCGATAAGTTTTATGATTTGAAGAACTCACAATGTATTTTTCGATTCAACAAATCGACACGAATCTTGTCGAATCGTGTCAATCCGGCATTCGCATCTCCCTCATCCGAACATTGACACGAATCATTTCTCTGCCCATTAAAGGGACATGTATGCGGATATATCAACTTTTTGCCATAGACTTCGGCGTAGTTCATATCGGGATCCAAATTCAAATAGGCTTTCGGTATGGTGTCGTTCATTTGATGACAATAGACTTGAATCAAAAATCCGTCCAAAAGAACTGTGTAGTTGCCGTTGTCTGATATTCCGGTTGTTGAGCGAATCTCCTGACACGTCGCCGGCAAACAGTTTCGTTCGTAACAATGTTGGGATCGTTTCGGCTTTCGATAAGAGCAATTCGATTTTTCGACACGTTTTCCTGTTCTGTCGACGCATCTCACTTTTCGACGTCGAATTCCTTGACCACATGATCGCGAACACTGAAAGTTGAGTTGTTTTTGTTGAAATTTCAGTTCCTTTCTTACCGTTCCCCACTGCCCAAAGAACCATTGATATTCAGAGTCGCATGGGTTCAAATCACATTGCTGCGTCTCGACCGGTTTCACAAATGCTTCACACTTCTCCTTGGGCACTGTCAAATCGCCAAACTTGACAACTGTAGCCGCCGTCGTCGGTTGATTCGATTTCAGTCGACACGTCACATCTCTATTCTGAACTCCGGTTCCACACGATTTCGAACAAGTCTGCCAATCACCCGGAACCCATTCGTAGGGACATTTCGAGAAGTCACATTCGCGAGTCGACGCCGGCGCCTGAACAGCGTCACACATACGCGGAGCCGCCCGTTTTCCAGTGTTGCTCATACAGTAGACGCGACGAGTTTGTTTTTGACCACGTGAACAAGAATCTTTGCACTGGAAACAGAGAATGATAATGGGTTTGGGGTCGAAGGTTCAAAACAAACTTTGCTCCACGGTGTCAATGACCATTTATAGACGGGACATGCGACATTGAAACAGTTGGATTCGGCGTGCAACTTGGTTTTCGGATCACATTCGGTCTCATTGACCTTGAGTTTTCGACCACGATAACAATGCACTTCTCGTTGGCGAACACCTTTGCCACATGTTGTTGAACACTGCAATGAGGTGTATTTTAGAAACTTTCGAAAATGAAAAGAAAATGAAGTATAACTCACACTACTCCACTGCGTCGCTTTCCAACGTGGACAATGTGCAATTCGACACCGAACAGTGGTCACTGGTTTGTGTTTGGCATCGCATCGTGTACTGGCAATAGTCACATTCGACAGAGTGTCGACACATTCGACTAGTCGTTCTTTTGTTCCACGACCACATTTTGTTGAACACTGAAAGTTTTGGAATTGAATTCAACGTTTTTCTGAAATGTTGGTTTCTGGTTTTTTCGTGGCATGTTTTTTTGGCACCACTTGGGAGAGAAATCGCAAAATTTTCATAAATCTCCGTATTTCGAAGAGGATGTGACAAAGCTCTCTTCGGCCGACCGGGCCCTGGCCGGGCTTTTTTATTGAAGACGGGAAAAAGCCCGACTGAACACGGGCTTTAAGTATGTTCGGACATTTAGATTTACAACACATATTTTTTCTAGAAGAGCAAGTGTGTAAAAATGGTTCCCACAACTTTTTCAAAAAATAAATATATTTCCGGCTCTGAGAAAATGACTTTCAAAAGTCGGGCCGGGCCTGGCCGGGCTTTTTTTGACCAGCCGGAAAACAAATCAAAAACCCGGCTCGCCCCGTGGTTTTGGGGCCGGGCTCTCAGGCCTCCGGGCCACAATCTCACCCCTGGAACAGTTCACATTTCAAATAAGGCACGAGATGTCACGCTAATTTTACAAAAAATTTGAAAAAAAAAAGTTTTCTGATTCCAAGTTTTCTGACACAAAAAGCATCATGCTTTCTTATCCCGCGGCCCGAAAAAACCGAAAAAAGCCATGAAAAAAACCAACAAAAAGAAACCATGCAAATCGACACATAGACACAAAAACATACATTTATTAACAAAAACAATTTCAAATATATACTTTGAGAGAGAGAGAGCAAATAATTATGAAGGAATAATGATAATTGAAACATTTGTTGTTTTTTGGGGTAACCCGCTGAAGGCAGTTTTTGGCCGGATTTGTGATAAACTGTGAAGTGAAAAAAAGCATCATGCAACAGAAAGATGATAACGGACAAAGTGAGAGAGTGTGTGAGAGAAAGAGAGACATTGGACAAAACACGTATCGAAATGAAATGAAGATTATAACATAGTATGCACAACGTTGTACGTATAGAAATTTTTGGGCACTTTTCTACGCTTAGACGTCGACGTCTTGCGACGTCGTGTCGTCGGCGATTTTCGACGTACCAAACTCCACGAAGAGGTCTGCCACGTGTTTCGTTTTTGCGACGAAATGGCCGGAGAATTGGCGGCAGAAGGTGTTGCGGATGAAGATGAAGATGAGGAGGAGGAGGAGGAGGAGGAGGAGGAGGAAGTGCGGAAAGGCGGGGATTGAATTGAAGCGGAGGAGGCGGGAGTTGCGCATGGTGGCATTTCGCAGTCGCGTTGCGATATTGGCTTTGATTCGATGCACTCGGTGTCGTCTTGAACTCGTCTCGACAGTACATCTTCGCACCAGATGCGACGTCGTTGAACACCGTCGCCGCATGAGACAGAACACTGGAAAAATGTGGACGACTAATTATGAATCAATTATCTATGCAGATCACGATCAAAAGTTTTCATCCTGTTTTCAAATCTGTTGACCCAAACTCACATGTGTCCACGGTGAAATTTGCCACGAGTTGTTGGTGAGCGGCGGGCAGACGTGATCATTACACTTGTCAAACATTCGCGGCTTGCGATTCTCGTCGCAACTTGTCGCCGAACACGAAACACTTCGACGTCGCCATCCACCACCGCACGATGTTGAACACTGTGAGAAAGAGATTTTTGATTTTCTGATGCTTCTGAAACATCAGAACTTACCTTGGACCAATCTCCAAGAAGCCATTGTCCTAGATGTTCTTCGCCTCGAGGACAAGGTTCCAATTGACAGAGTCTCGTGCTGATTGGTCTTTGCTGAACATCGCAATCGATATCCTTCAGAACTCGATGATCTTCAGCGCTGACGCACGAAACATTGCGATCTTGTTGTACATGCGATCCACAAGTCGCCGGACAATTGTTCCATTGCGACGTACTCCAGAATGCGCAAGGTCGAACATGACATGTTTGCGTACTAGTTACTTTATCAAGATGTTGACAATACTCATCGGGAAGATCGCGAACATGATCGCGACACTTTAGCAGTCGTCGTTGTGTTCCGTTGCCGCATGTCGCTGAGCAGGCTGTCCATGGTCCGGTGGCCCAACGAATTGGTGGCAATTCGGCGGTGGGTCGCGCGTAGATCATTCGCGTGTCGCACGGATCACGTTCGCATGTTTTCTGGTTGCGCGGTTTGGTGTTTTTGTTGCAGTAGTACACGTCGACAGGCGTTTTTTCGGGTCCGCGAACACAGGCGATTTGTCGCGTCTGCACGCCGGATCCACAACTAACTGAACACGGCGACCAATGAGTAACGTTCCATTTGGTGCATGGTAGAAGATTGCATACTTGACGCGTATCAGGAGTCGCTGTGTCGCCACAAAAACTCGCGTCGACACTCTGATCGCGATGAACACATTCGATGGTTCGCTCGCGATAACCGCTTCCGCACGTCACCGAACACGCACCCCAATCGTGAACTCGCCAGAACGGACAAACTCCTTGATTGCACGCTTTGTGAGTGGCTGGCTGATCGTTGCGAGGGCCGCACTCGCTGACATCGACGTCGTGATTAGTGCCGTTGATGCATCGAACACGTCGAGACTTCCAACCATCGTCGCAAGACACCTGAAACATTCGGGATGAGTTTGAGGGGATGTGATGGGATTGAACTCACACTACACTCTGACCATTCTCCGAGTTTATATTTGGGACACGCAACTCTGTGACAAGCCTTTGTGACAATCTTCTCCAATTTATTACAATGACTCTCCGGAAGATGATTTTCTCTTCGATCAGTACACGTCGCTTCGCGATATTGAAGTCCTTCGCCACAAGTTACCGAACAATCACTCCACGTGCCAAACAACCACCACGTACAGATTCGCTCATTGCATGCCTCTTGTGTGTGCGGTTTGCCGCAATACGAGCTATGCGTTTCGCGATCAGCCGCATCCAAACATTGTCCGTGTCGCATTCGAACTCCACCGTCACACGATCTCGAACATTCTGACCAATGTCCATAGACCCATCTGGGACATGGTATTCGATTACATTCTCGTTCCAATGATTCTTTCAGTTCTCTTCCGCATAAACTCTCATCAACATTGCGATTCGAGTTATCCAAACAATACGCTTTCCGATATTGTTTGCCATTTGTTCCACAAGTTTCCGAACACCCGGACCATTCAGAATACGACCATTTTCTACCACTACAATCGATATAACAAGAAGCAATATCATTGGGTCGACTGTTTCGATCGCAAAACTCTTCACCAACCGGATTCTGATTCTGTCCATATAGTTTGACACATGACACTTTTTGCCGTTTATGCCCAGCTCCACATTTTACACTACACGAAGTTGTATCTTGTGTCACCCATTTAGTCGAACATTCGATATTGCACATTCTTGTAGTTGTTTTTGGTTTGTGAACAGTTTGACAACTTCTCTCGTGTGTTTGTCGATTCACCGCCACATCATAACAAATCAGTTTGCGACTCTGCATACCGCGACACGGTCGATCACAATCGCTCCAAACATCGGAAACTCGCCACAGGAATGCACTTCGAATTGTTGGTCTCATCGCGACATTAGAAGCTGTCATATACTCGTAGGTGATGTCTGGTGGAAAACTTCCAACTGAGAGAACATGCACATATATGTCACTTCGGATCGGGCCGGTTCCATTGATCCGTTCGATGACAGCATCGGATCCAGTGTATTCGAAAACTGTATCTTGATAGGCAAACTGTTGACGGGCTAATGAGACCTGGTAATGACCATTCAACAACCATTCACCGAGTGCTCCTTGGAGTGCTGCAAAATTAGAGTTTTAGAATTGGTCATAAAGTGTTCTCGTTTTCGAAATGTAGAGAAATAACCCTGGATGAGGATTTCAAAGTTAACTTTTTTCTGAACAAATTTGGGTGTCACACTATCAATATTCATGAATAACTGAGAATAACTTTATGATACAAGTTTTTTTTGTAGCAACATGAGCATACAACTTAGTCGGGCCGTGGAATAAAAAAAATGCAAAAACTCACAAAGATAATTGTCATCCTCCTTCAAGTTGTTATGACCTTTCTGTCTGATATCAATATTCGCCGATCCGGCCGGAATCTTCATCACCGCATTATATCCAAATGTTCCCAACTCATTGAATGTTCCTTTAACAACACGACACGACGAATCATCACCGCCACAAATTCCACATTTATCGCGTCGAATCGATGATTGAAGTGTGTGATCGCATCCTGCTGGCATACAAGTTCCCGCAACACAAATATCATCACCGTTGCGATCGCAAGGAGTTCCGTCGATCACCTGGAAAGGTGATTATTCAAATCTTCCAAAATGACGTGCAAACTAACCTTATCTTTGAGCATGTAGAATGCGGCACTTCCCGCCAATTGACAGTACAATTTGCATCGTTCATTTTCGGCAACATTGGCGTATTTGGGAACCCATACAGTGTTCGTCGATGCGACACCTTCAATACCAATATCTTTGTTGTTGAACTCGGAGCATTGAACTTCGCGGAACGCCGGCGTCTCCCACGGGCATTCTTGAGTGTTACAAGAACGATAACGTTCGCGTTGACCGACACAATATTTGCCGCCGTTCGATGGTCGCGGATTGTCGCAGTCGCGTAGCGCTTTTTGAACGCCGCCACCGCACGTGCGACTACATCCGCCCCAATCACGCCACGAACCCCATTGACCATCAATTTTGGCGAGCGAGTCGGCGGCGAGTCGCACACATTCACCGTGTTGACAGAACTGCAAACATTGAATGAAAATTGTTGGTGGGATTGGATTGAAAAATTGGGACAAATTCAAATGAAAGAAAACAACTAATTTTAAAAGTGAACGAGACACAGAGAAAAAGGATACAAGCTCAGGTCACGTTTTAATAACATTTCCACGAGTATTCACTATGTTTTAGGTTATCTATCTTTCAAGAATAATTCGAAACTTATTTGTACTCTCTAAAAAGTATGATAACTGACCATATGTCTGGCTTCATCACACGAAGTTCCATCGGCCCATGGCATATGCTGAGTTCGACAGCCCATTTGGCTTCCGTAGAATGTAGCACACCAAAGTCGACGGCATGTCGGCTAGAAACATTTTGTTGAAAAACAAAAATATCATTTATTTAGTTACCATATAAGGGCACAATTCAGAGGCGGGTCCAAAAACAAATTTGCATTGTTGATGCGCACCATACTTTCGACCCGGTTCGTCTCTAACAAGCACATCTTCGTAGTAGCGACGTTCGACTGGCTGATCGAACAGACATTGAATTTGTCCTCGATGGTTTCTGAGAATCAACAAAATAATCGGGTAAACGGTTGAAGTGCTAGGCTTATTAGGAAAACAACCGGAGGACTACGAGAGTTTAACTTTCAAACACAACTAACTCGAGGAATCGTTCGAGCATTCCGGCTGAACAAGGAGACCAACTCCATGGATGTGTATTGTATTCCAAAGTGGGTGCCATGATGTGAAAGTTACTTTTGTTGATACTCATGTGGACTTGACATTTTCGCTCATCGTCGTGTGGAATTGAAAAACTGAAATTATGAGACACATTTTTCGGAACTCTACTTTTGCGCACAAGTTACTTACACATGTCCCAACTCGTGTGCAATCGTGAATGCGGCACTCAATCCATTATCTTCAATAATAGCACAACTTTTTTGCAAATCACACATTGTTCCCAATTCGGCTAATCCTAGTGTATCACATTTTCCTTGAGATCTAAAATGATTTGTTGAAAGTTTCATTGGCGGTTATATTGATTCACCTGCAGATATCTTTTCTGGTCAATAGAATAGCAACATCGTGATGTTGAACACTATTATCATCTGGATCATTATAATATTGTTGCCATCGACAAAAGTCCTGAAGTGTTTGTTGTGCATTTTGGGTGATTCGTGGTCCCGCATTCTCTACTTTCAAAACAATGATCTTGACAACAACCACATTGATCGAGGCACGTAATGATTGATGACGATAGATTGAGGCGACTGTCGAGAACAGAGTTAGGATGTAGTCCTCCAATGATCGACCGTGATATTCGTACATTTTGGTGTCGGCCACGACGAGCACTTCCACATAGTGATCCCACGAGTTGGCCGACCGACGTGAACGCGTTTTTCTTTCTGGAATTTTCGGGAAAATCAAATTTCGGTCCCATTTTTTTTACAGTTTTAGGGATTGTCAAAGTAGTTCGATAATTTTTTCCAATAAACTTTGCAGACCTAGGCTAGTGTCGATTCCGATTCTTTTCAGTCTGGTCTAGTTTTGAAAGAGATACAGAGAAATCAGATGTTCTCCATTAAGGGTCACGTTTTTTATCATTATTCTGTTTTTATTAAATTTGACCAGGCCACTAGATTTTCCACTGAATGGGGCCCGTTAAAATGAAACTTGTTCTGATTTTTCTATCGGAACTGTACGTCAAAAATTTATTCGATGTTATAGCCCTCGAAAGCTCCGAAATGAAAACATTAAATAAATCCCTGTTTCTAGCCGGATACTCTTCTCTCTCTCTCTTTTCCTAAACCCTTTTATCTACATATTTCATTGTCAATTTTTCACACCATCATTTTCCATCGTTCGTTCTATTCAAATTAAATCGTTTCTGCTAAATGATGCGCAATCAATTAACAGCAGAGAGAAAAAGAGAGCGAGCGCCTTAATGGCTACTACCACATATTATTGTACGTACGTATTGTATGTAGATGGGGGGAGATGGGTACTCAAGCGAGTGAGCGCGCAAAGGTATTTCGAGTGTGTCTACGCGCACACACACACACACACACACACACACACACACACACACACAACAGTTTACGTGTATAGGTCAGAGTTTGTTGTTTTTTTTTCTCTCTATCCTTATCGTGAGATTGTTTATCTCGCTCACTTACCAACAATATCCTCCCACTGATTTTGCAATGTTCGCGGCATTGCTTCATCAGTGATGTTCGCCATTGTCGCCGACGAATTGAGATGATCGAAGGCTTTGAAGTGAAGCGGATCGAATTTTCGAACGAGATGATGGCGATGTCGACCGGAGTTGTCGTCGTCGTCGTTGCTGATGATTGGTTCGACGGTGTGCACACCGGATGGCAGTGCCAACATTCCGTACTGAAACATCGATAGATTTGTTATACGAA
Organism: Caenorhabditis sp. 8 KK-2011; assembly: GCA_963572245.1. Taxonomy (NCBI): domain Eukaryota; kingdom Metazoa; phylum Nematoda; class Chromadorea; order Rhabditida; family Rhabditidae; genus Caenorhabditis; species Caenorhabditis sp. 8 KK-2011. The sequence continues at coordinate 4,645,182 of OY751549.1, forward strand.
CAAAGAAACAATTTGAGTTTGGCTTATCGAGATTGAGAATTAAAACTAGTTCGAAAGGTTCATGAAGAAACTGGAAAAAATAAGCACAAAACTCGAAATCAAGTAAATCCAGATAAATTCAGTTCTGAAAATTTGACATATTTCTATCTTTTAAGAGTTTCAGGAAATGAAAGAATCAATACTTCTAGTGTACGAGTACTGTAGTTTCGGTCTGAACTAGTTCAGTTTTTATTTGTTTTCCGAGTATGTGCATGGTTTTCGCTTATATGTTCAGTAGTGACCTTTTCGAAAAATTCGAATTTTCCAGTCTTGAAACTATGCTCATTTTCATTCGAGAAGAACAGAAAAGTACGGAAAACGCGTAACATTTATATTTGAATACTCACCAATCCTTCATGATTGTCGCACAAATTGACAATACTGTGTTGGTCGACTCCTTTGACATGGGCTCGATAGATACAATCGGGTTCGATGCGTGACATTCGCCCGTTGACCGAATCTTCCGAGTCGAGGTGTAGTACAAGTGGCGCATAGTTGTGATTTGAGATCGTTGGGATGCTTCTGAAACAACATCGCTCATGATTTATATTTATTTCTCAGAATGATAATTGGAAGTGTAAAGTTGAAAAAAAAAACCAACTTATTATGCGACGGCGGTATTTGATTCCATCGATGGAGGTATACAACATAGATTTGTTCATCGGATCGTAATTTGAGATGACATGCGTGTCCGCATTCTCTTGCCACACCTCGTAATCGTCGACTACTCGATGTTGATCGTTTGACTCGAACTTGTTGTTGTTGTTTCTCGATGTCACTTCGAACCAATCGTCGTTGAATGTGTTGCGGATCGATGACGAAGAGGCCGTTGTCGAGTCGATGACGTGTGTGTTGCACTCGCACACCAGAGTACTTGGCCCGGGAGTCGAGCAACAACACATTCGAAGAACTATAACTTCGATCTGAAAAATTATGGTATTGTTTTTTGTTTCATAACTTCATTCCATCATAATTTTTTGGAAGAACGTTTAGGGGATTTGGAAAATATTCACCAATTTTTCGTGGAACTGATTTTGCAAACATTTTCCAAGCCCCAAAATCGACAAAAACTTTTTTCCAAAATATTTTTTTGCTGAGAGTATTGTTTACTTTTGTCTGACCCGTTTGCGATGAGTAGGTACACATTTGAGTAGTTTTTGTTGGACTGTTTATCGACTATCAGGCCGGGCCAGAGCTAGTTTTGTGTGAAATTCGAACCGATTATGAACATGTTCAGATGCATTTCACCAGTATATAGAAAATACTCTTGCGAAACAGTTGAAAACTATGAAGTGTTCATCAAAATATTAGCTTCTCCTGGTAATAAAACTACCACTCAACGGGCGCCTCAATATTTTGTAAGAAAATCAGATCTTGGTATTATTCTGAGTTACTTGAAGGCAGGCCGAAGAACAAAACCGTGGCAGATATAATTTTCCCTAATTTTTGAAATAATTCACGTGAACTGAATATTGTTATTTATTTAAAACATTTTTGTTCAAGTTTAATCTAAACGTGGAACGATATAGATTTCACATGAACATTTACATCGTCTAACAGAAAATTGAAAGAGAAAAAGTTTTTTTTTCAGAAAAATATTCAGATAAAATCAGTGAAAGCCGGTCCGAGTTTTTTTTCCATTTTTTTTGACAGACCAAAAATTGAATGACCTAGACGGATAATGATTTTGTTTCTCTGATACAGTATCAAACAGAAAATACAAAGAAAATACGAATATTTGTTTTTGTTTTTGATATGAAACGTGTTTCGAACAAATCTGACCTGTGTATAATAAGGTTTGTGATAAAATGAACAATAAGAAGGCGGCAACGGCGACGACGGCAACGGCACAAGCAGAAGTCTTTGTGTTAACCAACAACAACAACGAGCGGCGGCGCATACCAGCCGGTCCTCTCCTTTCTTATTCTTCTTCGTTTTCCACTTGTTATGCCGGCTCTTCCCTCCAGATCTTCTCCTTTTTTCTATAATTTTTTCTGATCTTGTCGTTGTCGAAATAATTGCTTGATCATCACAGGAATCTGAAAATCATGAATAAAAGAAAATAGATACGATGCTGAGTCGTGTCAAGATCAACATCCGCCCCCCCCCCCCTCCCCCATTTTGTGCTAGTAGAAGAAGAAGAAGAAGTATCAAATCAAACAAAAATATCATTGATGATGAGATAAGTAGGAGTACATATATACTACTAAGTAAGTAAGTAGACCGCCTATTTTTCGGAAAAAAAAATAAGTGAACTAACCTCATAAAATGGGGCTGTGCTTGATTGATTGATGGTAATGGTTTTGGAAGGAATCTGAAACACATTTTAGTTGGGTTTTTTGAGAACAAAAAGTGGAACACCAGCTGCACGCATGCGCAAAAATGAATGATTGATTTTTGAGATGGAACAAAATAAAGACAAACGGTGGAAGATTGATGAGCTATCAGATAAACGTGAGATACTTTTTTCTTGATTTTTTTCTGATTTTTGAAAAATTTTTGAAATATGACTATAGATTTAAGTGATATCGAGTTGAGTTATTTTTGAACCCAGCTGTTTCGATCTACTGTCAAAAATGAACGTTTGAAAAGTATGAGAACTAAATAACTCCAGAAAGGACGAGAAAAATAGAAATATTTCGCTTTGATTCCAGATTTCAAAAACGAATATGAGATTTTGTGGTTGTTTCGTAAATTATAGTGAGATCAAAATCATGTGCAACAAAATTAAAACAAATCGGAGAGAATATTGTCGAACAGCTAGTGAAATTGACTTCAACATAGAACTGTCGCCGACGTGCGGACCTAGATAAATACGTTCATGAAATTATTTCTGGAACTAGAATAAAGGCTGGTTAAAAAAACAATCATTTCAAAAATGATTTCCAACCTTCAGGAAGAAACAACTAACAATGAAACTACAGTATTCCAAAATACACGGGATTCCATTTGAGAGGAAGTTTGGCCCCGATTACCGAAAAGAACCGCGTTGACCCGAAAAATGTGTCAAATCAGTAGAGACTCTTTTAAAGAACCGAAGTCTAAGTCATGGTGAAATAATATTGCTCAAAATTTTCTCGGAATGCTGTTTTATGGGTGAATTCTGAAACAGCGATACTTCGAGCTTTTCGAAAAGCGCTGACAGAAGCACGGTTACATTGAGAGGTGAATTGCTCATTTGATCTTGCAAAATATGTGAAAAAAACGACTTGTTGGGACATTCAAACACATAGAACATCTGAATGAATGGCAACTTGTTTACCAAGAAAAAACTGCTACACTAATCCTTAGGACAAACATGGTCATGTCGAGCATACGAGAAGTAAAGAAGGACCCCTTTTAAAGGAGCACAGGTAAATGTAAAAAGAAATAGGTCATCTTCGAGATACGTCCAATCATCAAAATAAACAAAGAGAAAGGGAGAGAGTGTGATGGCAAATCGTGGTCTGGTCAGAAAATGAAAAAAGGTTCGTTTTCGGATGTGGGCGGGATCCAAATAACTGTACAACTTGCTGCAGGTGCTATTTACCACATTCCCGCTGTTTTCAAAAATAGTACATTTTTTAATGGGTAACACCTGATATTTTATACAAAAATAGAACACTTGGACGGGTTTGAGGTTTCTTTCTGATATTGAAAACAAGGATAAATATGGTAACTCATTATTTTTTATGAGTAACACCTGATGTTTTTCTGTAAAAATATGAAAAGTGGGCGGAGCTAATGATCGTATTTTGCGGATTCAGGATGTGGGGAAAGAACCTGGAAAAAAAACGTCATTTGTAAAAATTAGAAAGCATAGAAAGACGTAGTCTAGAAAAAAATTGGTCAGATCGAGCTGAACATAGAATTACTTCAAAGTAATGTCTGTACCAGCTCAAACAACCCCACACAAAACCCGTTCATGATCTCGAAATAAAGTTCTCGAAACTCGGCCAAAAGTCCACAAATTGTAATGATATGAAACGGAACGAAAAGTGATGTTGTGATTTGAAAAATTAGATGGACCACAAGTCTTTTTTCTGCTCATCTTCATTTTCTACGTTTTCTCTCTTGGTTTTTTTCTTCCATCTTCTTGTGTTGCTCTTGATGGTTTTTTTGTCGTGCTCCCTTCACTTGCATCTATTTCGCTCTCCCTCTCTTTTTTAGTCTTTAGAACGGGAAGAAAAAAAGAAGAAGAAGAAGAAGAAGAAGAAGAAGAAGTAGGCAACACAAGAGAGAGAGGGTGGAAAAAAGAGCAAAAACGGCAACTGACGCAACGAAGATGAAGAAAAAAAGAAACAACGCACAGGACACGAACAAAAAATGATAAAGTGGAAAGAAGATTCGGATAAAACATGATTGTAGTAGGTAATTGTTGTTTGTTTGAAACATGAAACCCCTTTTCTTCTTCGAAAATGTCTGCTCTCCCTTCAAAAGATACTGTATATTCTGGAAATTTCTCAAAAAGAGGTCTCAACCCCGGCTCGACGAATTGAGATGATCAGGTACTAGCCTGGATCGAAATTCAAAGTCCTACATAGAAGTTCGTGAACTTTGTCGAACTTCGATGATCTAGGACTAATGTACTGCCAGATAGGCTCTCTCTCTCGTGACCCCTTTGTATTTTTTTCGATACAGAAACAAATGTTTTCCAAAACAGTAAGAAGTGTATGCAGGTGGTGTTTACCACATATTTCCAAGTTTTCATAATATATTTTTATGAGTAACACCTGATTTTTCTACAAAAATACAACTCAAAAAATTGTCCACACTCTTTATATAGTACTGTAGTTTTAGTTTCTCTGTTCATTTTGGAGACGAGTATTGCTTTTCAAAATAATCGAGTCAAAAAAAACTGAGGAAGGTAAATATTTGATATAGTCTGAAACTGACCATCGAAATGTTTACAAAAAAGTACAGTATTTTTTTTTTGACATCCTCGTTCCCCGTTTTTCAAAGTCAAATTATTTTAGAGAAAAATTCCATTGAGAAACAGCCGTTTAAAAGTCGGGCCAGGCTTTTTTTGACTCGGCCCTTTCTTTTCGGGCCAGGCTCCCGGGGTCTGGGCTATAATCTCACACCTGGAAAAAATGAAACCCAAAAAATTCAAAATATTGAAAAATATTTTTAGCAAAAAAGATGAATATAAGAATTCATAAAAACGTGAACTTTTTACTTTTGTCCGTAGAGATTTTAGTTGTGATAAAATCACTGAAATTATTTATTTTTTTTGGAAATAATGAAAGAAAAAAGTTAAAAGAAGGCCGTTGATAAGCGTGTCCGATTTAGTCAGAAGAAAAATTTTGCCAAAAGTTCAGATCGGGCCAAGTTGAACCACCGGACCCAGAACCTCAAAAAGTGAAAAACAAAACACACTTGGATATTGACAAAGTAAACATCTCACACTTTCATAAGAAAATATGGCCAGGAAATTCACACATTGGAAAACCCTCTCAAATTGTTTTCCATTTTTGAAAATCTTCGGGACTTGTAGAAAAATGAGTCGCGACCAAAAATAGATAATCTAGATTTATACACCAGAATTAACTGAACCAAACTGTAGTTCGAAAATGATCTAGTTGGGAAAAGATGACTCAAAACCTTCTTATAAACATCGTCATTGTTTAGTAGCGTGGGTTTTGAAATTTGATATGAAATAGTTCCGATTTGTTTACCTACTCACACAAGTCCTGTTTCCACAATAAAACAATCAAAAGTGCAACAGTAACAATAATATTAATACTATATGTTACCAATAAATCGGCATGCATCCCAACTTGTTTTATATACCCCTTTTTCTCAATCACTACAGTACCACATTACCAATGACCCAGAACATGCCATATTTTCAGAAATAACAATAACAATAATGTGTTATTTTTCTAGTTTATATGATTCAAAGTGACAGTACTTACCTGTCAACAAAAAAATGAAGACACGTCTCTTGTTATGTTTTGATTGAGAAGTTGTGAATCTGGAAGAAGAACAATGTATTAGAACACGAAATCCTGATGGTGGTCAAAAAAAGAAGAGAAAAGAGAGGCGAAGAAGAACGCAACAAAATTGCGGGTTTGCGTTGCGCTTTGTTGGTTTGTTCACTTTTGAGTCGCTAAACAAGACTAGAGATTACTGTGCTTTTTTCTCATCTCCCTCTATTTTTTGTTAGTGGTCGAAACAGCGCAAGAGTATTTGTCCATCAGAAGGGTTTAAAGGGTCTTCTTCGTTTCTTGCCTATTCTTGAGTAGTTCTTTCTAATCCCCTCTACTACTAGGTATACTACATATTAGGTGGCCCATTGAGTGTTTTTTGGGAAAAAAAATGTTGTTCCAACAACAAAAAAACAACAAAGTGTGGGAGTTTGGAAGGGAATTGAGAAACACTTTAAAAAGTTTGCGCACGTAAAAGAGGAGCGCGGGAGAAGCAAAAAATGTGTGTGTGCCGAGACAAAATGTCGCTCTTGATTTTTGTGCTTCTCCATTTTTTTGGCTTGACCAAATGCCCTTTTATGGACGGACCGGAAACGGAAAAAAAAACAACGAAATGATTTGACAAAAAATTATGAAATGGAGAGAACGGAAACTTTTAAAATGCCCAAAAGTTACAAATGTTGTACTTGGCACTTGTCACCAGATGGTGCCCGAATAACACATTGGCAATGCCAGTTTTGGGGTTTAAAATTGGGCCGAACAATGAAATCTAATTAAACTGATATGGGCTTCTCATTCTTTGAAAAAAAAACTAAATATCCCGAATTGTCGAGAATGCACTTTGAAAATGAAAAAAGTCAACCTTGACGAGGTTGTTCCAGAACGATTTTTGAAAAAAAAATCCTAGTCTGAACCGGTCCGGGCTGAATCACACATGACCCAATTTCGCAAACGGTCAACACGTTTTCGGAATAATATTTTTTCAGAATTAGAAACAACTTTAAATTCTGACAAACATACGGTAGAAAGAATCAGTCTGTTCAAAAATGTTTAATATAAATTCAAAATTTCGAGAAATATTGAAAGATCATACAATGATAAAAAGTGCAAGCGGAAAAGGACTACTGTAGTTCAAAGACTCAATGTGATCCTAATCAAAGAAAACGTTGCGGCAAGTTTCCCGCACAATTCACATTTTTTCGTATTCATAAGTGTCTAAACGTATGATAATTTCTGGGAAAATACCGCAATGAAATCAAGATAAAACCGAAACAAAAACATATGTTGTCAACTTACTAATGATTCGAACAAGCCAGCCGAAACATATTTTTTTGCATTCTTTTGGGCGCTAAACTAGATGGAGACGCAGCGAAAAGAAAACTCATAAATCAGAATGACCTTTTCAAAATGAGATGAGGGACGAAAAAAACTTATGTACTCCGATCTATCTCAACAACAATATCAACAACAACAAATATACATATAACAGAGTGAGGAAAAACACACAATAATAATAATAACAATAAAAAACATATAAATGTAGGGCATAGTGGCACTAAATAGTGCAACACCGGTGTATATTTATGTGTGTGTTTTTTGATAATCCAAAAAAATGCGAGAGAAAATTGTTGCCAATTTCGGGGCAATATTGCACATGAAGTCAAAGAAAAATGACAGATTCCGGTCCAGAAATTTTTTAAATAAGCCTAATTTTTTTAGAGCTGACTTTTTAATTTTCGAACTGGGAAGGATTTCTGATTAGAAAAACATTTTCCAGACCGGCCCGGTGAGATCTAAAAGCTTTGGAATCTGTCAAGCTGTTTCAAAATTTCAGGTTGGTCCATTTTTTTTTAAATTTTTCAGACCGTTTTTTTTCTGAAAAAATAGCGGCCCAGAATTTGTTGGAATAATCTGATTTTTTCTGGTTGTAGTACAACCGTTTTACAAGCGAATCACGTTGGCCCAAACACAAAAAAAATAAGAATAATAATTTCGATACTAACAGTTTTGAGGGGCGGAGCCGAATATACGATTCGGGGGAGGAACGGGATAAAGTGCTTTTTTATTGAAAAAATTGTTGTTTATTTGAAATGAAAAGTTTCAAAAAATCTCATAAAATGAAGAAGTCTGAGCTTTTAAAAGGTTTTAATGGGATTTTGAGACTTTTAGTGATAACGAAAAAAGTTATTTTGGGGCAAAAAAATTGTCCGTTTCTTGAGTTTAAAATACGAATCTTTGAAAAACTATTTTCCAGACAAACATTTTCGAAATGCTAATCAAGTTCAGCGGAAAAATGTCGAGAGAACCACTGTCCATTTTTGCATAATTTGAATGAAACAAAAAACCAATGTTGTGAAACAAAACGTTTGTGTTCATTTTATGTGATTAGCAGACCTAGTACTTTGAACTAGATATAAAGTAATTCGGGTTGGAAAAATAAAGTCGAACCGGGTTAGAGAAGAAAAAGACGGCCCAAACAAGTTGTGAAAAAACAACAGGTCGCGGTAGCGTGCGACCGCGCACTCACTTTTCTGAGAAATCCGTGAATTATGGTTTCATTTTTTTCCATCGATTGCATTTTGTTATATTAGAAAAGTATAATAATTGGTTCCGGGAAAAAATCTGAAAGTCAAATGACTCTTATGAAAAAACTCGAAGAAAGAAGGAAAATTTCCAGTCAGCCATTCACTCTAACAATTGAAATGTTTTGTATATTCGAAAACAAAAATTTATTTCCGGCATATGAACGGAACAACGAGAGACGCGAAGCAAATGCAGCACGACACGAAAAAAATCAACTAAAAGTTTCATATTGCAAACAGATTGCACGAAAAAATATCTCTGTGTCCAGCCCACGGAGCAAGCAAAAAGTGCAAGCTGCTGGTCACTTTTTCGTATATATATATATATAATAATGATATAAAAAACCTGTGAAATTGATACACTGAAAAGATGAGAGAGAGGATAAGTGACCAGGTGTTGAATAATAACACTCTGATTTGTTCTCAAGACTAGAAACGCCTTTATCAGGAGGTGAATAGTGACGAGGAGAACATCGAAAATGAAAGTTACAAGTTTTTTCTTCCGGTTATGATAGCTGTTAAATTTGGCATGTGAAGAGAGAGAAAGAGACACAGAGAACACAAAATTTCAAGCTTATCACCTCAACTTTTGTTCTCCGCCAACTTCGTAAAAACTTAAACACTTCTGTCTCGAAAACTGAATGAACTTTGTTTCAGAAAAAACGGGATCCTAGAGGAAAAGAGATGTTATTGTATTTAGAAAAAAAAGGTTCGACAAGTTTGCTCGTTCGAAAGATCAACAAGCTAAATGATAATAAATTGGGCGAAATCCGTCAACAACAAAAAAACAGGTAGCTTGTTTATTTGAACTGCCCTTCATCCCGATGATTATTTGCATTTTGAATTGTAGTTTGAAAACATCATAAAAAACATATACATACATACATATAATCATCCTCACGTTGGAGGGAAAAAAACACACAGAGATAACTATCACACTATGATATGACCTTTGCGCGCATGCGCGTCTCCGGAAGAAAAAATAAAACTAGAAGAACAAATAGGAAGGAGGAGAAGAAGAAGAACAAAGCATGTAATACTATACAATTAATCACAGCCCGGGTATTTAGACAAGCGCATACTATTAAACAATACAATAATACCATTTTTAGTACATGTAATGTTCAGTGTTTTTTTGGTTCGTTTCGATTTCAACAGATGGAAAACAAATTTGTCATTGAAAAAGTTGCGAAAATTGACTAGCACATAAATTATGTGCTAGACAGTGACTGGGTTTTTTTTCAGAAAAGTATTTGACGAGAGTCCATTCTTGGGCCGAATATAGAAGTCGGGCCGGTCTTAAACTTGGTAGTTAACCCGTGGTTCAACATCTACACTAGACAAAAATGGACACAACTCGCCTAGGGTCTTATTCTCTCACAGTTCACCGGAAAAAAGTTCCCATGAAAACTGAATCACTTGAAAAAAAAACAATGGTGATCAGAGTTGAGGGAAATATTTTTTAGAAAAAGGCATGAGTACAATATTACATGTTTTTATAAAATATTTTACATTTTCATCAAAACAATTATGATTAAAGCAAGTGTTAAAGGCGGTGATGGAATAACTTTTCTCGTTGGCGTGACACAAAGTGAAACCTATACAAATTGAGGTCGAAGAATCGTGGCCTAGCCTTCTATTTACGTGATTTATTCTGGGATTTGAGGTTGTTATTATCAGCGTAAAAGTATTTGCCGTCGAATCGGGCATTTTTTTTCCAACTAACTGCATTTTCACGTGTTTTTTCTTTTCATTAGAAAAAAGTTTCAACCTTCACGCCAAATTTTATGAAGAGACGAAGAATTATCCCGTTGCACATAGTAGAAACTTTAAAAATCAATAAGAAAAAGTTTCGAAATGAAAACTCAGAAGAGTCGAACACGTCTTCGTAGAGAAAAAGCCACCCACACTAAAAACGTCAGTTTTCATTGAAATCATGATCCGGTAAAACCGATGTAAACATGGGCGGAGTGAATACTTGGAATTTGTCATGAAAATAATTCCCCCCCCCCCCCCCCCTCTCTAACCGCCGCCCATATTTCTGTTACCCAGTTCAAGTATTCATTCGATATGAACATTTCGAAATGTGTTAATTTCATTATTCACAAAGAACAGCTGCATTTCATCGCGCACACACCTGCACTTCATCACTTCTCTTTAAAATTATACTGTCCAATTGAATTTATGTTGTGTCACTTCAATACTATCGAGAGGATATCGGACAAAAAAAAGAGAGAGAGAGATACGGCTAACAGAAGATGAAGAGAAAAAAAAACTAATAAAGAGTTTTTGAGTTTGCAGATATTGCAAAAGTTGCAAAAATTGTCTTTTTATTGAATATCTCATCATATTAACTTACTAGTGAACAACTGAGAGTGGGACCAGACCCCGAAACAAAAGTCTCTGAACGGGGCCCGGTAGTACCGAAAAGTTCCACGAATAGGGCCCGACATGAAAGAAAGGAGCCCACATTTTCAGTTTTACGCTCGATTTTTCAAGTTTCATAATAAAAACATTTTTTCTTCATCAAGATATTTTTTGAAACAGAAAAATAGACTGTCTTTTTGTCACAAAAATTTATCGTGAGAAAAAAAACAAAAAAAAGTAAACACTATTTTCGTCAAATATCAGATTAACGAGAGCCGAGGACTCGAGAGGCCGACCTGAAAACCACTGGGCCGGCCTTGGTTCATCGCTTTACGACCGGAAAAAAACCCTAATTTTGAACGTCAGTTTCTCAGAGCCGCGAATATAATTTTTCATAAAAAGTTGTGGGAACACATTTCAACACTCTTGTACTTCTAGGAAAAATATTACTTGTATATGTAAATACTAAAACTCTAGCTATATTTAAGGCACGTTTCCTTACGGGATTTCGTTCTTTTTCGAACCCTTTGTCAAAGGGAATTATTAAAAAACGCGTAAAAATATAATTACGAATGGTATTCGGTTGTGGCTTTCATTTTCGAACCGAACAGGTGATTTTTATCTCTCCGGGTCAATAAAAAATGACAAAATGTTTCAAGTTCGAATAATGTATTTTGAAACATGTTGAAATACATAGACACCTTCCGATAAGGTTAATTTGGGCGTTCGTATGAGTTATTTTTTCGTGCTAAAAAAGTACATTTTATTTGTCGATAAGGGCACTGTGGCGTGTTCGAGTAACAGGAAAAAATAATGAAGAATGGAACAAGCGAGAAAATGAAACAAAAAATAAAAAATAATAATTATTATTATTTTCATCAATTGTCTGGAAACAACAGAAAATGGCAATGTCCGAATTGTTTATCAACTTTTCTGTTCTGCTAATAAAACAAAATAATCAACGAAAAAAAGAAGAGCAAAACTGGCACCACCATGATTCGGAGTACAAAGAGAACAGTAGCCAGTATATAATCAGGAAAAAACGAGACGAAAAAGGTAAGAACAGTTCGTAAAAGAATCAGGCAAAAAATAATTGAGACAATCGCCACACAAAATTGGGACCGGGCGCCGGGTTTCTTATCAGCAGCATTTGCAGCTCACACATACTACTCTTTAACGACTGACTATACTTTTTTCTGAGGAACACTATTTCCCAAGAAAATGAATCATTTTGGGTCTGGTTTTTGGGTGCATTTTTTTGAATTTTTGAAAGAAATCATACTCTCTTCTAACAGCCATAATTCCTTTTTTTGAAATTCTTGGGTATACAATCAGTTTATTTCTCGAAAATGCCAGTTTCGATGAATTTTACTGCTTAAAAAAACGAACGTGAACTTTTGAACTTCAAATTTCTTTTTTTTCTCTGTGTCTCTTCATATTGGCAATGTTATTCATGGCTGGTGGGCCGTGAATCAATGAACTCTCACAAATAATCAGACAACTTGACATAACTTTTTGTTTCTTTTCTTTTGGAAACATCCACCAAAAGTTGTCACAACGTCTTGAAAAAAATCTAGGCCAAGAAGTTTCTGAACAAAATTACAAAAAAATTGACGAGCTGAGAAAAAATCCCCAGAGACTTTTGTTTTATGATTTTGTTTTTCAAAGAAACGTTAGTTCAAACACATTATCATTAGTCGAAAAATCTTGAGAAAAAATGGGACTCTTGAGATGTATTTTCTAAGATAAAATAACCGAGGTGGTCGGACATGGGAGGCTTAGCGATAACAGCGCAAACAAATTCTTTCTGTGTGAGGATTCTCAAATATAAATGATGTCTTGAGAATCATCATGAACCCCGTTCAGATAGTTCTGGCCTTAATGAAGTATACAAACAAACTTCTGTAACCCAAAACAAAAGAAACCAGAAAAAGTGGGGACTAATTGATGAAAAGCTAAAAATAACTGCTCTCGTCCTATCCATCTATTAACATCGTTAGTGGTCCATCCGAACCCTAATTCAATTATCCGTTAACATGCAGAAGCCTGTAAGACACAAACAACAAAAACAACAACAACAACATCAAAACATGAACCCACCCGGCCGAGAATACGGCGCTGCTTGTACGGTTTATGTTGATTTAGCAGTTGTTTTGTATTAAACAGGGAAAGAGAGAGAGAGAGAGAGAGAGAGAGAGAGAGAGAGAGAGAGAGAGAGAGAGAGAGAAAGAGCAAATAAGGGGAAGAGTTTTGCTTCTGCCTTTTGTCTTGTGTGTATGTTATGCTATGACACTGATGCCTCCTTATTCGGCTCCCTTTTAAGAGGCTCACCTCATGTATTGTGCGTGTGTGTGTGTGCGCGGTGTGTAGACATTTAGGCGACCAATAATATCCTTCTAATCTTGGGCCCTATTCACAATCAAAATATTCTCGCGCATTTTTAAACGTCAGACACTTTCCTAGTCAAAGCCTTCATCGACGAAATACCATTCAGAAACAAGAGACACAGAGAGAAAATCATTAAAACTATTGTGATCTAGCGAAGAAAAATTTTAAAACTTTGGAGACCTAAAATTTTTGGTAGTGAAATTTGGTTTTCTTGAGTCCGTTTTTCATGACCTGGTTCGAAATATATCGGCTTTTCCAGGCGAGATGAAAAGGCTCTCAATGTTTTCTGTATCAAAGAGTTTTGAACAGAGTTTACAAAGTAGCGGTCGCCCATTTTTTGTCAATCAAAATCATAATAATATAGGAACGAAATAAAAACAATTCTCAATTCGTTCACCAATGAGTCACTGGAGAAGAAAAAATGAATTTATTTTTTTGTTGTCCAAAAAAGTGATGTATTTACAAACATCTCAAAGTGAACGGACGGGATTTTTGATTGGTCTCTGGTCAAAAAACACGAATTATGACCAACAAAAAGAACCGAGAGAAAAAGGAAGGAAGAAGTCTGGAAAATTTGATTAAAGTTTTGTTGACAAACTTTTTTCTGTATTCAGAGGAGGACGAATGTTTGGAGAATGGGGAATCGGACGGCAATTTTAGGAGAACTGATGTGAGTGAGAATGCTTTTTCGGTCCGTTTATTTCGGGCCGGGCTACGTTCGAAATTAATCAAGTTCGATGATACATTTCGCAACAAAAAAGGCAAAGATTAATTGGATTTTTTTTTGAGAACAAATTAGAAATTCTTAATTACTTATATTGTCAAACCAACCAGATCATCCAACGAGAAAATGATCTACCGTCTGAATCTCTCAGTTTGACATGATCTTTCAACGACTTTTTGTGGTAGATCACTTTTCTCGTTGGATGATCTGACCGGATTGACAATATTTTCTGTTCCAATGGGGTTGAGATTTCCAAAACAGAAACATATTCAAAAGTCATCAGGTTTTTTTCAGGCGAAAACCGAAGTTTTCCCGAAAGGGTCAAAAGAGCCAAAAAGTTTGACTGAAAGGGGCTATTACAGACACCACGACACTAATTATTTTGTTTTTTTTCAAACATTTTCGCTTTTTTGATCTACTTACATCAAAAGTTGAAGTTTTCAATATTCAGATCTTTAAAAACATGGAAACTGAATTTCTGAGAGGCAGGGGGTCTTTAATCGAAAGAGTCAAATTTTCATTTTCAAAATTTTCCGAAAAGAGCGAGAAGGTCAGAAGGGGGCTACTTGTGAGTTATAAAAAGGAAGAAATTGTGTATTTTGAGAATCCCTTTCGGTAATTAGCCTCTTCAGCCCCTTTCAGAAAGGTTCAAGATAATTTCGGGAGAACCTTCTCGATTTTCGCCATTTTTCAGGAAATCAGGCGAAGAACGATGATAGTTGAACATTTGGTTTTGTTGGTGGTCCTACATAGAGACGGTATGTTTCCATCAAAACACAAAACATATGTCGACACCAAAAAGTTGGAACAACAACTATTCTTTCCCTTTCGTATCTTCCCATATGTGTTCGAGGTGTCAATGAAGGTGTGAATTTTTTTTCTTGTTATTGTTATTGTTGTTATTGTTTTTGTTGAGATAACTAACGTCACTGTATTTTTTTCAACGATTTCTTTGATTTCAGACTAACAAAAGTAAAACAAAAATGGAACGATCACATGTGAATACACCAGCGCCAAGAGTTGCTAAAAACAACAATGAGGTATGTTTCTGTTTTTATGTTCAACGAATATCTTAACATTTTCAGAAAAGTCAGCAAAAAAGACTTCCAAAGGATGTATTAGAGGAGTTGAAGGACAGATTTATCAATTGTATGGAACCAAATCATGTGAGTCATTATTCAAAATTCAAAGGTTGCCACGCGGTTACTGTAGTCTCAAGTTTCAGTAACCAATGTTTTCAGAAAAAATACTCTCTCTCATAGTATGATAAGTACAATTTTAGTAAAATTAACAAAACTTTTTTGCGGCGTCCAAAATCAGGGAATAAGCAGCAACAAAAAAGAGAAAAATCGCGTCCAATTTCGAAAAAAAAACAAACACAGTACCCATTTAAAGGTACACGACGTGTTTTCATTGAAACATTCACTTGTAGCAAAATCTGTGTATCTATTTAACTCACCATTTCACCCATTAATTTTTTGATCATATGGTGAGATACACAGGTTTTGCTACAAGTAAATTGTTCAATAAAAAACGTCCTGTTCCATTAAATGAGTACTGTGTTTGTATTTCTCTTTTTTTCGTGTTTTTTCTTGATTTTGGGCGCCACATAATCAAGCCAGAAAGTCGGAATTCAGCGCAACTCTGATGCATGAGTACGATTAGCAAAATTATTTGAGAACACGTGTGATTTTTTATCTCAATGAATATTCTATTTTTTCAGAAGAAGGACAAAATAAAAGTGTGTTCCCAACTAGAATTGGCACATTGGTTCTATATCGACAATATTTATGATTTGAAGCAGCGAAAAGATACACCAAACATTGGAATGCACGAGTTCTTCCGCATATTTTTCATCGAATGCCGCGAATTTCGAAAACTGGCCAAAAATCTAGAAAAAGTCATCGAAGAATGGAGGAAACACAAAAGCCTCCTACCAACTGCTGGAGCAATTTTGCTGGACGAGAGCATGCAGAAAGTGCTGCTCGTCCAATCATACCATGCAAAAAAGAACAGTTGGGGATTTCCGAAAGGAAAAATGAATCCAGATGAGGATGCGAGAGAGTGCGCAATTCGCGAAACATTCGAGGAAACTGGCTTCGATTTCTCAACAATTTCGCTGGAAGAAAAGAAGATTCAAAAGCTCAACAACAACTCGATGAATCACTTTTACATCGTGAAGAACACGCCGAACAACTTCAACTTCCAGCCGACTACGAAAAAGGAGATTCGAAACATTCAATGGTTTGATATTGATGATTTGCCGTCAAAAACAAGACGATCTTCAAAACATCTAGAAGGGTATAATTTCACAAAAATTATGCCATTCATCAAGGATGTTAGAAGATACATCGAAACGGAATCAGCAAGGAGAATTTTCGCAAAACTATTATGTTAGAATTGTTATTAACTTGTAAATAAATAGTATGTACATTTGTTCTGTTACTTTTTACTTGTAAATAACTTTAATAAATTGTTTTGTTTACTAGTTTATGTTTATGTGAAGGAAGAAGACACAGACATTTTCCGTTAGTTTAGCTAAACGTTCAGTGCAGGGGTGAGTTTTGGGCTCTCTTGGGCTGGCCAGAGGCCCGCTCAGACCGGCCGGGCCCTGGCCGGGCTTTCTCATTGAAGGCCGGAAAAAAGCCCGGCCGGAAACGGGCCTTGAAAATAGTCGAAGTTTCAGTACTTACACATACAAATAATATTTATTCTAGGAGAACGAGAGAGTATAAATGGTTTCCACAACTTTTTCGAAAAAAATCTATTACCGGTTCTCAGAAACTGACGTTCAAAAGTAGGGCCGGGCTTTTTTTTGCGGGCCGAAAAACAAAAAAGTCCGACCCGGCCCGTATTTTTCAGGGCGGGCTCTCGGGCCCTCGGGCTTTAATCTCAACCCTGGTTCAGTGTTATTTTGTAAAAAAATGTTTCAATATTCAAACACGTGAATCAAAAATAAATTTGGCCGCTCGGGTGGATTTTAAATTACTTCTGTTTTTTATCGAAGGCCCAAAGGTCCTTTTAAATGAAACCACATAGAGGGGCCAGGTGGAAGTATTTTGGTGAAAACCGAGAAGGATTGGCTCAAATATGTTCCCATCTACTTCTCACTACCTCAGCAGCAAAGACTCACGCAGTCATCAATATAGTTTTGTCGAACCACAAACTTTTCCTAATACTTTTGTTCCAAGAGATTTGACACGTGTCTTGACTTGTTTGATGTTGAAAAGTATACTGTAAAACACCATGTGATATTTCTGTCTTCAATGGGATGATGACTCGCTAACCGACTTTTTAGTTTTGTTTGATTTCAAAAAAATGATTCAGATAAAAATTCGTCGGTTTCTAAAATTGAGACCACAATAATAAGGTCACGTCAACAATATTTCCGTTCAACTCACTGCAATCAATTTATTAAATACAGTATTTTCTAGTTTGACAAAATGAGGTGATGTTCCCTGTTTTTCTGTGGAGCAAATAAACTGAATGAAACAAAGTATCCGAAAAGTTAGGAGAAGATCAGTTCGGAAAATACTCTGCTAAATATAACAAATTCTATTGAACTATCTGTGTCATCATACAACACAAGTTCATGTTTTATCTCAATCCAAAATCTAACCCTTTCACTCCTCGTTTTTATTTTGCAATGTCCTTCACTACTCTCTGATGCGAAATCCCGTCCTTTACCTCATTCAATTTTTCGTATTCATATATTTTCTTATTTTTATTCTCTATCTTCGCCGGAAATATCACAAAATTCACGATGTTTTTGTGACTTCTGCAGTTTTTGAAAAACCCGATCAATTGAGTTTGATTTTCAACTTTCCAAAGTTTTCAAAGTTTGAAGAACACGATTTGTTTCTCATCGATGGTGATGTTCAGATTCGTTTGGATTTAGAAAGAACAGGATTTTCTGAAAAGTTTTCTGAAATTCAACTATGGACGGGAAAAGTTTCTATGAACAATTCTCTACTTATAACATCAGAACATGTAAAATCAAATTTAGTGGAGGGTTTTTATGGAAGACCCACTCTGAAAATTCAACCGATTCGGGCCCATTCAGACACTCATCAAATTGTGACATGCGCATCTGTTATTGACACTCATAAATCGACGGAGAACATTATGACAGGTATTTTTTTTTCGAAAAATATGAATAAAACATTCTGACAGCCATAATGACATCAATTTCAATGGGTTCGTTTGTCAATCTTCCTTATGAGGAACTACCGGCAGAAATATGGGAATATTTCGAGAGTTTGGAAATTGAGGGAAAACTGAGGATGGATGCGAATCCATTGACAAGATATGATTTACAGCGGAAAGAGGTCAAAAATACACTAGCACAATTGAACTGTATGTTGATGTATAGGTAAGTAAAAACGACGGGTCAAATTCAGCTCTTCTTTTAGGACCCATTCTGGTTCAGGAGACGGGTCCCTTTTTTTTGGAACAAAGGCTCCATTCAGGGTCTGACTTTTTCCACAAACCTTCTGACTTCAAAGCAAAAAAAAAACAGATGTCATGTTGTCTGCCTTGTGTCAAATGAAGCACATCTTGATTTCGAGCTATCATTGATTCAGAATGGCGATAGTGTTGTTGATTTATATTATTTTCAGATCGACATCAAAGTTCCTAATATTTCAAGACATTGATCAAATCGTAACACCGCTTCTCAATCATCTCAACTATTTTGACGAGTTCTCAATGTTTTCTGATTCACTGTTTCTTCAATATAATGCTCGACTTACATCTGATTCAAAGGTCAGAGTTTTGCCAACAAAGACATTTGTTTTGAAAACACCATTCGATCTGAATTCTGAAATCACACCAATGTTCAACTTATCAATCAATGAAACAAGAGTTGAAATCGATCGATTTGATCTAGATAATATTGATGATTGTGATGATTCTTGGAAATGTGAATCAGGAAAATGTGTTCGAGCAGAGATGATTCATCGAAGTTTACACTCAATGTATTCGTATAATATTCATCAGACCAGATTCAACACTGTCAACGTTTTCAATTGTAAAAAATAAATATTTTATTTCTACTGTGTTTGTTTCTATAAATCTTATCAATCATAAATTTTCCCAATCATGTGCTCTCCATTTTTGTTCATCTCCTCATTAGCAATTGCTAAAAGTGATCGTCTCTTACGATTACAACCTCCTCTAGTGCATCCACAACTACATCCACCACCCTGAAATTTTTGAATTTGTTCTCTATTATCAACAGCCCATTTGAAAAAAGGGAAGAGAAAAGGCTACCGCTCGCAAACACGCTGCGCGGACACGCAGCGCGGACGACGATATTCATCAAGCGCCATTTTTGAATTAATTTTTGTCCTTTTTTTTCAACCTACCGTCACACACGCATTCGTACAAACTGGTTGGCAACATTTGCAACATGTTGTGGTTTGAACGGGCACTAGGACAGTCTGTGTGACACACTGCATACATCCTGGTGTGCCACACGCACACGGGTTTGGTTGAGAGGGCACACAACACATTTGACCGCATACTCCCATTTGTCCGCAGTTGCAGTCACCCGCGCAACATCCGTTCGAACCACCGCATTGACGTCGCGCACGGACAATGGCTAGGTCGGTTGATGCGGGTGGACTTATCTGGAATGAACACACAGATCAGCTCAGACACTTCTTTTTTGAAATACATGGAATTTACAACCTTTCTGATTTTTTGCAGATTTTCAAGTACCGAGCCGAGTTATCGGAGAGGCATTCAAAGAAGTGGTTGTGGGAGAAGTCTAGGTTCAAAAAACTTTGGTGGAAAATGACAAACAACAAAATTTTTGACTTTTCAATGATGGCAGCTTACCAATTCTGCAATAGAAAAAGATATGAGAAAACTGGCCAAAATAGTTTCGGTGATCATTCGTGTTAAATATATTTGTTATGATTTCACAAACGTTTCATTTTTATATCATTCTCGCTGAGACACCAGGATATTTGATCAGCTATCACAAAATGTGTTTATTTATTATTTGCACAAACGAATTAAAAATAAAAATAAAGTTGTCATTAAATTACAAAAGCTTGGCAATAGTGTGAACCATTTCTGGCACCACAATATGCAGTGTCATGTCGAACTGTATACTGAAATGGATGTTCCGAACAAACTATCACATATCTGTTCGGTTCAAAATCCTCCAAAGCGTTTTGCAGAACTCTTCCCGATTCCGAAGGTGTCTCTTGCATACTGTCAATGATGATCCGCTTCAATTCTGGGCTGTTGCATAACATGTCACTATCGGAACTTTTTAGATGCTCGTTCTCTTCAATGCTTCGCTTTTTTCGTCGGCCACATCCACCGCCGCAACCTCCACAACAACCACCACCTCCACCTCCAAGAAACCCACAAGCTTCGGAGAGTGCGACGAAAACAATGAGCATAATGAGTGATTTCATTTTTCTGAAAATCCAAAACAAAGTTCTCCCCGGCCGGGAATTGAACCCGGGTCTCGCATGTGACAGACGCGGATACTCACCACTATACTACCGAGGACACGAGAGAAGTAGCAAAAAATATATTCGATAGCATTGTGTGTGTCTACTTTATATACAACGAAAAAAAAAATGGGGCAAACTCGTTAGGCTTTGAAATAAAGTTTGCGAGAGAAAAAACAAAATTAATAAGTGACTTTCACTGGAAAATTTAGTCGTTTTGAAAAGAAGATCAGGTTTAATTAGAATAATAAGAACTGTTTTTGTTATTCGAGAATCGTTTTAATTTGACAAATTTGTAAAAGTGAGTTTTCGATAATAGAGAGCGAAATGTGCAGAAAACTGATAAGCCAATTGATTCTTTCTTTTTTTTTTTGAAAAAAAAATTCCTGCAATTTTGAAACCCCTGTAGTTATCAAAAGTAGTCCTCCTTAGATTTCAGAAAATAGAGAATACTAAACTTTTCTGTCTTGTTTCTTGGAACTCATCCGATTTCTAGATAACGGGTGTTTCCTCTAATTGTCTATACGATAAAGTTCAACGGGAAGATCATCATAACTATCATCATTTCGAAGTGAAAACGATTGTAGTTTGAAGACTAGGGCTGGAATCATTTACTGTGGCCGCAGTGTGAATGTAACCCGGAAGCGAAAGTCTGGTCCGAAAATCGCGGCCCGGACTTTTTTTTGTTTTTCGGGCCGTAAAAAAGGCATTCTGACCTGCCTATAGGCAATTGCCCGCATGTTTTGCGGCTTAGTTCAGGAGCAACGTCGTTCGGATCATTGACCTCGCTAAACAACCTCGAGGTTTAATTCATGATGAATGTCCTTTTGCAGAACATGTCCCGTCTAACTGTGCAACCTCAGATCATTGTCGAAGAGGAAGAAGGTGTTGAATCGGAAGACGAAGATATTGCCACACCGTTACGTCCAACAGACACATTCCCACTGCGTCGTAGAAATTCTCCGTATTTGGTGAAACCTCTACTAGGAACTGAAGATGTTGTGCTCGCTCCATCACCCACTCCGTCCATCGTTTCGATCATGTCAAGGCACGATTTCTCAAATTATAGAATAAGCGACGAGATAATGACTGGAATGATCCCGATAAGTTAGTTGTTTTCCAGAAAACAATGTATTGAACAAACTGGAGAAAGAAAATGCCAATATTTTCAAAAGCCCGAAAAGTGTATTCTTCTTAAGGTACCATTCACGAAAGATCGAAAGGATGTCGAACTGGAAAATATGTATATACACCAACTATGGCAAACTACACGGTAGCTGAATACACAATGGATAATGGTGAAGAAGAGAAAATCACCAACACTTTGGAATTAATGTGTCAACTTCGACATCGACGAGTTGCACGAACTTACGGTTATCATTGGAAGTCTAATCAGTTGTTCATATTTCGAACGCATGTTCCGAATGGCACAATTGCGGATCGATTGAAGACTTCATCGCTATCTGAAGAACTTGCTTTGAAGTATACTACTCAAGCGTTGGATGCGTTGGCTTATCTGCACGATAGACGAGTTATTCATGGAAAACTTAATGGTTAGTCTCGTTTTACTTAATGGTTAGTCTCGGTTTACTTGTTATTTCCACAGTGTGAGTTTTTGCAAACATGTGGCCTAATTGAACTTTGAAAAATAAGTATCTTTATGAAAAAAACACTCTGTCGTCAACCGCGAAGCATGTCCGCGACGCGGCTCACAGTAAAAAAAAGTGGGATTTCTGTGGGAAAAAAATTCGTTGCGGAAATTCAAATAAATATTAGATTCGTTCTTCCCGTTATTATCCGATTTAGATCTAAATAATTGTCGATTTAAGATTTTACAATTGTTATTTTTGATTTATTTAACTTTGAGACTCGCGAACACTACCAAATAACTGTCTAAACTGAGATCTCAAATGTTATTTGGTCACTTTCCGCACCTTCTGTTTTATTGCCCTTGTCCGGTTGTAAAAGGTGCCAAAATTATTGATTTGTTTTGTTAATATGTCTTATTAACTAACTTGTATTCCAAACCCTCGTTTTCACATTGCCCCGCCACAAAAATTAATTGAACACACAAATTTGAATTTCGCGCGAATAAAAATAAATGTGTGCAAACACCGCCTGAAAACTCCGCGGAGAAAAAAAATCCCACTTTTTTTTGCTGTGCGGCTATCATTTCGGAAAGACAGAGTGAAAAGTGGAGAGGGAAAAGAAACGGTGACCGCTCGCAGACACGCAGCGCGGACGACGATGTTAAAAAAAAATAAATTTGCGGGAACTCTTCTCTGATTTTCTCATTTTCATATCATATTTCTTCGTTTTAATATTAGATACTTCAACTTTCAACTTTCCAAAAAAAAATGGTTTTTTTTCCGTGGGTTACTGTACCCGCGCATAAACACACGAACGGTGTTCGCACAAAACGTTCGTCGTGAAAATAATAGTTTTTTTTTTCTTACTTCTAGATCGTTGAAAATACTTTTTTAAACTCTTGAATCGCACACATATTTTTGGCTTTTGGGAAAAAAAATTCCTTCACCACAGTGTTGTGCTCATTTTCCCTCAATTTCGAACTTTCACGACCCCCAAAACAAACATGTTCCAGCGTCGAATTTGTTGTTAACACTATCCAATGACATTCTTCTCTCCGATCCTTATATCGAAGGTGTTCCGAAATGTCAGAAACGTCGTGCTCTTCTCAGCTCACCTCCAGAAGCGTTTCGCACATATGACTCGTTTCCCTGTCTTACAACAGCATCCGATGTTTGGTATTGTTTGTTGTTCATAAACTCATAAGAAAAGTCTTATTTCAGGGCTATCGGTTGTTTACTAGTTGCAATGATCACTAGATTCTGCCCCTTTTCAGATCATTTTCTACATTTTCATGGAGAGAAACTACATTTCGAGTTAGTCAAAGAATGGACAACTCAACGATGCTTACAATTCCGTAGTGACAATCTGCTACCAGTGAAAACATCAAAAGATATATGCGATCTTGTCGATCAAATCTTCACATTGCTTCCCGAACGACGACCAACAGCCATGTTTCTACTCGAAGTTTTCGGGCCAAAATCTCGTAAAACGTCAATGCGAACCTCACTAACATCAATGCGAAAGGAAAGTCGGAAAGATAATCCAACAATTCAAATAACATCATCGGATAATGTTATGGAAAATGAGTTAAATGAAGTGGATGTGAAAATTGAGAAACTTCGACAAACCTATGAAAAGCATGTGCAACACAGTAATGGAGAAGGATTCGGCGCATTCTTTCGATGGTATCTATCTCGTTTCATAATTTTTTCAATTCTTTTAATCAAATGGGTTGGCATGGTTCTTTGTGCTGGAATAAGTCTCGGACTCGTCGCAGGTTCTGTTTTCTTGGCAATTCTCTTCATCTACAATGGTATTCAATTTGTCTGTCAATGTCAATTAAATGAGGGATTCATTGTGTTGATCGCTCTCATTCTTTTACCTATTATAATTCTGCTCACAACATTATGCTGTAATAATTCTCTCGAAAAGTATAATAATGATGTTGAAAGTGGGAAGGTTGAAAACTCTCGATATGTCATGAGAACACCAGAAAAAGATGTTATATTGTGCGGATATATAGTGATTGAAGGAAAGCCAAGAGAATCGAACGAGCGCAAGGTGAGACTTCAACTCTCTCTGTTTTTGTTCACAACACAACACATTTTCTCTTTAGCATGGTATAACGGAAGGCATGGCGCAGATGATGAATCACAGAGATTTTTTATCAGGAGTTGCAAAGATTGCCTAACTCCGTCCTATCGTTGTTTCGTGTCTATGCGTTTTTTGGCAAAGTATAAATTCTTCATTTTCTTTCTGTGCGTATTTAGATGAGATATGAAATTGCCCACGACCCTTTAGAACAACAGAAAATTGCAAGTCGCGCCAGACGCCGGGAAGAAAAGATAAAAGGCTAGAGAACGAGAGGTTGTGGCGAGATATTTTGATAAACGCTGTGGCGCCAAATTTTATAAAGGCCGAGTACGAGTGTTCGTCGCGATAGAATTTTCATAAAGTTTGGCGCCACAGCGTTTATCAAAATATCTCGCCGCGACCTCTCGTTCTCTAGCCTTTTATCTTTTCTTCCCGGCGTCTGGCCCGACTTGCAAAAAAAAAAGGGTCGTGTGCCATACTCTGTTCAGGAAGCTTTTTCAATAACACGAAAAAATCGGAAACCTGTAAATTTATGTATTTTAATAATTACTTCGGTAATTTTCTTGGGTTAGTTCGCGTTTTTTTTGTTTTCGTGTAATGTTCATTGTCATTCTCAGGAAAGACAGTGCGCGTAATGCGCGATCGCACGCTACGACGCTGCGACCGCGCACTCGCTAGTGCATGGTCGCAGCGCGATTAGTTCGCGATCTATGCGTGTTCGCAGCGTGGTAGCGTGCGACCGCGCACTCACTTTTTTGAGTTACCAAAAATATTTTACCGTATTATTTTTTAAAGGGTTCAATAGTGAAAAACGAGAGAAACTCCAATAAGGAGCAAAGTTTTGATCCCATTTGATCCACACTTTTTTCAATTTTTCCTGATTTTGGACGTCGCACAACTTATTTTCTTATTATCTCAACTTCCCGATCAGTTTTTTGTGCAACTTCTGTTTTTCGAAAAAAAATAGGGAGAGTACTGTAACTATACGACAAATTCTGACTCATCGAGAGCATTCGTTTAAATTGAAACTATTCATCATTTTATGACATATGTGGGTTGAAACACTGTTCAAAAACATAAGAAACAAGAGTTAGACGACAAAAAAAAACAATAAATAAAAATAAAGTTGGATCAAAATTTCAAAACCTAATGAAGCAGTAGAGCGCGTTTGCGCGATTTATCCAACTCTATGTTATTTTTTCGTTCTTTTTTTCGTTCTGTAGCTTTTGTTATACGTTGTTTTAGACTGTTTCTTCACCCACATATGTCTTAAAATGGTGAATACTTTCAAAATAACCGAATACTCTAGAGGGGTCATTTAACAAATTAGGTTTTTTTCTCTGCTGAGCAACTAAATTCTTTTTTCAGAAAAACGTGGGTTCAGTCACTTTGAAGAAAGTAGAAACGAGAGGCGGAAAAATCGAGTAAGATCTCAATCTGAAAAGAACGCGAGACGGAATTGAGTTCTGGTGTTGATATTTCGACGGAAACACACAACACTCTGGTCTTAGAACGCAAACACCTGCGGGTCGGTAACGATTATCTCGGCAAGAGTTGAAATATTGTTTGAAGTCAAAATCATCTGAACATTCAGAACCTGAGGCATGAGAAAAGCTAACACCCAAAGTTTGCTACATAATCTCGGCAAACAATTAACGACAGTATTTTTCTTGTTTCTGTGCATCACAAAAGCTGAAGAAAATTTCGGGTTAGCGTTTTGTATCGCAGGTTGCGGTAAAATTGTCGCAAGCATCTGGAAATTGTACGATAGATCGCGATAAATGACAAGACTGCACAGATATGGGCGCAGTGTTGTCGCAGGTCTGCACAAAAACTCTCACATAAATGTGATTTTTTTCCACTGAGCGGTTTGGTATAAAGAAACAATGCGCGAATGGCATTGTTCGTCAGCTCTTCATCTTTTCGCTTCATTACCCTGTTACGTAATGTATTCGGGTGAAATCAGATTCAAATGATGATTTTGCGATCATCAATTGAAATTGAATTCTCTTTGTTCTCTCCGACTAACACTATAAACATCCAGTCGCGCCTAATAAATAAATATAAAGGTAATAAAATCGGGCTTGAATGTAGTATCGATTTTGTATGTTCTCAACAGTTTATAATTCGAAGAGGTAATTTTTGAAAATGACAATCAGATAAATTGGTTATTCTATAGGTCACGTTCATATTTTTCCATGTTCTTTTTTCTTTGGAAAGCTGGCAAGGGTGTCGTTTGGGCCGCCAGCGGGCGCCCGCTGTTTTCTTCAGGGGTGTCGTTTGGGCCGTTTACGGGGGCCCGCAGCCCGCCATATGTTGGGCCGGGCCGACCCGGTCAGCCCGTTGAAAACTTAATGAACGGCATATGAAAGAACAGGTCCAAATCTATTTTTTGTGTAGTTCGTATAATTTTCAAAACCAGAAACAAATTTTTTCTTTCGACCTCGAAAAAATTGAGCGGGCGCTCAAAAAGCCCAAAACGACAGCCCTGAAAGCATTGACTATTCACAAAAGTGTCATTTTACGTTGTCATGTCAGAAAACCCGGGGGTGTCGTTTGGACTGCCCGCCTATGAAATTGTTAAGGTATTCAACCAAATAGTTGTATGGCCCAACTCAGTTAAAATTTCAACAAAAGAAAACGGATCGAGTTCGATTTTTTCTGGGTTCGTTACAGCCTTATTTTTTGAAACTAGGGCCGTTCAGACGCAAAATTCTTCTGGTCCTATTTTGTGTCTCGATTCAGCAAGAATGTTGAGAAAAGCGGATCGGGTCCGATTAATTGATTCCATATTTTATGTATAAGCTAGATTCGTATTCGGTTATTTTCGTGTCCGATAAAATCGGATCTGGTATGAAAAATCACCGCTTACCGCAAAATTTTCAGGTAATTTTACGAGTCGTATGAATTAATACATAATCAGGTGTTGCGAGGATCGCCTAAGTCTTCCTACTCCGCTTCGTCTTTTTTTGGCCTTTCTCTGTGCGTATATTTTTCCAGTTTTCTCTTGATCTTTGGGTTAGATACGAAGTGTTTGATATTGGCAGTCGGATCATTTTTCCAAAAATGCGTAAGAGTCGCAGAACAATCGCGGTTAGTATTTTTTTTCTCTCGCTCTTAACTTTTATAGGTAAGTTAGTTTTTTGAATTTATGTAGATGTTGTAATGTCAGCCTAGCCAGGTCATCCTATGCATATATGTGAAAATTATATATTTACTACAAAAAATCTATGGAAGATCATGTCAAAGGGAGAGATTCAGACAGTAGATCAAATTCGCATTGGATGATCTGACTGGATTGACAATATATATATATTGCTTCCCAGTTAGAAAGGGAGCCCATTCCGAAACAAGTTGATTTTCTTCACCAAATAAGGCTTTATCTTATGTTCCCACATACCTTTCTGGCGAAGAAAATTTATTTTTGCCGTCAGTTTTCTCAATTTTTGAAACTATTTTTTCCAACTGGTGACCAGAACGACAGCCCTGCATTTTTCGGGAACTATTCCACCATGTAAAAAAACTGTTTTTTTTTTCTGGTTGATCCATTTTCGATTTTGGCCTTACATTGTAAGCGGTTCAAACAATCCCATTTTCTCCTAATATGAGCTGACAAGGAAGGTCCAACTTTAGAGAAAACGTGAAACTATTTTTTTTCACTTTCGTGAACTTTTTTTTTGAACTCGCAATAAACTCAAATTTGACCGACAAAACATCCCAAAAACGTTCATAACTGAACAAAACTATACTGAACAAAACTACTGAACATTGTCAGTGTAAAGAAAAAGACCTCCCAAATGAAAACTGTTAAAAAGTATCATAAAAATCCAGTTCCTATTTCAAAGTGATTTTTTATGCATTTTTTATTTCTTCTCTTTCTTTTTCGCACTATCGTCTATTCAAAAGGGTTATTTTTCATTTTGATTGGAGAGATTTTTTTGCATCTTATGAGATGTATATATTTCCTTATTGAGAGATATTTTCTCAAATATGTTATCTCTAGAATCTAGAAAGTGATGAAAATAGTTTGAGACAAGAGTGCCAAGTACCTGGTCTGTAATACAGCAACAAAAACAAGATTGGAAGCACACGTGCACGAGACCCTGGCCCAAGAATCGCGGACCTCGATGAGTTTTCCACTCGGTCCGGTTAAAAAAATCCGGTTCATCTGTGCTCACCAGACTCTGGCAAAAAAAGTAGAATTTAATTGAACACTCGAGAAAACGATTCCCAGTCCATAATATGAAGGGGCCAGTCTCAAAAAATCCGGAAACCGGCATAATTCCAGTCAGCGAATTCTAATGACATAATGCTCAAAAATTTCAGAACATTTCTTGGAGAAGGCATAATGATGGATTTATTTATTTTTGGTTTTGCATTATGTTTTCTCTTTTTCCCATTTATAAAACCCGAAAATTTTTGCAGTTTTCGGTTTTTTATTGATAATGAGCAGAACTTTAAAATTTAAAAGATTATTTTGACAAACTTCAGCGACATAAAAAAAGAGTTGGATATAAAAACTTTTATTGATAGAAAAATAAAAAAAAGTGAACAAAAAAGTATAATCTGCGAGTATCTGCTGTCATGCATCGATTATGAACCACTCATCTCTCAAAATCGCAAGAGTACTGTAGAAAACTACGATACTATGAAGAAGAATGATTGGATCCATTGTTCGAGCGACAAGGTGTCGCGACAGTCGGCCGGCCTTGCTGCCGGCTCGCTGTCCCTACCTGACCCTAGCCTGCCCTAGTCCCGAGTATGATTCTAAGGCGTCTCTAATATAAGCATTTATTGATAAGCAACTAGAAAGCAAGCAAAAAAGATAAAGAATGAAAACTATCCGTTATTTGGCTGGGCGTGGCCTGGTTCCTGACGCCCCTGTTGATGTACTTTCGGTTGTCCTTGTTGTTGATGTTGTTGGTTCAGCTCCCGGGCATGACAAAGGTGAGTTTATATTTTCTTGAAATTACCAACACATCGTTTCTTCTGAGTAGACTCTGAAATTTGATACTTGAAGTCTAACAAATTGAGTTCATAAAAAACTTTGATTATCTTATGTGCTTTGGAAAAAAGTTTAATTCCGATAATTTTATGAGAAAAAACATGAAGTTTCCAAACATCAATGTTTGAAAAAAAAGAATTCACGTTCCGTTTATTTTTATTCCGGTTCACGCGAACGAGACATGGTGTAAGATTTTGGAACCAAAAATGACATCGAAAAATGGAAGATGAATTCTGATTTCAAAAAAGAATTCACGTTCCGTTTATTTTTATTCCGGTTCACGCGAACGAGACATGGTGTAAGATTTTGGAACCAAAAATGACATCGAAAAATGGAAGATGAATTCTGATTTCAAAAAAGAATTCACGTTCCGTTTATTTTTATTCCGGTTCACGCGAACGAGACATGGTGTAAGATTTTGGAACCAAAAATGACATCGAAAAATGGAAGATGAATTCTGATTTCAAAAAAGAATTCACGTTCCGTTTATTTTTATTCCGGTTCACGCGAACGAGACATGGTGTAAGATTTTGGAACCAAAAATGACATCGAAAAATGGAAGATGAATTCTGATTTCAAAAAAGAATTCACGTTCCGTTTATTTTTATTCCGGTTCACGCGAACGAGACATGGTGTAAGATTTTGGAACCAAAAATGACATCGAAAAATGGAAGATGAATTCTGATTTCAAAAAAGAATTCACGTTCCGTTTATTTTTATTCCGGTTCACGCGAACGAGACATGGTGTAAGATTTTGGAACCAAGAACGTGAATTCTTTTTTGAAATCAGAATTCATCTTCCATTTTTCGATGTCATTTTTGGTTCCAAAATCTTACACCATGTCTCGTTCGCGTGAACCGGAATAAAAATAAACGGAACGTGAATTCTTTTTTTTCAAACATTGATGTTTGGAAACTTCATGTTTTTTCTCATAAAATTATCGGAATTAAACTTTTTTCCAAAGCACATAAGATAATCAAAGTTTTTTATGAACTCAATTTGTTAGACTTCAAGTATCAAATTTCAGAGTCTACTCAGAAGAAACGATGTGTTGGTAATTTCAAGAAAATATAAACTCACCTTGTCGCTCGAACAATGGATCCAATCATTCTTCTTCATAGTATCGTAGTTTTCTACAGTACTCTTGCGATTTTAAGAGATGAGTGTTTCATAATCGATGCATGACAGCAGATACTCGCAGATTATACTTTTTGTTCACTTTTTTTTTATTTTTCTATCAATAAAAGTTTTTATATTCAACTCTTTTTTTATGTCGCTGAAGTTTGTCAAAATAATCTTTTAAATTTTAAAGTTCTGCTTATTCAACCAAAAAATACCAAACCTTCGAAAATTACAAAAAGTTAGTTTTTTGATCACCCGATTTCCGCTTAATGTATTTTTCACGGCAACGTCGGTTAAAAAACATGAAGTCAAATTTTAAGTACGGATCTCAGCTTCTTCACATTACGCAAAAAAATTACAAGAATAACTGGGATTATGCCGATTTCCGGATTTTTTGAGACTGGCCCCTTCATATATGTTTCTGCGACGGCCCTTTGATTTTTTGTCATAATTACAAAAAATACTAATTGTAAGGCCCGAACACGTAATCTATTTTTTTTCAGTTCTTCTTCTTCATTATAATCGACCAGTGGATGATTTTGAACATGAAATTCAAATTGGAAAAAAGATTGAAACTTCGGAAATGAGAAGGCAGCGGAATTTGAAACTGAAAGGTTTGACACTTTTCATTTCATCTCACCCTGAAATTCATTTTTTTTTAATTTCAGAAGCTTGGTTGAAACGAAAAACGAAAGCTGGAGGGTTTCGAGGAATTTATGTTCGAGAAGCTTATCGTGTTTCAGATGACACGATCCGGATGATCTACTTGCAAAACCAAGACAATTTGATCAACTTGAAAGCAAAAACAGGGAATAGCACATGGCAACCAGTGGAATGGTCTTGTTATAACAGTACTTGTATGGATATTTTGTTCTGTTCAATGGCGACAAGATTTGGTACATTAAAAATAGAAAACAGTTCTAAAATCGTTTCGGAACTTCATGTTACAACTGAAATGAATGATGAGTACACAGTGATTCCTGTGACAGATGTCAGATTTCGTGGAACTTATAAACATCAACTGGGAGTTTGTGTCAATCCAATATTCTTTTATACCGATTGGACACTTATCATACAATTTTTCGAGTCTTGGATTGCTCAAGGAGCGACTAAATTCTACTTTTATTTACACAGTTATACATGGCAAACTAAACAAATTTTGGATTTGTATAAGCAATCATTGGGCAATGATTCACTGGAGTTGATCGAATGGAGTGATGTACCAGTTGCTGATAGAGATCGAGGAAATTATGAAAAAGATCCCAATTCGAGAATATTCCGACAAGCTGCTACTGCTTTTATGCATGATTGTATGCTGAGGGCAAGATCTAATGTCAAGTTCATTTCGAATACTGATCTAGATGACTTTCCGGTTGCTTCGGATTTCAATATTCCTCGAGTTCTGAATGAAATAGCTGACAGGAATCCGAACGCAGCTCAATTCAAAGCTGATTGGTTGTTGAGTCATCAACCGATGCAGTGGGAAAATGTCAACACTCCACGAGATGTGCGTTTTAATCTGTTTTCAACAAGAGTATTACAAGTTGACAGTGTTCGGTACGACTATAGGATGTCGAAAAAAATATTTCATCGACCAGAAAGAGTGATCCATTTCGACATGCATTCGACTTATCGTAATGAAATATCACCGGATAATGAGAACCAATATACTACTATAGAGATGTACAACAACCCCAAGTTGTTCTTTTTGCATTTACGGTGAGTTTCGGAAACTCCTTGTCGCTCAGAAATGAATTTCTCTTGTTTATCAAAATCGAAAAGAAGTCTGCAAACACTTTTTGTGTGTGTGCGCACGTCGTTTTCTCTTGCAATACTTAATTAATTGAAATAGAGAGATACGCAGAGAAAAATACATTCCGAGAGAACTACAACAATTTCTCGCATATGTGCTCTATTGTTCCACACAAATCCATGCAATTTCTCAAAATCAAATCTCAATCTCAAAATTTCTCTCCATTTTTAATTTCTCAAAATCTTAAATTTTGGATTTATGCAATAGAGTCATTGAATCTCTGTACCGACACCACACGCGTCCCGCACACAGTCATCTTTTGTGTATGTATTGGCCACGCCCACACTGCGTCTTAATCTATTTCAATGATTGCCAATTCTCTTTTGCTTGATACGGCGTGTGCGGGTACAGTAACCCACGACAAAAAATGTTTTGTTTTCTTCTTTCGAAGATTGTTGGTTTTTTGAACCACATACATCGAAAGTTGACGTTTTCAATAGTAAGATTTTGAAGAACATGAAAAAAAACCATTTCTGATGTGAGGGTCAGGGTGTCTTTGACACGACCTTTCAGGCAAGTGTAAAAATGGACCCGATGAGAGTTGTTTTCTCGAGAGACACTCAGAGAAACAGAAAAAAAATAAAAATTTGTTTTTTTCGAAAATAAATTTCCGATGAAAACTGTCAAGTGAGAGCGGTCTCAGGCAAAGTCGGGCGGCTGTGAGGCGCCGCCGCCAAAAATGGCGGCTGTGAGGCAGCGCCGCCAATGAAAAAGCGGCGCCGCCTCACTGTCGCCGAAGTTGTTCAATGATTTGAGAATCGGCGGTTGTCGGCGGTGCCGCCATTCTGCATACAGAACGACATGAATTTGCAGATGTTTTTGGGATTTTTCATTTTCTTTTTTTTTCGAAAAATTTGTTTTTCCTATTTCAGCAGCAGTTTGGCGCTTTGCAGATGATAAAAAGTTGGCAACAAGCATCAAACGTGTAAAGTGTGCTTCTTGAACTGTTGAGTTTTGGAAGGGTGAGTTTGGAAGACCGTTTTCTTTCAATCACAAACTTTTTAGCAAAGATATTGGTGAACTGATTTTAAGCGACCATCAACAATGAATGAAAAGAAAAATATGATAGGTGCCGCCAAAAATCTGCTGACAAATGGAGAAGTTTTGTATTCGATGAAGGGTACGCAGTTCTCGACTCTGTTGAAGATAATGGTTACCTTGAAGTCGATAACAGTGTAAGTTTTTTTCTATTTGTTCTATTTAGTCTAACAATGAATAAATCTAGAGCAGTTACTGCAGTTCGAAAACCGGGAATCAGCAAGGTTGAAGATATTGTTATTACACAAAAATTGGGAATACTTCGAATTGGTTTATTTGGAATGAGTTATTGATAAGGATATTTTCGAGAGGATTGTTTGGAAAACGTCAGGACTCGAGAAGAAAATATGGATCGGCTGGGTGAGTTAACTTTTCATATTGACTATTTCATTTAAATTTTGTTTCCCAAAGAACCTGTCCATAATGGGGCGTCCAAAATCGAAAAAAAAAGAAAAAAAGTGTGTCCAAAATCAAAAAACAAAAAATTCGGAATCTCAAAGGTACATCAATATTTCTCAAAAAAAAATTACTTATAGAAGATGCTTGATGTCTAGCTCATATGATCCCACCTTTTTCAATACAATAGCGTTGTGTTCCTTTGAATAATTATGGGATTTCGGTATTTTTTGTTTTTGAAATTGGACACACTTTTCCACTTTTTTTTTGATTTTGGACGCAGCATAAGACCCTCTCCAATTTCAGTTATAACTATGACTGGAAACTAAAAATTCCAATTAAAAAAAAAACAAATTCTATAAGATGAACATTTTTATAGTCACTCTATTAAAGAAAGAAAAAAATTTGGCGACTGAAAAGAATTATAAATTCAAATTTTGAAAAGAATTACTGTAGAAAAAAACTCTTTGCCTTTTTGTGTGTATTCGCGGCGAGATACATTGGTCTCGTAGCGAACAAACACAGAAAGTCACTGCCGCGAACTTTTTGTTACAGTAACCTGTTTTAATTTTTTCCCAGTGGTCATTTTTTTGCTCCTATAATACAGTAAATAGCGGCTGAATGGATTACAAAAAAGTACAAACGTTTATCGTAAAACTTCTTTTGAAAATCGATCTAACAGACTGAAAATTTTGCGAGATAAGTAAAAAAATCTAAAAAATTATAAAAACAAATTATACAACAAAATTTGTGTATCAGTAATTTCTGAAAAGATGCTTTGCACATTTGATTTAAAATTAATATTTGGTATACATACTAATAATTATCCCTATTTTTTATAGAGAACTGGATACGTCAAGGATCACAGTGAAAGATGGGATCGCTGAAAGATACAACGAATGGTAAGTTAGTTTTTCGGGCATATATAAATTGTTCTTTTGGATTTTCGAATTGATTTAGTTCACTCATAAAAACAAACACCCCAAGTCAAAACACCCTAGTCCAGAGAAAAAATTGAAGAAATCGGGACCGGGACCGGTTTTGAACAAGTTTATCTGAAACGGTCACAGCTCAAAAATCGCATTGTTCCTTGCAATTTTAGAGTCTGGCTATAGTTGAGTTTTGTTGTTTGGGGCCGCATAAATTTTTTGGGCACATTTTTCGGACTTTTTCTATCAACTTCATTAATTTCAGCATTCGAAACAACCTCCGCCAAAATTACAACAGTTTGCGGTAAGATGGAAGCAGTTCAACACAGAGGAGATGCGAGAATTTCGAATGAAACGGTTTTTTAATTGTTTTGATATGTCATAAATTCTTTTTTCAAACTTTGTTTCTCTATTGGGCAAATTGATAAGTCATTAAACACGGAGGGGTTCTTTTCATAATGTGGATAATTTTCCTAGTACCTAAAAAACAAAGCTATCCGTCGCCTATTACCGCCGCATGCCGCCGAGTATTACTGTTCTTGTCGCCGAACGCCGCCTTCGACTGCCTCATCATTTCTTACTCAACGCCCACCGCCGCCTTTTGTCGCCCCAGAATTAGGCGGCGCAGCCAAGCGCCGCCTGTCGAAATTCTGATCGCTGCTAGTTGTCGCCTACCGCCGCCGCCAAATGAGGCTGCGCCGCCATCAATCGCCAGTGCAAATTTTCACAGGCGGCGACGCCGCCGCGGGGACGCCGGCGGCGCCGCCTGAAAATTTGCTAGCGGCGCCGCCTCACAGTCGCCCACCTTTGCCTGAGGTCTTCTTCCATTGGTAACGCAGACATTAACCAAACACAAAACATAGCACATTGCGTATCGTGTGCTGCTGTCGGTCACACGGTTGAACTCTCATCGGTTCCCTTCTGGGAAGTCGTGTTGAGATCAAAATCTCTTTCAAACAATCCAAATTCCTAGGAGATTCGAGAGAAATCTGTTGAACCCGCCAATTGTCGAGTACGATGATTCGTATCAGACGGAAACACTGCTGAAATTGAACACTAAAATGCACAAGGCGTTTTCTAAACGGATGAATGGGACACGGTATCCAGGTGATTGTTTTTTTTCTCAACTTTTGGTAACCGGAACATTTTCATTTTCCAGATATGAAGCTTTCTCCGTGGGCTGTGGGAGCTCGTCAAACTTATCGAGATTTAGAACAGTGCCGACGTGAAGCATTCGGAAAAGTATTGGACGATAAAAATGAAATGTGTCAGCAAAGTTCGTCTGGGTGTGAAGGAATGTTGTCGGCTGGAATAAGGTTTCGAAAAACCGCGCAGACTTGGGTCAACGTTGCGCACAAAGCAATTTTCAATAGTTATGTAGAGAAAAAAACTAGGTTTAGATGGTTTTAAAGTTTGTAATAATTGTTTAGTGATCATGAGTATGATGATAAAGTGTATTTTTAGTGAAATGTATCGTGTGAAAGTACATACCAGGCACGTCTATGATTCATCACAGGATTATGCAGAGAGTAAATAATCGAACGTTTTGAGAATATTTTATTTCATTTGAGTATTTGACTCGGCTCCGCAGACATGCGTTTGATTATTTTCTGTGTTGCTCTCATTTCTAACGTCGTTTCCCAAAAACTATGTTTCACGGTAAGGTTTTTCTTATTCAAATAAAAAATTCCGGTCAGAATGAGAGGGTTTTGAAGAAGATCCTTAGATCGAGCACCATAAAACTGAAAGCGGATCCAAAGTTTTGAGTTCTTTAATCCGGTCCAAAATGAAAAAAAAAACGGGCTATAGTTTGAGAAAAGTGCCCTAAAACGGGTCCAAAACTTTCACAATGAAACCTGAATAGAGAACTCGTTCGATTTTTGAACACGGGTAAAAAATTTTGTTCCTGAAAATGAGAGAATTTTTTCCTACGTCTGGGCCCGATTCATAAACTCGTGTTTTTGGCCCGATTTCGTCGGGCCGAATTTGATTCAGAACTTTTCGATTTGGATATGTAATTGTTGAATTTCAGTGTGCAAGCCAAGGATTGAAAAATAAATGGTATTTGACTGGTCTTCCACCAGTTTCCAGCTCAATCTTCACGACTAGTTGTGACTATCAACCAACTCAAACAACTTCTTGTGCCGGGCCTTGTATGGTTATGAATTTTGGCGATCCAGGTAGGGTATAAATATCAGAAGAGGAGCTTGGTTTCGGGCGTAGGCCAGATCACACGGATCGGGCTTTTCAAGAGAACATGCCCATGAAAACGGTGCAGTTTTTTTCAGATGGACTGAAATAATGGTCCGGTCCGTGATATTAAAACCAGGCTTATTAGTTTGCGGCGCGCTCTTTCATTTATGGATAAAACACTTTTTCAGTCATAAAACTCGATTCCAGACACAACTGGTACTACAACTCAAACATACACAGTTCGAGGATGTCATCAGACGTTGACACAAACTAGAACAGATAGATTTGATACGAACAGCACTCAAACATTTTGTGAAATTGATGAGACTTATAGTTTGAGTGGACAAGATAAATCATCTGGACAGTCTACAAGAATGGTATTCTTACTTTGTAATAACAACGAGTGTAACAATCAGCAACTGGATTCGAATTCCAAGTTTACTTGTGACAATCAAACAACTGGATGTGAGTTTGACAAACAAATGTTTCCAATAATCAGAGAACAATTCTAGTGCTCAATGATAACACTGTGAACTGCTACGACTGTTTAGCCAAACAAGGTTCAAACTGTTATGAGTCTAGATGCAGCAAGAAGTATTGTATGAAAAAGGCTGTGTCTATTGGAGGTAAACATGGTCAATCATTTTATGATCAACTCATTTTTCAGGTGGAACACAAATTCTGAAAACCTGTTCAAATGTCAACATTTTTGGAGTTGATAACACATGTCAGACCAACGATGTATCGCTGAATCCAGCCGGTGTTTTGGTGCAAAATAGTGTGACACAATGTTTTTGCAAAGACAAACAGTTTTGCAACTCGACCACTCGTCTCACATCCATTTTTGCGCTTCTCATCTCTTTATTACTATCAACATAAATTACAAGTTTTTGCGCATCTTTCTACTTTAATATTATCATAAAATTTGTGTTCACAAAACCCGTTCTCTGCGTATTTTGAACATTGTGGATCGGTGTCTTGACACGAGGTAGATGTAGAATTTTTAGAAGTGGCCGAGTCTCGAGAAGAGTTACAGAAACCGCAAGTTTTCTGGCAGTTCGCATTCATCACTCTACGATAGAGCGTGTTTTGGCACATCCCGTTCTGAAATATTTTGAATGAGGAAAGTTCGGGGAAGTGTGACACGAGCTCTTACATACCTTACGATGACCCTCACAGTTGGGATACACGTCAATACAATCTTTCGAAGCGTTGAGCACATTGTTCCCAGTCGATGTACACTTCCCCAATCTGTTTAACTTTCGAATATCCGTTGCGCTGAACTTCATATTATCATCCAGTTTGATACCAGCTCTTAATGGAATCATTGTTGCTAAACGAATTCGACGACTTGTGTCGATTTTGCCAAATGCATAACCATCATAATGCATGATTGATTTGTAATCATAGTTGTCCGGAAAATCAACAAGATTTGAAGACAATTTGTCGAAGTTGACTGTAACACATACAGTAACCCGCCGGACAATTCTCGGAAAATAACATACTCAACTGATTTGGGACGACGTTTTCATAATCAACACGAATAAATGAATCTCGATCTGGTCTTTGATGTTCATGTTCGAACCCGATTGCGTGCATCAACTCATGCCAAATAATATAATCGGCGATACAATCAGCTGCCAAAGATACTGTTTGTCGACCACCTGAATTTGATTTGTTTCACAACTTTGATGGATTAGTTTAATGGATACCTATTTTTCCAACGTATGAGTAGCAACCATCGAGTGGAACTATGAAAATGTAATCACGTTGATTCGATCGTTCGATGAACTTGAAACAGGAGATTTGCTCGAAATATCTTATGGATGATTGTAATATTGACTTTCTGAAATGTTACGCTGAACACTACTGTTCGTTCAGCAGAGAAGAGTACGCGTTTTCCTGTGTGGAGAGGGGAAAAAACCACAAAGAAAACTTTAAGGGGGGGGGGGGGGTATCACGAATCGGCAAGTTGTGTTTGAATGAAAGAGCACCAAAAATATAGTAATAAATCTTGTATCTCTCGCTGCCGGGCGGTATATGAACAGTACAAGAAATTTTGTACCACGCGCTCTATTGATAATTGTTATGTGTACTTGATTCAGAAGTTATTTTCAGCACATTTTAATATCAGAATCTGATTCTACGTATTGTCAATCCAGCCAGATCATCCAATGAGAAATTGATCTACCGTCTGAATCTCTCATTTTTACATGCTCTTTCATCGAATTATGTGGTAGATCACTTTTTCCGTTGGATGATCTGAGCGGATTGACAATATCAAAAAAGTCAAAAAATATATTTGTCACACTTTCGAAGGATTTTGGTCTCGATGTTTTTTGCTGCTGAAATTTCAATTTACAGTAACCACGTGGTAGCGATTTTTGAACGGCTGATATATTATGAGAAATGAAGAAGCGCTTATAGAAATTGAAAAACTACAGTACACCTTGAACTCACTGTTGGGAACTGTATTGTGGCGATAAAAAATATGGTATAACATTATTTTCCCATCGATTATAAGACGATGCTTTAACAGATACACCTCGAATCGTTTTATCATCACCACTCTCATATCGCAATAATTGAGCTGGTGTCAATACTGAACCACAAATATTGATGACATATTCAAAACAAGACGATACCTACCCATATCTCCAAATACTGCACTTCCACTATCCGAATATTTTTCATTGATTTCCCACGACTGTTTAGAAGCTATACTCGATATGAGAAGAGATAGATAAATAACTAGCATTGTCGTTTTTTTTTTCGATGGTCACTTTGTGCCATTTTTTGTTTTCGTTTTTATATTTGAAGGCCGAGACGGCTGTTTATACATGTTATTATTGAGAAAGAACAATGGGCATATTTCAATTTTTTATTTTATTTTTTAGAATAAATAGTTTTACCAGAAGATCAACAAAAATTCAAAGAGGATATACACGATCTACTTTCGATTTGTCGATAGCGATCCACGGAGAATCTGAATTTCAGTAACTTAATATAATGTCTTCTGAAGTGAGATTGAAGATACCTTGTTACTCAAAGTAAATTTCTCGTGTT
Organism: Caenorhabditis sp. 8 KK-2011; assembly: GCA_963572245.1. Taxonomy (NCBI): domain Eukaryota; kingdom Metazoa; phylum Nematoda; class Chromadorea; order Rhabditida; family Rhabditidae; genus Caenorhabditis; species Caenorhabditis sp. 8 KK-2011. Next base: position 4,684,908 of record OY751549.1, read on the forward strand.
TATCAAAATCTCAATATTGAAGATATCAACTTTCGATGTGTGACGTTAAAAAATCGAATAAAGTAATTTGTAAAGTCCATAGGTTGTAGTTCATAACCAAAATATTTTCGCGCATTTCGCAAGATCAGACACACTTTTGTAGCTGGAGCCCAAATCGACGAAATAGCATACGTAAACAAGAGACACAGAGAGAAGATTACGAAAATTATTGTGATTTACTGATGAAAAACATTTCAAAAATTTGTGGACCTGAATCCGCAACTTTTTGGGCATATGGTCAGTGAAATACAAGTTGCTGTTTATTCTCCTATGAAAATTACTCATTCACACGTCTACTAATTGTAAGATGTGCGTTTCCCGAAAAAAAACTAAAAAGAAAATGAAAAAAGTGTGCGGTGTTGTTGCACAACGTTCCTCCGCCTCTCCGAGTGTGCGATAGAGCTTTTTGTCCGCGATGAATTTTTTTCATTGCGTTGGTAGTTTTTTACAGAGTGTGAAATACACTGTGAGTCGAAAAAAAAACTGATTTTGAATTTTTTCTCCGGAAGAGCCGCATCCGCAAATACCGTTTGTGTGAGTGTGTGTGCGAGTACAGTAACTCTCGACAAAAAATTTTCTCTCAAAATTTTTTGGTTTTTGGTTTTTGAACCACATACGTCGAAAGTTGAAGTTTTCAATAGTAAGATTTATATGAACATGAAACACCATTTCTGAGTGACAGGGTGTCTCAAAGGGGGGGGGGGGGGGGGGTTGGTCTAGAGAAATATGAAGTTGTTTTTAAAATGATCAGCACCTTCGATATTTCCCCAGGGGAGATTTTACCAAAAAGCTTACATTAGGAAAAATATGCCAAATTTGGTGACTGATTTTTCGCAAGAGACAAATTGCAAAAAAATTGTTCGCAAGAGATGTAATTTTTCGCAAATAATAACTTATTGCGTATGTTTTTTTTTCACACGTGATTTTGACTTATCGCAAACTTTATTTTTTCACAAATTTTTTTAATAACACGTGAGTGTCTTTCACCCAAAGTGCACGTTGTGAGGGTTATTTTTTTGTAGAAACTAGGGGAGCAAGGTTTTTTCATTGATGTACCGAGAACACGATTTTAGCGCTAGCTAGTGTCATTATTCACAGGGTGTGAAATTGTTAGATAAAATCACGAAAATTTCACAGTAAAAGTTCACCCTGAACGGGGTCCAACAAAAGTGGCTGAATTTGTTCAAACACCGTGCTCAGACTATTTTTTTCATTCTGGTGCTCTATTTTTGGATCCCATTCAGGAATGTGTACTTTTGAAGAGGGTTCAAAAATATGTAATTTATAATGAGGCCGGCCCTAGAGACCTCCATTCAAGAACTCGCTCCAGAAACGGTGTGACAATATGGCCAGAAGCACGAAAAAGTAACCATCACAACGTGTTCTTTGGTTAAAAAAACACTCGTGTGATAAAATTGTGAAAAATTGAAATTTGTGATAAAGCAAAAACACGTGTGAAAAAAAAATATTTGCGATAAATTGTAATTTGCGAAAAATTACATTTCTTGCAAAAAAATTTTTCGCGATTCGTCTCTTACGAAAAATACCGCCCCTTTAAACTAACTAAAAACTCTGCAACATGGGCAAGTTGATCCGATAAGATTGAAGCTTCCAAGTTTTCCACCGCACGTATGTGTTATCTGAACGAAACTTAAAGGGAGAGGCACAGTGTGTATTTTACTACCAATGCCCAAAAAATCATTGACAATAACTAACTAAACTTGAACGGAAAAGTTGAATGGACCACAATAGATATTAGTATCAAAAAGGGGCGGGGTCAATAAATGTGTGCCAGTGTTTGCAAGAAAAAAACAGGCCCCGGCTGAATTTCTGTGCGGTTGGTAATGAAATACACACTGTGTAGAGGTGTATTTGAGTAGTTAAACTTTTTAGATTTCTAAAACTTTGAGAACTTTTTCTAATATTCACTAGCATACATTCTAAAATGAGTGCTCTACCTTTTTTGATAAGGTTTTATTTCTGAGAATAAAGAAGTGAATCTTTCAGTTTTGACTTACCGTACTGTTCGTGTCCGATACCTCTAGCCAGCTCATTGGTTCGATAATCAATTTCTGACAACTTTCAGCACCATGCTTAACGTTTGACTCATTGAAAATCAATTTTCGACATTTTTGACACCTGAAGCACGTTATATTTCTTCTCATTTATTCACCTTTTAGCGCACTTGTATCTCACTACATCGGTGTTTGTTTCAATTGGATGTTTGTATAAAATTTTGTCTGAATTAGGAATTTCTAATTTTACATTGTTATACGAATTTGGATTTGTATCAAACTTTGATTTTTCGAAAATTTTCAGTTGTTCGACGAATCCTTGATTCGGTCTGGAAATAATCATTTGAAAAACGAAACTTTCATCTCAAAATACCCTGCTGATGGTCGAATATTTGCGATGAAAGAGAGTGAGGTTTGCATGGTCCAGTGGTTTTTGAACATTAAATATGCGGCGCAGATAGTCACACTTCTGGAAACTGCTGCAACACTAAAAAACAGGTTTTTATTAGCAGACTATGTTGATAACCTACCAGTGGACAACTATGTTCTCCTGTTTCTCCACTGAATCGTTCACAACTCTCAAACACTTTTCCAATATTCCATTTCCTAGGACTTCTTGAGTTTCTAAGTCGAGCATTTTAACAAAAACATATTCAACATTTTTGAGTTGATTTGAATGAAGAATCGCTTCATCAGTGACGGTCAGAACCCTTTTTATCTGAATTTGACTTCATCTATCCCAAAATATGCAAACTTCAAATGACATACCTTGTTTTTCTCAAAGTTTTGATAATTGGTTGGGCCAGTCACTATTGGTAACTGTGCAAGATAAAGTCGTTCTGTTATGGACCACATTGAAAACGAGAAAAATATTATAGGATCAGTTGAATAATTTAAAAAAAACTGAATTTTAAATCTTTTTGGTTCGCGGCAAAGCGACAGAGCGCATTTGTTCGTCTCGGACTTTTCGTTTCTTTTTTTTTTTGCTTTTTTTCCAAAATCCAAAATTCTAGTTGATCTTGCGTTGTTTCACCTACTTAATGAAGTCAGTTTATTCTTTCCCGCCCCTTTTTGAAAATGAATTTCTAGTTTTCAAAAGTAGGTGTGAAAAAATTGAAGTTTAGTTTTTCTGTTTGATTTTGACAAAGAAATCTTCAAAAATTCAACTCTTACAATTAGTTCGAACGTGAAAGTTTATTTTTATTTAATAATTTTTCAAGTACATTATTGTTCATCGTCTCAGTTTCTTGTTGTTTTCTAAAGTTTCTATCTTCTCCAAAAGCCTATCAATCATGAGGAACCCTTTTTTCAAACAGACAAAAAAAAACAAATGCACTTTAACATTGTTCCTCATTACCCTCTTTGCTTCCATCTCTCTCTCCTCTTTTTCTCGTTCGCTCGAATTAATCGTTCTCATATAAAACCGTTTGCTCGTCTACGCCTCTTCAACACAAACACACTACTGGCTACCGTAGTCGAACTGCAAACGAATGACGCGCGATGGGACCCAGTGCATGTTCAGCTTTGCATGCATCGCAGAATTCATATTTGTTCGCGATACGCATAACACACGTATTATTATTATTATTGAACTGTTTTGCTTTGTTTTTTTTTTCAGAGTTGACTGAGAAGCTTACATCGATCTCTGCTTCTTTTTTCTGCTCGCCGCCACATTGACGCTAATTTTCTTTCAGCTTATGCGCGCACACACTCATATCGATTTCACTTTTTTTTCGCTTCACCGAATTAAATGTATATAACAAATTCTGCGATTTTGTAGGACTAGTATACAATCACATTTGTTCTCTCGCGCAGTTTTTCGTGTAGATTTTTCAAACCCTCATTTTTTTCAGAATGGTGGAAACACGTCGTGCCGCGGGCGGTGGACGCACCAAAAAAGTACAACCACCCGTTTTATCCCATGAGTTTGTTATTCAAAATCATGGCGATATCATGAGTTGTATTCTGATGTTCTTCATCGGAGGTCTCATGTTTCCGGTAAGTGACAAACTTTCGAAAAAGAATATTTAAAATAAATGCTTTTCAGGTAACATCGTCGTTTTCTGGAACATTCATTGCACCACAATATAATGACACACAGAAAATTATGATTTCAGAAGTCGGTGAGTCTTTGTTCAAAATGAAGTTCAATATTTTTTAATTTAAAATAGTCGTAAATAACTTTCAGAGTACCAATATTTGGGATACAGAAACGGAGTTCTCGATCTAGCCACAATTTTCTTCTACACAATCGCCTGGATCGTTGTTCATGCTATCATCCAAGAATATGTTCTCGATAAACTCCAACGAAGGACACATTTATCCAAAATTTCCACTTTCAAGTTCACCGAATCTGGACATTCTCTTGCTTTTGCCATTTATTCAGTAGCCCACGCATCGCATATTGTTCAAGAAATCTTCTTGGGTTTCAATGATTTCAAAAAGTTAGTCGAACATCTTTCGAATACCTTTAAATACCAATATTTTCAATATTTCCAGAATCTGGATCGGTTACCCCGAAGAGCATCGTTTCATGAGCGCCTCCTACAAGCTTTTCTTCATCTTCCAAATTTCTTATTGGCTTCATCAATTCCCAGAGTTCTACTTCCAAAAGCTGAAGAAAGAAGAAATCCGCCAAAAAACCATTGTATCTGTCCTTTTCACCGTGTTCATCACCGCCGCCTATTTCTTGAAGTGAGTTTTTTCAAACAAAAAATAAAATCCACAACTTTGTGTGTTTCAGCTTCACACGAATTGCCCTAGTTTTGTTAATCCTCGAATATTCGGCTCAGATTGTCTTCCATTTCGCCCGTCTTGCCCACTATTTGGAAAAGAAAACTGTTTCAAAACCAGCGTGAGTTTTTGTATTTTCCGAGTTTGACATTTGCCACAGACATCACTCGCCTAAATTTTGAAAAAAAAAGGGGAGAGATCGCGTCATAGATCAACTAAAAACTTGGAATTCCAAATTTTCAGAATGTGCTCTGTGATTTTTCAGGCAAAAAATAACCCTCAAAATCATAATTTTTTTTATAAAAATTGAAAAATCGTTGTTTTGCAGTTTCAAAGTCTGGAACGGAGTTTTCGTCCTCGCTCGCATCGGATCAGTTATTCTCTCTATCATGACATTCTGGTATGGTCTCCGACAATCTGAACTTCCATACATCGACCCATCAGCTGGAAACTTCAATACAACTTTCGTCAGATTGAACCTTCTTCTATCAGTGGTTATTCTACAATTGATCTTGTTATGGACGTTTGCTTCATTCCATTTGGGAAGATTCCGCGACTCTGGAAAGAAAGAAAAGAAGCGTAGCCAACCTGCTGCAGTTCAACCAAAGAAAAAGAAGAGAAACGAAGAATCGGTGAGTTTTTTGTCTGATGTTCGAGAAAAATTGTTTGTTTGAACAACGCGTCGTTATTGGAATTCAGTTTCCATTTCGATGGCGGGTTTTTAGAAAATAGTTCCGATAGATATGTTTATAGAAGGTACTGATCATTCGTAAACTTTCAAAGTTTGAACATCCACTTCCGAAAATATTTCTCAAGCTTCCTCACAATAAATCAAATTTTTTTTCAGGAATCTGAAGCCGACTCGAAATCATTGAAGAAGAAGAACTAGGCACCTTTCAATTTCCTGTACACCTTTTCATTCTCATTTCCGGGCTTCTATTTCTCCTTTTATTTTTTATTTATTTGATTTTTTCATCTAATAATTGACGTGTTATTTTGTTCAAAATTCTTAAAAAGAAAAACATCTTTACCCATCCTAAGTCGAAAAAAATGTGATCATTTAGAGTAATTTATTGCATTTGAAAATCAAAAAATTCTGTCCTTTCCTATTCTATCCTATTTCTGTCTAGCTAGACGTTGAAATAAAGATTTTAAATATATAAATAGTGTTTGAAATTTGAATTGAGTTCTTAAGTCAAGTTTGATATCTGGAAAATAAGATTAAAAATCGAGCCATTTACATGTTTTCATAATTTTTCTTAAAAAATGTCAACTCATTTTTAACTTCTCGAATTATCTTATAAAATTGATACTCATAAGTTTAAATCAATAACTCTTATCTATTTTTTGCTAGTTCTGTTACTGAAATAGATCTAACATTATAGTTTTTGCAACAGAAAAATTCAAAATTAAAAAAAAACGAATTTGAATAAAAACGTAACATTTGGAAAACTCGTCTCATTTCGATTTGAATTTCGATTCAGAAATGGTTTGGGATCGTCGAACACGTGTCTCAACATGTACAGTTAATAACTGGGCACTAGACTTCAAAGGAAACTATGAACGAATTGTGAAAACATGTCAAGAAGCTCATGACGCAGGAGCGAGAATTCGCGTTGGACCGGAACTCGAAATATGTGGGTATGGTTGTGCGGATCATTTTTTCGAACTCGACACAGAACGACATTCTTGGGAAATGTTGAGTCGGCTGGTTGATAAAAGCTCGCAAGTGAGTTTCTGATACAAGTTTCAATTATAATTCCAAGTTGTTTTTAGTGGCCCGAGTTGTTAGTTCTAACTGGGCTGCCTGTCATGTTTCGAGGTTTACTTTACAATTGCACGGCGGCTCTGAAAAATGGGTCAGTTCTTATTTCGAAATCACAGAAAGGAGAAAAAACCCATTTAGAAAGCTTCTCATGATTCGTGCCAAAATGGGATTAGCTAATGATGATGTTTACCGAGAAAGTCGTTGGTTCGTCAAATGGGTCGAACCCTTCAAAAATTATCCACTCAATATTCTACCTGATTACTGTTTTGATCAAACTACAGTACCCTTTGGAGATGGGATTTTGGAATCCGAAGATGGCGTCAAAATTGGGTTCGAGATATGTGAAGAACTATGGTCGGCGAGATCGTGAGTTGTTTTTTTTTTAAATAAATTTGCGAGCCAATATCAATTTTTCGACTGTCAGAACTAACATCTCGCTAGCCGAACAAGGCGTCGATATAATTTGCAACGGTTCTGGAAGTCATCATATTCTTGGAAAATCAAACTACCGTATCAATCAATTGATTCTTGGAAGTAGTGGTAAAGTGGGAGGTGTTTATATTTACGCCAATCATCGAGGATGTGATGGTGATCGAGTTTATTATGACGGAGCATCAACTATTGCTCAAAATGGAGAATTGTTGGCACAGATTCGACAATTTGATATCGAGGATACTGTATGTTTGTTAGAGTTTTTGATAAATACAGAATTTTATAGTGTATCACTACAGCTTTGGTTGATCTAGCGGCGAATGTCACGTTCAGACAGAAGAAAACTAGCAATCGAGATACGGTAAGTCACTGTTTTGTTTCACCAACAATTTGTGCCAGAAAATAACATAATCAAAAAACAATCTCGAATCGTCAAAAAACACAAGACAATAATTCACAATCGAAAATTGTTGAAATAAACTTTTTTAATTATAAAAAAAAACATTAGTTTTGCCTGTTTCAGCTTCTATTACTCAAAATTTGTATTCTTCAAAACGCTCAATCTTTACAATCTCGAGTCATTTAAGGCTGCAGAGAAAGTGGCAGTCATCACGATCCGATTCGAAGGAACGTTCACAAAAAATGTCGCCAAAACCAACGAAAAATGTACGACGCCTATGAAAAACGTGGAACTCCTCCAACTTTCACCAATCGAAGAACTCTGTCACGGGCCACCGGCCTATCTTTGGACTTATCTACGAAGATCTGGATTGTCTGGATATTTCATTCCGCTTTCAGGAGGTCAAGATTCGTCGGCGGTTGCCGCAATGGTTCGATTGATGTGTGAGAAAGTGTGCGCAGCAGTGAAGAATAGAAGAGAACTCGGATTGGAAGATGATCCAGCCTATTTTTTGAATCGCAAAAAAGTTGGAGAAGATCCGGAAGAATTGTGTAAACAGGTAAGACAAAAAAAAATGAAATGCTAAGGATTTATTTGGAAAATGTTGAAATTAACGACGAGCGCCATTTTCGAAAAAGACACCACCATCAGCAGCACAATACTTGGGGCAGATTCCCTTCTCTCCTGGCTTTCCGTCTTTTCCTGGTTGTCCTGGTGTTCCGGGTTGACCGTCTCTTCCTGGTTGACCTGGCTCTCCGCTAGCTCCCTTCTCTCCCTGTCCTCCTTGTCCTCCATCCTTCCCTGGCTCACCAGAAGGTCCCTTTGGTCCAGGTTGTCCTGGTTGTCCGGGCTCCCCTGGTGCTCCTGGTTGAGGTTCGCCATTCTCACCGTTCGGTCCTGGCTCTCCTGCTGGTCCTGGTTTGCCGACGGATCCTGGTGGTCCAATTGGTCCTTTGTTTCCTGGCTCGCCGTCTGGTCCTCCTGGTCCTGGTGGTCCTGGTGGTCCCAATGGTCCCTTGTTTCCTTGTGGTCCTGGTGGTCCGGCTGGTCCTGGTGGTCCTTCTGGACATGGTTTGCATGGTGGTTTTGTGACTGGGTCACATGGCTCCTTTGGTGGACGACCTGGGTTACCGTTGAGTCCTGGTGCTCCTGGCTTTCCTGGACGTCCGGTGGCTCCTGGAGTTCCTGGTGGTCCTTGAGCTCCTGGAAGGCAGCATCCTTCACATTGACCATTTCCGACAGCTCTTGCGGTACGGTTAGAAGCGACGAGTTCGGGAATCATGTTAACCTTCGAAAACAATTGACGAGCTTCGTTTTTGCACTCGGTGATCTCAATGTGCATTGCACGTCGTGTATGGTGAATGTAATTGTACACCATTGGCAATGTTACACATACTGTAATAATTCAATTTGTCTTAATTTCTCATTGAAAACAAAACAAACCTGAAAGAACAGCGATGGTGGAGAAGGTCAACGCGGCATAACCGACGAAGCGATACGCCTTGATTCTTGTATCAATGTCCATGCCGAAGTATGATGCTAACTAACCATCCAGGCAAACTTTTATAGCATCGCTGACACTTTCACTTTCTCTCCCCGGTTGTAATCAGGTTCCACCTCTGGAAAAAAACTGCGTTCGTTGCGCAATTTTTAGCATCCATAATACAACAAAAAAACTCTTGTTTATAGGTTCTCTTCACATGTTATATGGCTAGTCAACATTCTTCTCAAGAGACTAGAAATTGTGCGGAAGGTCTTGCGAAAAATGTGAACAGTAATCATTGCGGAATTTTCATTGACACAATAGTTAGTGCAATTTTGGGTGTTTTCCAAACTGCCTACTCGTTTATGCCATCATTTGGAAGTTCGGATAATCGTGAAGTATTGGCTTTGCAAAACATCCAGGCTCGAATTCGAATGGTCATGGCCTATCTAATGGCCCAATTGGCGTTGGTCAAAGATGGACGACCAGGAGGTTTACTAGTTTTAGGCACTGCTAATGTCGATGAGAATCTTGTTGGATATCTGACAAAATATGATTGTTCATCGGCTGATATTAATCCTATTGGAAGTGTTAGTAAAGCAGATCTAAGGTCGTTTCTAGAACTAGCCTGTCAGAAATATGGAATGACTGCTTTGAGAAGGTTTGTTTGTTTGTTAGACTACTGTAGTTTCCAAAATGTATGATTTTAGTGTGATCGATTCGGTGCCGACAGCTGAGTTAAAACCTCTAGTCAACGGTAAAACGGAACAAAATGATGAAACAGAAATTGGTCTAACCTATGATGAATTATCGGTAATTGGACGACTACGAAAACCTGGTGGAATGGGGCCGTATGCCATGTTCTTGAAGTTGTTGCAAATTTGGGGAGACAAGTATAGCGTCGACGAAATTCAGGATAAACTTCACAAATTTTGGTGGAGATATCGGGTCAATCGACACAAAGCGACTGTTTCGACACCGTCGATTCATGCTGAAAACTATAGTCCTGATGATCATCGAAACGATCATCGTCCTTTCCTTTATCCCGATTTTTCGTATCAATTTGAGAGAATTCGAGAAAAAGTTGAGCAAATCAAGGCAGAAGAGAATAACTAGTAATATTTTATGAAAATAATGAACTCGTTTGAAATTTTGTAAATAAAATATTTGAATCCAGAGTCATTATTTATTCTTTACCTATGTACAGTAACACGAATGTTTTCCAGATTTCTTTAGGGGTTTTCATTTTGCCAGGTTTCTTTTGAGGTTATAATATAGGTATAAACAATACAAAGAATTTTTGTTCAGTGTGCAACAACTTTTCATGTTTTAAAATTAAAATCAGCTATATTTATTTCATGTGAATCAGACTCAAATATTTCAATCGTGTGGATACCTCTATAATTGAGGCGTGTGCCATCAACGTGTGTACTGTCATTTTATTGATTTTTATTTCTGATTATTTTATTTATTTTCACAGTTTCTTTCAAAAGTAAGTGAGTTTTCCTCTTTTATTAATAACATTTCAACGTTGAGATATAGTTTAAAAATTGATTCTTGTTTTTTTTTTTCATTCTACCGATGTCATAAAATTATTTTAAAAATTTCAGAAGGAGACGCTACGTAGTTATCCAAAAGAAATTTTTGATTTTTCAAAAATTGCCTAATCAATAGCCATTCTTCTTTTTCCTGCTATTTTTTCTCCTCAGTAAACGCGCTCTATCGCACTCAGTCTCGGGTCGATTGTCGGTTTTTGGCCACTCGCATACTCTCAATATTTTTCAGTTTCCTGCCCTTTTTTCAACTTTTTTCGATTATTTTTGCTATTTTTTCAGAATGAGGGTACTTATAGCCGCGTTGTCAGTAATTCTCGCGGTTACCGCCTACGATGCCGTTTATTTCTCAAGTCAACGAGATATTCAGTCAGTTTTTTTTTTGAAGTTATTATTCTGTAAATACTTATGTCACGGTTACAGATCACAAAGCCTTGTTGATCTTGTGAGCTCAGCTAGTTCAGAAGAGCCAGTTGTATTTGTTGTGAATCCAGATTTTACATTAGGTGAGTAAAAAGTTTAAAATACTATTTTTAATTTTCAAAGTTTTCAGGTCAATTTTCAGTAAAAGCTAATGCTTATTCAAGTGAAGCAACCGATGATTATTTGGCAAAGTCTGTAAAATCTAGCAAGAGCTATGGATCAGAGTATTTTGCTGATCAATTCATTGTGAGTTACATATAATATCATTACACAGACAATTTGAGATGGATCCATAAAGTACAAAAGTGAAAAATGGATTCGTAATGAATCCGAAAAGTATCCTTTTCTATGATTTTTGAGGATATGGATCCGTTAGTTGTCCTTTTTGGGTCCATTTTTGAGTGTTGTACTTTATGGATCCATTCCAAATTGTCTGTGTATTTGAAATGAATAAACAAATTCTTTGTTAAGGTCCCAAGCGCAAGCATTATCACATCTGTTTCCGAGTTCAAAACAGGTTCGTCAGTCTACGTTCTTGCCGGAGAAGAATGGACATCGGCCGAAGAGTTAGCTCAACAAGTTTTGGCCAAACTTGACAACGCCGCTGTTATTCTCACTTCCACTGATGGCGTTTCTCGTGAACAAACACGTGTTAAACGAGTTTCAATTAAAAATGACGCTGCTGCGGTGAGTTATTTACAATCCTATTTTTTGCATCAATTTGAAAAGTTTTAGGCTGATCTCAACAATCTTGCGTTGCCAGTAGTTTTGCCGCCATACAACGTTACAGGATCCACAGTCACCCCAGACAGGTAATTTCTAAATTTGCACATCATATTTTCAAAATTTCAAAAACTGTTCACCATTTAAAATAAAATGATTGGTGTCTGAAAAAATCTAATTTCAGCGCGAGCAGTTGTTTGTTCTATCTTGAAGGATTGAACATCATTGTCGCCAGGACTGACGCCTCAAAAACCACCACCTACACCGTAGCCACAGTCCGCGACTCGAACGCCACCTGGTCATACTCGGACAGCTATTATCGTTGTGCCAACGGATCTGTCGGTGAATATGTTTTCCGTGTCAGCTTGACAACTACTGGCGCATTATCGGACACAACAGAAACATTCACAATTCCGTCGGGATCGGTGATTGATGTAACATTGAACATCAACGGAACAAATACCGGATATTGGACATTGGTTGGAGCAACAGTCAACAGCGTGACTGTTAACTTGAAAAATGGAGGAGTAAGTTGTTCGACATTCAAAATGAATCGTCACATTATCCATTACAGGATGTTACTGTTAGTGATGCTTCTGTTGGTGAGGGTGCCACTCAATACTCGGGAATCACTTCAGTTGCTGGATTTGCTCTAGCCTGCGGTCAAAGTCAAGCCATTTTCTTCCCATCGTCCTCAAATGACGTCAAAGTTGGAATTTCTTTGCACAACTCACAGGTTTGTTTTCAATCTATCAGCCATCTCATCGTTGTACCTGTTTCAGATTCAAACGTATGTTGTCAACAGTGATTGGCAACAATGGGCTTATTTCACAAGACAAACCGAAGATTGCACAGAAACTTTCTCACCAGGATCATGGATGGGTAAGTAGTTTTATTTGATAAGATTTATGAATCCTAATAATTTTCGATGGCAACAAAAATGTGTTGTCGACAGTACTGTCAAATTGACAAATAAATAAAAAAACATTTCATTTACTATAAACATACTTCAAAACGATTGTTCATTATTACAAACATTTGAAAAAACTATCGTTCAAGTTAAACTGTTCGAAGTTCTATTTTTATAATTGCTGTTTCCTGAAACTACTTCACATACCTGGCCTAAGAGGGTACCGAATCTTCTCTAAAGTTTTGTTACTGTGAAAATCTCGAAAAGTTTTGTCAGTGTGAATAACGACCGATTACCAGAAAAAATAGCTTAAAATTTTTCAAAATTTGAGAGAAAAACACAGTTTAAAAATTTTCGTTGCGTGACCTATAATTTTTTCTCGGAAATGTCACAGTACTTTTTCCCCTCTTATGTCAGGTATGCTACTTCAGAAAAACAATCTAGGTTCGACAATAAAATTCGTTATACCAAAAGGATATCTGTTGTTATCAGGAGTGAGATTTAGGATGTCAATGAAAATAAGGCCCAAACTGTGGTTCTTGACTTTTTCAAAACAACCTACCGATAAAATCAAGAACGCTACTGTTTGGGCCTCGATAAGAAGGCCTCCTAGCATTGTGAAAAAGCCCGAATCTCACACCTGGTTGTTATCAACGTAAAAACATTCAATGTTTAGATAAAATTTTAATTTAATTCTTCCTAAACTCGTGCGTAAAATAACAGATATTCAAAAAATAATTTATCTCAACGCTAGAATTTTTGTTATAAACAAAACCAGAGTTAAATTTTAAAAATTCATTCATTTTTATCCTGAAAATTAAACCCGCCCAGCATAAAATACGAGCCTTTGATGCCCGCGGTCGGCTCAAACGACATCCCTGCTAAAAAGTATTCACTCGCTTCTACATATAATAAAATTTTCACTGACAAATCTTATCTCTGTTGGATTTCTAATACTCTCAAACTTTTGTGACACACATTTTTCCAGGACTTCTTTCTGCTCTTGTTCTCATCACTGGACTCATCTTCGGTTATTTGATGCTTCAGTCAGTCCAAACACAAGATCGTTTCGATGACCCGAAACAAAAACAAATTGTGATCAATGTTAGAGAATAATTTAGTCATCTAAATACCATTTTTCTATCATTTTTTTTAATTTTTATACTATGCTAAAAGGGTATTCTGTCTATTCTTTTCTCAATCATTCCTTCATTCGTTCCCGTTTCATTTTCGTGTTTCGTTTCATTCTCTGACACACAGCCCCCTCCAGTTACCAGACACGACGGTGACGTACACTTTTCGCTTACTTATAAGTTCTTGTTTTTTTTATTCATTCAATATCACTAGAATACGTTAAATTTTTATTATTTGTGACAAAGAGATACCATATGTAAATAAAACTAGTTATTTACTGTGTGTAGTTTGATTCGCGCAATGTGTCGAGGAATTTCGATTGTTTTGTCAATTCTGGATAATCGGTGAGAATTGGAATTTGAAGAGTTTGAAGCATCCAATGCATCTCAGCCACGTCATTGACAGTCCATACTGCCACTCTCATTCCACGACGACGTTGGTCCAGAATTAGGGTTCTAGAAAAATGAACTTCTTTCATCTTGAAAATATCTACTTTTTCATGGTGTCTCTTCTTACAAAAAAACGTTACCACTAATTAATTTTAAAAAAATACGTGAGCCCCGTGCAGCAAAAAATCTGATTTTTTGCGCCTCGTTTGAAGGGCATCATGGAATCCCGTGGGCCGGTCTTTTCCTGAGCTCAAAAAATCTCCGGCCCATGTGTTGAACCCCTAAGATTTGACGATAATGATAAGTGTAATCTGTATTCAGATCATTTCAAGAACTGAATTTTGTCTAAATTGTTTGAAAACAAAACGAACTGGGAAATGTCGAGATTGTTTGTGAGCAGAAGATCGGCTCCCAAATACCATGGTGTGAATGTGGTGAGAAGCCAAACATGGATAACATCAATTCCAACGAACAACATCTGCTTCCAACCGGAATATCTTGGCTGTGTGTTTTCGATATCATGATACGACCAGAATTTCAGTCTCCATGTCAATCCTAAAGTCAAATGTGATTCGAAACCTGATTAATAATTTGTAGAAAAATACCTGTGAGAATTTTCTGATTTCCCCGTTTGATCAAATAAACTACCCATGGGAAGAAACTGCATACAATCGCCTTGTCGTAGAGATTATATTTGACGAAGAGTTCCGATATTTGTTGGACTAGTTCGGTGTCAGAGTCTTTGACATCGAACAACATGCGCATGTTGTTATCGACAGCCCATTTCACAACCTCTTCCATGTCTGGAACTCGTTCGAATTTCACTTCACCAAAGCGCGAATGATCTCTGCAATCAAAAAAAAAGGTTAGACATCAAAGCAAGTTTTCAAAATTTTACCCTGGTGCGGTTCGTTTGAAAGTCGCTGAAATGTTGCATTGATCTAATTCTTTTCGGGTTTTCTCTCGAATTGGGCCTTTCATATCAGTTGTGCGATCAAGAGTGTCATCATGCATGATAACTGCGCGAGCATCTTTTGTCAATGAAACATCGAACTCGATAAGATCAGCTCCGTCGGTTTTGGCCTCAAATGAATGTTTGAATGGGATTAGTGACTGGAACCAGTTTCAGTCCGGCCCGAGATAGTCATCTCTTTTTGGTTCAGATATTTTATAGAATTTCGAAAATCAGTTTACTTTGCATGTATTTAAAACAACCTTTTTTGAAACTTTTCACAATGGAGAATAAATGTTGAGAACAAAAAACTGATTTAAAAATCTTTGACTATATTTGTGAATTTCAAAACTACAGTACCCCGAGTTTGAATAGTTGAACCAACCTGTGCAAAAGCAGCCATACTATTTTCCGGGAAACTTTTCGGTGCTCCACGATGTCCGCCAACTCGAAAACCACTGAAGAATGTCTCGACATTAGCCGGTGCACATTTCTCATTTTTTGTCACATATGCCAAAAACACAGCAATAGGTGGAATGATCAAAAGAAGTGGTGGATAGATCAAATATAGACCGGTAACGACGGCGACTGATGCCACCAGAATGGTGATCGCTGATTCTTCGAGGCTGAATCGACCCATGTTTTCTGAACGAATGAACAAATGATGAAGGTCGGAATAAAAAGAGATGAAACAAAAATCAATAAATGATAATTTGCCACAAAAAATAGTAAAAGTTCACGTTCTTATCTCAACCAGAAATGTGCCGTTTTTTCCTTGACAAAGCGAGAAAAAAAACACACTTTGGTCACTGGATACATACGCTCGTTTGACACGGCAAATAAAGAGACGCAGAGAAAAAGAGACGCATAAAGTTGTTTCATATGTGTTCATTGCAATACTTAGTATACACAGACAAGTTGATGAAAAAAAAATAAATAGAAAAGAAAAAAAGAGAAAATAAATAATCGTGGATAAATGATGAGAACCGTTATTCCTGAGTGAGTTACGGTCCGATTACGGTAATTAATTATTAAAGATTAGGTTGATTTTTTTCGATGATGAATTACACACGTCGACGACACAATCCTAATGTATATCCGATTGAGCTGCAAAAATAGAACGAAATTTCAAGACGGGCCGGAAAATGAGACTTTTTGCTCACCGTTTACTCCTGCAAATTGATCGTGGTTGTGGACAACAACAGTTTTGTGTTGGCGGTGGAGGACAACACGTTTGAACTTGTTGATTACAACATGGCATCTGTTGCGGCTGACAGCACGACGATGTTTGCTGATTACAACATGCCGATGTTTGTGGTTGTGGTGGTGGACAACATTGTTGTTGTGGTTGTGGTTGTGGACATCCTCCACCACAACTTGATCCACCTCCCCCGCAACCTCCCCCACATCCACCTCCACATCCGCCTCCACAACTTGATCCACCTCCACCGCAACCTCCACCACATCCACCACCACAAGATGGAGCAACTGGTGCTGGTTGAGGAGCGGCACATGGATTGAAGTTGACCGGCATACAAATTCCACCCTGTTGTCCGAACAATTGTCCACCACAACATCCAGGCCGTGGACCTCCGTACTGTTGAGGAGGAGGTGGTGGTGGAGCGAATGGAACACGTTGATATTGGAATTGTTGAGGTGGATAGAATGGTCGTTGCGGTGGTGGAGGTGGTGGTGCTCTTGTTGGCGGTGGTCGATAAGGAGCTGTAGCAGGTGCGACTTGAATTCGAACTGGTTGTTGTGGTCGTTGAGGTTGAGGTTGAGGGCGTTGTTGTTGCGCGGTACTCTCGATTCTACTGCTACCTCGATACGTGTTTCCGCCAACCTGTTGAGGTAGTCGAGGTGTCACAACTTGTGGGATACTGGAAGCATGGAATTATTAGTTAGAAAAACAACATAGACTTTGGGTTATTGTTAGAACCGCTGAAGATGAACCCGATTAGATTGAAAAGTACCGTACAGATTGAAATGAAAACAATTTGTTTTTCAGATTACCCAAAAAGTGAAATTCTGAGAACATGGAAAACTGTTAATGAAACATCAAACAACACCACCAATGTAACATGAACAAAAAACAACAGGAAATGTTAGTTGTTTTGTTTTTACCCGATATCTTCTGTATCATCATCATGAGTCTCCTCCTCATGATCCGTCTCAAGTTCGCTAAATAGGATGTTTATGTTGGGAGAGGTTTGAGCACTTTCGATGCTTCCGAATCTAGAATAACTTACCTGTATGAAGATCCGTAAGATGGAGCTGGTCCTGGTGCTGGCGCTGGTGCTGGAGCTGGTGCTGGAACTGGTGCCGGCTCATGATCTTCCTCAAGATTGGAATATGTCGACGGAGCTGGTCCGGATGGAAGAGGAGCAGGTGCTGGATCAGGAGCAGGAGCAGGTGCTGGACCATAAGATGTTGGAGCTGGAAGAGGTTGTGGAGCGGGATTGTTATCCTCCTCAAGGTTTTTGTAATCACTACCACCGTCATCGGGTGAAGCAATGTTTTGTGATGGATTCGGAGACGGTGGTGGAACTGAAACTGAGAATATTGAGAAGTGGAACATTAACACGAATTTGTTACCTGTATAGGTTTTTGGTAGTGGGAATGGTGCGGTTGATTGTGATCCATATTGGTGTTCGACAGGTGCTGGCGCAACAGTTTGAGCAGGTTGCGGTGCTGCAGGAACAGCCGGAGCAGCTGGAGATGGAATCGAATAGGTATGCTCTTTCGGTTGGGATGGTTTGTATGATGTCTCTTCCGATTCGGTGCCACCTATAAATGTTAGAACTGAAATGGGATTCTAGAAATATCTTACTTGGTGCGGATGGTGCGATATTTGAGGATGGTGCAGCTGGAACATTAGAAGCTGGTGAAACTTGAACCATAGAACTATCGGTGTTATAAACTGAGGATGATGGTGTGGGATTAGTGGATGGTGCGAGAACTAAGGATTGTGCTGGTTGTGGATTGAGAGGTGCAAGATCGACAGAAGTATCGACGTCCCCATAACTTGTTTGAGATGTTGAAACATCAGGAGTTTCAGATGGTGGTTGTGTTGCTGGAGGTGAAGATGCTCCGAAAAATCCGCCATAACTTGGTGACGGTGATGGAGGTGCTGAAGATTCGAACGGTGAAGGTGTTGGAGGTGGGTATGCTGCATCAACTGATGGACTGGCCGGTGGTGCCTCATTTCCTGTTGAAGGTGGAGTTCCGGGTGAAGGATAGGAGCCAGACTTGGTTTCAGTGGATGGTAAACTGACAGAAGAAGGAGGTGGTGAGTATCCCTCTCCTGATGCAGAGGAAGGACTGAGATCCGACGGTGGAGCTGTTGATGGAGGTTGCGGAACTTCTGCACTAGGAGCTGGAGGTGAGGCGGTTTCAGCAGAATCAGGTATTGTTGGTGCTGACGGTGAAGACGATGAGTATTGCCCTTCTGGAGCGACTGAGGGTGGCGACTGAGGGCCTCCTGCTGATCCATAATTCTCGCTTGTCAGTGGTACATTTCCGGTTGATGAGAGTCCTCCCGATGTTGGGGATTCTTCACCGTTTCCTGTTGGAGATGGTGTGGCATAGGCATCTAATCCTGAATCAACGCCAACCAACTCTGTTGATGGTGCCGACGAAGGTGGAGAAGAGTATCCTCCGACTTGTGGGGCAGATCCTGATAGTGGAGTTGGTTTTGTAGCTGAAACGACACCGGTTGTTGCAGATGATGATGATGGCGTTGAAAGAGAAGATCCAGAATAAGCACCAGCAGATAGTGTAGCTGTAGGCGATTGTGACGATTCTGCTGATGGTGCCGAAGAAGGAGGAGAAGAATAGTCACTGGGCGGAGCTTGACCGGAACCTGTTGGAGATGGCAGTGAAGCTGATCCGTCATTACCACTCGATGAAGTTGTGGCTGGCGGTGATGCTGAAGGAGCACCTCCTCCATAACTACTACCCGAAGGTGGTTCTGAAGTTGTTCCTGATTTTGAATTCGTAGGCGGCGATACGGATGATAGTTGAGAAGATACTTCACTATTTGATGTCGAGCCTGCTGATGATGATGAAGCTGGAGAAGATCCATAACTATTGCTTGATGGTGTTTCTGTGGGTAGTGGCTGCGAAGGTTCTGTTGATGAAGTGGGTGAAGAAGATGAAGAAGAGTAACCTCCTTCCTTCGAAGATCCTCCAGTTGCCGAAGACGTCGGTGAGGTTGGCGCTGATGCAGGTGGCGACGATGAAGGAGAAGAAGCGTATCCGTGAGGTGGAACTGATGACGGTGGTTGTGGTTTTCCTGCCACTTGTGTAGTTGAAGGTATTTCAGCTGGTGGTGTGGACGATGAAGATGCTACTGGAGAACTGCTGGTTGCCGCCATATTTGATGGTGAGACTGGCGTCGAAGATGAAGCTGGCGAGGAAGCAGACGCTGCTTCTGAAGACGGTGGTGGTGAGTAACCTCCTGCTGATGTTTCCTCCGCTGATGGAGACGATGATGGAGGTTGCGGGTTTCCTGCCGAAGGAGAAGGTGGTGAGGGGTACTTCGATACTGTCGATGGAGTTTGTGCACTTTTGGAAGGTGAAGGTGGCTGTGGCCCATTTGTAGTGGCTGAAGTTGAGGATGGAGAATAAGGTTTTTCACTGACAGATGGAGACAAAGTACTCGCACCTGGCGAAACTGATGACGAAGACGTTGATGGCGCCTGAATTCCCTCTGATGATGGTATTGTGATTTGTGGAGATGATGATGACGATGATGATGTCGGCGGAACTGAGGAAGGAGGTGAAGATGGTACTTCTGAAGGTGGTATGGATGATGGTGGTTGTGGGCTTCCTGTGGTTGGAGAAGCTGTAGATGGATATTCAGCAGCGTTCGTCGACAAAGCTGATGTTGTCGAGGAAGAAGACGATGACGAATCGCTAGCCGATGATGTCACAAGTTTATCCGTCGTGGAAGTTGCTTGTGATTTCTCAGTGTTAGAGGTTGAATAACCACCATCTTTGGCAGGTGTTGATGTAACCGATGTCATTTCAGCAGTCGTACTAGCTGATGTTTTTGTTCCGCTTTTGTACGACAAAGTTGTTTCGGATGACAAAGGTGTCGTAGTTACATCTGAAGCTGATGAGTCGGTTAGTGCAGTGGTTACAGTTTTTGTGATATCTTCAAAGCCGGTCGAAGCGCTCATCTCGTCAGTCTCGCCTTCTAGTGCTGTTGCTGGGGTTATGGTGGTAGATGCAGAACTAAGGAGCGGTGGGTTAGTGGCAAAATAGGATGGTGGTGGTACGGCGGAAGGCGGTGCTCTACCTGAATTCGAAGTAGATGGGACTGGAGGAGAAGAAGGTGGTGGTTGTAGGGCTAGTGGCCCGGTTGGTGGTGGGAGGAGAGGTGATTTGTACGATCCGGAAGATGGTGGTGGTGCCGATGGTGGGATTTGAGGTGGACTGTAGGTTCCGGCAGCTGAAGAGGGTTGAGAGGGTGGTGCGGGCCCGTATGTTCCTCCAGATGGAGCAGGTGGAGGGGCTTGAGGCTTTCCGTAGTTTCCTCCGATTGGTGATGGTGCAGGTGGTGTGGCTGGCGGTGTTTGGGGTTGTCCATAGCTACCGCCAGATGGTGGTGGTGGTGGAGGTGGAGCTGATCCATAACTTCCAACAACTGATGGTACTGGTTGTGGCGCCACGGGTGGTGTTTGAGGCTGTCCATAGCTGCCTCCCGAAGATGGACGTGGTGGTGTGGGGGTTTGTACGGGAGCCGGACCATAGTTTCCTCCGTTTCGGACTGGTGGTGTTTGTGGTTGTCCATAAGTTCCTGCTGATGGGGGTGGTGGTGGTTGTGGGGCTTGAGGTGAAGCTGGTCCGTAGTTTCTTCCAGATTGAGCTGGCGGTGGTGATGGAGCCGGTGGTTGAGTTCGAGGTGGACCATAGCTACCTCCAGACGGAGAAGGCGCTGGTGGTTGAGTTCGAGGTGGACCATAGCTACCTCCAGACGGAGAAGGCGCTGGTGGCGGTGCTTGAGGTGGACCATAGCTACCTCCAGACGGAGAAGGCGCTGGTGGCGGTGCTTGAGGTGGACCGTAGTTTCCTCCGGATGGAGAAGGCGCTGGTGGCGGTGCTTGAGGTGGACCGTAGTTTCCTCCGGATGGAGAAGGCGCTGGTGGCGGTGCTTGAGGTGGACCGTAGTTTCCTCCGGATGGAGAAGGCGCTGGTGGCGGTGCTTGAGGTGGACCGTAGTTTCCTCCGGATGGAGAAGGCGCTGGTGACGGTGCTTGAGGTGGACCGTAGTTTCCTCCGGATGGAGAAGGCGCTGGTGGCGGTGCTTGAGGTGGACCGTAGTTTCCTCCGGATGAAGAAGGCGCTGATGGCGGTGCTTGAGGTGGACCGTAGTTTCCTCCGGATGGAGAAGGCGCTGGTGGCGGTGCTTGAGGTGGACCGTTGTTTCCACCTGGAGATGGTGCTGGTTGTGATATAGATGGAGGTGGTGGGAGAGCAATCATGATCGGAACATTCGGTGGTGGAGCAGGCCCGTAATTATCCCCAGTTGATGGGGCTGGAGCCGGAGATGGGCCATAGTTGCTTCCTGTGGACGGAATCGATGGAGGAGGTGCATAGTTGCCTTCAGCAGGTGATGGGGGTGGTGAAGGTGCCGGTAGACTAGCTGACGGAGACGGAGGAGGCGGTGGAGCTGATCCGTAACTCTCTCCTAGTGGCGGTATCGCTGATGGTGGAGATGGTTTCGATGTTCCATATCGTCCTTCTGTAGGTGTCGCTGGTGGCGGTACAACTGCAGGTGGCGGCGGAAGAGCGATCATGATCGGAACTTCTGGCGAAGATGGTAGTGGTGTTGGGGATGGTGCTGACGGCTCGGATGGTGCAACACCCACCGATGCCGATGGTGTTGGTGGAGGTGCTGGTTCGTAGTTCGAATCCGAACCTGGTGGTGAAGGTGGAGGAGCTGGTGGTGGTACTTCAGGTGCAGATGGTGGGGGTCCATAGTTTGCGCCACTTGGTGCCGGAACTGGAGAAGGAGCTGGTGGTGGTACTTCAGGTGCAGATGGTGGGGGTCCATAGTTTCCGCCACTTGGTGCCGGAACTGGAGAAGGAGCTGGTAGTGCTAATGGTGCTGAAGGTGCATTAGGGTTAGGAGATGGTTCATAGGCTCCACCGGATGGTTTGACTTCAACAGGTGTAGGTCGTGGTAAAGAGATCATAACAGGAACCTCGGATGGTGCAGGGACAGGAGCAAGAGGAGCAGAAGTGGGTGAAGGAGAAGGTGCATCAGTGATATCCACATATTTCGGCTCACCATCACCTGGTCCGTTCGGCGCGATCAATGGTGGCTCGTAGGGATTTCCAATCGATGGTAATGTTTTGATTGGTGGCAAAATTGGATTGGTAGGAGTGGCTGGTTCAGAACCCGGAGCACACGGAAGACATTTGAGTTTAGTGTTGGGAGATTCACTAGCGTGATTGTCAATAGTTGCGTAAGATGTTTGACGAACTCTTTTGACACCTGAAAACTGTCACCTTTAACTTAGAACCGAACTGAAATTGAGAAGCATTGAAGGAGAAAAGAGATTACCAATCTTGTTTGCACCACGATTGTTTGAGGTTCCTGAAAAAAATGAGAATTTGGATTTTTGAAAATCAAAAAAAAACTGTTACGTTCAACTTGAACCTCATTGGTTATGTGTGGTGTTAAAATAGATGACATGCTTGAAATGTTATCTTCAGACTCTAAAACTTCGCCGGCTGGCTCGACAGTTGTTAGCTGAGATCGTGAATCTCTCGGTATTATGCGAGTGGTTATTAATGTTGAGAAAAATGTGGAAGGAGCGGTTGTTTCGTCAGTCGAGAAAGATATTTCGGTCGATGGCTCCAGTGTCATTCGAGATGCAGAGACCACAGGTAACATAGGTGTTGACACGTCAAGATCTGCTTCGAGTTCCAAATTTGTTGGGGTTCTCATGGTGGTTTGAAGTTCTTCTTTTATGTTCGAATTTCGGTTGTTAGACGCTTCTGATGATTCAGAATTGGATTTTGGAGCAGGGTCGGATGGTTCTGATATTATATCTTCAAAGAACGAATCCGATGGTTCGTCATTATTCGGATCCGAAGATGTTTTTCCTTTTGTCTGAGCTTCTGAAGTAGAGGAAAATTCTTGATCCGTAACACTGAACTCTGAAGAATCGGATGTCTCAACTTCAACGGGAGATGACGTGGAAGTAAATGTTGAAGTCGTTCGCCTTTCAACAGTTGTCAATCGAGGAGTTGTTCGTGAGATTGGAGTTCCATTTTCCTTTGTGAACGGTGTAGTTCGTGATAGATCGGGGACTAATCGAGAACCTCCGGAAATCGTCGTCAATTTAGTTTGAGATTCTAAAGTGTCAAAACCTCCTTGTGACAATGTACCGTCCGTATCAGTTTTAGGCATGGGAGATGTTGATATTGCATCTTCCGATGTGTCATAATCCTCATGTGATGTCTCACTTTCCGATCTAATTTCGGAAGTGAGAGATGATGATGTTGATGGATTGAAGACTACTTGAGAAATCTTTGATGTTGCTTGCGATTCTGGTGTTTCTAAATTGTCTCCTGACACTGTACTTTTCGTCTCAGTTTCAGATATGGGACGTGTTGATGAATCGGTAACTATTTGAGATTTTTTAGTAGTCGATGTTGTTGAAGATTCTGACGCATCGGAATCTTCTCGACTTTCTTCGCTGTCTGTATCAATTCCAGAAATGGCAAATGTCGTTCTGGGAGAAGTTGTAACTGATTGTGAAGCTGCCGAAAATGTCCTCGATGTTTTTTGAGATTTCGGTGTGTCTGAACTCTCCCGTGATACTTCACTCTCTGTTCTAATCTCAGTAACTGAATGTGATGGTGTTGATGGATTGGTGCCGAGTCGAGATGACATACTCGGAGTTGTTTGAGGTTTTGTAGAACCTCTCCGAATTTTTGTTGACGCTGATGATTGTGTCCTAGCAGCTAATGTCTCCAATGTTTTCCAGGTCTCTTGTTTTTGACTGTTTGCAGAAGTGAAAGATGATACTGTCGATGAATCGGTGACAACTTCGAAGTTTATTGAAGTGGCCCTCTTGTCAGAAGATGTCGTTTCTAATGCGTTTGATACATCCGTCTCAGTCCCAATAGAGTTGAATTGTCTTCGTGATGATGATGGCCTACTCGATTTAACATTTTGTAAATCGGTCGATGTTTCGTCTGTACTCGGAGTTGCTTGGAAAAACGTAGCGATTGTCTGATCGTCGATAGTGTTCTCGCGAGATTCCGAAATTTTTCTGTCAGTGGGTTCAAGTTCGAACTGTGATGTCGTCGGAAGTTTGGTTGATCTCAACTGCACTTCTGATTCTCTTGAACTCAAAGAATCCGTATCAGAGGTTGCAGGATCTGCGACGCCAATTGGAATTGGGGTGACCAAAGATAGTTCATCGTGTGTGGAAGGAGTAGATGATTCTTCGAGAGAGTGCGATTTGGAGAATTTCGAACTTCCCAACTTAACTTCTGATGCTTTTGAAGCTGTTTTGAAAAGATCTGTTTCTCTGGTGATTGGAGGATGATCTGAAGTTGTTGCTAAATCCGAAGAAGGTGTTACTCTGAACGTCTGAGTGTTTGGGAATTTCGGTGTTGTTCTTTTAGTCGAAGATGACTGTGTTGATTCCGAAGCTTGGGTAGAAGTTCCATCGCCGATCTCGCCAGTTTCAGAGTTCCAAGTAGAAGACATCTGTGTGGTCGAATCATCATCCAACAATTCACTGGATCCTAACTCGTGATGTCCAACATCATCATCCGGTGATAATGTAGAAGTTGAACGTTTCTGTACCTCTTTTTCGACTTCTGATCGAATTTCGGATTCTTCCTCTTTCTGACTTCGTTTCATTGGAACAAGTTGTTCAGTCCATGGTGCCAAAGTGACCTGAGTTGTCGATGTTTGCTCCAAATGTCGCTCGAATCGTGCATCAGCTAATGACTCAAAATGTCCGCTCAACGGCGAGAAAAAATCGAGAGGAGGAGCCATGTATTTAGTTGGCGGTCGAACAGTTCTCGGAATAGCAGAAAGACCTGTTAGATGTTGGTTATTGAAAGTAGCTAGAAAGTTTATAAGAGGTTACCATCGTATCCATCAGGAAAGACATTGTTATCTAATGAGTTGATGTTTTGCCATGCTCCTAGGTTATTGCCTAAATGTTGGTAAATATTGGTACGTGCGGTTATAGAAGTTAGGCATATCACAAGATGAATCACCAACCTTCTTCTCCGCCGACATATCCTGACGGCTCTACAACAAGTCGTTTGTTTTTCGGCGCATATTTTCGATTTCGATACAGTTCTTGAGAATCAGTCGAATCTTTTTCGGACAAAAGTTCATCACTTTCAAGAACATCGATTGAAGTTTCTGAAAAAAAAAACAAACATGTGATGGTCATAAGTGAAGTATTCAAGAGTTAGTTTCGATTTATTCAACTCGAGTTTTCTGGAAAATTCATCTCATTTTTTATTTTTTGCAAATAAGAATGAAAATGTGTAAGGAAAAATAGACGCAAAATGTTGTTTTCTTTCAAAACGTGGCCTATTTGCACTGCAACTTATGAAAAACCGAGAAAAACGGAATAATTTTACTTGAAAAATCATAGGAACTATTCTTGAACTCCGATAAGATGTTGACTCAAACTACAGTACCCGTTGATTAGTTGTCTCCATTCATACATCTTTATCGTTAAGGTGATGTGTGTTAAACTAATAATAAAACCACATTTTTATTGTTTGTTGTTTAGTTAATCTAGTAGAACATGTTCCGAATCGGCATGAAAGTTAGTTTGTCTAATTTTATTCACAAAAAGATGTTATCCATGTTTTCTTTCTCACACTGCCCAAATCATACCAAAGCAAAACAACAACAACAAAAATGAAATCAAAATACCACCCCAACCTGTTAGCCCGAGAAATCTTCTTGGAGCAATTGGTGGTCTAGCTGTGATAACACGAAGTCGTCCATTTTCTTCACCTGAATTATTGGATGAGTAAGATTAGGGGGTTAATGCAAATAATGGGCTTGTTGTTGTTAAACATTGAGGATCTTTTCTCACCTATATCCTTGAACTCTTTTTCGGCGTTCTCGTTGATGTACTTCCTGTAAACAATAACAAGTTTTTTAAATGATCAAAGACCATTAAATGACCCGGCGACTCTTCTATAGTATTCGGTTATTTTGAAAGTATTCGTCATTTTAAGACATATGTGAGTGAAGAAACAGTCTAAAACAACGTATAGCAAAAACTACAGCACAAAAAAGAGCAGAAAATAAATCATAGAGTTGGATTAATCGCGCAAACGCGCTCTACTGCTTCATTAGAATTTGAAATTTTGATCCAACTTTATTTTTATTTATTGTTCTTTTTTGTCGTCTAACTTTTGTTTCTTATGTTTTTGAACTGTGTTTTAACTCGTATATGTCTTAAAATGATGAATACTTTCGATTTAAACCAATACTCTCGATGTGTCGCCGGGTCATTTAAACACTATTTTTCTCGCATTTACTCTGTGTTTAGTCTGAACACTCTGAACATTTTGAGAGATTTTTATTTTTTCAAAAACTAGTTTCTCAATTTCATGTTCACGCTTTGAAAACGGAAAGGTTTCTTGATGACTTCGAAAAACTAAACTTAAAAATCGAGGTCGGCCGAGAAGTTCAGAACAAAAATTCATGAACGTTATTTTCTCGGTAGGCAGGTTTTTAAACTTTTCGAAAAAATACTCAAAATTATTTTCCGGAATTTTTAGGGCGGTTCAGATAGATCTATCAAACTTCTGATCAGTTTCACTATCAGTTTCATGACTTCCTTTTCACATAATTAGAAAAAAAAATTATAAGGTCAAACTATATACATTTATTTTGCACTAATCACTTTCTAACAGGAAAAATAAATATTTTAACACGATTTTTATTTCAATTGTTTTTCTCTCTTTTTTTCAATTAGCAACCACATAACTAACCATCTACTAAAAGCTGTCAGATAAGTGACTGCTTCTACTTCTACCAAAAAGAAAAAACTCGTTTTGTTCTTTTTTTTTTGATGTCCGACAGTTAAGGAGAGAATTGTTGCGACCGACAGATGACACACATATAAATCCTGTATATATGGATACGCATATAATAATATACAAGTTGAGTGATGTTTTTATTATTGGTTCAGTTAATTAGAGAATCAATGACGCAATCATGCATTTTTTGTTTGAAACTACAGTAAACCAGGTGGTTCAAGTACGTTGTATATTTTGTATAATTATGAAACTGTAGTTTGATTTTCTCTCGATTGATGTTCTAAACACAAAAAAGTGAAGTAGCGAAATTGTTCTAATTTGATTTTCAAAGAAATGTTCTCGAAAAAAGTGATCACAGTTCATGAAACGTTGACGGATTCACTTTTTGCAAAACAATACAAAAGAATTGCAACTATTATTATCCCGCTCTTTCGAGGGGATTGCAAAAATTATATAATACTCATAGAGTGTCCCTTTGCACGGAAATCTTTAGTAAAAGGCGAAAGATTTTCACGGTTAAATGCAATGGAACCAGAGATAGCTATTCGTGCACCTCTCACTCTTATATGTGTGCCTATGTCACGACAAAAACTGAGCAGTACTAACTGCTATATTTTGATTGTTTCTCTGCACTCTCCTTCTTTCAGGTCATCTATAAAGGACAGCGAAGAGAGAAGAGCAGATTGCAGGGGTAGTACTCGTAGAAATAAAATGGAAAAAGGAAAGGATGGAGAACATGACTGCTTGGCGCAATGGTAGCGCGTTCGACTCCAGATCGAAAGGTTGGGCGTTCGATCCGCTCAGTGGTCAAAATTTTTTCAAAAAAAAAAAAAAAACCTCACCGTCTATAGTTAACCGTTTCACAAAATACTACTAACAGGAAAAGCACAACTAGAGAGTACTTCATAGTGCAACTCTCAGGTGATTTGTCCGCATAAACTGGTAATGAATACAATTACTGTGAAATTAATGAAACGAAGCCCGTTGCGCGAAGATATAAAAAGTAGTAGAGGAAGAAGAAGCGGAGGGGTGGGGCAATGTTAGCTTGCGTCGCCTTCTTCTTCTTCTTTTTCGTTTTTTGTGTCCCTAACTACTAGTTTGATCGGATATAGCGATTGGCGCAAAAATTTCGAACGACATATATGATTAGAATAAGCAGTTAGGAGAAGCTAAAAAAA
Source organism: Caenorhabditis sp. 8 KK-2011 (assembly GCA_963572245.1). Classification (NCBI taxonomy): domain Eukaryota; kingdom Metazoa; phylum Nematoda; class Chromadorea; order Rhabditida; family Rhabditidae; genus Caenorhabditis; species Caenorhabditis sp. 8 KK-2011. Next base: position 4,713,094 of record OY751549.1, read on the forward strand.
AAAGAAAAGTGGCATTTTTGGGGGATATGAGAAATATTAATTATGATTGGAATATGTCCGGATGTTCGAGAATGTAAATTGTATTTATGAACGTATCTGGTTGTAGGGAAGACAATTTGATTCGAATAATATCAGGAAAAAACGAAAATGATTGCTCGATATTTAACAAACGAATTGCCCGGACCGAGTTATATTGTTCATTTTTCAGTCCTTATTTCATTCTCGAGATCCGGCCCGTCGGTTGTTGTTATTTCTTTTGATTGAAATCGTCAAAGGGTAGATTGGAAAGTTTCGGATCGTTCCTAAGATTTTTTTTCGAACCAGACCACAAAATTGGAACTGCAACTTTCTGTTCTAAAGTGGGTCGTAGTATTCAAAATGTGTGTGAAACGGATCAAAATGGAAAATTAGCGCTTGGTTGAACCTTGTAAACTAGAAAAAAGCGGACTAGATGTTGTGACCGTTTCAGTCAAATTCGAATGATAGATTCAACGAAAAGTGCATCCGGTGTGATTTTGTTACCAAGATGAGGCGAGAAAAAAACGGTCCTGGTCCGATTTTTGGACTGAGGTCGCATTCAGTCACTTTTCAGATTTTTGTATCTGATTCTGATTTTTAAATTTTCCGGTCTGTTTGTTACTGAACCCGGCCCGGTTCTTCCTGACATAACTTTGTCTGCCATTTCTCAGACCACTTTATTTTATTCAATGAAGTTTATCAATGAAGTTAGTTTTTTTCTTCGAAGTATTGTCAATCCAGCCAGGTCTACCAACGACAACCGTGGAGATAGCACGACAAAATGAGAGACCTGGACACTAGATGGAATTTACGTTGGGTGATCTGACTGGATTGACAATATCAGACAGGAAAATAATGAATGAACTGGAACGAAGTTTTTTACAGGCCACACTGTTTTGAAAAACAAACATATAAGAGGGAGGTGAGGTGGAAACGCAGACAGTTCAATTCTCAGTTCACGTTTTTTTTCATATGCAGCAAAAAACGTGAATTCATCATTTGTTTTTTCATTAGAAAATTAATTGGGAATTTGTTTTTTTTTGGAAATGAAAATTACACGATTCTGCTTTTTTGATGAACTAACCTTCTCACGTGCTCCCTCTCACCTCTTTGCAATTTTTCATTGGAGTATAGTAAGCAGACCGGCCCGAGTTTTGATTTTTTCTGCCATGTTCTATAATTGTATGCATTTCTGGTCATTATAATGTTATGCAATCGAGAAAACAAAAGTAGATTTAATCTCTTCACAATTAAAAATACAAAAATAAAGCTTTCTCAATGATCAGAACTTTGATATAAAACTTTTTGATTTTTGTGGTATTTTGAAAAAATGGAACTTCGTTCATAATGTTCAAACATTTAATTTTTTTGAACATAAATCTGATAACTCTGTGATACAACCAGTTTAACTGTCTTTTTTATTCTTCTAATATCCTTGTTGTTGCATTAATTTATTATTATATTTACACGATTAATGAAACGAAAACATAAAAAAGGAAAGCAAGTAAAAATACCCGTAACAAGAGATAACCATCATGTAGTATTAGTAGTAGTAGTAGTAGAAGTAGTACCTATTAATACATATTTAGTTTCTTCATCTTCTTCTTCTTCTAGAGATCATAAGTCTCACGAAACTTTTGAATGTCATAAACATCTTTTGATGAAAGTGATGCTCGAGCCATTATCAATGATTGCATACCATATTGGCGAATCTGCAAAAAACAAAAATTAGATAATGATTTTTGATTTCTCTAGACAAGCCATGTTATTGAATCACTGCAAATCAGATTCTCTATATAAAAGCTAAATCTATCAAAAATGAAAACAAATGTTAACGGAAAATAAATGAGTATTAGTGAAGTGTGTGAGTGTGTGTGTTTGTGAAAAAAAAATCATTGCATAAATAAGTAAAAAAAAACCACAAGTTTACAACTCTATACCTTCCAGGTTATTCAACCGGTTTCGTCCATAGTTGCGTCATTTCATGCTGAATTTTGTTTATTTTTTAAAAATTCAATCAGTTCAAACTTTCAAATAATCATGGGAGAAAAAAAATCTGCAAACAAAGACACATCTGATCTTTTTGTGAAACTTACTTCGAGTTTCGGAACTGCAGTTCCTTTCGGATAGAGTCGTTCGGTTTCGAGTTGCGGAGTGTCGTAGAGTTTTTTGTGTTGTTGCGCCGATTCGCCGCCGCATAAAACGCAACCACAACGATTGACCAGATTGCAGAATTTCCGACGAACCTGTATCAAGTTCGAGGATTAGATAAACTCAATTTAGTCTTTGTTTCTTGGTTTGGCAAAAAAACAGATATTTAGTTTAAAAAAAAAGTTATGGCCCGGTTATATTTCAACTTGGAAAAATCTATTTTCACATAGAAGTCAGACAGTCTCACAGCCAAATCACGTTTTTGTTTCACAATTTTTTGGTTCTCTTTCAAAATGAGTTTATTCGAGTTCACGTGTGACACGTGGGTTCAAGACTTCGACTCCAAGCAGACAAAAAATGGGTCGGGCCAGTTTTTTTTCAGTATTTTTTCCGGCAAAAATCTTGAAACAAAAACTGATCCGGGTTCGTTTTCTTGATTCTGACTCGATTCAGTCACATTTTTCATGTGTGAGTCTTACTATTTTTACGAGTTTTTGTTTCGTTTCCTCCTGATTTTTATCTCACCTCAACACGAATTTGTCGATCGTTTATCGTATAAATAGGCAATCTCAATGCGGTTGCCAAAATCGGAAGAAACGATGAAATATCCGATAGAATTGTATATATGGCAGGAATCGCCGCTAAACTATCCATGCTGATCACCTCCCAACAGGCAATCACAACGTCCAGAATATTAGCAAATAAATAACCGGTGACAACCATAACGAGCATTCGAGTGACCGCCCGTAATCTTGATCGAAGTCTTGTCACTTCTCCTCTGAAAAACTCGAACATTTATATCTTGTTTTCTTGTCACTCCGTTTAACATTCCAGTGATAGTGAAATTTTGAATCAAAAATAAAAACAAAAAATAGAATAGTGAAAACACATGGGAATATGGACATGGACACATAGGGTGAGTTTTTTGTTGTTGCTGGTTTTTGTTCTGTTTTGTGGGTGTGTATGTGACGGGATAACCCAAACAAAATTTTTCCCACGGAAAAAAACACACGTGAATTTGTGACTGAAATCAGTGTTTGGAAAATTACTTGAATAATTGTTGAAAATTTTTCTTAGTGGCAAATCTGTAATGTTTGTTTTGGAATCGGGGGAAGACAGTAAATTTGAAAATAAAAATCATGCGGTTCGAAAAAATGGACGGATCATAAAAGACATTTCTAGAATCGAGTATTCTAGATAAAACAAAGGAGACAAAAAGGGTTGACACATTTAGTTTACCTTTGATAGTTGCCAAGAGGGCTGAAATGTTGGATTATGAGAAAGAGAGAAGGTTCTAAGGGTTAGGTAAGACACGCTAAGAGCTGTTGGTTGGGACATTGGCATACTGCTAGCATGGGAGGATTGTTTATAAGAGTAGTTTACCTGGTGCCAACAGTGATAAAGAGGACGAGAGCTTTTACTGTTTGATCACGATCTGTTCGTCGAACATTCATCACAATTGCAGCGTTGAAATATGCAAGAACTGAAAATGTTTTGATAATCATACTGGTCATTTCACGGCCTACCACCCATAAAAAATTCGCCAATCGGAAGAGACACAGAGAAAACAAAAAATATTCAGTTCAAAAGGTCACGTTTATTTTATTTTCACGTCTGTTTTTTTTCAATCAAGAAAATATCTCAAAACTGACATTTGTTTGGGAAATAGTCCGCATTTTTAGGTCACGTCGGTAATTTTGTAAAGTATCTCATTACAAAAACGTGAACACCAGATATTATGAAATTCTACTACAAAAATCTGATTTCTGTGCCTCTGTTTTGAAGGGAGTCATGAAACCGCATTGATTTTGATGACACACTGTGGCTCTCATTCACCTGCGAATGGTAAGAAGACGGTGATAATTTTTCTCACGAAAAATCTCCAAACAACATCAGCCCTCGGTCCAAACAATCCGATGACTGACAAGCCGAGTGAAGAGAAACCATCACAATTGGGTCTTGAAACTACTGCAATTTCGAAGAACACAGTTCCCCGAAAAACAATCGACGCGAGAAAACAGACAATTACCACCGAACCCCGATGTGTCGCCAAAATTTGGAACAAGTTAAGAGTTCTGAAATAGAAGAACATTGCAGAGATACAACATAATGGAGAATATCCGGGAAAAGAGCAAAAACACTAACCGATTATCGGCCGTAGACTGAAGATATCGTTCAATTGTGGCGGCCATTAGAAGAAAACTTGAAGCAGACAAAGTGATGTGAGAAACTGTGAAAGCTAATCGCAAATAATAATGCCATACAACGTACAGTTTGAATGATTCAAAATAATCGATGTATGCCTGGAACAAAAAATAAGATTTGGTTTGGAGATAAGTCGATGATTCATAGTTTTGTTATGCGGTGTCAGAATATTGCGCGGGCCTACTTAAAATAGACTAAATCTGAATCGGGTCCAAACGTAATTCCGCAGTCGGTCCGTTTTCATCAGACTCACAAATTTTGATGTCTCAAAAAATTAGAAAAATTTCCGTGATAGGTAAAGATTATTTGCGTGACCTTTTCTCTGAATTTCTCATTTTCGAACTATATTTCTTCGGTTCAGGTCACATCCACAAAACTGTGTATTTAGGTTTATTTGTGAATTAAATTTGAAAAAAAGAGCCCGTCCGGCCGGCTCGGAAACCACGGGCCGGGCCGACTTTCCTGATTTGACATACCTGAAGACACATGATAGCAATATAACAGATTGATATAAAAACGTCACATCCCGAAATGCACATCAAATATGTCAAATTTCTCTTACGCAACAGTTTTGACGTGTTAAACGTATAAAACAACAACAAATTATGAACAATCGAGGTCAACGCAACACATAGTCCAATAATTCCGACAAAAATCAGTTTAAATGTCTGAAACGGTGGCTGCGTATAACCACATTCATCCTCAACCTGTTTGATTGCTGGACTTGTCGAATTTATGTCATCCATGATGTTTACCTGCAAAAAAGCAATGAATAACGAGTGCACGAATATGAGATATGTTATGATAAATAATTCACATTGAAACGAAAAAAAGTGGGCGGAACTGGACAAAAAAAAGATTTTTGATCTAGATGTAATCGAGTCTTATTCAAATGCAATTTTTTTCTGAAAACTGATATCATTGGAGAAAGGTATGAATGGGAGGAGTTTTTAATCAGATTTGTGATGAAAGTTTCAAAAAAAGGGAGGAGGCAACAAAAAATGATATTGAGATGAGAGAAATGAGAAGGGCATGAATAAATTATTGTGACAAATCGAAACGTCATACATGTATCTATATGTCAGACTGAGAATTTTGGAAGAAGTAAAAGAAAAATTATAATTATTTTTTTCCGCCAAGTAATTGAGATCCAGACAGTTATTACTACTTCCTCTTTTTTTTTACTCCATCAACTTTTTCAACAAGAAAAAACCAGATTTATTGCCATACCTGATAATCCCCAAGTTAAGCGTGAAACAATTACGAAACACGAAAAAAATGTGTGCAGGACAATCAGTTAACAAGCTCAATTATACGCTAGGTTAGACAGCGAAAAAAAAGAGAAAGGGCTCCGATTTTTGGTCACTATTTGATCTAGATTTTGTATGGAAATGAGGGCACTTTCAAAGGACAAAAATGTCTAGTTTGATCTAAAACTATCTTTTTTACGACAAGTTTTTCATTTAAAGACTCCTGGTCACTCAGAAATTAATTTCTCGTCGTTATCAAAATCTCAATATTGAAGACTTCAACTTTCGATGTGTGAAATAAAAAATTGAAAAATTTACTTTGTGAGGTGGAAAAAAAAGAAAAAAACTGTTTTGTTTTTTGAACCAAATACAACAACATTTGAAGTTTTCAATATTGAGATTTTTATAAACTTGAAAAGACTATTTCTGAGTGATAGGGTGTCTTTAATTTTTTTTATTGCACGGTCGTCTGAGTTTTTTTCTCAGAAAAAGTATCCAAAAAAATGCTCTGAAACCCCAACTTCAGGGTCCCACAGCAGAACATTTTCAGTTCAACCTGAATAACTTGTTCTCTAAAAACCTATGAAATCATGATTATATTTTCAGCAGGTCGAACAATTCCAGCCATATCCGAATAACATACCCTAAAAAGTATTTCGAGACAAAAATCACATCATTCTCAAGGTGTTCACAAAAAATCAGAAACGTCAACTTTACTTTTTCGAACTCATACTTCATTTCACTTTTTTTTAATTTGACAAGGAAGTTTGTCTAAATTTCAATGAACTCACGGAAATAAATAATGATTCGAAGAAAAAGACCAATTTCAAGAAGCGCTCAAATTGAGAAAAAAAAAGTTTTCTAGTCCACCAATCACGAATTGAATAAGACACAATTTTCCACTTGCAAAATTTCTGCTGATCTCAGAGATTTCGTCGAACATTGTACGGGAAAAACACCATTTTTAATATTATTCATTGTTTTTTTCTTTAAAAAAGCGGCAAAATTTTCAGTTTTTTGAAGAAAAAAATGAGTCATTATTATCGAAAAATTACTCGCAGTTTGGCGGGTGGCACACTATTTTATACCAATGAAAAACTGCGAAGCGGTGAGAGAGAGCACGTGAATGGAGACGCAGACAAGGTCATCGGAAATATAGAAAAATTCACGTTTTTTTTGTTGATAAACGTGAGCTTAGGTTCAAATAGTCTGCGTACCCACCTCACGCCCTCTTAAATATTTTTTTGAAATAGTATGGACGGTACTTTGATGAACGAAAAAAACACGAGAATGTATATTTTTGAACACTGTGCACATGTGTTTTGTTTTTTTTGGACCAGCTTTTTTCGAGAATCTAGCAAAAACACTCAATTTGAGCTGAACACTGATCTCGAAAGAACCACTGGTGATTTGTTCAAGTGGCGAGACCAACCTGGGAAAATCTATGCGCCTTTCAAATTTTCATAGGATTTTTCTAGAGAAAAATACAATTTTAATTTTTTAATAGGTCCAGATAGGTCCATATCACGAGATGACCCTTTTGGAAATTTTGTCCCTTTCAGTATAATTATGAAAAAATCCAAATTAGACCATTTCAGTTTAATTGACCCTTTTGGACGATCCAAATTTGACCCTTCCAGTTTAATTGACCTTTTCGGAAAAATACCCTTTTAGACGATTTGACCTTTTCAGTTTGATTGACCCTTTTGGGCGGACATGATTTGACCCTTTAAGTTTAATACCCTTTCAGTGAAACCCTTTTGGACCACTTTTGTCCCTTTTGGAATTTGACCCTTTTGACCCTTTCCAAAAAGGTGTACACCCTTTCAGTAAAACCCTTTCAGCATTTGCCTATTTTGGGTGCTCTTTCATTTAAATACAGCTTGCCGATTCGTGCTACCCACCCCCCCCCCCCCCCCCCCCCTTCAAAAAACCGAAATACAAAAACTGATGTTTTTCGGGAAGTAGTTTTATTCTCTGAGTTTTGTTTTCCACATAATCAGAGATTGATCAGACATTGAATGATCAACCGGCTCGGTTTCTACTAGGAAATATTTTAATCAGATTTACATATTTACCTAAAAATCCTATCAAATAGACGATCAGAAAATTTTCCAGAAAAAAAATAAATCCGGTTTTTCAAAAACAAAAAGATCCAAATTTTTCTTGTAACCAAAACTATTGTAGAACCTTCACTGCAGATGAAATATTTCACCTGTTTCGGTGATTTGTTAAAAAAAGTTTCCTCTGAAACTGAACTTGCAAAAGCATAAATATGGAGAGAAAAAATCGTGAACGGAATAAATGAATGAAAAGTAAATAGAGAAATAAGTTTGGTTTTTTTGGAAAAAAATGGGGAACAAAAATTAAAAACAGGAAGGCGACTATCAAGTTTCTACTCGGGAAAGAAAGAATAACACAAGAAAGACAATAAGATTTTGAACCTAAACTAACTTCATTTTTCTCATATTTCACAGCAACACAAAAAAAACAAAAGAGAGAGAGAGAGATAGAGGTTTGTTTTGATCGGAAGTCTCATTTTATACACGAAAAAAAAGAAAGGCTTCCGGGACATGTAGATCTTGCCGAGAAGAATGCAGTAAAAAAAGGTCGAATAAATTTGTTATCCAAATGTCTAGGAAAAACAAGAACTTACTCACAATGATAGAAGACAAATTTTCACAGTAAATATTTTCAATCCAGGAAGATCATCATAAAAATCGATGAGAGATTTGGACAAAATGAGATATTTAGACAGAAAGAACATTTTCACATTGGATGATCGGGTTGGATTGACATGAATTGAGAAGCTGTGTTTTTAGGTTTTCGAATTAAAAAAATATATCCAAATTGTCTTGGTGATGCTTTTTTCCAAAACCATCCAAAAGCCTACCCCTCTCAAAAAATATGAAACATTTTTGAGTAACTAAAAACAAACTTTTCCAAAGTTTGTGTAGCTACACTGTAGCATATCTCTATGACCTAAAAAAACACGAACCAGAAACCTGACTTCTTGAAAAATCAGATGAATCGAAAAAAAAATTGTTTTCGAATTCCATCAAAAACCAGCTGACTCGCAAAAGTATGAAAAATGGGTACAAGAGAACATTTGTGTGTGTGTGTGTGACTATACTATGTCGAGACAGATCAGGTCGAGTTCCCCGAAAATCAAAATTTTTGAAAATTTCTGTCGGTTTAAATTAACTTCTCACGTTCTTCGTAAACTGGGGCATTTTTAAACTGTCCGAGAATGTGACACTTGAACCATAGCCGGCTCTCGAACCCTTGAGCATGCTAAATCTGTTCATATTGGTAGCCGGTCACAAATAGTCCGAGGAAATGAATTCGATGAAAAAACAAAAAAAGGTGTTCATCTAACCAGACACGTTCACAATAAAAAAAGAAAGAGAGAGAGCGAAAAAAAAATGAACTTGGTCTTAAATGAAATTGACAACAGGTCCCAGAGGGTTTCTCAATATGATTCAATTTTCCAGACAAATCATCTTGTTTTTATGCTTCCTGGAAGAATGAAATGAATCTTTGAGATTAAAGTGAAAACAGATCTATCAATAGAGACAAATCAGAACATTTCCGACAAACTCAGGTCACGTTTTAATTGTATTTATAATAAATTATGTTCTTATCTATCATTGAAATGGGTTGTGTTCACCGTTTCAATGAAACTCTACGTATCGTACTCTCTGAAAAAAATTCCCGTTTTTTTTTTACATTGGCATGAGAGACAGGAAAAACACACATAACTTCAAATGACAGTTACAAAAATATGTGAAAATTCTTGCAGAATTGACTCTTTTTTCTAATATTGAAATATATTTCTATTTTGTTTTGAGAAGCCCATGTGTAGAGTAAAAGCCTCGAAAACGTCTCGATGTTTTTTTTTCAGAATCTAAAGACCTCTTTTAAAATTAATAATGTAACGAGAAAAACAACAACTTGAATGACAGATGAGTGCAAAAATACGGACTTTTTTAAGATCCGAAAAAAAAACAAAAATAAAACTCACTTCCTATCTAAAACCAGAAAAAAGTTTGGCAAAAAAGAAAAAAACACATTCAAACCTCAACTTTTTATGAGGAATTTCCGAAATGCACTTTAATTCATCCCAACGAAGAAAAAGCCTCAAAAGACAAACGAATAAAACCAGAAAAAATTAAGAGCTTCCTTCAGAAAAATCTGCAAGTGTTTTTTTTTTGTTCAGACAACATTTATGGGTATGTGTTGTGTGTGTAAAAAGATAACAAAAGTGGCATTTTTTGCTTGGAACAGACGAAAAAAAAAACAAATCGGGAGACGAAGAAGAACAAGAAGAAAACGAATTTCTTGACGTTTTATTTTTGTTTCTGCTCTTCACATCGGTCGAACACTTCCCCTCCTGATCTCCATGGTAAAAACTGGTATGAACCAAAAAACAAATGTTGGCCGATTTTTGAGAATCTCAGATTACTTGGGTTCAAATGACAGTTTCAGGAAGGAAACACGATTAACTACACTCAGCACAACCTTTGTACTCGTGTTTTTTGTTTCTCAGAAAAAAAAACATAGGGGTTTAGAGAATAAGGAGCAATAACATTAAAATAGATGAGCATGTGTACTTGTAGTTGGATAAAAGGTCAACAACAGGTCGGATAATAATATGAACCGTTTTCGTTTACATTAGTTTTAAAGCCCAGTATTTTCAGTGTGGAGTTTTAGAGGAGTTTCCAGGTTTTCACTAAAATATTTTTTCCGAATCAGTGTGAAAATTCTTCAGAAACCCAAGTGTAGAAATGATTCCTACAACGTCTTCTCCGATGGGCTTGGCCTTATACAACTAGACCTACTTCCAAAAAAAGACAAAATATATTTGTTCATTAAAAAAAGAAATAGTAAACACCTCGAGGGGTTTTCTGAAAAAAATGCGAAAAAATTTCAAACTTTTATATTTTTCATGAAATTCTCCTGACTTTTTTTTTAGACTTTTCAGTCGAGTTATACAAATTCTTCTGGGGATTTGAGTCTAGTCACTTGACGACTCGAGTGTCTTTTCTCAAATAAGTAAAATCACTGTCACTGTCTGTATTGTTTTTTGTTGTGAAAATTATCGTCTGATAGGGTTAGGATTACTGTAACCCGACTACTAGAATACTTACTATTCAACAGGACTTGGAACAAAAAATGACCAGTCCAGTATGTAGCAAGATGTGATTCTAAAAGCTCTCATCAATTAGTCATGAGACAAACGACGTCATTATTCACCAAAATAGTATTTACACCTTCGAAATTCGTAAAAATGAAAAGAATACAAAAAAAATAAAGAAGTCAGCCTAGTTTTCAATAAAAATGTAATTCGACAATTTGAACCTGCTTCAGGTGTTTTCATACAGCAATACTTTTTTTTCAAATTTTTAATTAGAAAATGGTAAATTCTTCTTGCGACCTGGTCCGACAAAATTAATTGTGTCACGTGAAAAAACGACGTATTCTCTAAAAAAATTCCGGTTTCTGCTTGAAAATTCACTGCGTGAGAATCGGAGAGGGCGGAGCAAAGTACAGTATCTTTTTGGCTAGGAGCAGGGTTCCATCATTTCTGTTGTCTTAAGTTGTCTTAAAAAATCAAGAAACCAAAATCAGATTGCTCTTTTTTGCCGAAAATTTTCAAAAATCACCTCAAAGTACAATACATTTGTCAAATCAGATAAAAGTGAATAAATTGGAAAAAAAAAACGACAAAAACCAAAACAACATAAAAGGAAACAAAAAGGAAAGTTGGAACGAAAAATAAGATTATTTACATGTCAAAACAATGCATTTAAAACTAGGTTGGACATATGGGGAAGTTATGATGAACAGAAGAAAATATAACCATCTGATCTTGTTTTGACATGAATATATTTCGAGCATAGATCTAGAACTTGGCAGGCTTCGCACAGAAACAATAAACATTTGCAAGAACTATTTATATATGTTTAGAACATTTTTGTCGGTTTCAAAAAAGAAAAACTTTCAACACACGAAAAATGAAAAAAGAAGAGTATTTTATGATCTTAAGAAGACGAAACAAAAACAACAAAACACTTTGGTTGAGTAGTTTCTGGAATTTGTGTGAAAAGGTTGTACTAAGAGATATTCAGCGTTTTTTCAAGTTTTTTGTTTTCGGTCAAAGTGCGTTGTTTTGCCGTTCATGGAGAAAAACATGCGCTTTGTAATTTTGTTAAAGATCATCAGAAACCAGTTCAAAGTTTGGCACGAAGAATGAAGTTCGCCCTACTCGCACACCCACAGAAAATCGGCAACAGATCTATGATAGATCTATCTGGTAGGCTAAGAAACATCTTTAACAGATCTTTCTTGGGATAATTTTTTTCTTGGGATAGGATCTGAAATAGATAGACGTAAAAAAGATCTGATCTAGATGTCGTACATATGAATTCAGCTAGATCTGTCAGAGTTCTAGCTCCAGGTTTTGAAGTAGACGAACGTATAGATCTGAGATAGATCTGTAACAGATCTAATTGTGTAAAGACCTAAAATAGATCTATTAAATGTAGACCTGGTGCGGGCCACCTGTGCCCTTACAACTCAACCGACGGTTTTGTTGGCTGAATGTGGTAAATTTGCTGGGATGAAATTAATCCAGCTGAAACGAAAACAATGGAAAACAGGTCAGAACATTGAAAATTGTGAATAGAGAGCGTTTCTCAGAACTTCCGATTCTATATACATACCGTACGATAAGTAGAAAGAGAAAATTTTCGTTCAAAATTCGGTTGTGCTGTTTCGTTGAATTAGTAATGAAAAAATAATACAACGTTCTATCTGCTAAAAACAACGGAAATTCATTTTTTTTTCACAAGCAGAAAACATTCTCTAAATACGAATTGGGACCAAAAAAGTTGAGATTTTACCCCCGAAAAATGAACTTTTCACCTGTTTTGTTAGTGTTCGATTTCAAGTTTTTGTTCGAAGAATTCAAAAACCAATCATGAATACGAATTTGGTTTTTTTCAGCTGTAGAAAAGAGAAAAAACAACGAGACTTGGACCTAGACGTGACCCAGGTTTTCGATGAAATTTTATGTGTGTTTGAAAAAAGGACACGTTTCCCAATTTGTTGTTGTTTAATTTATTTGCGACCGAGTTTTGAAAACCAAAAAAAAACTACTAGGTTTTCAAAAACCGAGAAATATAGTGGTCGGAGAGAATTTTCAAGTTGTTTACGGAACAAAATATTCTAGGCGTTCTATTTCAGATCACAGGAAGATACTGAATCAGACCAAGACTATTGAAAATTGGGTCGGACCGAAACAGTCTGAAGTTTTAACAAATTTCTAAACTGAAACGAGTTACTGCTCTCAGTGCTGAATCTGTCAGCCTTGTGTTCAAATACTTGAACATTCATTAAAAATGCCTCTGTTTTCATTTTTCGGGACGAATAAAAAACTGTGTTTTTACTGTAACTGTACACTTGTGAGAAATGTTTTTCATAGAAATCGGAGACATAAAAAACAAAAAGCTTATCTAGTCATCTGTCTGCAACTTGATTTATTCCGTTTTTTTCCCGAAAAAAAAACAACAAAGAACAAATTTTGAACTTCAAGAAAATATAAAAAGGAAGTGGAAATGCGAAAAGATAGTCTATTCATAATGCATACAAATTAACCTAATTACACTCTGGAACAAAAAACGAGAAAAAGTGGACCGAAGAGTGTCATCATCATCATCATACTTATTGACAGACCTTTCGTTTTTTTTCTGGAGGAAAAAATGAGCCAAATTTTATTATTTTGACCTTGCGATTACGGTAGAAAAGTTATTCTTAAATACGTCATTTTGGTTTTTCGTGGCAAACATGGGAACGACAGGATGCTATTTTCATGTCAAATAAACTTCCTCTCTAGTTTTTTTTGGACTTTTGAAAAAGAAAACTAACAAAAAAATGTATTCATACATATGTCCCAAATTTTGTGCGCAAATTTTCCCAACTGAATATTCGAGTAGAAGATTTATAAATGAATAGAATTGGGAGATGCATGGAAACTCAGGTCTAGACTATCGTGGTTAGAAGTAGGTCTTATGGACAACTCGGTACTCAGAAGTTCCAAAAGTTCCAAAACGTATCCTAAAAAAGGTTCTCTTGTCAGCTAAAATTTCCAATGTTTCATTTGGCTCCGTTCAAGTCATGTTCTGAATGACCTGTTCGATTTGAGGACCTGGGTCTTAAAACGTATACCTTACTTTAATAATTATCAAGCCTGTTAGATTTGTTTTTCAAATCTGACTCTAAACTTTCAACAAAAAAAAAGAGAAATTTGAGATAAGATGATCTGACAAGGGAGGCTCAACTTGTTCCCATCTCAACTTTTGACAAGGTTTTCATTCTGAATAAATCGGGCACGCTGATCAACGCCCTGACTTTAACTGTTTTTTTTTGAGAATTTTGAGAGAAAATTCATAGTTTAAGTGATTTTATCACAACTAAAAAAAATAGAAAGTTCAAGTTTTTGTTTATTCTGATTTTTTTTTTCAAGGAAAATTTTTCATTGTTTTGCACTCTCTCGGGTTCCATATTGTTTCACAGTATCGGAAGAGAATAGTTGTTGACACGTCTTTGATCAGGATGTTCGGTTTAACAATTTTGTTAATAAGCTTGTCCAAAAAGTTTGAACCTCCCCTGTGAGTAAGTTTTGAAATACATGAAATCTAAAAATTCTTGATTTTTTGTCAAAAATTTATTAGATGTTTAACGGATTCTGGTCTCTTATCAATTTTTCAATTAATACACAAGAACTTGATAATTTAAGAAAAAATAAAATTTTTCAGAAAAATAAAAAACGATATCTAGGAACACGAATCGCCAGGCACAGTTGACGTTCAAAATTATTATTTTACCAACGAACCGAAAAACTAAACAAAAAGCATATAAGACAATAATATACCTCATAAAGCTTGTTATACTTTATTTTCTCGAAAACAATAAAAAAAAGAACTTTTTTTCGAGTCCCAAAAATTACGACGACGACAACAACAACTCCTACAGCACATTAGATGGAATTATTAAGGAGATGTACAAAAACAACAAAAATTGCAATTAGAGTTTATTTTTCTTTTCTTCCTAAAAAGTTCAAAAATTGACTCTGATTTATGGTTGAGCTCTTCTTCTTTTTCTTCTTCTTCAAGGGAAAAATGACGAATTTTTAAGGAAAAAAAATATTAATTGGTTCCTTATGGGATGGCCAGACCACACCAATAACCATTATGTGTCAGAAAAACAATGACTGAAAATAAATTTTGTTGACTTTTTTTTCAAATTATATCAAATTGAAAATATGATGGGGGGGGGTTTGGTGAAGGAGAATGATCATTCATTTGGAACATATTGTCAGTAGGAAAAAAAACGAAGAAAAATCTGATTTTTCGACAGAAAAACACTTTGTGTTATTTATGCAAACTTATTGCAAACGTGATTTCATTGGAACGCAAAAAAAATGTATTTCAAAAAAATATGAGATCAGCTATGACGATACTGCTTTTTTCGGAGAACTTGCTTCAAAGACAAAAATTAGTTTCGAAACTATTCGATCATTTCACGTTCACTTTTGTCCACAATGATTTATTGAGATATCTCTAAACAAAAATTTTTGAAACTAGAACTAAAAAGAACTAGAACTAAAAACACTGTGTATTTGAACAACTTAATTTTGAGTTCTTCAAAATTTTGACAATTTTTTGTGATAGGTCAAATTAACTTAAATGACTCTGAATTTCTCACTTTCAATTTATATTTCTACGGTTTAAACCACACTCACTAAACCGAAATCGGGCAAAAAGAGTCGGGCCCGAACAAAAAGGTCTGGTTCGATCGTGTTCTTCTTGAAGTTTTCTGAATCAGGCACAAGGCAAAAAAAATGAAAAATCGGGCATGAAGCTAACTACCGTATTTCCTGTAATATAAGGGCACCTCTAGTAGGAGAGCGCCTCTAATATAAGGGCACTCGGAGAGAGAGATTGAAAAATAAAAGGGCACCTCTAATTGAAGGGCATCCCTAATATACATAAGGGCACCCCAAATACTCGACAAAATTGATTTAGAACGCATTCGAAGAAAACTTATCTAATGTAGACAGCAACGATTCATTGGATTTTGAAATGTAAAATCGTTTATACATTTTTTTTTGTTGTTTATTGTTAATTCTTGGCGGTTTCATCAAATTTAAAACATTGTTATTTCGATTTTTCGAGATAACTATTTCAAGATAACCATGTTTTCCGAAAGGTTGAAAAATAAAAGGGCACCTCTAGTAGGAGAGCGCCTCTAATATAAGGGCACTCGGAGGGAAGGGTTGAAAAATAGAGTGGCATGCCTTTATATTACAGGAAATACGGTAACTTTTTCTCTTAATGTTTGTTTTCGCTGACGCAGATGTTTCACTACAAATAGGAAAATACCAAGCAAGAATATTTTACATAATTCAGAGCTTGAAAAACGTATCAGATTTTCATGTTCATATTTTCTCTGAAAAAATAATAGTATTTGACTAATTTGTTATTCATGCGAAATATGTTGTTGCTCATAAAGACAAAGTTGTCCTAAAAGTTTGTTTATTCACTATTAACAACATAACAAAACAAATTCTCAAATTTTGGGTAACATGAGAATGTTTTTGTGAAAAATGGCACAAAAGCACGAAGATCGGAAATGAGTTACAATTTCTTTTATATTTTCTCCGGAAATAAATTATTACATTATTGTTTTTACTTTTGCAAAAATAACGTTTCTTCGAGAAACCGGGCCGAACTAACGGATCCAAGGTCTACAATGTTGTCGTGATAATCTATACAACCCGAATGTCTAGGTTTTTGTTATAAATGGTGTTGAGTTACAGGTCAGGTGGTTGAAGAAAACAACATGTTTTTGTGATTGACAAGCTAGAAACGTTGAAAAACAACAAAAAACAGGCTAGTATCAATCACTTTGTCTCGAATATCATCCAATATTTCAGAAAAGCAAAAAAGTTCCGAATATATCAAAAACCCCATTTTTTTTTAGAAAAAAGAAAAACAAGACGATATAATCAGTCATCAATTTTCTCCGGAAAAAAAGAGCAAATGAAAAGTAGGTGCGTCTTCTCATTAATAATTTGCATTGGTAAGAAGTGGAAGAATGTTTCAAGAAAACATTGATTTTTTGAATTTATTAGCATGCTTATTAGAGAAAGTGAGCAGAATCGCAATGGGATGAAGACACGAGGGTCCAAAAATGCAGGTGATCGGGTCGAACGATCACATTTTTCTGCTCAGATGTAAGATGAAAAAAAATCAAGAAGCTGTCAGAATACTCTGAATGAGGCCCCCTGAATGGAGCCCGGTCCCATAAAATGGAGTCCGAAACACAAGTCCTTGAATGGGTCCCGGTGGTACCGAAGAGTTCATTTTTTAACAAAATTTATTCATTTCCAGACCTCATTCAGGATGATAAGAAAACTCAATTTTTATTTACGCCTCCTTTTTGGCCCCCATTCAGGAAAATTGGTTCAAAAATGGGGCCCGGGACCTATTTTTCATGTCGGGCCCCAGGGAACTTTTCGGTACCATCGGGCCGCATTCAGAGACTTGTGTTTCGGACCCCATTTTATGCGGCCCGGCCAATTCAGGAGGCCCCATTCAGGATTTGCCAATATTTATTTAGGTCCTTTCTTTGAACAGAGTCATTGTGAATCATTATTCTGTGATCTTGCTGAAAATTCCCTTTTGGCGAATCAAATTTTCAGGAGTCCGAAAGTGAAAAAGTACGTCGAATTTTTAGTCCGTGGGTAATCAGAGAAGGCCCGAACGCGACCCAGCAAGAGAAACTATACTTCATCTCTTATAACAGAAAAAGTGCAAAATTGAAATCTTCAAAACTTGTCAAGAGAAAAAAAACTAGAAAGAATTCGAAAAAAAATGAAACACGTGATAGATACGTGACAGCAAAAAAAAGACAAATCAAATTTGCGAACAATTCATTTTTAGAAATACGAACAATTGAGAAATAAGGTGAGGGATCTTTGAATTTCCAAAAAGCAGACAGTTTCTGTTCCGGGTTCTTTTTTTTCTTGAGCCAACCAACTGTCAACTGAGAAGAAGCAAAAACATGTAACAAACATTTGGATCTTATTTCGCCAAAAAGAATATATTGTTTTTGTTTTTTTTTTCTTTGTTTTCAAAAATAAACAGCTGGCAGACAGGCTGATTCTTTTTCAGCAAGTGGGAACCGAAAGATTACCACCGTGGAAATAACCATATTTTGGGACAAGCTTTTAAGAATCCGTAATTAACTGTGGGAAAAATTACTATTCGATGTCAATCGTGATCAGGGGCCGAGAGCCTTCATGGGTCAGGGGGTTCTTTTTTTATTTTAATTTTGGGCCGGTTCGGACAGTATTGTTTTCCAGTTAGAACCTGATAATCAAAAAAAAAATGACAATGCCAGCAACATCACAACCAGAACATGCATACGACAAAGCAAAAGACAACAAAAAACCATTGATAGAACCATTACAAGTACAAAACCCAGTAACCAATCTTCCACCCGGATTACCGAATATCGAACTTCCACCGCATGGAGCTATCGATGTGATTGCGACGAGCAACTCGTTGGTAGTTGTTCAATCGCCAGAACCATTCGAAATTATGACAGGATTTGAAACACAAAACAATTATGTGGTTAAGGACATGTTCATGAGACCGGTAGGTGCTCGTTTTCCGCAGGTTTTTCTAGTTGCTAGTTTTCAGATTTTGAATGCATTCGAACGATCGAATGTGATGCGCAGAATGTTTGCTGGAAAACGAAGAGATTTTACAATGGAGTTTTCTGATATTTATGGAGGTATCATCATGAAAGGAATACGAAGTCTTCTGTGTTGTAGTGATGAATTTCGATTTGAATATCCCATTGGTCAGAGGGTTAGTCGAAATACACAAAAAGTTTATCTCCCTTTTCACCGGGTTTCACTAAAATGTAGATACATCATAATTATACGGCTCCGCTGTAGACTTTGAATCGAGCCGGTCCCGTTAAAAAACTAACTGGAAAAATATTAAAATTTGGATCGTACCCAAACATCGAACGCAAGAGATTCTGTCCGTTTCAGTAAAAATATTGAGAAAAAAACCTGACCGAGTCTTATTTAGATTTGTTCAGTTTCGGGTCCGTTTTTCGGTGCCGACTGGACCCGAATGGTAGTTGCCGTTCAAAAACGACCAGGAGCAAATTATAAATCTTATTTCCAGCTAGGAACTGTGACAATGGACGGATGTGACAAATCATTTTACGTCCAACCATGTCAAGGCCCCCGACTAATGGTTCAAACTCCGTGTTGCAGTCTCGGATCCACTCATTTTCCAGTTGTCCTTGCCGGCGGCTTTCGAATTGGCGAAATTGTTCGATTGTATCCCGGATACTTTGCCCGTCAGATCAGTGACGCCGACACTTTTATGGTACACTGTGAGTTTTTATGTTGCTCTTTCCGTGTTCATGTTAATTTATGATATTTAGTCAATCCAGGTCTTCCTGTTTATCTGAAATTGTTGATGATGGGCACTGTGTTTTTGATGGATTTTGTTTATTTCGAGGATAACGAGCGAAAAACGCATAGAAGACGATAAATAAACCATAGAGTGTTGTATTTTTATGTTTTCTCAATGATGAAGATGATAGAGGGTATACCAAGGCGAATGTCGTTACACGAGACTGTTGATAAGAAGAGAAATAGGAAAAGGAAGGTAAGGGCTATGAAGACAAGCTTAGGACACCTTTGGAGAACATTCATGTTCGCTGAAAAAAAAACACCAATTACGCCTAAACCGAGCCTTTTTGATCTACTATTACTTAAAAGACATGGGAGGCTTTTTCAATTTCCAGTTTTATTGCCACATTCACAAAGCAGTGTGATATCTAGAAAATGTGCGAAAACATTGAGATTCTGAAATAAACTATTATCCAACCGAGAAGATGAACCCTTATTTGTCTATTCCAAATACAAGAAAACAAATTGGGCCGGAAAAATGCTAGTTGTTGAACTAACAAAAGGTCGTTTCTCCCCTTTCTCCGTTCTCTCTCCCACTCGTATAATATAAAGCAAACGTTACAAACATCAGCAACACATATCTAGTGTGATGGCAACGTGTTGAATTGGCGTGCAGAGGGCGCTGGTTCAATTCCTGGCTGCTGCTGTGACGATCATAACTTACCTACTAAGACAAAGACAATGGTTAGACGTTACTCGTACTGTCTGAGCAGATTTTGTTTTTTTTTTCTGTACTGTTTTGCACATATCTGTTCATTCATCTTTCTGTTTTCTATTCCTAATGCCCCGGCCTCGATTTACGAAGATAGATCAGATTGTAGTTTTGAGTTTTGCACAGGGCTGCCGGAGTGGGGGTAGAGTGGGCTCCATATAGGAAACTAGAAAAAAGCCCAGCCCACCCCAGCCCACTACAGAAAAATACAGGAAAACGTGGAGTGGGCTGGATTATCCCACCTGGGAACAATTTGTTTCTTTGTTTCTTTACCGTCTCTGACCTATTGGGCATCTCTCGTTTTCTTCTTTTCTCATTTCGAGTTTTTCTTCACCTTTTATGAAAAACAAAGCCCACCTGGGCCTCCATGGAATATTCTACTTTTTAATGGGAATTACCAAGTGGGCATTATAGCCCACTTTTCCCACTTACAGGTGGGCTGCTCACCTGCAACCCACCCCACTCCGGCAGCCCTGGTTTTGCAAACATGTCCGCTGAAGAAAAACATCGAATGCAAAAACGTCGATAGTTGTAGATAAGAGCTACCATATTTTTTGTGTGTTGTTCATTTTCTAGTTTCAAACTCTATTCACTGATAACAGGTTTTATATTTGTGATACTTTTGACAGCATTTTTTGATATTTTATGGAATCGAACAACACGAATATGGGAATTGATATGACACGAGAAATGTTATTGATACAATTGTCAAGATTGAAAAGCGGAAAAGATTCATTTCTGGTCAAGTAAGTTGGGGGAGTTCAACACTTTGTTTATTTAGTCTTCATTTTTATATTCGGTTTCATTGAAACAAACTAAAATCATAAAAAGATTATTTCCAAAATTTCAACAAAAAAATTTTGCGTTAAATTTTTGAAATCAGAAAAAAAATTCAGAAAAAATGTTAAAAGCTCGATTTTTGTGATAAGATTTTTTCTAACTGTTTCGATGATTAGACCCAGTTCAGTAGGGCCGGTTTTTGGGTCCGATTTAGCCTAAAATGATTAGGCTTAAGTTTTTCAGCAGAACAATTTGAACATTTCGATCACCACCAGGCTTGGGCGGAACCGGGATTTTCCGAATTTATTTTCGAAATTTCCCCGAAAATTTTTTTGGTAAATTGGAAAAAAAGCAACTATGATTTTCATTTCACTTTTTCATTTCCAGCGAAAAATTCAAAAAAGCTACCCTAATGTCGGAAAAAATGTCGAGACCATTTTTTTCCAAACAATTTTTTCGAAAAAAAACTTCGGTTCCGCCCAGGCCTGAAAAAACGTAATCCTACCACGGTTTTTTTTGAACTTGAGAAACTGACTTTCACATTGACAAATAAAAGTGCCCTGCTCGCAGTTGCCCTCAAAGTTTAAATTATGTATTTTCTCATCCCTTCAACATTATAATTTTCTTCCGAGTTCAAAATAACAAACATCATGTCATATTATTATAATAATAATAAATTTTCAACGCTGTTTTCCTATTTCACCAAGGAGACAACATATTCTTTTTGTTCTTGTTTCATTGGCTAGACGGGCGGGCGTTTATGTATTTACTCGAAACGATGTTTTTTCAACACTCAAAAGTGATGTCATTCAGCGGTTCGAATAGCTAAATAGAGTTTGTTTTTCTAAATGGGCGGAGTTGACTGTTTGATATTTTCGAGAGCAAACAGACACGAAACTGTTCATGTTGTCTCTCATCCTTGGTTTAGACTTTGGTTTAAACTTGGACTTTTGAGTCTCGAAAATATGCATCATTTTTTCGGTTCAACTAAAATGTTTCACTTTTTGATGTTTGTTCAATGTTTCAATGATCATTGAAAGAACCGTACATCTCTCTTTTTTTCCCTCTCCATTCACTATTATCGATTCAATTCGAAAAGTACATCATCGTCAATTCTCTATATAGTTTGTATGTATTTGATTTGTTCTTTTCTCTGTTCAATTTTTTGCAAACACTTTTTTTTTGAACTGTTTGGTTTTCTATTGTTTTGACAACAATGTTGATTATGTTTAGTATTTTGGAAATTATTTCCAAAAGTTGCAGAACTTTGTTTAGAAGTTCCCTAAAACTGTGCCGAAATTTATCAGCTGATTGGGCCTTTCGGCCCATTTCGGGCCGATCGGGCCGGGCTATAGATAAACCGAAAATTTTTTTGGAAACAACTTCAGAAAACAATTTAAGTGGGTAATCGAGAAAATTTCGAATAGAATTCAACCCGAACCCGATGTGATGATTGCTAGGTGCTCTAGAAAAGATCTTCCGGGCAGGTGAAATTTCGACATTTGACTTTCGAAAAAAGGAAAACGAAAAAGATGTATTGGAAAAGACAAATTGTTTCCATTCCTGTTGTGGTTTTCTCCCGATTATTATCACGAGAAGAAACTCGATTTTTAAAAGATAAATGATAATGAATGAGGAGAATATCTCAAAGAACAAGACAACAAATAGATGAGAACAGTTTCGAAGAGTGACAGTATTTTTCTAAGATGAACGGCCTTCTTTTTTCACAGGTCCCGGAACAGGCTGCTGGCTTTTCAAGACCCGCCGTGTATACGTTTTTCACCCTGGATTCGCTCGGTTTCTTTAAAACTGATAGAATATTAGGAAACATTTGGGATTCGAGATCATCCTACAAATCGGCTTTCTACTGATCTTTGGTTCTCAATTTTCAGCTGAGTTTTTTAAACTGAAACTTCGAGAGAATATACATTTAGAATGACAAGACTAGAAAAATTACACGGTGCAATAATTATAGCGAATGATTCGGTAATTCTTTGTTGAACTCACGTAAAATTTATAGCTACACGTGGTAAGTTTCCAAATATTCCAAATTTCAACGTTCAACGTACACGTGGTCACCAAACTTGGAACTTTTTTCTTAGGCTTTTTGATAAAAATTTTCTTGGGGGTTTGACTAAATCGACGGTGCTTATCGTTTTAAAAACAACTTCATTATTCGTGCAACTCCCCCTTCAATTTCTGAAACACGAAATTGAAATTTTCTTAATATTTTGGGACCTTTTTTCTTTAAAATTCGTATCCAGTAGTAGTGTTATTTTCGTTTTCGGGCCCTGATTCCTCCGAAATTTATTTGGTTTTTGAATCAAAATCCCTTCCGTAACTGAATTTTTTCTACGAAATCTGAAGATCGTTTATCGAAAAATCTGGAATGATCAGCAACATTTTCACAAATTGTTCTAATTCACCCTTTCAAACATTAAAAAACATCGAAATTTGTTTGAAATGAGATCATGGCATTCAGATGTCTAATTATACGTTCTCGATGTTTCGGATAGTTTTTTTTTTTTCAATTTCTTTTCAATATTTATCTTCTTTTATCCGTAAATATAAAATTAAAAGATCACGAACAAACAGTGTTTTCGGTTACTCGCAAAAATAGAAATTGTCGAATGACATTATCGTTGATAATAAACGACATTCGCTAGACACCCATATTTTATCATATATTTTGTAGACGAATAAGTCTCTGTGTTACTTTGATCGCGTTGTTGCTGAAGCGCGGAGAAGTGTCATGTGGGCCTTAAAATAAGTCAAAAAAGATCAGATAAATTTTGGGGTTTTCAAGAAAGAGCGCATTTATGAAATAATTCCATGTATAATGCGTTGTGCAAAGTAAGGAAAAATGCAAAAAGTATCGCGCAAAGTAAAAGTGATTCTTCCGGATATTTGAGGAATGGAACATTTTATTCCAAAAATAATTATAGGAAAGTGTGTAAAATTGAAAGAAAGTAATATACCAACATGCAGATTTTCAAATTTCTCAGAAAAAATACTGTTTTTTTCAATTCCCATTTTCTGCAAATTTTTGCCCGTTTTTTACTTTGCACATCGCCTAATGTGTAATCCTGCCAAAATGTTCATGACAAAAACAACAATATAAATAGTTTAGAAAATTAGCTGAAAAATCGCGTAATTAATTGTGCACTATTTCAAAACGTGGGGTTTTTCTCATGTCCTCTTTCTCTTTTTCATCTCTTCAATGCCGAATGTTCACTGCTTGTCTTGTTTCTTTCTCTCAGTTCCAAAATTCTGTGATTAATGACATTATTGTTACGTTTGCATGGCTTGCAGTGTGTTTTTTAATGCCGCGATGAATAATTAATTTTTTTGATGTCCCTCATTTGTTACCAATGTTTCTCTAAAAGTGAATCTAAATTCTGGAGCGAATTTTAAAATTTCATCTCAGATAATCATTGTGGAGGTCGTTGACAAGGTGGTTTCGAGCTCGCAGATAAGGTCAATTTGATGTCGTTTGGACCTCGCAACGAGCTCGTTTTTGAGTTTTCCACGAACTCATAAAACTAACAAAAAAGTTAGGATGCATTTAAAAATTTTGGACTGATCACACAAACGTGATTTTCAGCTTTCTGGCTGGAGCTTTGCAAAAGTTAGCTACGGGATCTTGATCAGCGTGAAAAACTCTATCGGGTGACACATGTCTCATCTCAAAGTCCGTTTGTAAGTATTCACAGTTCCCTTGTAAGTCAATTTTGAAAAAATGTCAAACCCAACTGGGAATCGAACTCGCATCTTTTGATTGAAAGACATTTAATCTGTTACTGAATTCATTCGTTGAAAATTTGTTTAAAAAGAAGATGACAAATCAAAAACACTGACGATCTCGTAACGAGCTCGCAACGACCTCGTTTTCAGTTCATTTGCCGAGCTCGCATCGAACTCGTAACGACCTCGTTTTTTCATTCGTTTTTTTTCGAGCTCGTTGGGAGATCTCAACGATGTACTCGGAGAATTATCCGCAAACTTTTGCGGGCCTGCCCGCAGATTTGCGGGTATTCGCCGCAAAATGGTGCGGCTCGTTTGCGGGGATGGCCGCAACACTTGCGGGTCGTTCGCAGGTACACCCGCAACACTTGCGGGTCGCTTGCGGGTCGTTTGCAGGTACACCCGCAACAGTTGCGGGTCATTTGAGGGTCGTTTGCTGCACATTTTCACCCGCAAATCTGCGGGTAAACCGCAAAAGTTTGCGGGTAATTTTCCGAGTAGTTTTTACCTCTCCACGACCTCCACAATGATTATCTGAGTATATATCACGACCTTCCGAAAGGGAATCGATGAGAGTGAGAGAGAGCACAGAGGTGATTATTATTAGAGCGCATTTGCTCTCTCTAAATTGACAAATTTCGAGAATTTCCCGAGAGGTCATTCAGTCGAGTGACCGACAACAGTCAAGCTATGCGCCAGGCGCTATACTTGTGTGTGGTTTTTGTCGGCGTTTCCAATGGAAAAAGGCCGCTCTCACCTTATAGTTTTCACTGTGAGTTAATTTTTCTCTGTTTCTCTGTGCCTCCATCGAGGGGAAAACTCTCATCGATTCCATTTTTTCTCTTGCCTGAAAGGTCGTGTATGCTTCGCGAAAAAAATTCGAATTTGTGTGCAGTTTAGCGTCACAGTGTTCGAAAAGCAACAAGAACCACACAAAAATGCACAGAAGATTTTTTTCAAATTTTTACACAGAATTCACGGTGTTTTAGTCCCCTTATAGGAGGGACAAATGAGAGAGGTAGACGCAGAAATGAAAGAAAAAAAAATAGAAATGAAACGTGAGATTTTCAGAGAAAATAAACAGGTCTCACGGCGAATACTTTTTATTTTCGGGAAATTTCAACGGTGCAATAGAGCGAACATTCCTCTTTTGTCAGCGTCAACTCTCTCGTTTGTCCGCCCTAAAACAAGGTGAATTGTTTTGTAAGTTTTGCGCTCGGCAAGAAAATTGTTCTAACGAAGCTAGGTAAGTTCTTACCTCTAAATTTTACGTGAAAAATATTCAGCTTATTTTTTTCTTGAAGAAATTATCGTAGCCTAACAACCAGAACGTCTAAATAAGCTGTCATTGCGCAAAAACTTGTTAATTGTCTGGAATAAGTATTTAATATTAATAACTAATAACTAATAACAGATATTTTGTCGTTAATTATCTCAAATCTCGAAATGTCTTGCATTATGTTTTTGATGATGATCTTTCATTCATAAGTAACCGCTTTCATGTTGCCGATTCTGGTGGTCATTGAAACAACTAATTTTCTTTTGTATGTATCATCAAAACTGGAGTAACATAATACGTCCCCCAAATAAATAAACATTCAAATGTAGACACATGTGTGATGCTGATCAGAGGTGGGCGGAAGTGGTTTTCCGAAAAGTCGGAAGTCGGAAGACGGAAGTTATCGTTAAAATTTTTTTCGCGGAAGTCGGAAGACGGAAGTTGGAAGTAAAATTTTTTTCGCGGAAGTCGGAAGACGGAAGTTGGAAGTAAAATTTTTTTCGCGGAAGTTGGAAGCCGGAAGTCGGAAGCGGCAAAAACGGCGGAAGTCGGAAGTCGGAAGATGGAAGTCGGAAGTAAAAAATTTTTGCCTTTTTGGCGCAATTTAGTTTTTTTCGGTAAAGATTGAACAAAAAACAGTATTTATTAACAACAATCAAATAATTTTAAACAAAAAAAAATATATTTTTCAATTTATTCAACTTCACCAGTCATTGTTGAATCCAAAAATTTTTTGATTCAATGAGCAAAACATCAAATTCTCCAGTGTTTCCGGGCTCATTTTTGATCTTTTCGGTGTTACGATCATCCCAGCAACGTTGAAACATCGTTCAGATTCAGAAGATGTTGAAGGAATAGCCAAGTATTTAACAGCCAGTTCCCGTAGAATCGGGAAGTCCTTGGACCCGTTCCAAAATGCAAAAGGATTGGTGGTGGATGTTGGCATGAGTTTGATCAATGCTTGATTTTTGGATCGCTGAATTTCGTCTAGTTTTTGCTTTTTCGATTTCTCATCATTTTCTTTAATCTGTAATCTGACTTATGAGAACAGTTGTAATATATTTGAATTACCGCTTTCATCAAATCGACGTGTTCATTTTGAAGGTGGAACCGCAAATTATTTGTTCCGGAATTTCTAGAAAACATGACCATCTTCTTACAATTTTTGCACTCTGCTCCATTATCAGATAAGATGAAGTAGCCGTCATATTTTGACCGTTTGAGACTCATCTCCTGAAACCAATAATTACATTGAAAAAAAGAACACGTGAAAAAAAAACACGAGAAAACATGTTCGCAACAACAAACACAATTTTGAGTTTACTAAACCGGGCGCACAAAGGTGAGTGCGGAGCATCGTTTAAAAACTCTTAAAAATGCGCTAAAATTCGAATTTAAACCCAAAAATTGCGGAAGTCGGAAGACGGAAGTTGGAAGTAAAACATTTTTGGCGGAAGTCGGAAGCCGGAAGTTGGAAGTAAAATTTTTATCGCGGAAGTCGGAAGCCGGAAGTCGGAAGCGGCAAAAACGGCGGAAGTCGGAAGTCGGAAGACGGAAGTCGGAATTCCGCCCACCTCTGATGCTGATCTTTGAGCGAAAGTGGACACGGAAACAAGGGCATGAGACAATGCACTTTTTCACGGAAAATTAATGGAATCAGACAGTTATCTGATTTAGTGAACTTGAAAACAAAATAAGGTTTTCTAAAAAATGTTCATTTTCGAAAAATAAAAATTTTAAGTTCGTGGATTTTTCAAACTTTATTTTCAGGCCAGTTAAACCACTGATCAATTCAAGCTGTTCTCAACAATCGAATAAATCAGTTTTATCCTGTTTACCATCATCATCGTCAGCTTCAACCTCCTCGTCATCATTAGCTATCTGTGGCGGTAGGGGAATGACACCATGTTCGAACGGGGGCGGGTCAGTAAATAACAGTTCCGCCGTCGAAATTCCCACAACTTCGCAATTCATGCCTACAGCAACGTTGGCAACACAAAATCAGTATTCAAATGCGTTTGTAACAAATCGTGAGTTTGCTTTTTGTACATTTTTTTAACTTGAAAATTCAGATTTCACTAACAATGACACAACTGTTTTCAATTTGGATTTATTAGGAAAACAAGATTCGCCTATAGAAGTGTTCCGAATGAGCAAAAATGAACCGAGTAGTTCGTCGAATTCACAACCAAGCACTCCATTGCAGATAGACAGAAGATCGGTGAGATTTTCACATTTTGTTTTATGTACAGTAATGTACTGAAAGAGGAACAATTCGAAACCGCATGAAATCAGCCGACATCCCACTGGATACACCATATAGGATTATTCAGATAACGTGAAATAACACAAAAATGTCGAAAAATTACAGTACCTGGCCTATTTTTCGACTCATTTAGTTATGCGCATTAGGCTTAATTAGAGCGTTTGTTAAGGTCCAGCAAGGAGGCATCACTGATGAGACCAACCTCTCAAAACCGTCTGATGAAATTGGTCGAAACGGTTTTCTTGCGACTCTTTTATTCTCTCTCTTAAATTTTCTCGTTCTGTTTCTTTTCCCTTTTTCTTTTAATTTTTTGATTTACTGTCCAAATCTCTAGTTTGTTGTTTGATAGATTTTTTTGTGGTAGATATTTTTTACGTTGGATGATCTGGCTGGGTTGACAATAAATATATCAAGAATAATTTTGTCTTTGTTTCAGGTACCGGCGTGCGCGATATGCGGAACCGACTCAACTGGTATTCATTTTGGTGTTGATGCATGTGCAGCATGTTCAGCGTTTTTTCGACGAACAGTAGTTCTTAATAAAGAATATTCGTGTAATAAAGGAGGTCGATGTATAATCATCAAAGACGGTTCAGCTGGTCAGAAATGTAGATCATGTCGCTTCAAAAAATGTTTGAACGCTGGAATGGACAAAACCTGTAAGTTCATAATACCTGCTGTGTATCGAAATATGCATCGTTTTTCAAGCTGTCCAACATCGACGAGATGCAATCGGTAAATATTCGGCGGGTGTGAAACGCGAAGTAAGCCCCGATGAAATGGAATTGCCACCGGCGAAAGTTTACAGTGGAGTTTGTAATGAGCCGAGCACATCGTCGAATAGTACGAGCTTTGTCTGGACGGGACAATCGCCGACTAATTGTTATGAGCGGGCTGGTAAAAATAATGTGAGTTGCTTTTTTTCTAATGTTTAAGTAAACAGTTTTGAGAATAAGAAAACTAGTTTTCGAGAAATTTCGCGGAAGGTTATTTCGGAAACATCAGTTCTGAACGTCTTTTGCAATTCAAACTTGATTGCGTCAAAGACAAACCAAAAATATTTCCTTGTTAGTCAAAAATAAATAAATAAAGAGCTTATCTCTTTCATCTGGATCACCGTGAGATAATGAAAACATTGACGAGAGTCGCTTGAAATTTCCTAGTTTTTATCGCGATGATGTGTGGTCTTTTACCGAAAAAGTGGTGCTAGATGTTATAATGCGCAATTTTTGTTTTAATGTTCTCCGACAAGAATTTCGCAAAGATTTGTCAAGCTTCCAAATCTTTTCTCATTTGAAAGGGGCGCTTCACTATTTCTCAGAGGGCGCTTTACTATTTCTGGAAAGTTAGTGACCCTACCAAAACTTGTGAAAATTTCAGAAAAAAATATTGGAAAGTTGCTGCAGACAAAAAATTTTCACGCTAAAACTTGTGAAATAAGGAACTTCTCAATGAAACTCGAAATTTTCGAAAAAAATCCGAAAAAACTTGAAAAGTTCAAATTTTTTTCGTTTAAAAGTTAGTAACCCCAAAAAATTTTCGCATTTTTTCTGAAATCATTCTGTTGTTAGTGAGCCTAACTTGTCATGGATAATTTATGCAAAAGCTGTATAAAGTTACTGACGGATTGTTGCTGCGATTCCTTCAGTAACTGCGAATCCTTCATAATGTTGCAGATTTGCGGTTTTTCACGGAAAAGTTTATATCAAAAAAGTGTTTTTCTTGTGTTTTCAGAATACCAATGATTTTTCACAATCGAGTACTCCACCCAAATCGATTTTATACGAGTTGATTATGCGCCAACAATTTCTTCTCGACCAACGTCAGTTATTCTATTCCGATCGTAGTTTATCAGATTGGTTTTGTAAACGAGAAGCCGATATTGCTAGACAACGATTGAACGAGTTGACCGATTTCACCAATTGTATGTATCATTTATGGAAAGTTGAACCCAGATTAGCCGCAGACTTCATCAATCGAAATAGGTTTTTGGATGTTATACCGGAAGATGAAAAAGTGAGTGTTAAATGACCCGGCGACTCTTCTAGAGTATTCGGTTATTTTGAAAGTATTCGCCATTTTAAGACATATGTGAGTGAAGAAACAGTTTAAAACAACGTATAGCGAAAACTACAGCACAACAAAGAACAGAAAATAAATCATAGAGTTGGATTAATCGCGCAAACGCGCTCTACTGCTTCATTAGAATTTGAAATTTTGATCCAACTTTATTTTTATTTATTGTTCTTTTTTGTCGTCTAACTTTTGTTTCTTATGCTTTTGAACAGTGTTTTAACTCATATATGTCTTAAAATGATAAATACTTCCAATGTAAACGAACACTCTCGATGAGTCGCCGGGTCATTTAATTTGAGAGAATTTTAGACTACATTTTTTTCAGATTCGAATATACAAAAATTTCGTTGTCGTTCGACAAGCTGTTGAAGAACCGTTCATGACATGGAAACATGGAGGGTTGGAGAATAACTGGTTCGTTATGCCCAATAACACCTATATCGATTTCACTGATCCGGAAAAATATTTTCTGAATGGGGCGCTGAAAGATTTGAAACTTGACTTGGACACGGCACGCAACTTGTTTCTACCTTCATTTATGGGCGCGATGGATTCTGTGGGAGGACTTATGAAAAATATTGAGATTACCGAAACAGAAATTGTTATTCTTCTTGGTCTTGTGATGCTAGATCCCGGTGGGTTTTTCTGTTTCGAAAAAACTGGCTTGCTTCGGCCCGAAGTTTTTGAGCCGAACATCATATTATCAAATTGAAAATAAATGGCAAAAATTAAATCGAAAAAGAAGAGACGGCAACAATTCTTGCTGAGAAAATTATGTTTTTAGATGTGCTACGCCGCGTTGTGTGCGGTTTATAAGAAACGGCAGAGAAAAAAGACACGCGACGCGTCTGAAAACATTATTTTTTTCGCGAATTCTCTTCGTGGCTCTCAAATTTTATTTTATTTTTGCCATTTGTTTTCAATTTGATAATACCTCCCCTAACGAGATACCAAAATTTCTCAAAAATTTTGGCACTGTGAAAATCTTGAAAAAATGTTTTTGCCACCATGCCTCGGCGAAAAACGTGGGAATCCTAGTTTTAAGAATGTGTTCCGAGATTTTTCACACAAATTTTTTTGAAAAGTTTTGTGCTGTCTGAATTACTGTATAAATTTTGTGTTTCGAAATTGTGTCCCGTGGATTTTCACGTTTTCGCCGAGGTATGTTTGCCACTGTGCATGACGACCAAAAAAACAGCGAAAAATAGCTGAAAATTTCATAAATTTGAGAAAAAATCATAGCTTTTGAAATTTCGTGGCGTGACCTATACATTTTCTCACGCTTGTCCAATTAAAAAAAATCAAAATTTCAGCCGTGTCTGGTTTACGCGAATCGACACGTCAACAGTTACGCGCCATTCGTGATCAACTTATTCACGAAGTTTTTGTTTATTATGAAGATGAAGAGCCGGGATTCGACCCGGAAATTCGAATGGCGGATCTATTTATGATTCTTGCAGCAATTAAAGTTTGTTGGATTTTCAGGAGTTTGTTACTGATATCATGATTTTCAGATTCACGCAATCAAAACTTCTGAAAATATGCATATTTTGCGATTCTTCGATTTGATACCACCTGACGCTTGTTTCAATCAAATTTTAGAAACAGAACAAGAACAGAGGAGAGATGAACACGAAAGTCAGGATGGTTAGTTGGGTTTTTGTTGGTAAAATTAATTCGTTTTACAGCTAACCGAAAGAATAGTAATTTCTCAAGTACATCTTAGTGTATCTTCGAATAGGAATTCCGTGTTTCGAAATATGTAATACGACAATTCAGAATACAATTCTTTTAGTTCATAGTATACCGCATGATAATTCACAATAACCTCATCATATTATTTCGAAGTGATCTCGAAACTTTATATATATATATATATATGGGTTTATGCAATATTTATATATTTGATAATTGTTTTTTTAATGTTCGGTTTGTTCACAATTCAATAAATTATTTGTTTTACGGTGCAATGCATTATTGATAAACGTATCGGATAATTTCGAAAACTGCTGAACCGACGACAACGAACAAAAATAGAGCGATTAGCCATTGAGAAGTTGGCAACTTGTTCTGCGAGGATCTCTGAAAAGTGAAATTTTCTCACTCGGAAAATATTTTTTTATCGAGAAATATCGACTACGGCATTGTTGTCTACCCTGATAAAAAATATCTCGAGTTGTCACTCAAATTTCTAGAATTGCGCGTAAGTAATCTGGTATTTCGAGAACTCTTTCACGATACTTAGAAATGGTTTTAAAAAACTCACATTTCCTTTCGAAACATTACCCCGTTGAGTGATGTTTTTGCTGAATTGCTGGTTTGCTTGATTCATTCGTTGCTTCGGCGCCATTTTTGATGTATTTACAAAATATACACTCGGTTATTACTCTGAAAACGGAAAATTGTCATTGAGCATTAAATTAAAATGCAAAAAAAGACAAGCTTTCACAGGACTATAAAACAAATGCGGATTTTAGTAACCATGGGAAACAGATTACTTGTTTTTCGACTAAAATATAAAATAATGTGTATTATTTCTCAAAGTGATTACGTGAAAATTCCACGTCAACCAGATGAAAACGTTAACAACTGAAAAATGAACCTTTTTAAAAATGATGAAAATTCGACGTCATAATTTATGTGCAAAATTTCGGAGCGGTGTTTGCAGACTATGTCGTTTCATACAGTAACAACTAATTTTTTCACTAAAAATCACGACATCGACAAAATATAATGTTCATCGAGACCACGAAAACAAAAAACTGTCAATATTTTTTGCCAAACAAATATTCATTCAGTGAAATGGTCAAAAATGGAGAAAAACATGTAATCGCACAAAAAAACGTCATCAAACATATTAACTATTCACAGTAAAAATTGACTCACAAACAAAAATTATAAAACACACAAAAATGATACATCTAGGAAAAGTCACTATACTGCACAAAAAAAAAAGAAAAAATTCCAGACTTATTTTCTCTCTGAAACGAAATTATACAAACATGAGAAAAATGCTTATTGGGTTCGTAGAGGAACAAAAAATTGAGTAAGTGATGATTTTTTTTGTTGATTTTTTTATTTCTCAAAAATAATAGTGGAAAGAGTTTTGAAAAATGAGGGAGAAGAGGGGTAGAAAAATGAAACCGTAAAGTTTTGAAATTTCCAAAAAAAAAATGAACGGGAGCTGAAAATTTTTGCTTTCACTAATCTTGTACTAACACGGGCCCGAAGCAACAAAACAAAACAATAAAAAACGCGCGAAAAAAACAGTGGAAATTATAAAAGGGTCAGATAATCAAAAGGTGGAAGTCGATGTTCATTCATAGACGCACTCCATTTCATCATCTTCCAATCGATATCTGCGTGAGATGCTTGTGTTGGCCGGTCGAAGAAGATTTTGTTGACATTCGTCTCTGCAAAATTTTTGATGAATGTGAAAATGGCAAAATGTCGTGGATCTCATAATGGATCGGATGATTTGAAAATTATTGAAAATAAAAGTTACCTGGTGTTTCCATCGACACGGCTAATGGTGACATTGATACCGAGATTTCCGTTCTCTGAAAATAATTTTTTCAAATATATTGTCAAAAATGTAACTTTTAACTTACTGTGGAACATTTTAATTTTTTGAACACTTTTTGTGGATTTTTATTAAAAAAACGAAATTGTTCGTACGATCTTCTGGGTTACTGTAGAACTGTTAGGCATTCGAAAAATCGGATCTGTGAAACTCCTCGGTTTTAGCGAGATATCTTATCACTTTTTTTTCATTTATCTCCCAGTCAAAACAGAATTTTGGACGGTCGGAAAGTGTTTTTTTTTTTTTTTGAATTAATGAACAGAAGTTTTCCTTTTTTCCCCTAGAACTTTTATGTAAAAATTATGAAAAAAGGCTCAAAGGTTTTAAGGGTCAAAAAATTTACCAAGGCGGTCCGGCCCGAAAATATCAAGATACTACAAATTACCTGAGAACAACTGAGCAGCATTTGTGTCAAACGCCAAACAATCCGATTGTTGAATTGCGTACGCAACGCCTTCGTGAATCGATCGCGGTGTCGCTTCCCAAGACATGCGACGACGTTGTGTCGACAGCTCCAATCTGTACATAAAATTGTCCGCCTCCTTTTTCGATCCGATCAGTTGGACAACAGCGTAGAACATTTGTTGATTTTGCGACGGATCGTATTTCTCTTGCTTTTCTACAAATTGACTGCTTTTTTGGGGAAGATGAAAATTCATTGACTAACCCAATACAAGCATAAAGTTGTATTCAAAACAACTTTGCATCATGACCCAATCAACGGCACCGGGCAAATTGATGTCAGTGGCCAAGAACACAATGTCCTCTCCTTGCAACGTTGTTATACTTTTGTGCACTTTTTTCAAGTGCTCCATCACGTCGGATAATGCTCCTTGCCATTTGCAAGAAGCGCCCGGACACGGGCAAGAATACGGGCGATATTCGCACAGTTCTTCGTGTTCGACTTTGTCGTAGTGATGAAAATTGAGAGCGCAACCAGAGTTGGAGAATTTGCACGGGAAACGTACTGTGTTGGCGATCTTTTCGAGACCCAAATTACGGACGGATGCTGCAAACAAAAATTTGCACTTTAGTTTGAGAACTAGGTTGATCAGAGATCTCGGCCCGAAAATTACAGGCTTGGTAAGTTCTTGGTAAATGAGCCCGGCAGGCCCAAGATAGCTCAAATCTCATACCGGAACACAGCTGTCACGGTGAAAAGTACCGTGACATTTTTTTTGTTGTTGAATGTGCCTGGGTCTCGTCACGAAAACAAGAAAAGTAACACGTTTCTTTAATAATTCAGTCGGATTTTGGCACTTTTTTTTGTTTTTCCGTTTTTTGGTCGACATTCCCAGTGACAAAAAACAATTTTCCACGTTTTTCAAGGCTCGTTGTGTGCGTTGAATTGTACACAAAATTTGCTACGCAATCAAATAATTGGACGGAAAACAAACATAGGCTTTTTTCACACCTTATCTTATCACTAGTGTGCAAACAGAACAGCGGAATGTTGTCTCCCAAAAAAAAACAACAGAAAAATACTCACGAGTTGGTCCGCGACACGTCGGACAACACTGCAACTTTGGTCGACAATTCGAACAAACCAAATGACCCGACTGACATTGCATATACGGTGGAAGCATGTATTCTAGACACACTGGGCATTCGAAAACTGACAAAACTTCGGCATTGCTATCATCTCCGGTGGGTCCGGAAGTGGCAATGTGTGGCGCGACACTGTGCGTGGCGGCCGATGGTGAACATGAGACTACTGAAAATTTGAAAGAGTTGGAAATTTATACGAAAAACGCGCTATCAACTACCTGGAGCGGTTCCCTGAACTCTGGCAAATGTTTTTCCCTGCTGATTTTGTGGTAAAGCTGTTCCCTGCTGTTGTTGTTGTTGTTGCTGCTGTTGCTGTTGTTGTTGTCCACCACCACCATTTCCACCAACTTGTTGATTCATTATTAAAGGTGGTGATAAACCGGGTGGAACTGCTGGAAGACCTGGTGGTGCGCCGTTTGGACTATTTCCTAAAATAAAACAATATATAAACTTTACACGTTCCTACTTTTTTATCTCAATTTTTCGTGTTCGCGAATTCGTCTTGAATCGACGAAATAGCATTTGGGAAAAAAGACACAAAGAATATTTTGATCTACAGTGGGATATTTTCGAAATTCTGATTAGTTTTTGTCAACCCAGCCAGAGCATTCAACGCATACCTTGACGAAAACGTGGAATTCCGCGGGGCACAATTTCAAAAATTCATACAGTAACTCAGACAGTGCAAAACTTTTCAAAAAAATTTGTGTGAGAAATCCCGGGAATATTCTGAAAATAAGAATTTCCACGTTTTTCGCCGAGGTATGATTCAACGTATTGTCAATCCAGCCAGATCATCCAATGAGAAATTGATCTACCGTCTGAATCTCTCATTTTTACATGCTCTTTCATCGAATTTTTGTGGTAGATCACTTTTTTCCGTTGGATGATCTGAGCGGATTGACAATAAGAATGATCTACCCACGAAACTCAAAGAGAGGGAGAGAGAGCACAACAAAATGAGAGACATAGACAGTAGATCAAATTCGGGTTGAATGATCGGGCTTGATCGGCAAAATGGATGAGATACACGATGGTATTCTGGGGCCTTCAAGTCACCTACCAATTTTCAGTTTTCGCTTACACGTCATGAAAAATAAAAATGAATCATATATGTTCTTGTCAAAAAGGGCAGAAAATAATGAAAATGAGAAAAAGGGAAAAAACACTTATCAGTTCGTCTTATGTTTTTTTTTCAATTCGACTTGTTACCTATTATAAAATGATTGATGGAGGAACAATTGTTTTGAAAAGTTTTCGCGGTCGGGCAACAATGTCATCTATTCGGGTCGGAACAGTGTCGAGATTAATAGAAATTAATTACAGTTGGTTTTTTTTTCAAAAAATATAGAGTAGTAAATATTTCCAGAACTAAAATGATAATCACTGTCGGAAATTGTGAACTACTGTTATTAAAAAAATGGAAACTTCCAGTCTCGAGAGTTTAAAAATTTTATGTGACATTTTACGAAAACTTGTTAGTGAACGCTCATTTTTTTTATTATCTCGTTTCTGCAGGGCTGTCGGAATGGAGTGGGTTCCAGGTGGGCAGCCCACCTGTAAGCGGGAAAAGTGGGCTAAAAAGCCCACTTTGTATTTCCCATTAAATGACCCGGCGACTCATCGAGAGTGTTCGTTTACATTGGAAGTATTTATCATTTTAAGACATATATGAGTTAAAACACTGTTCAAAAGCATAAGAAACAAAAGTTAGACGACAAAAAAGAACAATAAATAAAAATAAAGTTGGATCAAAATTTCAAATTCTAATGAAGCAGTAGAGCGCGTTTGCGCGATTAATCCAACTCTATGATTTATTTTCTGTTCTTTGTTGTGCTGTAGTTTTCGCTATACGTTGTTTTAAACTGTTTCTTCACTCACATATGTCTTAAAATGGCGAATACTTTCAAAATAACCGAATACTCTAGAAGAGTCGCCGGGTCATTTAAAAAGTAGAATATTCCATGGAGGCCCAGGTGGGCTTTGTTTTTCATAAAAGGTGAAGAAAAACTCAAAATGAGAAAAGAAGAAAACGAGAGATGCCCAATAGGTCAGAGACGGTAGAGAAACAAATTGTTCCCAGGTGGGATAATCCAGCCCACCCCACGTTTTCCTGTATTTTTTTGTAGTGGGCTGGGGTGGAGTGGGCTTTTTTCTAGTTTCCTATATGGAGCCCACTCTACCCCCACTCCGGCAGCCCTGCGTTTCTGACTCAAAATTTTTTTTTAACTTGGATATTACGGACCTATTTATGACAATGGAAAAAAATTGAATTAAAAATTAAGTTTGCCAATGAGCGCTATTTTAGAAATTTTTTGTTTTTTTCTAGAAAAATCCAATGCAAATTTCAAAGGCGCATAGATTTTCCGGGGTTGGTCTCGCCACAACTCCAATGAATCATCATTTTTCTCAATTTTTTTTTGAGAAAAAAAAATAAAATTTTATATTAATGGCGCGCATTGGCAATTTTAATTTTTGATTAATTTTTTTTTGTCATCACGAATAGGTTTATTAGAGAACAAGTCAAAAAAAACATCTTTTAGATACTCATTTTATTCTCAAAAACAAGAACATGTAATTTTTAAGTTTCAAAGAATTAAGATAAAAGAACACAATATTCTCACCTTGCAATATTTGGTTGATATTATTGCTCATATTATTGTCAACACCCAGAAACGCGCGGAGATCGTCGTCTGAAGTATCGTCTTCAGCGACAGCTCTTGGCGCAGTTCCAAGTAGAAAGTATCGTCGAGGTGGTTCAATACCAATGTGAACTAGTCGGAGTTGCTCTTCGATCAATTGCAAATCTCCGTTTGGTTCTTCGTATACCCTTTGATAAGGGAGACGATCAGGTGAGTGTTCTCCGTCAATCGCGCTCTTCCCTTCTGTAATAATTGAACAATTGAATTATGAAAATAATAATAGAAAATCGATCAAAAACATACATATGTGTTTGTAAGTGTGTGTGTGTGTGTGAAATTGTGAAAAAAATAGTGAGAGACACTGAAGAGAACGAGAAAAAAGGAAAGCAATAATAAACGGTGTGGAAATCAATAGAAATATGACACAAAACTAGTGTATTACGACAATAAAGAGACACATTTATTATTTTATTTGATTTATGGATTATATTTCGAGAAAAATGGAGAAATGAATGCGGTTTGGCAACTAGTCTAGCCACATTTTTCCTTGTTGCATCTTTATTAGGATCATCAAAACTAATCAATCTTGCTGATTTATGCAAATTTGTTCTGTTTTTTTTTTCACTTTCAAACTATTTTGGAGAATTTTAACTCCGACAATTTGGTGGCAAAAATTGAATTTAAAAAATACCAGGTTTGAAAAAACACTCGTACCCATCTTGTCGTCGGCCGCGTTTTTTATGTGGGTTAGGAAATTTTTAGGTTACAAAACTGAGTTTAAGTACTCTTTTCGAACGCGCAAAGTCGGAAAAACGGGCCCCAGAACACACACAAATGTGTGTGTGTGTATTTCTGGGCCCCGTTTTTCCTACTTCGCGCGTTTGAAAACCGTACTTTAACTTATTCTAGTGATCTTAAAATTTGAGAAAACACATGAAAAAGCGTGATGAATCGAATGGTGTTGAGAAAAGCTCAAATTTTTTAATTGGAAAAAACTTTTACGATGTATGACGATTCAAAAACTCAGAGGAAATAGGCTAAAACACAAAAATTGGGAGAATCATCATATTATTCAATTTTCGCGTGACCTATAAATTTTCTATCGAAAAATAACACTGAACTTTTGACCAAAATATATGACGTTTTTGCTTATCGTCACCCAGTTCTGAGTGAAAGGGTAAATTCGGAATTTGAGAATCGGGCCCGGAAGTAACAAAGTGAAGTTTTATTAAGCACAAAATATGAAATTCGTTTCTTTTTTGAGCCGTACAAAAAAGAAAATTTTTCCTCAAACTCTTATCTTGGATGTAAAGGTAACTCTGCTCAAATTACGGGGGTTTTATCGGGGACGACTCTTGAGAAAAATCACAACTCTCGTGTAAATCACGAGTTTATGGTTTTGAAATTTCGAACAGCTGTCCGAGATGGTCATCGACTATGAAAGTAAGAGCACATTTCAACTAAAAAACGAATACTTGTTTAACGAGGGGAAATCTTGTTTTTCGAAATAACCATGGCAACCAGGTCTCAAAAATGGGCCCGAAAATGAAAAGGCGGGTGCAAATCAGGAACTCTCACATGATTGAAGTCGAGACACGAGAAAAACGCGAACAATTTCAGCAACTAATAGAAGATAAGAGAGTAAAAACAACAACGACAAAGAAAAAACAAAGATAGATAGATATAAACGAAGGCGAAAATGTGAGTGTGTGTATGTGAGTAGAGTAGAGAGAGTGAGGGTGTGCAGACAACGAAACATGTGGGGCCAGGAAGAGAGTGCGAGGAACAATGAGGCGCAGCGAAATATAAATGAGGTAGCACACATTAAAAAGAGGCCACAAAATGATGGGAGGAAAAAAGAAAGAAGAGACGAAGAAGAAGATCTTTTTTCCTCCTGTCTTTTCTCAGCTGACATTGAATCGATCGAATATTAAACAACATGTTGCGCGAGTCTCTTTCTTTTTCTCTCGTTTTGTGTCGCTACATTTTTTTCGAAACGTGGACAGGTGCTGGTATATAGCACGATTTGTAAACAAGTTTAATTAAGTAGACAAAACACACCGAATGTGAATAGACCTGCTCTAAAAGTGACAAAAAAGAGATTTTAGTTGGAATCAGAACATATGGATGTTTGTCAACATGGTCTAAAAAACTATGTATAACGGATGATGTTGGGCTTCTCTCCTGAATGGGGCACCCTGACCAGGGCCGGGCCCCATTAAATGAGGTTTAAAATACAAGTCCTTGAATAGGGCTCTGTGGTACCGGAAGTTCGCTGAATAGGGTCAAACATGAAAAAAGGCGTTGGACTCAATTGTTGAACATAATTTCACTGAATGTGGTCTCAAAACGGGATACCAGAATGAAAAAATATGAGATCAAATTTCAAAAGTTTGCGGGTCCAGCCCAAATTTTGTTAGCCGAACCTAGATTTTTTTCCCGTTTGTCAACAAAGGCCTGCTCCGACTAATTTGAGCTGATTTCTGGTCGGCTCGAAACGTTTAATACATAAAACGTCTAGTTTTGAGGGTTTAAGGCTTCAAGTTCTATCAACTGCAGATAATTTTTTGAAAATCAAAAGAACGAGTATAAAATTCTGCATCTCAATGCGTAAACTATACTCTAGTGTAAAGAGCCAACCAGATGTGAGGTTCACATGCGTTTTCGTGATTTGTGCACACTCGTTTTTTGTGGTCTCTAGTATCATCTTTATTTAGTGAGGGGTTTCTTCTATTAGCTATTTTTTATTTTCAATCACGAATTCTATTCTCATCACTTTCAGATATTTTCATTTAAATGACCCGGCGACTCATTGAGAGTATTGGTTGAAATTGAAAGTATTCATCTTTTTAAGACATATATGAGTTAAAACTCTGTTCAAAAACATAAGAAACAAAAGTTAGACGACAAAAAAGAACAATAAATAAAAATAAAGTTGGATCAAAATTTCAAATTCTAATGAAGCAGTAGAGCGCGTTTGCGCGATTAATCCAACTCTATGTTTTATTTTCTGTTCTTTGTTGTGCTGTAGTTTTCGCTATACGTTGTTTTAAACTGTTTCTTCACTCACATATGTCTTAAAATGGCGAATACTTTCAAAATAACCGAATACTCTAGAAGAGTCGCCGGGTCATTTAAAAATATCTAGCTCTTTCATTTTTACTCGTATTTTGCCGCTCGATATATTAAAAAACGTGAAAAACTCGTGAAAATAATCTGTCTCATTTCTAAAATGTATCACTTCACAGATTTTTTTTTGTTTTTCATCTTCAGGATTTTTACTCATTAGCAGTTGTTCTTATTTTCATCTTGTTCTCAAGAGATTGTCAGCAACCAAAAAATGAAAATTTTACTATTTTTGTTGTACTATAGGATAATGTCATCTTCGCAATCGACATCTGATGACAATTCGACAGAATTCGCAACTCCTTTGAGAAATGGTGGAGTGTAAGTCAATTTATCTAGATTATTGACATTAGAAATTCCTAGGTTTTCAAATCCCCCATCATTTAAAAACTGGGGTGGCCTACCCACAGTCAAACAAGGGTTTCGCTACAAATTTTTGGAAACTGACAATGAAAACGTGCCAACAAATAACACCCATTTGGATGAAACTATTCCCGTTGAAAAATTGACCAAATTCGAAAGCAAAACCGTCAATTCAACTCTATTTGCGGCATGGTTAGGCCATGCTACAGTACTTCTTAACATTGAAGGAGCAACAGTTATAACCGATCCAATTTGGGCTCATCGTGCATCATTTACATCATTGGTTGGACCGAAAAGATATAGGCCACCTCCTATGAAGATTGATGATTTGCCAGAAATTGATTATGGTGTCATTTCACATGATCATTATGATCATTTGGACTATGAATCAGTCAAGAAAATCACACAGTAATTTTCCAATTATT
Organism: Caenorhabditis sp. 8 KK-2011; assembly: GCA_963572245.1. Classification (NCBI taxonomy): domain Eukaryota; kingdom Metazoa; phylum Nematoda; class Chromadorea; order Rhabditida; family Rhabditidae; genus Caenorhabditis; species Caenorhabditis sp. 8 KK-2011. The sequence goes on from OY751549.1 coordinate 4,754,826, forward strand.
TTTTCAACAAACAAAAAATTATGTTTTTTAGAATGAACCCATCAATTCGGTGGTTCGTTCCACTTGGCATGAAGTCTTGGATGGAATCAAACGGAATCACAAAATTGAGCTCGAATCCCGACTTAGTCACAGAACTGAACTGGGGTGAAAATGTGAAAGTAGAAAAAGATGGAAAAGAGTTCACAATTTGGTGTGTTCCGGCTCAACATTGGGGCCAACGTGGACCTTTTGATAGAAATCATGTGAGCTAGAACAATAATGTCATTTGACAATCAAATGTTTAGCGTTTATGGTCAGGCTGGTCAGTGGTTGGCCCAACAAAACGATTCTATTACTCAGGTGACACCGGTTTCTGTGACACTGAATTTCGTAAAATTGGTCAAAAGTTAGGGCCATTTGATTTGGCCGCGATTCCGATTGGAGCTTATGAGCCAAAGTGAGTAAAAATTATAAAAATGTCTAATTTATAATGTTTTAGCTGGTTTATGAAGTCTCAGCACATTAATCCTAATGAAGCCGTTGGAGTTCACGAATTGATCAAATCAAAAATGAGTATCGGAATTCATTGGGGAACTTATCATATGGGCTCATATGAGGTAAAAAAAATGGGATGCCCCGGCCAAACGGCCATCTCTTGGGCCGGCAGGGCGTTTTTTTTTTGGAAGCCCGACCGGAAACGTGCCTAAATTTATTCGGACATATACAAATCATACCTTTCATAGGAGACCAAGGAAGTAGAAGTGATTTTTATAGTTTTTTTCAGAAAAGATATATTCCTGACTCTGAGAAACTAACGAAAAGGTCGGTGCGGGCCTGGCCGGGCTTTTATTTTCTTTTTTAACAAAAAGGGGCTCTCGTGCCATCGGGCTATAATCTCACCCCTGCTTTCTCCAAAAAAAAAACTAACCTTAGATTTATTGTAGTTTTCCAGCACTATCTCGAACCTCGCGACAAGTTGAAAACGTTGATGGACAATCGACCAGACCTAAAGCACACCAAATTTATCACTATTCCTCCAGGACAAGTTTGGGAGGAAGAAAAATCAGAGTAGGGATACAGTAACCCGTATGAAACATAAAATTCGTCGAATAATAATTCGATGAAATGAAATTTTTATATGAATAAAAGATACCCGTAAATTACTCTTCTAGTTTAACACGTTTTTCAGTCTGTCGTTTTTTCAGTTTCTCATAATATGATTCTTTTGGCGGCTCTTTTTTCTTTTTTTGCTCTTCGAGTTGTTCAATCATTTCGAGAGTTGGTGGGCACATTGCATCGGATTTCAGAATTTCAAGATTTTTATGATCTTCTTCTTCTTTCTCAATTACATCTTGTTGCTGAGTCGATGTTTCTTCATATTGATTTATCATCTCATCAATATCTGTCTGAAATATTTTTTTATATGAGAAATTTAGAGATAAACCACATACTTCTTTGTCAACGCCGCCATCCGGTGAATGAATACCTGTTCCAACCAACACTTTCGGCGGATCAACGTTCCGTTTTATACTGATTTCAACACCCTTTTCAACTAATGTTCGATTCAATAAGTCGATATATTTAACAAGTCTGCGCGAACTGAAGTCTTCTTGAGACGTCAATTTCGCAGCGAGACCTTTTGTCATCTCATAGCGAATTTCTTTCGCGTCCAGGATCACACTCCGACAATCATCGGAACTTTTGAAGTTCAGTTCTAGAAAATCATCCACATTAAGTCTAGTCCAATCTTCTATGACGATCTGCAAAAATAACAACTTTTTTTTAAAACTTTTTCGAAAACTCCTACCTTTCTAGCAACTAGTAATGTGTAGAGGGCTGGAACTGGCATAACATTGCAGATATATGGTTTTGTTGTTTCCAGCAGTAGACCATAGAAGGGAATTTGGTGGAGAGTCGAGTATCCATCAGATGATTGTCGTGGATCAATACTTTCTGGATGATACTGTGCGATTGAAGAATTTGGATGAATAAGAGTGAATGGTTTGAGACGAGTGTGAACAAACATTTCTTGACCATACTGAAAAACAAAATTAGATTCAATTGATCACTTTCATTTTCACTTACACCGTATTTGTTCACCGTATCGAGAATACTAAAATTTGGATACAATCCAGCTGCAATTATGACTCTTATGATTTCGGCACCTTTTCTTGTTAACTTATGCGAACTCCTTATGGACTCAACGTCTTTTTCTTTATGACTCAACAGAAATTCTACAGTTTTCACATCTGCTTTCAGTGGATCTTTTTCGGCTTCCAAATCTTCTTCCTCCTTTTCCATCAGAATTGTGTCGAAATGTTTGTTAGCATTGAGAACTTTTCTAGTTTTATCGTTGTTTCGATGAGCTTTCTTTAGATCGAACAATTTTCTTCGTTCTCCTTGTTCGATTCTTCGTTGTCTTGAATCGTTGGCACCAGTTTCAGCAGCAGTTGCTTTTTCAACCAGGCCAGCGTCTTCAAGAACTTGTCGATATTGTGAACGTAATTTACTGATTTCGTATAACCGATGTTCGTCGATTCCATTTTCCATTGTCCATTTTCTAGATGAACCACCAAATGCTTTTTGTAGAACCCATTCACGAAATATTGAAATCAAAGTGAAAGGATCGCCAAGAGGACTTGTCAAACTAGCGCGTCGTTCAACAATTTCAAGTTCTCGATAAGATCGATTTGTGAAAGGGGATTGAACGGATAATCCAGCAGCGACAGTGAGCATAACTTCTAGTTGATCAACCACACATCCATAGACGAGCATTTTTGCGATGGGAACATCTACCGGCAGTCTGGCAACAGTCGCACCTAGTGCGGTTAGTGATAAGTTTTCTCTATCAGTTCGTAACACTCCTTGAAACTTCAACATTTCTAGTCCTTCATTCAACACACTTTCCGCAGGTTTTTCGATGAATGGAAAAAATCTTGGATCTACTGAAAATGGCCGAATTAATTGAGAATATTGAGAATTTTGAAAACTTACATCCTAGGTTCAAACTAATCATCTTCAGAGCCATTTCTTGTAAAGATACTCGATTAATTTCTGAAAGTGTGAAATCATCCATCTTCTCAAATTGTTCTTGTGAATATAATCGATAGCAAATACCAGGTCCAGTTCTTCCTGCTCTTCCTTTTCGCTGATTTGCCGACGCTTTGCTAACCCAAAACTCTGTCAGTTTTTGAGTTCCTGTTCCTGGTTCATGTTTGATCAAATTCACTTTTCCACTATCAATGACAAATCGAATCCCATCAATTGTTACAGATGTTTCAGCAACGTTCGTTGATAAAATACATTTTCTGATTCCATTCGGCGCAACATCGAACACTTTATCCTGTTCTTCCACTGATAAGGTGCTGTGTAGCATGAGAATAATCCAGCCTTTCGTCAGTTCAGCATAGTTTTTCAGGGCATCTGCGACTGTTGAAATTTCAGCGACACCATTCAGAAAAATGAGAGCATCTCCTCGTTGTGTCGATGGAAACTGTTTGTCGATCAGTTCTAGAATTCGTTGATACGGTTCGGGATCGATTTTGTGATTCTTCTTCTCACTATTATCAATAAACTGTTTGATTGGATGCCATTTCAATTCGATCGGGTATAATCTACCAGGAACTTGAATAACTGGAGCAGACTCAAAATAACTTTTGAACAAACCAAGGTTGATGGTCGCCGACATGAGAATTAGTTTCAAATCTTCTCTTTTTGTGCATAAATCTCGAAGTAGACCAATAAGCAGATCTGATGTTAAATGCCTTTCGTGTACTTCATCGAGTATTATCACATTGTACTGTTCTAACAGTGAATCATTTTCCATCTGCCTAAGAAGCAAACCTTCTGTGAGAAACAGTAGTTTTGTACGCTTTGATTTTGTTGTTTCGAACCTGTAAATATTTTCTAACTGTTTAAACAAATAGAAGAGTTTTACCTGATTTGGAAAGCCACTTCACTTCCATATTGGTTCAAAGTTTCGTAGGCTACACGCTTAGCCAGTGCTGTACAGGCGATTCTTCTTGGTTGAGTACAAGCTACTCCAGTATATCCAGATTTAAGAAGATATTGAGGCACTTGAGTTGATTTTCCGCATCCAGTATCTCCGGCAACGATAAGAAATTGATTGGTTTTTAAAAGTTCAACAATTTCATCTGCACGTTCGGCGATAGGAAGTTCAGATTGAAGTTTCCGTAACTCTTTCATTTTTTTGAATTTCAAATTATTCGCGAAATCCATTGATACTCTGACAGCATATTCAAAGTGGCGTACAAGCCAAGGAGGTATCTGAAGGGGACACTTTTGAAAATAAAAATTAAATTTTATTACTCACGTGATCTAAATGAGCTGGTATACTTTGAACTTCTTTTTGAACACGCACAAAGTTTTGTTTTCCGAGATCTTGTGGAATTCCTAGTTCATCAAATTTTACGCGCGTTGGGTCGAAATGATCTGTTGTTTCACCGACTGAGCGAATGAATCGTTTGAAATAACTATCGATGAACAACTTCCTTGTTTTTAAACGATTCTCTTGACTAGTACTTGCAGCTTGTTCGTCAGTGGGTCCAGCAAAATGACGAAATAGTGCTCCTCTGTGTTTTTCATATTCTTCGTTTGTAAGCGCGTACATGCTGCAATGTGCAAAAGGGCTTTAAGAAATGTTCGACCTTCGAAAAAAATAGAAAAAATAATATTGTCCGAGAGTACTTCACAAGTGTTGGCCTAGAAAACCAAACGCCTACGCAATTAATTGTGAACTTCTCCCGGAAAAAAAAACATTTTTTATTTTCCACAAATCGCATGCATGCGATCGCATCATGCATCTGTTCACCAGCTGATTTCAACCTTTTCAAATTGTTTGGTTCAGTAATTTTTATTTCAAATTAGAGTTTAGAGTAAATATGAGGGAAAATTTTGTTATTGTTGTTTTTTTCGTTCCTTCTTCTGCTTCTAACAAATTGCATGTTTCGTTTCAACTGGTCATATGTTCTTTGACCGAAAAAATAACAAAAACATATTGATCTTGACTTGTTTTTCGTTTTTTTTTTGTTGTTAGTATTATCGCTTAAAATTATTCATTTGCAGAATGGATTTGAGCGAACGCGAAAGCGATGTAGAAGAAGATTTGGAATGTAAAGTTAGTTTATGTTTGAAAGTCATTTTTAATTTATAAAACTGAAAAATTAAACTCTCCAATCAAATCTGAATAAAAAAAGACGAAACTTGCAACACTATGAAACAACAACTTTGCAATTTACAGAAAGTGTCTAAACGTATCGCCGGAGTGACGTTAGAATCAGATTCTTTACCCGAATCTGGATCAACTGTCGCTGAAGAACGTCTCGTTAGACGTAAGAAAAGAATGAAACGATTAAACAAAGGTCATTTGATGGACGTTGATCCTTCACCAAAACAAAATAAGGAGGAAAGTAAGAAATAATCCGAGTTTGAAATTACAAATAAATTCAAAAAATATAGAATACATGGACTGCGATGGAGCAGAGTCACATATATCCTCGAGTGATGAATCCCTTTCCGGTGATAATCGAGGAGGAGAAGCCGACGATGAACAAAGCGACTGGGTTGGCGATACAACTCCAACCGAAGAACAAAACACGGAAGTGAGAATTTAAATCCCCTGCCTACTTCTAATTATTTTCTGTCGAATTTCAGATGTTCCCCGCACCATTCGACAGAAAGCTTTTCATTAGAAAATCGCAAACATCACACCACGTGTCCACACTTCAAAAGAAAATCGAGCGATTCGCACGAGAAGGGGGACGCGGGGAGCTTTTGCTGGATCTGCGCCTCCGCGATCGCGCAACAACAACTCTTCTTCATCGATACATGTTCAAGTATAATCTCGAAATTATTAGACGTCATCGGGGAACTGTGATTCTCAAAAAAAGAAATGAAACTAGCCCATCGACTTCAACAGCACGCTAAACCACTACCAAATTCATTCTCCGCATAATCGTTCATTCCAAAATAAAACTGATCTTGTAAAAGTGATACAAAAAATAATCAAAAATATTTATTTTTAGTTTTCAGTTTCGACTCTTATAACTCTGTAAATATTTGAACTTGTAGCTTTAATAATGTTATGAACATTCTGTACCATAAATAATTTTTCTTATCCGGTTTTGTTCCCTTTTACTGGTTAATAATATCCATTACTTCTTCATAAAACGACTTTAAAAAATAATACCAATTTTCAGTTTCAAGTGATTGTTTTGATGGGTAAGAAGTCTCAGGAAATTGAATCGGATTTTGCGAGAGTTGGAGTCAAAATGTAGGTTGTTGTATTTGTAACTTTCTAGTAGCCGTTATTTGTTTAACCTCTTTGTACACCATTCAACATTGTTTCTTTTACAGCGAGTTGGTTGATAAGGAACGTACATTCGATATTGATTTATTCGAACGTTTTGTGACTGAAGCAATTCGGGAAGTTTTCGGAAACTGTGGCCCGGTAGTCAAGGTTCGTTTCGCATCAAATGAAAAATTATATTGTTGACACACACCAGTTCAAAAGCACTGTGAGAGAAGAAATTGAAAATCAGGTGTACGGTATGCAACTGTGCAAACACCGTGACATGAAAATGCACGGAAACTGTATTTTTTTCTGAAAATTCGACAAAAAAGCCGGATAACTTCGCTGTTCTCACATTTCAGAGGTTGTGAAATAGGGTTTTCCCTAAAAGAAGGCTTGCTGAATTTAATGGTATGTTTCGTTTTTCATAATGATGATTGGTTCGTCTCAACTTAGGCGCACCAGTTTGAGTTACAATTTTTCAAAACTGGTGCGCCTAAGTTGAGACGAACCACCCACTTTTATGCAAAGGGAAGCATACCATTATAATCAGCGTGCTTTCTTCTAGGGAAAACCCTAGTTTAGAAAACAAGAAAGTCCCGATCTTTCGAGTTTTTGCGACTTTTATAAACTTCATTGATAAAAAAATACTGTAGTTGTGCATTTTCACGCCACGGTGTACGCACATTTTGCGCACCGTATAATTTCGTGGTCCGAACGGGTGTGGACACGTCACGCTTTTATTATTAAAATAAAAAGTGTTGAAAAGTTATATAGAGTACTTAAAAAAGCACACAGTATTCAAAAAGCGTCGTAACTTCCGAGCATAACGGAACCTTCGCGCGACGAAATTTTATTTTGAATAAAGAAAAGTATGCAATCTATTTTTCCAGGTCTCCGAGTTCAATTCTTCAACTCTTCGTGGTTCTGTAGTTTCTCCTAGTGACGAAGCTCGATCCGTCTGGGCCGCTCTTTCTGCGAAAGGATATTTTCAAGGCCGACGTATTTCTGCACATCTTCACAGTGTATGTTTTTCTCTGAATTTTCTAAATTGATACATATTTTTCCAGTTGACTGAAACTGATATCCAAAACATTTTCTAAATATGGCGTGGGTTTATCTCGTTCTCATACCGGTTAGTTCCACATTTTCGAATTTTACATTATTCCAGTTTTCAGGTGTTTTTGTTTGCGATCTTTCTGGTGGCAATGTTGTTCCTGTATTTCTCGATGCCTTCCAGAAGAGAATTTCATTTTTATAGAAAACATGCGGTTGTAACAGGTATCCAAGAAAAACATTTTGAAATTCTTGAATAATATTTTAGGTGGTTCGAAAGGTATTGGTTTCGCTCTAGCTGCCGAATTTATCAAAAAAGGTTGTCATGTTACAATTATCGCAAGAAACGTCAATGACTTGAAGGTAGAGAAATTCAAATATATATTAATGTGGAAAACCTTTTTCAGAACGCCAGCGAAAAACTTCAAGAATTAGCCGATAAGAGAGGGCAAAGTCAGAAAATAGGTTGGAAATCATTGGACATGACAGCGTCTTACGAAAAGGTAAGAACTTTCGTGCGTTTCTCCTTTCTTTGTGTCAAAAATTCAGTGACATCACCGAATTTCGTCTTTTGCGATGTAAAACGTAAAAACTTTTTTCATTATGGGGTTATTCAGTTTAAAAAAGTATGTTAAAATAACATAAAATAACACAAAAAACTTAATCAAGTGATGTCGAAAAATGACAAAAAATTACAGTACCTGGCCTATTTTTCGACATGCACACAGCGCTCGTAAATCACGAAAAAAGTTCTCATCGTGCCGTGACACAAACAATTTAAATAAGTATGCGCCTTTCGCATTACTGTTTTTGAATTATTTCAGCCTATTTTTTGAGAGAAAGACGCATCCTCATTTGAATTGTTTGGGTCTCGGCACGATGAGACATTTTTCTTGATTTACGAGCGCTTTGTGCATGTCGAAAAATAGGCCAGGTACTGTAATTTTTCGACATCACTTGAATAAGGTTTTTGTGTTATTTTATGTTATTTTAACATACTTTTTTTCAACTGAATAACCGCATTACTCTTTGATGATTATTTTTTCATCGATATTTGCACAAAAATTCTGTTTTAGAATTCTATTTTTGTCAACTTCCGATATTTTCAGATCAAGGAAACCTTCGATGAATCAGCAAAAGAACTCGGTCCAATTGACATTCTTATAAACAATGCTGGTCACAGTGTTCAAGCTCCATATAGCGATCTTCCCATCACAGACTTTGAAAAACAAATGAAAGTCAACTATTTGAGCGCAGTTTATGCGACTCGTGCAGTCGTCGATGATATGAAACAGCGTCAAACCGGTCACATTTCATTCGTTTCATCAGCCGCAGGTCAATTTGCCATCTACGGATACTCGGCATATTCTCCGACCAAGTTTGCGTTGCGCGGTTTTGCCGATGTTCTACACATGGAATTGTTGCCATTCAAAGTCAATGTTGGAATATTGTATCCCCCGAACACGGACACCGAAGGGTTTAAGGTTTGTTTTGACTTTGTTTGGAAAGAAAGAGAGGGTGGCGTAAATCGAGTTAGTCTTATAAATTGCCGCAGGCTCGAAAAAAACGTCTTTTTTGAGACGAGACAACCAAAAAAAAATGGGAAGAGTTGTGGTTTGTTTGGTTGTGGGAATATGGTCTAAAATCACAAATTTGCATAATTGACGAACATTGAAAAATAAAAACATTCTGTATATCAGAAATCAGCAAAATGGAGCAACAATCAATTATTCGAAGACCTTATTTTTACCAAATTCTCACTATTTCTAAAACCAGGATCGCTAGAAACCAAACATTGTGAAAAAGTGATTATTGTCGATAAAATTTTCGTGAAAAAACAACATTATCTCGAATCGAAAATTGTAAATCCGAAATAACCTTTTCACTATACCCATCAGAAATGATCCAATCCCAACGAACAGCCCCGGCAGTTACGTATTCTTTCCCCTCTTCAATAGACAAATTTTCTGAAACTATTTTTTCCTTTAGAAAAGACTAAAATTTGCTCAGACCAGTCCAGCCACTCATTTTCTTCTGGAAATCGGATATTTTGTAATATCAGAACATTTCAGGTCGAAATGGAAACAATGCCCGAAGAAACACGTTTGATGAGTGAAGCGGCCGGTCTTTTCACCCCAGAATACGTCGCTGAACAACACATATCCGATATTGAATCTGGTAATTATTCGACCACAATTGGTCTCGATGGATGGATGTTGGGTACGCACAATTGAGCACATGAACCACCCTCAATCATTCTCTGTACTCTATTCTCATCTTGTTTGCAGGAAATTTGACCGCTGGTGCATGTCCGGAAAAATCGCTTCTTCGTGGTCTTGTACAATCTAGTTTGGCTGGATTGTTCCGCGCAATTACATTGGTTTATCTCGGATATTTCAATGGCATCACAAAAAAATGCCACAAACGTAGAAAGACTTTGGAGAAACAGGCGTCAACCAAATCAGACTGATCATGCTCTTTCTTTCTTTTTTGTTTTCAAAATTATTTTGTTGTTAAATGTTTCATTTCAAACTCGTTTCCGAATAAAATATACACCAGTATCCATCATAGAGATCAATCTACCTATTTCTAAATCATATTATCAGACAATCGCAATTGCAGAGTGTCGTTTCATCAGAGCTTTCGGCAAGAATGCGGCACGTTCGTCTTCGGTTGCTTGTTTATTGGCCGACACCCACATTAGTGTCATCCACGGATTGTCAAGACGTTCTTGACTTGAAGTCTTCTTTATTTCCTGTAAAAATTGGCTTTGAAATAACAAAAAAAAAATGGTTACTGTAGTTTAAAGAGAAATTTAATTTTTTCGATTTTAATGTTTCTTGAAAAAATCAAAACTACAGTACTCTGTATACTCACGGGTTTCACGGGCTACCTAAAATGAAAAAAATGTACCAATCGGGAGAGACGCAGAGAAAAACAAAAAAATTTGAGTTTAAGAGGTCACGTTTACATGTTATTTTCACGGTGGTTTTTTATTCTCAAAGTGTGTATCCTGGATGTTTCAATTTTTTCTAGTTTTCAGTCGAGTAGCTCAGTCGACCAACTCTCCGTCGTTCGTTATTTCTTCCCTGGACGTTTTTGTAATGTGAAAAACGGACCCTTCTTTTTTTTCACATGATAGGGTACTTGACATTGCACACAAAACAACACTCAAAGAAAATAAAAAGTAATAGGTCCCTGCGTACCTTTTTCGTTGCCTCTCCACATATCAAAATTCTGAATTGTGTCCGAATCTCACTATTGCTATAGATATGTGCAGGACATCGAATAGCGTTTCCAACGACTGTTAAAAGAGCTGCCGAGTCGAGTGCAATTCGATTGAGATCAGGATGATTGACAGAAAACTTTGGATTTAGATATTCAGTGATAATGAGAATCAGACTCAATAGATTTGATATGAGATAGGCTGAGATTATAACTATTAGAGTTCTCGTTGCACTTCGCAAATTCTTTCGGCGAATCTTCGACAAATCATGGCCCAATGTTAATTCGGCGATCAATGATCGAAGTTGTTGCACATTCCTTTTTCGAAGCATCAGAACAATTCCGCCATTCAAAAATATCAAAGTAAAGAAGGGTAAAAATATTGTTAATGAATGCAATATTCCAATGTGTTGAATTCCACCTCGTTGAATCTCAACACTCCATAGATGAGAACCATTACATTCATCTCGACGTCGTAAAACTGCTGTTTCTGACATGGATTTTATCAGAATTGCAAGACAAATAAGAACCGATAAAACAAGCCAGCGAGTTCGCATTTCAAATCCAACAAACGTCCAATGTTTTGTCATGAAATAGCTGAAAATTTGAAATTATTCAAGAATAAACCATAGACCAGTTTACAGCCTAACATTGTTCCAGTCAAGCGAGAGAGACCAAGGACTTCGAAAAGGTCACGTTGGTATTATTTTCATGTTCCAATTCTTATGAAGAAGAAAAAATTACACTTTTTGAAAATGAACGGAATAACTAGGCCACGTTTTTTTTCAGAGGGGTTAGATTGTAGTCCGAAAAATCACGGGTCGGGCTGAGTTTTTTAGTCCAAAAAGTTCTGACGTAAGAACCTTTCTAAAATTTTGTATATTTTCATCGTCGGATTTTTTCCAGTGCTTTTCTGGGCTTCAAAAAAACCCGGTCCGTGGGAAATTCTATTTGTGGGCCGATATTCAATGATAATTGTTCGGCTGAAAACATGATAAAATGTATATAACACGTGACCTCAATCATCAAAGTCTGTTTTTGCTCACAATCAGTGTGTCTTTCAAAAGCTCTCAGAAAACATCTGTCCTGATGTTTTTCAGCAAGGTCAATTTTGTATTTTCCCGAAAAAACCTACCGTTCTATGCTGGCCATAATCAACGAAAAAACCGATGCAATTTTGAAAATTTGTGCAAATAAATAGAATTTTGGAAAATATCTCAACCATATGTCATAAACTGTTCCCTCGTCGTAGTAGACTGAACTGACTTCGAGTGGCTGCAAAAATGATATTGAGTTATGGTTCTGGCACAACACGACGAATATTTTTTGTACTCATTTCACAACTAACTTCAAAAATTTTCGATCTGTTCATAGAATTCGTTTGGGTTAAAAGAAATATATACTTCTAGGAAAAACACATGTGTACAATTCAAAATTGAATAGACAACATGTGCTCTATTGAACATGTCATGCTTTTCGAACGTATTGAATTCAATATAAAAATGTCAGATTCGAACAACATATTTCAACATCAGAAAGTGTTGTTATTGATTCCATTTCAAATAGTTCATTTTCGACTGACTTTCAAGAACATAAAATCCCCCTTTTAGCTTAATGTTCTTTTTGCTTTTCATATCTCATCTGACCTCATAAAAAGTAATACTCTAAAACGACCCTTATTGGGGCGTTTTTTGAATGGTTGTTTTTCAAACTAGACTGGAACGGCTTTTCATAAAAAAGTAAAAAATGTTGGAACTCGGTTCAAAAAGTGCCACAAAAACGACAAATTAAAAAAAAACGGGAAAATTGACATCAGCTGGAATATAACTCCCATTCAAAAACATTTCGGTCCAACAATTCGAATGTGAATCAAGATTGATGTTCAGATAAGTTGTTCCTCGTTTATTTTTGTTCCTCAACATCGTTCGTTGTTTTTCAGTGTTTTTTTTTGTCTATTTCTAATGGCATTTATTTTGGTGACCTACACCAATCAAAAAATTCGAAGAAATGCCGGCTTAACTCAATTAAGTCCCTAACATACTTCTCTGATATTTTTCTCGTTTTTTTCTTTTGTCTTTATTTTTTTTCGAGACAGAAAAATGAAAAATGTATGCGGATTAGTAATGATCCTTCGTGTATGTTTGTGTCTGTTTTTTTTTCTGCTAGAAAAATTCAGCTTTGTCCGAGACACATTTATTGAAATGAAAACGAAAAGATTTGATCGATTGTTGTTACTTTTTAACAATTCAGGACATTGCGTGATGACAATGAAAAGAAGAAGAAGAAGAAAACTCGAAAAAATGTTATAGACAATTTGAAACAACAACAAAACTCACAAGTAATAAAATGAAGGTGGCATCAAGAAGTGTGTCGAACAAAGCAACAAAACCAAGAAAGAAAAATGGAGAATTTCTGCAAATTTAATTATTAACACATTGACCCCTCTCTCGTCAGACTTGTCATGACATGTCTCCATCAAAATTGATTATCTTTTCTCATCTTTTTTTGTTGCAAAAAAAGCAAAAGTCACAAGTTTTTTCTCCGATGAAAGACGACTGACCTATAGATACTTCTCGTTAGAAAAAGTGTGGCAAGAAATGCATTTGCGATTAGACCAAAAATTGCAATAACTGTTCCAAACACACCGGTCACATAAAATCTGAAACTATTTTTTTGCTGTCTGGAAAATTGAGTGTCAAGGATCAGAAATGAGACCAGACCGGCTGAGCTCAGCTTTTTGAGCTTTGCAGGTTCATGTTCAAAAAATGAACTCGATCTCTCTTGAATTACTGTAGACTGATTGAGTGTGTTACCTCTCTTCGATAAGTCGATGTTCAGGAGACACACAATTCGAAGATTCTTCCTCCATCTGAAAATAGAAACACTTGAAATTTCATGAATTTATATTGTCCGAATTATCTTGCAAAAAATACATATGAAGTTGACCAATGAACATCGTTCAATACCAGAAACGAGTACCACTATATATTTTCGAATGTTTTTTTTTTCGTTGTTATTATTTTTTTCGCTGGCCAGGTGGGCGGAAAAGAAGCAACAAAAATGTATAGTAGTAGCACACAAGAGGGCCCCTCAATGATGTTATATTTTGTGGTGTTTTCAGGAAGTCGTAAAGAATATTTTCCAGATTGGTCTCGAAGACCGATTATATGCATAGAAATTCGTTTTTTTCTTGTTTTGTCTGTTTTTTTTTCGCGCGATTATTTCAAAAATAAACAAAGAGGTCATGTCAAAAAGCATGTTCTTTTTTCTCGTTTTTCTTTTTTTCAAAAATGGCACTTCATATCTATACGAAGTCAAAAAGATTGGGCAAAACATATTTGATGGGAAACGAAGATGAAAAAAGGATGTGTCCAGAAAAATGTTTAGAATAGGTCGAAAGTATAGTTTAGAAAAATATGAAAAATTTTGAATAAAATATTCAATAAAATGTGATCTTTATGACATTTTTTGGTGACGAAAGTGATTTCACGTTTTAATGTACTGTAAAATTTAAAGGAGAGTGTCATCAAATGAACTAAAAATAAAATATTACTGTAGGTTTTTGTTGTCTAAATAGTTGGACTAGTAAAGAGTTTTCGACACGCGAAAAAATCGTAGAACAGCAAAATAACAAGTGGTTTATGGGTTTTATACTTTTGTCCTTACTATTTTGTATTTCATGATCAATGTATTTCATGACCCCACCAAGTATTTCATGACCCCACTTTACATCAAGACCCCCATGTATTTCAAAACCCCACCCTAATGGAAATGGGGTATCGAAATACATTTATGGGGTCGTGTAATTCGCTGGGGGGTCATGAAATACGGTGGGGTCGTATTCTACCTGTTGTCCTTTTGTTTATTATAAAATCAAGACATAATCTTTTCGAGAAAATGATTTATTTGGAAAATATGAAATGATCTCATTTTTGAATCGTTTATCAAAAACAAGAAAATTGCCTTAGCGGATTCATTTTAGGCAACTTCGAAACGAAAAAAATAGTCGGGTTTTGGTTTTTTGTCAAAAAAAAAACACGTGAAAATCAAGAAAACAGAAAAGAAAAGCGAATTTCACACATTCTTTTTTTTTGTTGTCTGAAAAATAAACATATTTTCAGAAAACAAAACAAAAAAAGTTGTCTTTTTTCTCAATCAGTATCTGTGTAAGGTCAGTCTGGTTCTTCGAGAAATTGGGCCGACGGAGCCACATGATCGTTGCTTTTTTGTTGTTGTCTATTTCATTTTTTCAAGTCTCTCATCGTTTTTTGATGGGAAACAAACAAAATTAAAAAACAAAATTTCTGTCAAAATGAAAGAATTTTTGAAAAAAAAAATGAGTTGATGAGTTGACTGACACGTTTTTAAGAATTAGTGCGCTCTTTCGAACCAAAAAATAATGCAAACTGAATCAGTCAAAAAATGATGAACTTTTCGAAAAAAAAAACAAAAACAATTTGTTTCTGGCGGAATAAAACAAAGCGAATCGAATGAATTCATCAATCAGTTACAAAAAATACAAAAATCGTAAAAATGTCAGCTGTTGCTCAATACCGCAACTATCGATAAATCATCAGATCTTTGCAAAACACCAATAAAAATAGACGGGGTTTTTTTTTTCTCGTTGAACTCGATTTTTTAGAGTGTTGTGGCTATTTTTTATTACCTCTTTCTCAGAACTAATGAAAGTAATGAATAAAAACATGAGAAAATAAGGCCGATAAAAGAAAAATCCAAAAAATCAGACATATTTTGTACAACAAAGTTCTTCTCCAAAACCACAAAAAGCTAGAATTGTACTTCAGGAAAAAAAAATTCGTTTTCTCGAAAAAAACCCACCAAAAAAAAAGAACATTAGAAGAAAACGGGGGGGGAAATGAGGAAAAATGGGCGGGGCTAAATGGTCCGCCCTTTTCCCATTTTTTTTTGTTCAAAGAAGATTTTTCGATGGGTCCTAAAATAAATGTTTCTTTTTGCTGTTGAGATCACGAAGGTGCTCTGTAATTGAACACCTTTGACACTGGAAAACGACACCAGGACGTGAGCACATTTTGTGCCAATATTGAACTGAAAAAAATGGGACACGGCCAACAGAATAACATCATAAATCTTGAAGTTTTTATTCCTATGAGGCGAGTGAAAACAGAAATTTGTTTTGGCGAACAAAGATTTGACATTTATGAGGGGGGTTAACGAAAGTTGATCAAAGATTAGAACTGATTTTGAACAGTTCACAGTGTGTGCTTCCCTACGAATGTCCAAAACATTTTTGGCAATAATCAACGAAACTTGTTGATTATTGCCAAAATGGGGGACTCAGGTCACGTTTTAATTGAACATTCAAAAACAACTTTTTTGTTTTTCTTTTGAACAATTCGAGTTCACGTTTTGTTCTGAATTCAACTTGTGTAGTAATCAAACCAGAAAGAAAAACGAATCTTAAGAGAGTTTTTTGATCATTCAAAAATTGTTTGAATGTGTCATTTTCGACAAGCCAAGTTCACCTGTCGTTTTCTTATATTCATTGAAAAATGAGGGACAAGAAACGACTGGAATTAATATATTTTTCTAATGTTAATTTATATATAATTTATCATACTTTATCAAATTAAGGCGAAAAGTTTTCCCTTATATTGGTTTTTTTCTCTTTCCTGTGAATCAATTACTTTTTCAAACGTTAGCCTTTCCGGCAACGTAGATAAATTATTATTACTTTATGGCACAAGAAGGCACAAAACAGTTGGGAAAATGGGGAGGTTTTCAATAAGAACTGATTCGCATTAGATTTTGAAAAAAGTGATTACAAGGCCTGGCTGGACGGTCTGTGGTCAGTTTTTTTTTCAGATTCTGCTCTTTTTTTTTGTATCGACCCGTTACGTTTAGAGACCAAGAACTTGAAATTGTCCCGGGTTCTTATTTCTAATTTTCATTTCTCGAGAAAATTAGGATAACTTCTCTTCCTTTTTTGAATTTTTTGAAAATTTTGAAAATGACCCCTTTTTCAACAAAAAATCCAGAAAATATTACGGTTGAAAAAACGAAACATTGCAGGGAGATTATTGCGTTTTCATTGGGGTGTCGTTGTTTTTGCTCTCAAAACGGCACTTACTTGCACCAAAATTTGGTCTTGGTAAGCTATGGTCGTTCATTAAGTTTTCAACGGGCGGACCGGGTCGGCCCGGCCCAACATATGGCGGGCTGCGGACCCCTGTAAACGCCCCAAACGACACCCCTGGTTTTCATAGCTTGAATTTGGTTAAATATTTTACCTCTGAATATTTTGAACATCTACTCACGAAAAAGTCATTGCGCGGTAACTGCTTACCGACTGATCGCAATTTCGGTGCCGTGTGCGCACCTATCGCGCACTGACTTTTTTGAGTTCTGCAAGTTAAGAACAACTTTCGAATGAAACTAACCAAAACAAAAGCCGAATTCGAACTCACAATGTCGACCTTTTCAATGAAAAATAAATGAAATGTAGTAAATAAAATTCTAGGAGATCAATGATTTATGAATTCAGGTACGAAAACACCTGTATTGTTAGCATTACTTTTTCCGGGAACTCGTTATTAGTTTTTGTTTGAGATTGAGATGTAGTTTGAATTTACTCATATGCTAACAAGGTTGGAATGACTTTTTGGAACTCTGAATCCAATGATTTTCAATCAACATGAAAAATGCAATTATAAAAAACGTTATCGTTTAGCATTCCGTTTTTATGTTGTTTTCCATTGAGCTGTTTTTGGCTCAAAGAACATTTTAAATAAATTTCAGAAAACCTCAAATACCAAACTTCACAAACTGAAATAATTGAAATGGAACAAGGGGTTCGAAAGTTGGAGATTTTACAAAAACGGTTTCGGAGCAATTATGACTCCGGATATATTGAAGGGCCTTTTCGGGTCGGACTTTTTCTGGATGTCGATAAAAAAGCCCGGCAACGGATCAGCTGATCAAGTCAGGCCGGTCGGCCTAAAAGAGTCAAAATTTCACACCTGTGCAAAAGTAAGTTATGGAGGACTTGAGGATTTCGTTATTTTTTCACATATCCGTTCACGTTTTTATTCGTTTCATGCAGAAAAAACGTGAATATGTTGTGTTTTACTGGGAAAATAAACGAGATATGTGTTTTTTTTTGCAGGTCAAATTTATTTTCGCGATTTTCGCTCTGAATTTCTCATTTTCAAATCATATTTTTTCTGTCTAGGCCACATTCACAAAACTGTGTCCGAGCTAGAAAAATGTACGAAAACAGATTCAAAAATACACAACTTTTTCATTGTTTTTTTTTTTAATTTTTTGAGATTGAAAATTCTTGTCGGCCGGAATATGAATCGACAATATTAATCCGAAATCGTGAAATTGCACACAATTGAATCACTTTGCCATCAAAATCGATGTTTTGTTTTGAACCAAAAGTTCATTGTTTTGATGTAGGTTAGGTATGTTCAAACACCATTAAATGTTCAATTATTACCGGACAAAATAGACATATTCACATTGAAAATGGATGGCTGCAAAAAAAAACAAGTCAAAGCATTTACCCTTTTTTTCTCGACAAATTCTTGGAAGTTACCTGGTTGACTTCATAAAATAGGTTTGTTTTCGAAAAAAAAACATGACGATTTCTGTCGCGTTGAGAGAGTTTGAATTAAAGGGCATTTTCAGGGTAAAAATAGTGGATTGGGGCGTCTGTTCAACTTTTGGCGAGCAAACGCCAAAAATTTTGGGAGATCATGAAGGGTTCGGTAATTTTTCGAATATTTGTTCAAAAATTTTGAGCGAATCGGTAACACGCGCTCTACTGATAATGTTATCTTTACTCGAATCAGAAGAATTTTCAGAAATTTTTGATATCAGAATTTGATTCTACCAGGCTGATAAGTCTAGAAATGTACTGTTTTAAATACCAGGAAGTCTTGTTCGGGAAATATTTTTTGCGTGTCACCGATTGAATTTTTGATATTACAAATCCTAAAAACAAATGGGGTTTCAAAATTTGTGTCGGCACGTCGTATCAAGCAAAAGAGAAGTGGCAATCATTAAAATAGAGCGAGACGCAGTGTGGGCGTGGCCAATACACACACAAAAGATGGTAGTGTGCGAGACGCGTGTGTTGTCGGTACAGAGATTCAATGGCCAATTGTACTTCACATGGCACCGGGGCTGTCGTTTTTGGGCTTTCTGGGGGCCCGCTGATATTATTTTTCGAAGAACAAAAAATACCCGGTTTTTTATTTCGAGAAAAGTATGAATGCTTCAACTAGTTGTATTTTTCTTGCTCTTTCTTATCCAAATGTGCAAAATATGAAAAAGTGACTCCAAAAGGAGATAACAGCAAAACGGGCCCAACCGGCCCGGCCCGTTGGGCCGTAAAAAGCCCAAAAACGACAGCCCTGCATGGCACATTTCACATTATTGTTTTTTCACAAGTTTCCAGTTTTTAAAGAACTTTTTTAAAAACTTTCTCGAGAAAAGTTCGCATGGTTCAATTTTCTTATGTTTAGGCTTAG
Organism: Caenorhabditis sp. 8 KK-2011; assembly: GCA_963572245.1. Lineage (NCBI taxonomy): Eukaryota > Metazoa > Nematoda > Chromadorea > Rhabditida > Rhabditidae > Caenorhabditis > Caenorhabditis sp. 8 KK-2011. Next base: position 4,773,912 of record OY751549.1, read on the forward strand.
CCGAGCGGGTAAAGTACTGTAGTTTTAGACTAAATCTAAAAAGGATTTTCAGCTTTGTTAGATTTTGTTTTTTAGAAACTCTTGAAAACTTGAAACTTGGAAGTTTTGAAACATTAAAACTACGAAATATGTAAACACGTGAAAAAACCTGGAAACTTGTGAAAAAACATGCGACTTGTGAAGAAACATTAAAACTTATGAAAAAACAACATGTGAAAAATTCGCCTTGTGAAAAAACAAAAACCCATGTGAAGAAAAAATATGTGAAATGTGCCATGTGAAGTACAATTGACCGATTCAATGACTCTATTGTTTGAATCCAAAATTCAAGATTTTGAGAAATTAAGAAAGAGAGCTTGGCTCTCTATTTCAATTATTGCAAGAGAAAATTTCAAAACGAGGCGGCTGGAGGAGCCTGGTCCAGCTGCTCTACGACAGGTCGCCACCCGACACTTCACCACCCGACATTTCAACACCCGACACTTCACCACCCGACATTCAGCCACCCCGACATTTCGCAACCCCGACATTTCGCCACTTTTTCACCCGAAGAAACACGACAAGTGGCGAAATGTCGGGGTTGCGAAATGAGAGTGGCGAAATGTCTTGTGTCCAATTGTCTCGGTGTCGAAATGTCGGGGTGTCGGAATGTCGTGTTCCGAAATGTGGGAGTGGCGAAATTTGAAAAAGTGGCGAAATGTCGGGGTTGCGAAATGTCGGGTGGCGACCTGTCGTAGAGCCGGTCCAGCTTAGGGCGAGCTGTGGGACAAATTTTTTTCCTTGAGAAATTTTCTCGACGTGTTCCTAGTACTAAAACTTCCAGATGGTCAAACTTTCAAAAGGGTCACATCATGCCTACTTCTTACTTTGCAACCCCACAAACTTTCGGCTTTTCCGCGAAAAATAAAAAAAAATGAAAAAATGTAAGAAGGGAGACTCGGTAGAATGAAGATGACGAATGAACTGCTGCACATTTCTGAAACAATATTTTTGAACACACAAAAAAACTGGAACTTTTCCCAAAAATTCAAAAAATATTTTGAAATTTTAAGAAAAATTCCGAAATTTGTGGAGTACTGTATTTTTTTACTGGAATTTTCATATGAAAAAATTGAGTAAGATATTTTTTGTAACTCACCGTCTGCTCTGTTGCTATTGTAGATGTTTTGAATGTTGTTCCGATTGTATCATGCAGTTTTCAGATGTTTGATATGAATCTGTAAATTTTGACTTTCTTCACCATTTTGTTCATATTTGTCAGTTCTTTGAGACTTCATAAAACATAATTTTCACACATTTTTTATACTGATTTCTAATTGATTTTGAATTGTGAGTGTAAAAACTCGACACATTTTTATTCCTGGCTCCAAGAAACTGAGTCGGCTCTGGCCAAATCGAAAATTGGCCTGTGATTTTCGGGCCGGGTTCTCGGGCCCTCGGACTACATTCTTACCCCCGTTTTCTATTATTTTCAACATGCAAAAAATAAACAAAAACAAAAAAAATTGTTGACCATAAGGAGGTAAAAGGGGCGTGACAGGAACCTTCTAATGAAAACCCTCGTATGCCGCAGTTGCAATCAAGTATTATCGTTTTTTAATGTTTGTTCAACTATTTCACGTTGTCCTCAACGTATCCAGAAAATGGCAGTTTCTGAATGGGTTCTCTTGAATGGGTGCCCATTTTGATTGTCTGAATGGGTGTCCAAATAATGGGTGCTAATTTCGGTAGTCTGAATGGATTCCTAAAAAATGGGTGTCCGTTTTGTGGTCAAAAATAAAACGCATGAAAAACGTAATCGTAAATGCTGTACTAACAATTCTACACCAAAATTCAAAGCATGTTGTTTCATCGCATGTATTTTTTAAAATGATTTTGTTCACCGATCTAAACCATTCATTAAAAATGCAGACCCCCCCCCCCAATTTTTAATGAATAAAAAATCTGAAACTTTAAAACTTGGCGAAAAACAACAACAAAAAAACCTTAAAACGAATGCCCGTTATTTTTGGACACCCATTCAGACAACTGAAACGGGCACCCATTCAGACAACTGAAACGGGCACCCATTCAGACAACTGAAACGGGCACCCATTCAGACAACTGAAACGGGCACCCATTCAGACAACTGAAACGGGCACCCATTCAGACAACTGAAACGGGCACCCATTCAGACAACTGAAACGGGCACCCATTCAGACAACTGAAACGGGCACCCATTCAGACAACTGAAACGGGCACCCATTCAGACAACTGAAACGGGCACCCATTCAGACAACTGAAACGGGCACCCATTCAGACAACTGAAACGGGCACCCATTCAGACAACTGAAACGGGCACCCATTCAGACAACTGAAACGGGCACCCATTCAGACAACTGAAACGGGCACCCATTCAGACAACTGAAACGGGCACCCATTCAGACAACTGAAACGGGCACCCATTCAGACAACTGAAACGGGCACCCATTCAGACTACCGAAAAGGGCACCCATTATATGGACACCCATTCAGATAATCAAAATGGGCACCCATTTTTCTGGGCACCCATTCAGACGTTTGTCGCGCACCCATTTTGGGCACCCATTCAGGAGAACCCATTCAGAATCCACCCAGCAAATAATAAATAAAATATGTCAGGCCGAAAGTCAGAATCCCAAAACTTCAATTTCGACCAACACTTTTTGGCGTCATTTCATTTTTGTTTCTTATTTTTCAAAAACTTGAAAAACCAATCTGGATTCGCTTTCACGACAGCTCAAGTTCATAGGTTTGTTTTTAGCGGGATTGGATGTTGTTACTTCATAATCACCTTTTCCCATTTTCTCTCCAACGTTGTCAAAATTGATGTTTTCTGCAAAAATAGTTTCATTCAGCAATTTTCTGAGAATTCAAACCTGTTATTTGTAATTTTTCTTAATTTCCTTTCCTGCAGCGGTCCAAATCGTTTTCCGAGTTCTGTAAAAAGTTGAATTTTTTTCTGGTTTAAGAAAAATTCAAACTTGACAAACGCAGTGATGACGACGGCAAGAAAAGTAACTGAATTCATTTCCCAAATATGTTGTTGATCGGTGTATTCTAAAAGTTTTTGCGTTTTTTTTTTGTAATTTAGAAAAAGTTCAAACTTGTCAGGAAAGATAGTGCAGCTTGTTGACCTTGTTCCATCTTCTTGTCTTTATTCAGCCATGTCTGTAAGAATAGAGATTGATTGACTTTTGAATGAATCTATTTTTCGGGCCAAAATATGTGTTTTTTTACACATATTCCAGTCACATTTTCCCAATTTTTCAGTAGACATTGCGTAAACCGAATCATCAAATCCGTTCCTTGCTTTCTGGCCATAACAAAAGGAAATGAATCCACACTCAGTTCGAAAACCGAATGGAGCCGGGCTCGGACTCTTGTGGCGGTACTTGCTCAGGAAATGACACGCAGACTCTACTTACACAACTGGTATTAGTGACTGGAACTACGAAAACAAAAAAAAATGAAGAATACAGTAGCTAATATCAGTTTGTTTCTGGTAGAAATGCAAACCCTAATCAATCACTGTCATCACTTTCTTGCCATAACAAAAGGAACCAAATCCATACTCAATTCGAAAATTGAATAAAGCCGGGTTAAGGCTTTTGTAGGCAGTAATCGCTCAGAAATTGACATACATCTTCTACCCAATTGATATTAGAACAGCAACATACAAAACCCCCAACAAAAACTTATCTTTTTTCGCAAAAAATGTCGACTTCGAATCATTCCCAATTATTGAATCAATTAGTTGTTCACCGAAAAAAAGAAGTAATGAAATGATACAACCAACACACACGTCAATCCAATGCCACGTTTCACGTCAAAATATCATTAGTTTGTTCATTTTTCTTTTTTCGATTTCACGTCTCAAAAATGATTTATTCTTGAAGATTGTCTGCTCCACATTTGTCGAAAATAATGACAACTCACGTAGTATCAAGCAAAAGAGAAGTTCTCAGGAAATGAAAAGCGGGGTTTGAGCGGACCGCTCACGTTGAGCGCCACGCTCAACCTCCGCTCAACTGAAATAGAGGGACTCGATCGAGCGCTCGACTAAAAAAGCGAGACTTGAGCGGAGCGCTCAACAAAAAAAAAATGTGAGCGGGTCCGCGGCGCGTCAGCCGCGGATGCGCGCTGCTAGATTTCTGAGCGGTCCGCTCAAATCGCGCTCTTCACTTCCTGAGTGGCAATCATTAAAATAGAGCGAGGCACAATGTGGGCGTGGCCAATACACACACAAAAGATGGTAGTGTGCGAGACGCGTATATTGTCGGTACAGAGATTCAATGACTCTATTGTTTGAATCCAAAATTCAAGGTTTTTGAGAAATTAAGAAAGAGAGCTTGTTGCATGGATTTGTGTGGAACAATAGAGCACACATGTGAATACATGTTGTAGTTCTCTCCGAATGTATTTTTCTTTGCGTCTCTCTCTCTATTTCTTTTATTGCAAGAGAAAACGACGTGTCGAGAGGACTAACAAGGGAACTATGATAGCTTACTAACGGACTTTGAAATGAGATATATGCTCACCGATAGTTTTTTTATGCTGATCAAGATCCCGTAGCTAACTTTTGCAAAGCTCCAGCCAGAAAGCTGAAAATCACGTTTTTGTGGTCAGTCCAAAATTTTTAAATGCATCCTAACTTTTTCAAAGTTTTATACTCATGAAATTTAACTAGTGGATCTGATAGGAAATTCAATTCTCTACACGATGGTTTAATTGAAACTTCAAAAAAGTTTTGAAAAAGGTGTTTTTTTTTCTGAAAAAACATGAAAAATCAGAAACAATCTCTAAAATTTAATAATTTTCACGTTTTTCAATGCAATTTTTTTTTATTTTTCACGTTTTTTTGATATACCTTTTTTATAAAATTTTTCGGGCTCATTTTTTCAGCCCTACAATTACAATTTCGAGGTTTTTAAGTGCTCCTATCGTTCTTGGCATGCCAAATAACCCTCTAGTAGTCTCTCATCACTAAAATAGTACAAATTGAACAAGATATTTAAAATTTTGTGCTCAAACTTTGAGCTCGATTTTTAGCTTTCTGCATGGAGCTTTGCAAAAGTTAGCTCCGGGATCTTGATCAGCGTAAAAAACTCTATCGGGTGACACATGTCTCATCTCAAAGTCCGTTAGTAAGTTTTCAGTTCCCTTGTAAGTCCGGTCTGAAAAGAACACACCCGGCTCGTTAACACTGCCCGGAACTTCGACCCGAATGATTTTTGAGCCACTCTACGATATTTTGTGCTCTGACCACTATTCTTATCATCCCTTCTTCACTTTCATATATAAATGAAACCTCCCTCGATAACGTGTTTGATAATTTTTGTTCAAAAATTCCGGTGTTGTCATGCTGCTCGTCTCGATTTTTCTAACATGTTTTGTGCTTTCAACCATCGATGCACATCAAATCAAAACCCTTAAAAGAGTGAGTTGAAAAACAAAAAACTTGTTTTTAGTGAAAATTTGAGGTGTGATCCCTGAAGATTGAAAATATTTCAATTTTCAAAATCAACAGACTCTTCTTCTACTTCTTCTTCTACGATATGAAATTAATAACCCGAGTTTGACCGATTTTCAGGTTTTAATTATTTCTGCCACTAATTTTGTTCAGAAAAGTCTGATAAATCTGAAAATTAGTTTGGAAACGTGAAAATGATTTGAGGTCACGCACCGTTATGAAAAAGGGGCTAGATGTAGTTGACTTGTTTTTTTGATTTCATGGTCAATTTTCTATTCTGTATTTTCTCCTAAATTGTGCGACACAAATTAACTGATAAAATAGAATTGCCCTTTTTTCGACTTTGACCTCTTTAGAGTTGAGTCGATGTTGCTGACTGCTCAGAAGAAAGTTGGTAAATTTATTACATTTTCATTATAGAACAACAATGTTGTTCCACCATCCGAGTTCGATTTTATCGGATGTCCAACCGAAAATGATTTCTATTACAATGGTTCGATTTTCTCGCCTCTCTGGCCATATAATTATCCACCAAACGATAAATGCTACTATTACATCAATGCTGAACCAGGCAAAGTGTTGAACATCTCATTCTCATATTTCGATTTGGAGTCTTGTTGTGATTTTGTGACAATTCATGATGGTCCAACTGTTGCTTATCCAGTTTTGGCTCAGTGAGTGATTGAAGAAGGCAACGATAAATACGCTTCTTGTTTTTTTTCTTCAGAATTGGAGGCCCTGGTTCAAACATCACTGTACCTGGAACCTATACAACCAGCACCAGAAATGCCGTCGTCATTTTTGAGACAAACAAAACCATCCAAAAATCAGGATTTGTTCTGAACTACTCTTCTGTCAACAGTCAGTTATTCGATCTTCAATTTGGACCAACTTTTTTTTTCATTTTTTTTCAGCCGCAAGTCCATGTAATCGGGACATTTATTTGATAATCAATGGAATGTCGGGAATTGGAACACAGACAAATTATGAGAAACAAATCAAGTTCATCGCCAATCAGTTGACACCAACTTGGAATGTTGGATTGTCCAAAGTTCGAGTCATGTTGAATTTGCAGGTATGGATAATACTTCGATTAGAAAACAACATGTCTACTTTTCCTGAGAACCTGGCCCAAAAACAGACTCGCAAAATGATATCGGGCCGGAGTGCTCAGTTTAGATATAATTTTCAAAAATGGTGTTGAAAATAAGGTTGAAAGAAGATTTCAGAGAATATTTTCAAGTCAAAACTTATTGTTGAGGACCATAAAAACACGAATTTCCAGGTCGACATCAATTATGCGGTGATTTGGACTGGAGACGATGATTATTCAAATGCTGAACTGACCAAGCAAACTCTGACAATGTTGGACTATGTTCCAGATGTTACTGCCAACAACAACACCGATTTGGAATGGTATGTGAATGGTTTTCCAACACAATACATGTCACACCCACTTTCAGCCTTTTCCGATATGGGTACGACGCTATTGATGATGGAAAAGAGTTCGATGAGCGATACGGAATCGAGCCAGTTGTCATCGTTTTCATCGGAGATAATGCGATATCTGATCAAGATTTCAATGAATCTCTCGAATTTTCACACAAATTACGGACCGACAAAGATGCTAAAGTGATCATTGTTGGTATGGGTGATCGTCTCAATCAGACGAACATTGCTCGTCTCGCATATGCCAGTGGATTCGCCTATTTCTCAACGAGTTATGATACTTTATCAACCCTTATTCCACTTATTAATAGAGGAATTTGCGCCGGATTAAGTGAACAATGTGGACCTTAGAGTGTTTATCCAAAAAATGAAAAGAAACTAAATATTAATTTGAATGATTTTCTTTCAATATTCTTGTCCATCCTCGTCGATGTGTCGTTCCATGGCAGCTTTGACCAACGAGACGCGATGTGGGCCAACGCGCAAGTTGTATTTGGCACCGAGCTACAAAAATAAGATCAGAAAAGTCGCATGCTACCCGCAGGAATCGCGCGACTCATCCGAAAATAACGGGCCGGGCTGAAAGTTTTTTTTGACAAATGAATTTCTTCACAGTTTTTCAACAAAGTTACCAGAAGATGGTCCATTTAGAGATGAGCCTTCTCATGATGACATCTCGAGATGAGATGAGCCTTACCTTCTCGAAAGCGGTGATTTCATCGGATCGGCGAATCAACAAAAAATTGATGAAAAATGTGAGAAACAGCAGAGTTAATCCAAAAGCAAACCCAACAAAAAGTGGAGCCGCATAGTCCAAAAATTCGAACTCTTGCTTGCCCATATCTACAAAAACTTTATTAGTATCATGATTTTGAAAAAAAAGAGGAAAGAAAGGAAAAGCGCAAATCTTATCCTTGTATCTCTACTAAAATCAATGAACAAAGTGTCGCCATAGTTACAAATAGAAAAATGTGAAAACTCGAAAATTGTTCAAACTTCCGTTTGGAAGAAGAATGAGGTATTTTATAGAAGCGAAGCAGTCTTTTTTTTTCAAGTGTGCACTTTTCACGATTTTTTTTGTTTCGACAAAAAAATATGAAGAAAGAAAAAAATCAGGATGGAAGAAAATAATTTCAATATTTGCAAAAGAGATGTTTTGAAATATGAAAGATTTATTTTTTCTTCGAAAATTGGAAATTCATATTTCATTCATTCTTTAGTCGAAAGAATCTTTTCGTTTCTTCTTCTTCTTCTTCTTTTTTTCGGATCTTGAAAATTGTATTTTTGGAATTCGAAAATGAGAAAAATTGAGAGATTTCCAACTTCTAGTTTTGACATTTTTTTATGCGAAGTTTGAAATTTCTCCGTTGGAACAATAGCTCCGCCGTGTTGAAAAAAGTAATATGTGAGCACGCTCCTACAGAGCTCAAAAAGTGAATTGCAAAAAAAAATGCCATAACAGGGATCGAACCTTCGACCATTGGATTTACAAAGGTGACTCTCACCAGATATATAATAGATCTATTTCAGGTCTTTTTATGTAACAGATCTAGCTGAAATAATCTGTACCCCCATTTATATCAGTTATATTTCAAATCTGTCTCACATCTGTCTCACGTCTATCTATTTCAGATCCTGAGAATTATCCCAAGAAAGATCTGTTACAGATGTTCCTTAGTCGACCAGATATAGATCTATCATAGATCTGGTGCCGATTTTCTGTGTTTGTGCACTGTGCCACGGTGCGTTGATTCATAGTTTAAAAATGGATCCACATAATTTCTGTTTTTTTCTCCGTTTCATTTTTGTTTTTTTTTTTCACCTATCAAAATGAATCTCGAAAATGGCACGTTTTTATTAATGTGGAAAAAAATGAGCAAAGTTCGATGTTTCTCGTCGGATTATGCAAATTGCGATGGCCCATTCAGCCATTTCGAATATTTCGTCTCCTCGTCACTCTTTTCAAATTAGATGGAAGCCATATTTCTTTTTTCTTTTTTCATCGACTTTTTATGACTTTATTCATTCGTTTTCAGAAATATAGAAAATACATACTTTTTCTTCATTTTTCACTTCCAAACGAAAACTCGAAAAACTCCTCCTCAATTCTTCAATAGAGTACAACTAATTAATCAAATTGATTTTTTCTTATTTTTTTCAATTTTAATAATGAGGTTTTTCTCTTTTTTACAATTCAATACTTTTGAGATAAATGTCAAACGCGGAACTTTTTCCTGTTTTCTTATTCGTTCTCGTCACTTTTTTTCCACTCAAAAAATGTTTTTATTAAAATGAAAAATTATTTTTTCACGTGGAAAAAACACCATGTCTTTTTTGGAAAAAAAAACATGGGAATGTATAAGCTACAGTAACCCACGTTTGAAGGGATAAGTTTTTCAAATTACTTTACTTTTTCAAACACCAAAACTATATGTATATATCCTAGTTGTCACCATGATTCAATTTTGAAAACCTATAATTTTGGAACTTTTTTGGTTACGAAAAAGTATTCGAAAATTACATGTTGACAACTCCCACACTTTTCTCACATCATTATCAAAGAACAAAAACTTCGACCGTCCAACAACTGAAAATTCGCGCTCAACCTGAGACTTTACCTCCAAGTACATGTTTCGAGAAAATTGCGACAACTTGCCGCCCAGTGGGCGAAAACTACCACAGAGGGCGGATTTTCTCCGAAATCTTCCCAGATTTTTCCGAACAAGCGAAGCGACTCAAAAATTGAATAAAGGAGCTAAAACAGGTTATTTGGTGTTGTCAATCCAGCCAGATCATCCAACGAGAAATTGATCTACCGTCTGAATCTCTCATTTTTACATGCTCTTTCATCGCATTTTTGTGGTAGATCACTTTTTCCGTTGGATGATCTGACCGGATTGACAATAAGAAAAACACGCTTTCCATCCAAAAAAAAAACATGAGTTCAAAAATGAAAATAAATTGTCCCAAACGAAATCGAACCCACGACTTAATTCGTGCATACATTCCCGCGTGTAAACGTACTTCTACCATCGCTCTACATTTTTTATTTGCCTAAAATCGAAGTTGGCTGAACATTTCTTGAATGTCAATGGTTGAAATGGTCTCAATTCCCACGTCGTCGTCGGGTGTGATTCACTCACTAAATGAGCGTCGAACCTCAAACATCTTGCAAAATGCGTAGTTGACATGAGCATTGTTTTCATAAAACAGGTGGAGTCTGAAAAAAAACAGCCGACCGAAATCAACAAAAGCAATTAGAATCCGCCCCATCTACACTCACATATTCTGTTTTTTTTTCTCCTCCCATAAGGTCAAAGGCATCTTGTTATTTTTGTCATCCAATATCCAATTAATCAGGTCCCAAAAACAGAGGATTACCCTCTCTTTTTCTCTTCTTTTTCATCTCACTTCTTTTTTTTCCGTTTTTTATTACCAAGTTCATTATTTTTTGTTGTGTTATTCGAGTTTTTTTGAAGAAGCATGGCTCTAGAGCCAATTTCGCGTTTTCTGCTCCTTTTCCTTTTTCTTCGTTTTTTTTTTGTGTCGTCTCAATTTTTCTTCTTTCAATTTTTCACACGCCTTCTTTGTTGTTTTTTGTCAGTAGGTTTATTGAATCTCAAAACAATAACTCGTTTTTTTTGTGATTGTCTTTTTTGCGATGAGTTATCCTCGATGTTTTTCTACTATATACATGGGCGGAGTTTCTATGAACATGGGGTTCTTCAGATGGGAAAAATATACGCCTACGCTTGTTAGGCAGCTTTGAAAACCTGCTCGTTAATCATTTAACGCTCATCTTATTTCTTGTCAAAGTGCATTAGACTTGGGTTCAAACGAAGTTATAAAGTTACGAAATTCTGGAAAATCAGCCCTTTCTTGGCTATTTTTGTTCACTCAAAAAGCCTGTGCACGGACCTCGAAAATCGGGCTCGAAATATATTCTTGCTAAAATTGAATCTGAAACTTGAAGTTTTTTGTTCAGAAACAGTACATTTTTTAATCTCAGAATTTTCCGAAAAAACGGTTCCTCCGGAATATTTTACACCAAAAAAACAAGCGGAAAAAGTTCGGAACGTCGGTCCGGCAAAAACCACGTTATGTTCTGCCATTTTCTTCCCAAACACCGACTTGTTTTTTTTCCAGAAAAAAAACTTTTCTTCCAAATCAACCAAAAATCACCCAAGCATTTGATATGATTTTCCAGAGTGATAGAAGTATTGAAATATATTTTTTCGATGAGCCCGACTTTGAAAAGAACTGATCAGTGATTTGTTATGTAGACATGTTCCATGTCGGAACTTTAACAACAAAAAAAGAATCAGAAATTAATTGCGACATCTTCTTTTTCGTTTTTTTTTGTCGGCTCTTTTTGAATAGACTCAAATCAGCGACACACAACAAAAATCTGTTTTATTTTCGTTTTTTTTTTGTGATTTTCAAGTGCATTCTGATGTTAGATTTTTGATTGGCTATCAAACAGAAAAGATTTTAAAAAAATGATAATTGAAAACTTGGTAATCGGAAACCAAACAACTGTTGTAACTGAACATAAAATTGGCCACAGTTTAGCCAAACTTCCTATATAAGACTACTGTACTTTTTATCTAGTTTAGAAAAAAAAATGAAATAAAATTGAGTTTTGAGAGAGTCGCCACGTGTTACGTGAACTCGAAAAAATGATAGGTACATTTATTATTCAATAAAAACGTGTACTCTTTTGTGTTTATGTATCTCTTTCATTCTCCAAACTTGCTCTATGACACAACTTGTTTTTTCAACCAGAAAACTCATGTTGCACATATTTCTTGCTACTTTTGCAGGTGAAAGTCGTTTTATTTATATGTTTTTTGAAGCTATTTTTTCTTCGCTCGGTGAAAAAATAGTTTTCCGAGGTACAATGGGCCGGCTCGGGGAGTTTTTCGAACTGGGAAAGATCTAGGGATGCGAAGTCAGTGAAAAGTCAGTGAATTTGACTGTAAGATTGTTCGTTCATAACTAAACTCACATTTTAGGAAAAACGTGAATTCCAGAAAGTTCGGAGTTTCAATTCTGGAGACAGTACGAGAAAAACGTGTCCACTCGCGAATTTCCCAAATTTGAGACTTTGAAAAATCCAACAATGTTTCTCGTCTCTCAAAGATCTGGCACCGAAAAAAGGATACCCATTTCAAAATAAATCTCATTTCAAATTTCCCGTTCTCTAGTGTTTCAATTTTGTGTGTGTGTGTGTGTGTGTGCCAAATCCCTTGACAATATAGTGTGGTCAAGCAAATACTAGCACATTCAAACGAATAAATAAATAAATAAACAAGCATGAATGGATGAATGAATGGATGGATATTCGGCCATCTATGTATTATCCATTCACATTTGATTCCAACATCACCGTGTTGTTATCGGCCCGCTTGTCTGCCCATTCGCCCATTCCGTCACCCGTTCACCCCCGCACCACTGCCCGCCCACCCGCAACTTTGCCAACTCGTTGCCCCTCCCCCTCCAAATTGTCTCGTAATCAATAGGGGAGAAGCTGGCGAGAGAGACGCAGAGATGAAAACGAAAGGCCAGAGGCGATTTGAGAGTATGAGACGGAGAGAACTAGAGATATATATCTCTTTCGGCCTTGGTGAGCATTTTTTCGAGCCGCTAGATAGTCAGTCAACTCGGTTTTCTCTCTCCCCCTTTTTTCGCGCATATAACTTTATGAGCCGTCAGTTTTCACTTTGTTATTATTATGTGTTTTTGTTAGTCGCCTGCCTGCCTTCCTGCTTGGTTTTGTTGTTGTTGTTGTTGTTTTTAATCCGATGAACCGGAAGAGTTCACATTTTTGTTCTGTGAACTATTTTATTCAGTTTTGAAAGAATTTGGTGTCCTAGAGGTACACGGAAGATGAGCGAAAAAGTTGTTTTCTAGAAATCACGTACTCTTACTGATCGTAATTTTCTGAATCTAGATTTCCAATGTTTATCCAAAAAACCTCTCCCGCGCTCCACCGCAAACTCCAAAAAAACACTGTGAGGTTTTTTTGAATAAAAATGATCGCATGCGACACAGAGTTTCCGCCTGCGTTTATTCTCAACTATGCGATTCGAAGTACAAAGAGAGTACTAATTAGTTTTTTTTGTTCCTGCTTCGAAAAGTATTAGAAGTAGTATGTAGCAGTTCCGATTTCGAGTTAACCACTTCAAAATTCTCTGTTTATTTGGAAAAGAGTTTTATCAACAACAAAAAGTTTAAAATGTGCAAATCGAATTTTACGATTTTTGCAGCACTCAAGTTTTTTTTTCTTTTTAAAAAAGTTTGAAATTGTCAAAAAGCTCTCTAATTGGCTAACAAGATTTCATTCAACGTCACGATTTTTGCTAATTTCAAATCCAATTTTCTTGCCAAAAAAATGTTTTTTTTTCTGATTTTCTTTTTTTCCAAAATCATGTGTTCAAATAGTTTCAAACATATATACCTCCCATCAGTATTCATAACATTATGTCAATATTTAATCCACTTCGTCACATTCTACTTTTTTGTCTCTATTCTTCTTCTTTTGTCCTTTTTCATAACATATAAATGTATAAATTAATCAACAAAGTACAGACAAAAAATGGGTCATTGCACGAGTAAAGATCAAAAGGAGGGAAAGAAGTTGAATCGAAAAATTGAGGAACAAATCAAAAAGGATTTATCGATGAGTTTGCGGATCATCAAATTGTTGCTGTTAGGTGAGTTATTCTGTGTTTCGAAGAATTTGAGATACCTTTTTAATCGACTCCGTCGTAAAATTTAAACTTGTGTCATCTCAGGCTCATCGCAGAGGAGAGGGAGCACGTGAGGAGAGACGCAGACAAGTTCAACCAAGAACAACCTCTTTTCCAGTTTTTTTTTCCTCCAAGAGAAAGATTTCACGTTTGTTAGACACGAATAAAAACGTGAACTTATGGGGGAAAAATAATAGTTTTTTTTGGGATGAAAAGTGGAAATAAAAGTTTGCAATTTTGTTAAAAAGAAATTGTCTGCGTCTCCACCTCACGTTCCCTCGCTTATTTTTCAAATTGTTGCCTCATGGGGCGAGTGTTAAAAGATCTCAATTCTTTCTGGTCATCATTATTCCAATGATCATGTCCCTTTGAACTACTGTACTTGTAACAAACACGCAATTAACGAAAAAGCTTTTTTTTCTAGATTCATACTTGAATAATTATTTTCGAAAATAAAAAAAAAACATTAGTACAGTAATATTTAATGATAAATGTCCGCTCTAACGAACTCTACAAATACCAATATTTCCTTGTTATTGTTATTCGCCCCAAAATAAAAAAGAAATAAAAAATGAAAAGAAATGAGAGCAAAGGTTCAAATTTCAATAATCATTTTTTATTCGTTTCTGAAAATTGGAAAACAGAGAAGTTTTTGTACTCGTCAAATATGTGTGTATATATATAATTACATATACACATAAAATAAAATATTATTGGCTTTATGTATGTTCTACATTCTCATTTGACTCATACAATGACGTCGGGGAACGAAAAAAGAGAGCATCAAAAATTATAAACACATAGAGCCAACATACATGTATATATATATACAAGTTTTATTCTGCTCATTTTCCATCCAATTAATATTCGCCACATTTTGAGACGAAAACAACGGCGGAAAAAATGGGGGAGCGAGTGGATTCGCATCAAACATTCTGGGCTCATATTCAGACAAAAATTGAAAAAGCTGACTTTCTCAAACGAACATTGTTCCAGATCACACACAGTTTTGTGGATTTGGCCTAAACCAAAAAAAAAAGTTTGAAGTGAGAGATTCAGAAGGTCACGAGTATTATTTTTTGAACTTCCACAAAACAATTACAAAAATTTGAACACTTCATAATTTAGCTGCCGAGGTCGGGCCAAGTGTAATAATACTCGGACCCAAAAATCAGGCCTGATGAATCATACCCGAAAGCAACAAAACATCGGTGTTCTAACCCACATTTCTTCTCCACAAAATCAAAAAAATGTTTGCAGGAGCTGGTGAAAGTGGAAAAAGTACAATTCTGAAACAGATGCGCATTTTGCACAAAGACGGATTCTCGCAACAAGATTTGGAGATGATTCGACCGGTTGTCTACTCGAATTGTATTCACAGTATGTTGTCGATTCTGAGAGCCATGTTTCATTTGCAAATCGAGTATGGAGAGGCGGATCGAGTGGTGAGTTCTGAAACGAAAACGCGGGAACAACAACACTTTTTGGCTTCTAATTAATAGATTATACGGCCAAAACAACAATAATATTGGGGGGGGGGGGGGGGGGTTTGAACACATAACGAAATCTGGCCAATATTACTTTTTTTTGAAGTTCTGGAATGTCAAAAAATTTTTGGAAACTTCTTGAAGACCCTCAGAAAATGACACAATAAAATATAGATTTTTATTGTTACCCGTCTCTTAGTGTCGTCGGCCGCGAAGCTTGTCCGCGACGCGGTTCTCATTTCGAAAAGACAGATAGAAAGTGGAGAGGGAAAAGAAAAGACAACCGCTCTCAGGCACGCAGCGCGGACAAATCTCGATTTCGATTTAATTTTTGGCACCTGTTTGCAAGTGGATAATACCAAAATTACAGAAAGATTCGCAAATGGTATTTGCGACAGTACATGCAAACAAAGAAGAGTTGACCGAAGAATTAGCAGCTGCGATGACCAGGTTATGGCATGACACTGGAGTTCGAGAATGTTATCGAAGATCGAATGAGTATCAGATTGATGATTCCGCCAAATAGTATGTTTTTGCAGATTTGTAACTTTTTCTAGAAGATCAAAACTCATGAGTTGTGTTCGCCAAGTCAGAACTTTATTTTCAGAAAAACACCGAAAAATTCAGTCCCTTGTGATAGTGAGTGACTGATAAAAATAGTAAATAATTTTTGTTTTTCTAGGTTATTTTTCTAGTAGTAAAGTCTCAAGTGGGTTAATTTTCAGAGCCTAAATGAAAAACAATGAGAAATAAATATTGGGGGGGATGGTAATTTCTATATCCATGCTAGGCAGGGGTTAAAATTTTGAAATGCGATGTGCAACGTAGGAAAAAATGCAAAAAAACTGTGCAACGTGACCTCATTTTTTCCAAAAAAATTTGCAACATTTTTCATTGAAAAAAACGTGAAAAATAAATCGAAATGAAAAAAGGTCAAAAATTAATGAAAAATGTTGCAAATTTTTTGGAAAAAATAAGGTCACGTTGCACAGTTTTTTTTTGCAAATTTTTTGCATTTTTTTTCTACGTTGCACATCGCAAAAACATTTTCTTTCTCCATTTTTCAAATTATCTGAATGGGAGGTTTAAAAAACTGGAAAATCAAAGTTGTTTCTTGATCTCTGGAACCATCTGAAAATTTGTTTCAGTTTCCTCGACAATCTGCCCCGATTATCCGCCAAAAACTACTTGCCCAGTGAACAGGATCTCTTGCGTACACGAATAAAAACCACCGGAATCACCGAAGTTCTTTTCGAACTCAAAGGATTGACATTCAGGTGAACTCTAGAGTCTGATGTTCACACAGAAGAACTCAGTGAAATGAAAACTCCGGAGCAACTCCAAACTGAGGAGTTGGTTAGGAGTACTCTGAAAAAACTCTGGAGCGGCACCTTGTTGACTCCGGAGAAACTCCGATAATTGGAGTTGCTCCAGAGTGAATAAGGTGCCGCTCCAGAGTTTTTTCAGAGTACTCCTAATCAACTCCTCAATTTGGAGTTGCTCCGGAGTTTTCATTTCACTGAGAAGTGGCACAAAACTGTGGGCACATTTTGTATTTTTGTATCTCAAAGTTTTTGCACATTTTTCTAGATCAGACACAATTTCGTGGATGTTCCCCTAACCAAAGAAATATAGCTTGAAAATGAGAAATTCAGAGAGAAGGTCACGAAAAATATTTTGACCTACCAAGAAAAATTTACGAAATTTCGGAGGCCTGAAAATTTAGCTACTCAAGTACACACTGTGTGGGCTGGATACAGGAATTTCAGTTTTGAATTTCCAAATGAAAAGTGTATTACAGAGTAATCGACGTTGGAGGTCAACGATCTGAACGGAAGAAATGGATTCATTGTTTCGACAATGTCAATGCTATCATATTCATATCGTCGTTGTCCGAATATGATCAGACATTGAGAGAGGATAATTGTACGGTAAGTGAGATCGACACTGATACTGTAGATACTGTAGATACTGAAACCATAGATATCAAAGAAGGCCCAAACTGAGTATTTCAGTAAATATAATATTTTCGGAACAATGATATTCGTGACCTTTGTCTCAATATGTTTTTCTCCAGAATCGAATGCAAGAATCATTGAAACTGTTCGACTCGATCTGCAATAGTCCCTGGTTTGCCGATATTCATTTCATCCTTTTCCTCAACAAAAAAGATTTGTTCGCCGAGAAAATTGTCCGATCACCGTTGACTGTTTGTTTCCCAGAGTATAAGGGACAACAGAATCAAACCGAATGTATCAATTATATTCAATGGAAGTTTGAGCAGTTGAACAGGTAACAAATAGTTTGAAGAGGGGGTAAAAACAGTGAATCACACCTAGTCTAATGAAAACAGTTGAGAAAATGAACGCACATAAATACACAAAGATTTCCGGTTAATGACATTTCGGGCCTCTATTTCATCCTTTTTCGCATCGAAGTGTCGAAACAGTTAAATTCAAAGTGAGAAACGAAAAAAACAGTAAAAAACCGAAAATGACAGAAGTGGCTAAACCGACGAATAATAGTTTGAAAATGAGAAGATCAGAGAAAAGGTCACGAAAAAATTCGACCAGCCAATTAAAATTTCGGACACCTACATACGATGTTCAATAGAGCACATTCATTACAGATCGTCTCAACGCGAAATCTACTGTCACCACACATGTGCAACCGACACCAACAATGTTCAATTCGTTCTCGATGCCTGTCTCGATATGATAATTGCCAAAAATCTCAAATCGATGGGTCTCTGCTGATTGACTCGCGCCATCCCTGCAATTTTGCCGCACGCTAGTTTTCCCGAAATCCTAATTTATATCATCTAATCATTTTAATTTCCGGGTTTTTCCAAAATATCCCCCTGTTTTTTTTTCCTTTTTCCTGTTCTATTTTTTCGTCTTTCTTTCCCTGTCCGATTTTATACCCTTTTTGTTGTTTATTTTCTCACACAAATCTCCACAATTTTGCATGATCTCATTATATGAAATGAACATTGAATGGTTTATTCGGAATGGTTAAATATGTATGGACAATATAGATACATTGGTTAGTTATCAGAGGATTGTGTATATGTTGTAAAATCTTGGTTTTTTTTTACAAAAAAATGATGCATTCAGAAGCTCTTATGAAGAAGGAATTGGACACAGTTTTCAACGTTGATACCAGCGTTGGTGAGAGCTGTTTGAATATCGGAAAACGAGAAACCCATCTCGAGAAGAGCCGAGGCGGTCTGAATAAATTAATATAGCTTTATTTCCAAATCAAAACAGAAAACACAAATAAACACGTGAACAACATAGAAACGTGGGTTGATATGGGGTTTTGAGGTCAGAAAGTTTTGTGGATCGAAAAATGAGGCATTTTTTGTTAACAATTATAAGATAGAAATCTTATGATAGCTCATAACTTCAGAAACTAGGAGCAAGAGACATCACCAGCTTCTTAAGTTATGGTTTTTTGTCAGTAAGAAAGTCCCTACACATGTGACAAACTACTGTTTTTATTTGTTTTGAAATTGAAAAACTTTTTTTGTTTGATTTTTTGAGGCTTAATGTTTTGTTTTTAATACTACGATTTCTACAGTTTTTTTTTTGGGATTTTTTAAATTAAATGTTTTCTAACAACTTACAAACGAATCACTCTTGACGGTGAGTTAAAAGCTTTTTTTTTGATTTTTGAAATTAAATGTTTTAAATAACAACTAGAAACGATTATTTCGTGAGAAGCAGTAAAGGTTCTGAAAAGGCGGAAAATGTTTTTGGAAAGAAAATTGATACAAAAAATTACATTCGATTTTGAGGTTAGGAAGTAGAAAATTTTTCGATATTTTTTTGGTTGTTTTAGGACAATACATTTTTTGAGAATAACGTACAGGATTAAATACAATAACAAACAATTTTTTTGGTTTTTTTTCGAGAAACTTCTGAATGGGGTTATTAGTAAGTGGGGAATTCAGAAAGTTGTTTTGGGGGGGGGGGGGGGGGGGGGGGGTTTTGGGTCTGCACAAATTCATTCATATCAGCGTAGTCATTTTTGGTTGGGTGAGATTAGTTGAGGGTATCGGGGCTGTACAAATTTCAAGCGAATCGATGAGGGTTTGATGGTCGAAGATTAAATGAACAGAAAGTAAGTGTTGGTTAGAAGAGGCTGGATAAAAGCGGGTTAGAATCGGATTAGAAAAATTGTCTGCGCGTTACAACAGAATACACAATGTTCCTTACCGCGTCGGCTGTTGGTCCTTGTTGAGCACGATCGACAGGAGCGCGAACTTGATTTTGGACAGCATTTATTTGAGCTGGATTTCTCATCGAATTCATATAAGTTCTCCGCGCTGCCATCTCATTTTCCCATTGTTGAACTCTTGGATGAGGTCGGCCCATACTTTGAAACAATGGATCTTGACTATAATGACGGTTGATAACATTCGCGCATTCAGTGAGTCGACGATTCAGATCTGACTCTTGTTCTGGCGTGCGCGTTGATTCGGGAATGTTTGAGTTATAATTCTCAGATAACTCTTCACCATCTCCTTGCTGTGGTTCCGGAGTCGGAGCAACGGCGGTATGCAAATCCTCCTCTTCATCTGTAGTTAGAGGGATGGCGGTTTGAAGAAGATCTTCTCTATCTGGAGTCGGAGCGACAGCGGTATGGATACCTTCCTCTTCAGCTGCATCTTTATTTTCATGCAAAATTTCGATTAGGCGGAAATCCGGTACAGGTAAGTTGAGAGCTTTGCGTGATAGTTCGATCTCGAAGTCGGTGAAATCCTCAATTGAACTGAAAAACAAACATGTTGATAATTTGTTTCACGTGTTTTTTCAACTCACTCGACACTGGTTAACGACTCCAAATCATCATAAACACTGCTACTACTGTCATCTTCGTCAGTTGTGGAAACGGAAGTATTTTCTACCGTTTTAGTGAGTTCAACCAAGTCAATTTCGTCGACTTTTGGACAACTAAATAAAAGGTATGCCACTTGTTGAAAAATGATGATTAATAAACTTACGTTTCAATATTTTCTGTCTTTTGAGAAGCATATTTTTCCTCGAGGGTGCGAAGACATCTGTCCTTTAATGTCGCAACATTGTTCTCTTCAATGCGAGTCGATTCAGTTTGTGGTTCAACTTTCGAAACTGCATTTTGAGGTGGAGAGATAAGAACAGGAAGGTCACAAATCAAAGTACGATCCGATTTCGACACTGATTCCGCATTTGAAGAAGCGGTCTTAACCGGAAGAGCACTTCCTATTTGGAAAGAATTTCCAGGGTTACGCCACCACTTGAGGACATTTTCAGCTGATCTGAGCTTCGACATCATTTCAGCGGACGTGAGAGGTTGTGTTCCGTTGTTGAAGAAAATGTCCGCGGGTGCCTTTATTTCGATATCTCGTTCAATTCTTACATCTGAATAAACAATCGGTGTTCAAAAAAATCTAGCAAAATAAATTCTTACCTTTGACGACCGTAGGCTCGCTTGTTTTCGGACGAAGACTTGATTTTTGCACCAACTTCTCCCATTTGTCTTCATATTTCTTCTCCGCTCTTTTGTTGTCGGCAGCAGCGCTGATATTTTCGAATCCTTTAACAATATAATCCGGAGTAATTGTCACTGACGGTGCGACAGTACGAAGAAGCGCATGTTGTGAGTGCTTTCCTTCAGCTTCACATTTTTTGCATAAATCATAATCGTCACAAATTGTACATTTGAAACGATGACCGTAGATCGAATTGTCACAAATGTCGCAAACGGCCGGATGAGCAAATTGAGAAACTTGATTATCTTGTGGAGCAAGTTTGAGAATTTGCGAAACGCATTCGTTCTTGATCTCCTTTTTCGCCTTGGAAGCCTCTTTTTTCACTTCTTTGATCGCGTTTTTCACCATCTCGTTCATTTCATCCTTGGACTTGATCATTATTTTTTCGGTCTCACGTTTCCAATCTTCGATGCATCGAATTCTCGAAGGGTTCATGCTGTCGCTGAAAATTTCGGCACTAATTATACATTAATTGTATGCCAGGTGGAAAAAAGAGAAGATTCGCGCATATTTATAAAACACCCTCTCTCTCTCAGCTGACCAACTCACAATCGATCGCAACAAGAAAAAAGGGGGAGGGAGAAAATGCAGATAGAGTGTGGCATTTCGAGAGAAGCGAGAGAGGAAAACAATAACATGTGACGCGCAGAAAATGTACATGTGTCCAGGTAGAAAATTAGGGCTTACCTCCATCCCAACGGCACAAAGTTGACTTTCTCTGAGATCGAATCAATGCGTTCGACTAGGCGAACGTTGAGAATCCTATTTTCGAGATAGGCTGCAGCCATGCAACGATGGTAAAGTTGACCATCATTGAAGATTTTCTCATCCAAGCGATCACCACGAGTCAAGAAATGGAGAGCGAAAGTACTAGTCGGAAACTTTTTGTGAACCATTGTCAAGAGATCGTTGTAGCAGCTGATCGGATTCGCGGTGAATTGGAAAGCTACCATGGGAAACATACGTTGGAAGAGTTGAATCTTCACAGAACGATCGATTTCATTGGTTTTTGAAGCAACAGAACCTTCCATCTGGAAATGAAATTATTGAAAACTCGGATAAACGGTGTATAAGAAAAAATAAGATGCTCCACTTAAGTGCTTTGTTGCTAGGATACCAACAAAAAGAAAGTAAAAAGAAAAAAAAAAGAAGAAAAAGAAAAGATAATATTGAGCAAGTACGAATGAACAACTGAATGAATGAATGTATCAGCAATGCCACCCCACACCAATAATGGGCGGAGTCAACTAGAGGAGGAAGATGTGGAGACACAGACAACGATACAATTATCTCCAAAAATAAAATCGATAGGTTAGGACGTGAGCGTGGCTTTTTTTTGTTGAGCAGAATAAGAAAAAACAAAAATATACAGAATAATGAATGGATTATTTTTGATTTTTGCGGTTAAAAGAAATGCTAGGTGAGGAAAACGTCAACAAAGATATAATGTGAGCAATGATGAGAATTTCATCATTGAATTTCAACTTTCAGGGATTTCGTAATAGTAACAGCTTCATTTTTAACCCAATTTTTGAAAAATATTCGAAACTTACCAAATTAGTTGTATTTGCGACTGGAAACATAGTTTTTGGAGCATTAAAACTGAATAAAAATGATTTGCTCAGTCACAGGCAGATGGGAGCTTGCTGGTAACCAGCTATAGTCGGTAATCAGTTGGTTTTCTAACACAGGAAGATGGGTACTTGCTGGTAACCAGCTTATAGCAGGTTACCACTCAGGCAAATGTTTTCTCCGGTGGTTCACCAATTTGCCCTTTTCTCCGGTGCTCCACCGAAGTGCACCGTTATTTCACCAAACTCCACCAAACTTCTCCGGTGGAACATCAAAGAAGCGACGTTTGGTGAAATTTGTCTCTATCACCAATTCCCTCCGGAGGAAGTTTGGTGAGCTCCGGTGAAACTCTGGAGAAAATTTTAAAAAGCGCAATCGCGCTCAAATGGCAACTCAGTTTCGTCTTCAAAAAACTTGTTTTTTTTCTTTGTTTTCCTATTTTTGTCCTAAAAATGTTGTTTTTTCATGTTTCTCAACGAAATTTTCAGTGTTTTGACTTAAAAACTTATATTGATGAATACTATTAACGAAATTCACGTGAATTTGTTTCAGAAGTTGTTGGTATTGACTGTTTTCCTCAAAAATTGTCGAATAATGAATGCCCAATGCCCAATGAAAACCAAGAGGTGAAAATGGAACGAAAATATAGGAAACCCGGAACCAGAGGAGGATTTATATATTTATTAATATTCTGCATGTTTCGAAAACACGATGTTTTGAAAGGTAAGTAAGGAATTTTAATCTGTTTTGAAACAACCTGAAGTTCAATGAACGCTAGTGTAAACGAGTTTTCATTAAGAAATAATTCGGTTTGACATTTGAATTGTTTTCAGAAGCTGTTAATATTGGTCGTATCTTTCGAAAATGGTCAATCATTCAAATCGCGAGGAAATAGATCAAAATTGGAAAAAAAGAAGAGAAAAGCAAAGATGAATGAGAAAACCTGGGAATCTGGCGACCAAGGAACACTTTGTGAGGTAAGCTAGAAGTTACGATTTTTACCTATCTAAAAAGTCAGCGTGTTTTCCAAACTGACAGATCAGAGAAAACGCGTCGAGCTCGCAGAAAGTTGAAAGCGAATTCAACTGGAGTTCGATTTGAGCTCGCTAAATGCGCAGAGATTTTTGAGTTCAAATCGAGCTCGCATCGAGATAGTTTTTCGTGTTGTGTTTTTTTGAGTTCAAATCGAACTCCAAGAAAGGTTCTTTTCGGCGTTGAACTCGCATCGAGCTCGACGCGTTTTCTCTGAGAGGAGAATGTTCGTGATGAATCATTAATCACGAACTTTCAGCCAGAAACGGCACATTGTACCACAACCATTTTTTATAGCGCATATACGTTTCTAATAACGTAAAGTCTGAAAGACGTGTAAAAGCTCTAAACCTCAAGTTGTTTTTTACAGAATGTGGCCAAGGACAAACACCGCGAGGAATCGTATGGATGAATGGAAGAGTGGTGAACGAGACGTGTTCGACCCGCTAAATAAATTTATGTATTCTCTTTCTGGTTTCCGGAGCATATAATTTATGTTTTTTCTTCTTTTTTTTAAATTTTTTCTACCAAAAATAATAAATTTGGTTTATTTTACAATTCTTCACAGTTGAAATATCACAGAAATATGAAAAGCAACTACTACCCAAAGGAAATACCCAGAAAGCTCACCAAAAGTACCCCGAAGCGTTACAGATTCTCCCAAAAATTTCACCAAACTTTCCCAGAAGACGCTAGAAATTCTCTGGTGCTTCACCAATTCCCCCTTTATTTCACCGAAGCCCACCGAATTTCTCCGGAGCTCCACCTGTTTCCCCCTTTATTTCACCGAAGCCCACCGAATTTTTCTGGAGTTTCACCTGTTCCCCTAAAATTCACCAAAGTTCACCAAATTTCTCCAGTGTTTCTCCGGAGCTTTCACCGGAGACGAATTGGTGGTACACTAGAGACGAATTGGTGAATCACCGGAGAATTCTATTGCCTGAGCAGTTGGTTTTGCAAGCTAGTTACTAACTACTTAACTACGTACTATAGTGGGTAACTAGCTTGGAAAACCAACTGTTTACCGACTATAGCTGGTTACCAGCAAGCTCCCATCTGCCTGTGGTGTTCAAAATTTCCGTTTTCTAGAGAATTCTAGACATGATCGAGAAAGACTTTTAGATAAAATGAATGTTTTTTTCAATCGGAGGAATATATTTTCTTTAGAAAGGGCTACAGTAGTTTTCGATTGCTTGAACAAAAAAAAATCGCGACGAGACTCAGAAAAATTTAAACAACTGTGCCTTCGGTCATTTTTTAACTTCTTCCTTCAAATTTTAACTTATTTGTAGATGAATGCACTTGGCTTTTGCTGTTTGTCATGACATGTTTAGTTCTAATGTATTTCGAATAGAATACTTAAAGGAGTTGTTTTCAGCGTAACCAATTTTTGTTTTCTTTTAACATTATTTTTCTTGTGAATAAGTCCATAATATTAAATAGAAGATCCCATGACCTTGACTACGTTTTTTTGCTCACTTTGTGAACCTTCCCAAAGTTGCATAGGTCAACAAAATGAGCGAGATAACAAACTATGGCAAGGTCAATGTTCTTTTTATGTATGGTGCACCACTCGTCATTTTCGACATAATCGCACCCTGTTTCCCCATTTTGCTCTCTAATACTCTATATCTCGTCATAAAAATCGAACAAACAACGAACGCTGCTGTGCAACCGCATACGCAACGCGGGCGGTAACCTCCCAAAATACTTTTTGTTATTGCAGAATATTTAATATTGGTTCTAACAGTTTACATTGTATCAGTAACATTCCTGATATTCCCAGCATGTGCTGTAAGTAGTTGAAGTATGAGAAAAAAATAAGAACTTTCAAAATTTCAGAAGAGAAAATCTAAAAAAAGGAAAGGAAATGATAAAAAGAAGAAACATAGGTCAAAAGTGAAGCCAAAATCGAAGAAAATCAACCCTGAACCAGTAATAAATCCTATACAAGTTAGTAACAATAATGTAAATAACAATAATAACAACGCAGAAGGTGGTTCAGCGGTGAGTTAGTACTCCTATGAATAGAGAAAAAACAAAAAGTTAAGTTTAAGGCAAAAGAATCTGCACAAAGAAGTGATAACGATCAAGCAAAAGATGTGGTGTCTCTCAAACAAGCACCTCAGAAACATGTAAGTTTGATTATTTTAAGAATCTACGGATTTCGAACTCAAAAATTTAGGAAGAAGTAGAAGATGAAGTAGATCTCACAAGATGTCGAGATTACACTCCACAGATATTTGGAGAAATACAACACTTGTTCGATCTAATCGCATAATTTTTTGTTAATAAATAAGTAAAGTATTTCAATTGTACCTTTAAACAAGTATGACAACAAAATAATGCCAATAATTATTATTTCGAAAAAAATTTATTTGGAAACAGGGAAATAACAACGAATCCTATCTAATTACTTCAACAATTATTTATTTATGGAATTTCGTCTCTGAATGATCTTCTCGATTTATCTTTGAAAGTATAATCTGGTTGCTCTTCCCACAGACCGAGATCTCTTTCACGATTCAATTCATCCTGAAAAATAAAAGCCTCATTCAATAATAGTTATCTGCTCAAAGCGAAAATGGGAATAACTCTGAATAATAACATCTACATACCTCATCCGAAAACCTGGAACACCACGATTTTCAAAACGGGCTTTGCGAATTCACACACAAAACTAATTTTGAAAGAAAATGTATGTGCTGTCTCAATTACTGTGTAGAATTATGTGTGTTTTTTTTTTAATATCTTAAATACGTGGAATTCCACGATTCGGCCGAGATATGAACGTCATTTGCAAGGATAAGTATTTTCATTCAGATCTGTGATTAAACGTGGGAAACAAAAGCTCGTTTAGAAGTGTGCAATCCTGACGAATTGAACGAATTCAGGATTTTAAAAACTACAATCATAACTTCTGTACTGTGGCAAAATTGTTGAAAAAAAAGTATAAAATGAAATCTTACTTGTTTATTGTAGTTATGTTGCATCATGAGATATTTTATACGTTTCCTTAGTTCGTGCCATCTTTTCGGTGAATTCTGTTTAAGTTTCGAATCATACAAATTACGATAATGAATAAGTTTGATCAATTCATTAGCTCTGTGTTGTCCTGGAATTTGGAACTTTAAAAATTCGTACGTTATTGGTTTTCACTGACCCGGAAATCCTCTCAACCAAGTTGGAGTGTGATATTGAAGTTGTGCTGGATGTAGTGAGCCATCACCAAGCAAATCAATATAATCATTCTGACCGAATCTGGCATTTTCGACACTCCATGGTTCGCGAACTTTAAAATCAGGTCGAGCGACTGGGACTTTACAATCGGGAATTCTTGGTAGCGAGTCTATTCCGTTTTGATGATAACGAAAATTGTATCCTGCATCAGTGTGTTTAGCAGAAGATTTCTCGCGATCGTCGACTACTCGCGGAACTGCGCTTCGGTCATGAAATTGGCGAATTAACGAAACTGCCGTTCGAGGCAAGTTGGAGAAACGTGACCCATTGGTTGTCGTCAACATTTCTGAAAAGTTAGAATCAGATATAGACTTCGAGAAAATAAGAGAAATTTCGAAAATAAGAGATAGAGAGAGGAGTCTAGTTTTTGTGTATATCTGAGCAAGTACTCAGACTAGGGCTTTTTCAGAAGTCTGTGGACCCGATTAAACGAGTATTAAAGCTTAAGAAAACCTAGAATTCAATTCCTGCGTCAAATGAATTTTAGTTGAAAAAATAAATAAATAAAAACTAAAGTTGTGTAAACACCATGCCGCAAAGTTACACTTTTACAATGTTATGTTCTCGGGATGAAAAACGCTAGATATTCTGTGGTTTTATAGTGGTCAGTGACGCGACTGTTATAGTAGGATTAAAGAATTATAACGAAAAATTTTTAAAACAATGAAACTGAAAAAAAAACTGTTGGGAACTGATTGTGAAATTACAGAACCAGCTCTTCCAAACAAGACCAACATGAAAACATTATGTACCTTTAAAAAGTTGTCGGTACTGTAGTCGTTTTCACAGCTCAAATGAATTTTTCATGAATCCATCCATAATTTTCATGGAATTTCTTTGAAAACACGTCCGATCTTTTTTGTCTGCGCTCTTTTCTGACAGCCCTGTATATTCATATTTTCCGTTTCATTTCCGATTTGGACGATTATCGTTGGATTAACAATCGATTTTCAAAAATTCATTATTTAAATAATAGACATTTCTTTTTCGGTTTGTTTTTTTTTCAGTTAAAAAGTTTTTCTGACAAACTGAAAAATTTGTCAGAAATTTTTACTTGCGAAGCATAAAACTGCCCTATTGTCTATGTTTGAAGATTTGAAATAAAAAAAATCCAACGTTGCCACGTTCAATGTAGAGTAAACAACACATGTTCATCTCTTTTTCTTTTTCCCTCTTTTTTTTCGCTTTCCAAAAGTGATTTTTTGGACACTAATATTCGCCAGTTTTTTACAAATACAGCCAGACATATGTATGGAGAATGTGACCTCAATTGGTTCAATAAAACATCTTCTTGTTATTTTCTCTTCTTTTTTGCCTGTGTGTGTATTATATTTTTTACAGCGAAAACAACATGATAGTTAGGAAAAGCTTAGTTTTCGCTGTATTCCTGTTTTTGGTGAGCGCACAGAATGAAAATGATGATTCAGTAAATCCGGAAGACGTTGATGATGTGAAACCGCCTATTCAGAAAGATGAAGTAGATTTGAAAAAGGTCGTGAATATTGCGAAAGACAGTGAGTTTGTTGTAAATTTCAAAGGTATTCTTCTTTTTCTTTTTGCTAGTTACAACACCAACTTCGCTAGCGGATAACTCTTCGACAACCACAACGACTCGTGTGATTACATCGAATACAATTACGAATCAAGCAACCAATTCTACTTCATTGAACATAACAGCCGTGAGTTTTTATTCTCATTTTTAAATTGTCTAATATTTTTTCAAAACACTGTCCAATATCAATTTGTGCGCTATTAAATGGGATTTTTGTTTCTCATAAATAGAAAGCAATTTAAAAAATGATAATTGATCGTGGCTGACCGAACCAAGAAAATGTTTACGTCTTAAAAAAAATCAAACTTTTCTTAAAAAACTATAATTACATTGTCGAACTTTCGATATTACTGTACTTTTGTTTTGGTGAATCGCGCGCATTTAATTCAATTACATACTAAAAAGCATACCTGACCTAAAATTTCAAAAGCTATGATTTTTCTTCAATTTTTTGATAATTTCAGCCATTCTTTATTTTTTTGGTCGTCATTCACAGTGACAAAAATATTTTTCTAAAAATTTTCACAGTGACAAAATCTTTTGAGAAATTTTGGTATCCTCTTAAGCCAGGTATGCTAAAAAGTTTCGGTGTCAGAATTGAGACGTTTTTTTTCTATTGTCGAAAACTACGCGCAAAATGATGTGTACTTGTATTATTTGAAATCCAAAAATTTAATATCTCTAAAACCGACGACATAATACAGGCCCGACCGAACCGTAAAACTAGAATATACAATTAAAATCTCAAGCAGGCCAGTGGAAAACATTTGAACACAGTTTCAGTTTTGTGAACAAAAAGACCATACTCGTCTGATTTTTAAATGCCTAATCGTAATTTTTGTGGGAAACTGTCGAGTATAATATGTATTCATATTTTTTCAGCCAACACTGAAACCAGAAGCCGATAAAAAAGAGGAATTACTAACTGGAAAAGAAGAAACTGTGCCTCCGATTATAGAAGCAATTGGATCCACAGTTATTACACCAGTCGAATCGGAAACCCAACAACCAGAAGTTGGACAAAACAAAAAAGAGCCTGTAAATCCAGAAGATGTTGATGAAAACAAAACTGAAGAGGTCGTTGACAAAGAGAACGCAGCTCCTGAATTCGAGGTCAAACAAGAAGTGGAAGGTGGAAAAGGAGAAGAGGTTGGTGTTTTGCCAACAAAACGTCTGAAAGAGTCAGTTTTCTGTTCAGGATCCTGATGCAAACGTGGATAAACCGGTTCAAGACGATCCGCCAAAAGATGAAGCCGATGGCGCAGCTAAAGAGGACCGGGAATCACAACCAATCGGAGCAGAAGGCCTTCACGAAGCAGTCGAAGAAGCGAGAGGAAATCTAGCAGCTGGTGTAGCGGTGGCGGCAGAACAGAAAAAAGACTCGACAGATGAAATAGACGAGCAGAATCTTAACACACAACCTATCGCCAGACCACATAGATTGGGTTCAAAAGTGAGATCAATCAAGCGTTTGGTGTAATTTTTGATTTTTTTTTCAGCGCGAGTTTGAGCCTGTGCAAGGAATGGTAGATGGAGAAGAAGATGGTATTGGATTCATGTCTTTCTTCTTCGTCGCCACTTTCTTGATTGTTTTCGTATATGTCTTGCAACACAATAAGAAAAAACTTCTAGGTAAGAGTTTTTTTAGAGTTCGGAATAGGGTTGCAAATCGGGCGCGCGTGTGACACGGCACCCGCCTGTCTACTCGCTTCCACACCCGTTTATACACGCGCTTTTTTTTGGTGACACCCGTTCGTACACGCTCTTTTTCTGAGACACTCGTTCGTACACGCTCTTTTTTTTTGAGACACCCGTTCGTACACGCTACACTGTAACGTGTATAAGGTCATACACGCGCCGTGTATGAAAAACACCCGTTTTCCTTCTTTTTTTCCATGCGCGTGTACGACGGGTGCGTGTATGAACGGGTGCGTGTACGACGGGTGCGTGTACGAACGGGTGCGTGTACGACGGGTGCGTGTATGAACGGGTGCGTGTATGACGGGTGCGTGTACGAACGTGTATTTCGTCAAATGGTGCCGTGTCACCCGTTTTCACCCGATTTGCAACCCTAGTTCGGAAAAACAAATTCTGGGCGATTTTTAAATCTGTTCATGTCTCTGATTTTATCTTCAAAACATTTTCGCAAGAGATTTAATCTGAGTATGACCGAGTTTCGTAAGTTTCAGCAGAATAATTTGATTTTAAATCCGGAGTTTTTTGTTTATCGCGGTTTTCTAGTCTAGAGTCAGTAACGTTTGGAAAATTTACGTTTTTTTTTTTCGAATGGTTGCTCTTTTAAATATTAGAGACAAAAAAATTAGCTCTACTCTTTTCTATGTGATAACTTATATTATTTGTTGCAGGACTCATGTTCGAAGGTCGCACATCAAGAGGTTCAACTCGGAGAGGTGGAAATGTGAAATATCGCCGGCTCAGTCAGTCCGATCAAAATTATTAATTACTCGTTACAAAAAAAAACCTATTAATTTTCATGTAACATTCAACTTTCACAAACACGGAAAATGGTGGTTTTTCGGTTTGGTTAGGCAAAATACTTTAAGCTTTATTCGTATGTATTTGGGACAATTGTAGATCACTTTTCAATTTAATTATTACGGTTCATCTGTGAGAGTTTTTGTGCCTTTTTTGGATACTATAATAAACGTTTTCCGTTTTTTTTTTTCTGACATCTGTGGTTTATGTCTGCGTTTCCAATGGAAGGTAAAGGTTTATGTTTCAGTTCTCACTTTACAATCTAGAATTAAAAACTGAAATTTCAGAAAAAAACATTTGACACAATCACTTTTGTATCTCTACATTTTTTTGAACAGGAACAGTTTTGTGAGTGCAACCCATGGATTTGGCCTGATCCCACGGTGTGTAAAATAAATATTTTCAAACCGACAAGAAGAAAAAGTGCACCTACAGTTTTCTGAAAATTATTTCCCATGAGAGCGTTTGTGTGCAGGCCTAAATTTTTCTGCAGCGCGTTTTCGGAGTGTATGGCGTACATTCCGAATACGCTGCAAAATATTTTGCCGGTTTCTTTTCATTTTTCGATGTTTCTTTTTACACACAGTGATTCGAAGAAATATAATTTCAAAAAATTAGAGATTCAGAGAAAAAAAACCAGGAAAAATTTTTGAACTACAGCAAGAAATGTTCGAAGACCCTAGTTACTCAAATACACACTGTTATTTGGTCAGACCGGGTCAAGGGTGTCGTTTGGGTCGTTTACGGAGGCCCACAGCTCGCCATATGTTGGGCCGGGCCGACCCGGGCCGCCCGTTAAAAACTTAATGAACGGGCGTGGCTTGCAAGACCAAACATGGTTGCATGTATGTGTCATGCTGGGGCAAAAACATTTTTAAATAATATGGGTGGGCCGAGCAAGAAGTTCCATTGCTTTTTTTTAATTTCACTGCGGCCTTGAAGAGCCGTTTTCTCTTGCTTGGGCTGGGCTGGCCCGGTCCAAAACGACACTCCTGGGTTTGGTGGAAAAATTTTCGAAGGGGATTTTCTGCAAACAACTGATAATTTTGTGCTGTTGACTTGGCTAGGAGAATAATATTTAATTGTATTGTTTGTACATATAGAAACCGTTTTAAATGAAATTGAAATTTAAAATTTTGAATTCAAAATAAGTGAATTTTTCATTTTTTGTGTGCGGGTACAGTAACCAACGACAAAACTTTTACGATGAAAGTATAGATTTCAAAAAACGAGGCCTTTATTTATTTATTTTTGTTTGATGTTTGACAGTTTCTTTTTTTTCTGGTTCAAAAAACATTTCAAAACCGCTTATTCAAATTGGTTTGTTCATAAATCAGTATAAAATGAGAAAGATCATTTCATAAGAATGACCGTTTAAAACGAACCCCTATTATAAATCTAATAAGCTATTTATGAAAAAAAAACATAATTGTATAAATAGTGTACGCATAAACCGTTCAGCCAATAATCTCGTATTGTTCGACTATACTTCATCTCAGAAACAATCCTCATGTTTTTCTTCGTCTTCTTGATCATAGGAAATGTTTATTGTGGAAACGATATTGCTCCGGATTTCTTGAATTGGATGAATGCACATTTATCGGCAGAAGAAGTGGCTAGTTAGTTCAATTTCTTATTTTAACACAGACAGAGGTTAATACTGATAGGCGTGGTCCGAGATGATTTGACAACTGGTAGTTTTGGCGGTGGGGTGTACAGTGGAACAGTTCGTCCAGCGATTTTCGTGCATGGAATGAACAACGAGGCCGGCGATTTGTGGCAAGTTCGCCGCGATTTTGTCGCCGATGGTTTCCCAGTTCAACGAACTTTTGCCACATCATGGGGTAAAGGAACCGAAGGTTTCAATTTAGATGTCAAAATGGAATGTGATTTTGTTCAACATGTTCGTTTTGAAGTGTTCACAGTATCTAGCCATCCTTTTCAGATTCGCAAATTTATAGAAATAGTCATCGAATACACAAATGTAACTCAAGTTGATGTGTTGGGTTATTCAATGGGTTCGGCGATTGCGAGAAAAGCGATTCTTGGTGGCAGATGTGTCGATAATTCGAGTGTCGATTTGGGACAACCACTCACTTCTAAAATTCATTCGTATGTCTCGATTGCTGGTGCTAATCAAGGTTCTCAACTTTGTGTTTTTCCCGTTTTCGATGTGTGCAATTCGGAAACTGGGTTGACGTGTTTCTCCAAATTTTTAAAAGATATCAACTCAAAGTAAGTTTCAAGAATTTTGTGAGGGAAACTAGCGAGAAAAATGCACCCTTCAAAATGAGAGTACTTTTCACTCTGATGTTGAGATTTTTTTCCTGCGCTCAACGTGGCATTATTTTGTCGGTCGTACGTTCGTTGCGCTTGACGATCGTTCGCGAATACGGGCACAGGTGATGATACCGTACCCAATGTCGGGCCAACTGAAACAAATCCCGAAAGACTGGAACTTTTTCTGCTCAACCGGATCTGAAAATCTAGCCGGAATCTAATTTTGTAAAAACTTTCAGAAATATTAATAGTTGAAATAAAACGTTGCCACGTGTGAGGTCACGCGAGAAAATCAAGTTTAGTTCATTCATCTTTTTTTTCTGAAGTTTGATACGTTTTTCAGTACAAACTATGAAGCATCGTTCCGTAGTTTTGATATCGCCTCAACTGGCGATATGATGGTTGGATATTTTGCTTGCGCCAAAAAAGCCTCCTACTTTAACGGCGCTGTCGAATACAAATTATACGGAAAAAGTCACACGGAGACTGAATACGAAACGGGTTCTCTTCAATTGTCGCTTCTTCAACAAAACATCACATCGTTCACCGGAATTTCTAAAAAGTTTGCTCATAGAAAAAAAAACAAGTTAATAACTTTGGAAATTTTTCAGAATGTCTAAAAAGGTTCTATCTAGAAATAGTCCGTTCTACGCAATCAGGAAGGCAATTGGAAGAACTGGAACGAATGTGACACCGGCTACTGTAGTTTGAAATGGTTTTCTTATCGTTTATAGTTTAGTCGTCGGTATATATTTCAAATAAACACTTTAATATTATTAATGGGCAAAAGTACAGTACTTTTTTTACTTCAACGAAACAAGAGGAAGAAAAAGAAACTGGCTTTTCGTTTCGGTTTTTGTTTCTTCGATCTTCATACCTTTTTTTTTGCTATGAATACCTACAGTGAAAAAATAAATCATACCGCCTTTTTTGCGGATTTAACCTTGACGCGTCAGGTTTCGAAGCTTCGATGGTAGTGTCAAATATGTACATAAAATACAACAAAAAATCTCTTTCGGAATGATAGTATCAGTCAAAGAACGAAACCAGATCTTTTGTATTTTGATCAGAAGATCCTCACGAATGTTTTGGACGATTACAATTCTGCCAAACAATGATAAAAAAGACGGATAGCTGGAGAATTTCCAGAACATGAAATTCTTAACAGTTTTTTCTCAATGTTTTCGCACATTTTTCAAGATCAGACACAATTTTTTGGTTGAGACAGGGATGTCGTTTGGGCCGTTTACGGGTGCCCGCAGCCAAATGGTCAAAATTGGGAAACCCCCCCCCCCTTACCTTGCCAACGTTCGGTCAGTCCGGGCCAGTCTTTTTCAGAGAGACCAAAAGCAAAAAAGTTTTGGCCCGATACTCACGGGGATACAGAGATCAATTTCATGAATGTTTTCAGGAAGATGGGGAAAAAATTTAGCAAGTTTAATATCAAAAACAATTATCCAAAAAATTGTTCTCTATTTTACACATTTTCTGAAAGAAGAAAGTAGTTTTAACGTGGATCACATTTTATCATTTTGATGAATTATGACATTGAACATGCTGAAAAAACAACACTACACCGAGTGTTCATGTATTTTTTGATTCGGAGAAGAAAAGAGGAATATGAGAAAAACACATCGGTGATATGGAAAAAGAGGTGATATGATCAAATAGATGAATATTTTGGACCGAGTCGTCTTTTCTCGAAAGAAATCATCGAATATTTTTTGCAGTGGAAGTTGTAGTGGAACTTTGAACTTCGCACACGACCTTCCAGAAGGGAATTGATGAGAGTTCCCTTCTACTCTTGCCTGAAAGTCCAAGAAAAGTTCATAAGTTTCATGTTTACAATTTCAGATATGTTCTGAAAGTGAATTTTGGAACTGGATAAATCCATCATTTTATGTTTACTGTGTCCATGTTGCGAAATGATTTTGTCATGTTTGATTTCCTTCAAAAAGTACAATGTTTCATTGATTTACGATAATTATTTTGGATTGAATTGCGCAAAAAAAGAAAGATTAGAAGATAATTTGATCTTCTGATACAGACAGAATTAGCATAAGAAGAGAAAAAAAGATATCATTTTTTTAACACACCCAGGGGTGTGTAGATTTTTTGAGAAATAGGATTTGTGTTTAATCAAAATTTTTGTCTGAAAATTCGACGAACAGGTGGAAGGATTTCTGATTTTTGTGGCTTCAACAGTTTGGCGTTTTTCATGAAAACAGTACCCACATATTTTAGTACACACGTTGTCCTAAAATATTCTGATTCTTGGCCTCATGTTTTTTGGAATAGTTGTTATCTACAGTAGGCCGTCATCAATGTCATTCAACTGATACGCTACAGCTTCTTCTCGAAAAGATGAAAAAAAACCGATTTTTTCTTCCTCATCGATCTCTTATCTTTTTTTTTGGAATCGTACCTCTTTTTGGAACCAATAAAAAAAGAATATTAGAAGCTCCGCCCATTTATCACCAGAACATTGAAATCGAGTATGTATAAAGGCAAAGAAAGTTTCAAAATGAATAGTATCATTTATATTTATTCACAGGAAAATGATGCGGGTCGGTTGGCTGATTTTGGCAATTTTGGTTAATGTTGCGTTGTGTGGACATTCGATTGATTCTGATTTTATGGATTTTTTGAATAATCACTTGAGTGATTCGGAAGTTAAAGGTGAGATAGTGAAACTCTGTGAAAGTTTGGTTTCTAGAATACCGTATTTACTGTAATATAAGGGCATGTCCTTCTATTGTTCAACCCATATTTTCTAGAACTCGTGTCATAGAAGAACTGTGTTTTTAGAGGTTCCATTTTCATTATAGGAGGTGATCTGGATGAAGCAACCGTTGTATGACTCGTTACAACGAAATAAACACACCAACAAATAATAGTTTCTGACAAATCATGAGAAATGAGACCGGTCTGACTGCCCTTATATTAGAGGCGCCCTTCTACTGGAGGTGCCCTCATAATAGAGTAAATACGGTAATAACCATTATCGATGTACCAAAAAGAATAAGAGAAAGTTTCTGGTAAGCGTCAGTACAAAAATCAGAGACGTGATGCAAAAATGGCGCTTCATCAACGTCGTCGTCCGCGCTGCGTGTCGGCGAGCGGTCGCCTTTTCTCTTCCCTCTCCACTTTCTATCTGTCTTTTCGAAATGAGAGCCGCGACGCGGACATGCTTCGCGGCCAACTCTACTAAGGAGCGAGAGTTTTTTCAAACCGGCTGTCATTTTTTAAATTTAATTTCTGTCACTTTTTGTAGATAAATTTTTAGGTCTCCGAAATTTTGAAAATTTTTCGTGGTAGGTCATATGAATTTTCGTGGCATTTTCTCTAAATTTCTCACTTTTGAGCAGGGATGTCGTTTGGGCCGTTTACGGGGCCCGCAGCCCGCCATATGTTGGGCCGGGCCGACCCGGCCTGCCCGCAGAAAACTTAATGAACGGGCATGACTTGGCACGACCAAATTTTGTTGCAATTATGAGTGATTGTGAGGGCAAAACCCTTTTTACATCGTTTGGGCCTTATGTGGGCCGAACAAGAAGTTCCGTTGGCTTTTTAATTTTCACCGTGGGCTTGAAGAGCCCGTATTTTCTTGCTTGGCCCGGACTAGCCCGGCCAGCTCGGCCCAAAACGACACCCCTGCTTTTGAGTTATATTTCTTCGGTTCAGGCCACATCCACAAAACTGTGTCTGATCTAAAAAAAAATGTGGAAAAACTTTGAGATTTAAAAACACACACTGTGTCCTGCAAAAAAATTGACAAAGGTTAATTTTGCTTCCCACGTTTTTAAAATTTTTTTGGGCCCGGAGTTTCAAAAATGTGAAATTCCTATATATCAAACTTCAAATTTTGACTCACAACACAATAACCCTTTCGGAACAACCGCCTATTTCCTTTTCGTAGTTCTAAATAAATAAATCATGAGAGCGTTTGTTCCGTAAGACCGAGTCATGTCTTATCTGACCGAGCAGAGCGTGTCAAACAATAATCTGTTTTTTGTGAACATAACTGCAGTTTCATAAATAGGCGATTTTCTAGGAATCGTCCGTGACGAATTGACGACTGGTAGTTTTGGAGGTGGAAGATATAGTGGAGAGTGAGTTATCCCATATTTTTTCTTCCAAAACCTGATGAACATTCAGTGTGCGACCGGTCATTCTGGTTCACGGTTTGAACAACGAGGCCGGTAACTTATGGCAGATTCGTAAAACATTTGTCGATTCGGGATTCCCAGTTCAACGCATTTTTGCCACGACCTGGGGTAAAGGATCTGAACAGATGAACTTCAATGTAAAACTGCAGTGTGAATATGTTAACAAGGTATGAGCTCATCACGAATAATTGAACTAGTGTAAATAAGTGAAACTCACAAAAAAATGCATAATGGGGATCGAGCCTTCGACCCTCCGATATTTGATCACAGGCAAATTCATGGATAGCTGCGGCGGAGGTGTGGCAGCTTTTTTTCAGGCAGGTACCACGCAGCTCTGCCACAGTTTTGAGCCGATGGCAAAACCGTCTGCGACAGAGCTGCGTGGTAACTGCCTGACCTCTGCCAGCATGAAATAGCTGCCGCACCTTTCAAGAATGGATACACTCAGTAACTCGCTGTGTAGCTTCACGGGCGAAACTCAGGAACCATGCGAGGACAACAGTGTAGCTACGCCAGGAACCACTGTGTAGCTACGCAAAAATGTCTTCCCCATTATGTCTCACACAATGCGTACAATGTGTGGAACTACAGGGGAGTTCCGCATAACTCGAGAATTGTGCGGAGCTACACTGGTGCCCTCGACTTTTTCCCGTTTGCTGAAATTTCCGTAGTTTCGCCCGTGGAGCTACGCACCGAGTTACTGAGCACAAAATTCATTTTCTTTCTCCCTTTCTAGACGGCGAAGTGAGAATAAACTTTTTGTTCAGTATTTTCTTGAGCCTTTAGCGCTTGTCTGTATTTCTCCTGCCTCTTGGTAACTCTCAAAAATTGAAAAATAAAAAAATGAAAATTTTAAGATTCGTCGATTCATCCAAATTGTCCGTTGGTACACAGGAGCTGAACAAGTGGATATAATTGGCTACTCTATGGGTTCTCCACTTGTTCGAAAAGCAATCCTCGGTGGAAGTTGTGTTGACAATCCAGTATTCAATCTTGGCAACCCGATCACTCATCAAATCAGAACATTCATCTCAGTCGCCGGTGCCAATCAAGGATCTCAACTCTGTTTCTTCCCATTCTACGATATTTGCAATCCAGTCAACGGTCTCAGTTGTTTTTCGCAATTCTTGAAAGACATCAATTCAAAAGAGAACTACGAGGCAACTTCGCGGAGATATAACATTGCTTCGGAAAGTGATATGATTGTTGGATATTATGCGTGTGGAAAGAAGGCGTCGTCGTTCAGTGGATCACAAGAATGGAAAGTGTCGAATATGAATCATGAACAGACCGAGTATTCGACAGGAAACATTCAATTGCAGATCATTCGAAAGGGATAAGATGTTGAATTGGCTAGGAGAATAATATTGAATTGTATTGTTTGTACATATAGAAACCGTTTTCAATAAAATTTAAACTTCAAATTTTGAACTCAAA
Source organism: Caenorhabditis sp. 8 KK-2011 (assembly GCA_963572245.1). Taxonomy (NCBI): domain Eukaryota; kingdom Metazoa; phylum Nematoda; class Chromadorea; order Rhabditida; family Rhabditidae; genus Caenorhabditis; species Caenorhabditis sp. 8 KK-2011. Next base: position 4,812,405 of record OY751549.1, read on the forward strand.
ATGAGTGAACTTTCCAATTTTTGATCTGTAAAGTTAAAAACATCGAAAAAAGTACTTGGTAAGGTCGGCAAAAAAAACTGTTTTTGGGTTCATTCTCCGGAACAGGGCTGGTCGGCACGGCATTTCGGAATGCCGAAAATGCCGAATTTTGCCATATTTTCAGTTTCCAAAGTCGGCAGTGCTGACGAAAAAAAAATTTGGCATTATGAATATGCCGACATATTTTTAATGGCGACTTTTTTCTCGGCTTCCTGCATTAAACAAAAAATCGGACAGTCTGAGAGACCGCAACAAGTTTGTTCAGGGTCTCGACGCGAACAATTCTGAGAATTTTCTGAGAATCACCGTTTTTCGAAGTTCTATTTTCTGTTTCATATTGAACCTCGATAAAAGGTCCTCCGAGCATCGTGAAAAAGTCCGAATGTTCAAAAAAAATGTAAATTATGCGGTCACGTTTTCAATCTGCAAAAATACTCATCTACGAATGTGTATAGGAACCATTTCGAAAAACATCACACTTTCTTGTATGAAAATGATCAGTTTTTGAAAACAAAGTCTAAAATGCCGAAAAAAATGTTGACATGAAAAGTCGGCATGCAGAAATGCCGAGAGAAAAAATGCGTGTCGTTTGGGCCGTCTACGGGGGCCCGCAGCCCGTCATATGTTGGGCCGGGCCGACCCGGACAGCCCGTTGAAAACTTAATGAACGGGCATGGCTCGGCAAGACCAAATTTTGTTGCAATTATGAATCCTTGGGGGGCAAAAACCGTTTCACATCGTTTGGGCCTTATGCGGGCCGGATAAGAAGTTCCGTTGGTTTTTTAAATTTTAACCGCGGGCTTGAAGAAAAAAAACTTTAAAAACTAAAAAGATCAACTTGAAAAAAAGAAAATAAATAAAAATTAATGAGTGAGAGTCGTCTTGGGAACCTCAAAAAAAATCCACAAAATAAATTCGAGATGAATATTTCAAGAGTGAATCTAGCAATTATCCAATCCGCTTTTTTCTTCTTTTCAGATTCTCGTTCTCATTCTTATTCTCAATTATTTATACACATTGTGCACCTGAGAATGTGTGTAAATAATAAGATTTGTTCGCGAGACATTTTCAGCAACACAAGAATTAGGCGAAACTCTTTCCATGAATGTCCAATGTTTCCCACAATTCATAATTTTTTCTCTCACATGGAACGAAAAACCAACGAGAAAAAAAAACCTGAGGTAAAATTGATTACTCGACTACGAAAAAATGAATTATTTATCCTGTGATAATCCGCCTTCGAGCAGATTTTTTTCGACACTTTTCGTAGTTATATTCATATACATAAAATAGCATACAGCAGGTTTTTTGTATTTATGTTTGGAAAAAATGAAGTGGTAAAACATAATTTTTCAAAATCTCATAAATTATCGGTGCGATTTTGCTTGGTAACGTCGTCGCCTTTTCTAACGCACTTTTTTTGTTCCTCATGTTTCTTCACAAAATCTTTTTTTGGGATTAAGCTTATGATTTTTTATTGTTTTTTTTCAGAATGGCTAAACGGAAAGATGTGGAAAGGCAAAGTTTGCAGTCAGAATATCATCATGAAAATGATAGTAGGTTTTGAAAATAATGCAAAAATCGAAATGGTTCTCCCGAAAGGGTCTTGACCCTTTCCGGAACTTTTTCAAAAAGTCAAGCTGACCGTTTCGGTTAATTGCCCCTTTCAGCCAAACTTTTTGACCCTTTTACCCCTTTCGGGAAAACCCTTTCGATATTTGCCTGAAAATAAGGCAGTTTGTGTTTTACGTTCTAATTTTCAGAGTTTTTTTTGAATCGGGATCAAGCAGACCTTCTGCTGAAACAGACCTATAGTAAAAATCTGATCTAACTTTTGCACTTTTTCAAAAAAAAAAAACTATTCTGATTTTTAAAATTATAAACTTTTATTCACGCGTGGTAAAAAAATGCAAACCTGTAAACTAATTTCCGGGTCCGCTTAGACAGTCAAATTGAGTCTTTCAGGGTCCATTTCAGCCAAAATTGATTTTGAGTCCGATTTTTGAGCTCCGTTTCAGAAAGATTAGAAGTAGTTAAACCAGGTTATGCTTTTTTTTTGATGTGTTTCTCATTCAGTTGATAATTTAGTGGTCGAGTCCGATGGTTATCAGACCCAAAATTTTCGAAATGGAACCACCTTTCTGATAAAAATCGGGTCAGGTTCAAATTTCACCTCAAACTTCGAGAAGATAAAATGAAACCCCTATACTTACCCACTTAAAACATAAAATAGGAAAAAAAAACTATGTCAAAAGACTCTTTTTTTTCTCAAAGTACAAATACACAAATTATCCCACTTAGCCTCTTAGTCAAGTATTATTTTTTGCGCCTATTTCACACCAGCGTCAAAATTTTAATGAGGTTCATCATCGTCTCATTCGCTGGAAAAAAAGAGGAAAATGTCGAATATTTCAGCATTTCATCGAAAATTCAGTATAATGGCTTGTATGCTATGCACAGTTCCATTCGTTATTCTCATCCTATTATTCCTTTATTTTTTCATGTTCGGAAGACGATAAAATTTTGAAAATTATGTTAGTTTCAATAGTTTGATTTTTATTTCATTATAATAACATTTATTATTTTTATTATTATTATTATGCTAATCAATAATTCTAGTTGAAAAATAATAAATATTTATAAATGTCACATTTTTGTTTATCGTATTATTCGGGGTCTCCGAAAGTGTATACATTTCGACATTCGAAAGTAACTAGGTCAATTTGGTTTTTTCTTCATTGATGTTGTGTTGAGCGCGGAGAAAATCAAAAACGAAGTTTTCTTGAAAATTAATGATGTTTTTGTTTTTTTTTGTCGCCAACAATGTAGTTCTCACTGACTGAACATATATTACTTTCTATTTTTGTAATATCATGACAACTTACCATTTTTCTTTCTATTTTGGCAAATACTTTTGGAGAGTGAGAAAAATGAAAATGTTTTCATTTTGGTTACTGTTTTTTTTCTGAAGAGGTTTTGCTTATTACCTGAAAAAAAAAACAGAACAGGTCCAGGCACAATATTCTCAGATCAACTTTTGAGGAAATACCGTATTTCCTGTAATATAAGGGCACCTTTAGTAGAAGGGCGCCTCTAATATAAGGGCACTCGGAGAGAGAGATTGAAAAATAAAAGGGCACCTCTAATTGAAGGCTTCATCAAATTTAAAACATTGTTATTTCGATTTTTCGAGATAACTATTTCAAAGACTCCTTGTCACTCAGAAATTAATTTCTCGTGTTTATCAGAATCTCAATATTGAAGACTTCAACTTTCGATGTATGAAATTCAAAAATTGAAAAAAGTACTTTGTGAGGTCGAAAAAAAAGAAAAAAACTGTTTTTGAATTCGTTCTCAGGAAGATAGGCGGCCGCAAACACCGTTTGTGTGTGTGTGCGGGTACAGTAACCCACGGCAATTTTTTTTTTGTTTTTTCTTTCAAACATTTTTGGGTTTTTAAACCACATGCATCGAAATTTGAAATTTGAAATTTTGAGATTTTTATGAACTCGAAAAAACTATTTCTGAGTGATAGGGTGTCTTCAAGATAACCATGTTTTCCGAAAGGTTGAAAAATAAAAGGGCACCTCTATTTGAAGAGCACCTCTAATATAAGGGCACTCGGAGGGAAGGGTTGAAAAATAGAGTGGCATGCCCTTATATTACAGGAAATACGGTATATAAATTTTTTGGAGGTTTTTAACAAACACTGATTTTTGGATGAATTTTTTAAATCATAAAAATTTATTATCCGTTTCGGGAACGAGATTATAGTCCGAAATTCACGGGCAGCGCAGCGTTTTTTCTTGTTTTCCGGTCGGCCCAAGAGAGCCCAAAGCTCACCATTGATCCGTTCCCAGTCTTTTCCCAGGCCCGGGTATGGGTTTTCAACCAAAAAAAATGAAACACCCCTTCAGACTTTTAAAGACACCCTATCACTCAGAAATAGTTTTTTCGAGTTCATAAAAATCTCAAAATTTCAAATTTCAAATTTCGATGCATGTGGTTCAAAAACCCAAAAATGTTTGAAAGAAAAAACAAAAAAAAATTTGCCGTGGGTTACTGTACCCGCACACACACACAAACGGTGTTTGCGGCCGCCTATCTTCCTGAGAACGAATTCAAAAACAGTATTTTTCTTTTTTTTCGACCTCACAAAGTACTTTTTTCAATTTTTGAATTTCATACATCGAAAGTTGAAGTCTTCAATATTGAGATTCTGATAAACACGAGAAATTAATTTCTGAGTGACAAGGAGTATTTAAGTTTAAACTTTTCGTTCACACCAGTGTAAGTTCATATTTTGTATCGCTCTGAAAAATAGTTTAATCCCTGATTAATTTGAGTAATAAATAATTATTTCCAAAAAAATTTTAATTTCTCCAACAAAAAATTGCGAAATTCACATGGTTATGAGTCACTATGTTCTGTAATCAAACTGCCTATTCAATTTCCGCCGTTTTGTCTTTTTCCAAACAACGACAAAAATTCCACACGAAAAACCTTCTTCCACCCAATTGCACAAACATTTATTTATTCCAAGTTTTTATCCACCATCTTATTTCTTTTCCAAATGTTGTTCAGCACTGTTGAACGCTTTGACCATTGGCACTTTTTTCAAGTCACTGTTCAGTTTTTGCATCGATGTTTCACTGGGACATGCGGTCGGTGCAATGGGCTCGTTCTCATCAAGTGATTCGGCAGAAAGTGCGCGAGATGAGCGAGCCGTTGCCATCTCCTCCAATTCTTTTGCGGTTTTTTTTCGCAACTGAATCTTTTTCTCCGGAACTTTTTGTGTTATACTATTCGTATTTCCTGCCTGAAAAAAAAAACAAAATTAATATCTACTTGAACAAAATGTTTCTCTCATTTTTTCAACTAATTATGACTTGGACCGAAAATTAATCGGGCCTGATCATATTTTTACCTCAACGGTAAGTTTTCATGTTTCTCTGAAAAAAAATCTCTCTTTATCGGGCCAAATCCGATTCGGTATTGAGAATTTCTTCTCCTATTGAGAATATCTTCTCCTTCAGTTTCATATCGAATTTTGATCAATACAGTACTTTTTCTAGACTGAATTACCTTCTGTTCAGATGTCGACATTATTTTCCCGGTATATTGTTTTTGAAAACCAATGAATCAGAAAATGAAGGAACTCAAAATCAAAAATCTTCTAAAAATGACACGTTGCTTTTCAAATCAAAAATAGTTCACGTTTCAATAATTTTGTCATTGTTTATTTTCGAAAAAATGGAGCTGATATCATTTTTTCAGGATCATAACCTCCTAGAAAAATTAATTACTTTTTCTTCGAACACCACACATTCTTACACGCAGAGCATTTATAAACGACTCATGATCGTCAAAATTGGGGCGCATTTCAAATACTAACAATTGTACAAGTAGTAGTTTAGTCTTTTGTGTAACTGTGAAAACCTATGAGTCGGTTGATCTTATCACTGATGTTTTAAAATAGGTTTGTTATTAGATTTTATCTTCGTTTTGAGTCATTGATTTTTTTTCGCGTAATCTTTTTTTGCGCATAATCTTTATTTGCGTATATCAAAAATCAAATCAATCAATCAGTCAATCGATAATTTGTCCCGTTTTCCATAAATCTGTCTCAATCTTTTTTGTGTTTTTCGTTCCGCGAGCGCGTGTCTCTCTTGCGACCACCCATCTTCCTCCCCATTCCGACAAACTGACCGTGCGTTTATGCGCGCGCGACTTATAAGGTATGAGAGAGTGTTTGAAACGCGGAGAGCACTTGTACATATAGACAGACAGGTGAGTTGCTAGAGATGAAGAGTCACCTTTTCAAAAAATAGAGACATACATAGAGAAAGCGAGGAATGAATGTGTATGTACAAATATGTGCGCTCTCTCTTTATTCCCAGTTTTTCCCTATTTTTCGCCTTGTTGATTTGATTATTGTCACCATTTACAGATTTCGCTGAAAGTTCAAGGGTTTTCGTGTTAAAATGTACTATTCAAAAACTAAACTTCGGTTTTCAAAATTTGTGAATGTTTTTTTGCGGAAAAATTAAAATTTTATTCAGTTCGAGAGAACTACACCAAACACTATCGTTTCTCGATATCGCTTCCATATTCTTGTGCACCTTTGAGAATGTACAGTCATCAATTTATTTTTTCTTTTTGTTTTGGGAAAAAAATAATTTTCACATGTGCTAAAGAAAATCGTTCAAAATGTTTTCACCAAAAGCTGATAGGCAATAGTTCTCTTTTATCAATGAATAATAGTGTTACAAAATGTTAATATGGTTTTACTATCGTAACATGCATGTTTTGTCATTTTGTTATCTTTTTATGACATTGTCAAATTTTACAATTACTTATTTTCTCTGTGTTTTTTTAATCGTAATTTACAGATGCTCAACTACTAATAATCTAAAATTAAACAATTTTTGTCCGAAACAACAATGGTTCAAGAAGTTCATATAAGTGTTGCGGAAGTCATCGA